>JAESUZ010001971.1:1200000-1901712 GCA_017311185.1 Proteles cristata cristata
ATGGCTCAGTTGGTTGAACGTCCAGCTTCATCTCAGATCATGATCTCACAGTTCATGATTTCAAGCCCCGCGTCGGGCTCTGTGCTGACAGCTCAGAGCCTGGAGCCTGCTTTGGATTTTGTGTCTCCCTCTCTCTCTGCCCCTCCCTGACCTGTTTTCTCTCTCTCTCTCTCTCTCTCTCTCTCTCTCTCTCTCTCTCTCTCTCTCTCTCTCTCCCTCTCTCTCAAATAAATAAACATTAAAAAAGTTTTTTTAAAGGAGAAAGAAAGAGTGAGAGAGATACACAAATGAAGACCCACTTGGTTTAATGGTCTGGAGTTTCAGCTAGAGGTTTCGTTGCCAAAGTCTTGCCATCGTAGACACACACACATGAGCGCACGCGCGCGCGCGCGCGCACACACACACACACACACACACACACACACACCCCACCACCACACGAAGGCCAGGTGGCTCCTGCTTACATACATGGCTTGGCACTTTTACTCTTTGGCGAAGACCATTTCACACATGAACAACACAGCCTCCTCCCAGAGATTTGTCATCCATCTGCTTCCAGAAGGCCTGTCTGTTTCCCTCCGAAATGGGTCCAATCAACATTTTCCTTTGGCCAGGGTGGCTTACCAGCAGCTTCTCCATAAGGTCCATAATTGCAATTTCTCATTCTCACTTGCCTGGCTGGCTTCACCCTTCTGTCCTCTCTCTCCGCCTCCCCAGCCAGCCCCCCCCAACCACCCCCCAGCCCCAGCCTTCCTCCTTTTCTCTGAAGCCCTGTCAGAATGAATGACAGAATCAACTTCCTTCCCACCAAACGGCTCATTACTCATGACTTGAAAGCAGTGTTGCCTTCTGTCCTCACAAGGTTTTGCAGATTTCCCCCAAAATGATCCTCCTTCCAGAATGAACTAGCGGATGAACGCCTTGCCTCTCACTCTCTCTAAGCTATGCTACTGTAGCAGCGTTGTAGGCAAATATGCCATTGAGTCTTCCCTTGTGATCTGCTCCAGCCTGTCTTTCCCCATATGCTTGCGGGTGGTTAATAGTGGTCTGTGAGCATCTGAGGCTAGCTTGGAAATCTGACTGTAATGTCACCATGCTGAAATGGCGAACACTCTCCCTTCATTCCGGAACATGGGGCCATCGCTCACTGGCAGGTTATGGCACGTGGGCCACCCCCTGTGACATTGCCGCCATGTTTGTGGTTGTATAAGGGAGCACATGATGGGCACTTAGGGGAGAGGGGAACCAGTGTCTCAGTCCTGACACCTCTCCCACATGACTTCGCATTCCTAAACTTTGAAAAGTGAGTAACACAAGTAGGATGGATAGTGTGAGAACCAAAAAGCAAATCTACTAATAAACTCTTGGGATTTACAAGCGAAATTTCCATGCTCAAGCTTTAGGGACCCGTTTTACAAGGAAAGGTTTTGTAAAAACATCTGAAATCTGCTCTTTGGAAGGAGAAAGAAAAATCTGCAGGATTCGTAAGAAGGTATGGAGAATCTTCAGCATTTAAGGAGTATGAATTATACTTCTCTGTGGTTCACCACCGGGTAAGCTGGACGTAGAACTTGACTTTGTCTACTGTGATATGTTTGGAACATTTCTAGACAGTAAGTTAAGGAGTAGACACTGTTAAAATGCTGCTATACAAAAAGGCATTTTGAACAGACAGTGTTGAGTAACGAATGCAGGTCCTTTTTGGGTCACTTTTGGTGAGCAGTTGGCCCAGTGAGGCAAAGTGGGCTCTCCTTTTCCCTGCAGGTGAAGTTTGCAGGTATGGAGAGGTCCTAAGACAGCAAGAACTTGGGGGTATTTGGTTTGGCTCTGGTCCCTGGAACCCTGAAATCAAGCATCTTTGAAATATGAAAGAATTAGGAGATCTAGTGCTTTGCAGCATTTTAGGTGAAGAAAGGCAATAGTGAGAATATTGTTCTGCGTTGGGTTGATGACTTTTATGTGTAATGGGCACAGTCTTGGCGTCTGCAGATGCATCCGGAAATCCGCATTCATAGGAGGCCCTGGGTGCACAGCATAACGGGGAGCTGCCAGCCCAGACCTGGCCCCATCACACGGTCCCGGAAGGTCCTCAGAGGAGACGTAGCACCAACAGTGGGGCTGCTCCAGTTCAGGAATCCTCTTGAAGGTTCTGAATGGCTCCTTAAGGGAGTCATGGAGCATCCACACTCCTACCGCCCTTACAACATGTCTCTCTTCTCTTCACCTTGACTCCTAATCCGTTCAGAGATCCTAGCTGATTCTCTCTTTCACAAAGCCGTACCCAGGGAGATCCTTCAGAGGCTTCCGCGAACATCCTGTGACCACCCTTCTAACTGGGGCAGTAGGTAAGGACAACATGGAGGATTCCAGTTTATTCGCCATGGAATAACCTGTTGGTTGTGGGGCATGAGCTGGTGTGTCCCTGTGCCTGGAATAATGGGCAAAGCCTGGAAATAAGTCAACTCCATATCGATACTGAATAGGCAAGGTTGCCCAGTGCCACCAGGGTCAGATAGAGAGGGATGGTCACTACAAGGCTCCCAGGCTCCCAACAAGGCTGAAAAGTCAACTGTGATTATCCAGATGAGCTGTGTGGATGGTTGCAAATGAATGAGCAGTTATGTCCACAGCCCACCCCTACACACTTGCACACGTGCGCACACGCGCGCGCACACACACACACTCATGTTCCTCTTGCCTGTCTTCATTTGAACCTGTAGTTCTGATTTGGCTTGTAGGAGAAATTACCTTGGAGTTGAGATCATATTTGAACGGTAACAGATCAGAGATAGCATCTTCAGTTTTCAGGCCTGTCGATTAACAACTGAAATGTTACATTCAGAGATTGGTGTGTGAGGATTCTCTCCATTCCCCAGCCCTATCACTAAAACATCCCTTCATTAAAAATGAATTTTAGGGCACCTGGGTGGCTCTGTCAGTGAAGCACCTGACTTCAGCTCAGGTCATGATCCCATGATTCATGGATTCAAGCCCCGCATCGGGCTCTGTGCTGACAGCTCAGAGCCTGGAGCCTCCTTCAGATTCTGTGCCTCCCACTCTCTCCGCCCCTCCCCTGCTCACGTTCTGTCCCTCTCTGTCTCAAAAATAAATAAATGTTAAAAAAAATTTATTTTAAAAAATAATAAAAAATAAAATAAAATTTACATATTTTAGTCCTGGTTTATCCCAGGAGGGGCAGGCAAATATAACTGTTAGTGCAGTAAATGATTTTTTTTCTTTTTTTTTTTTTTCCTGCTATGCCCTTGCTAATGTTAAAATGACCCCACCGGTAGATATGTGGGTGACGTGTGCGGTCCTAGTTTGGGTATGACTAATGTCGCCCTTCAGGGCATGTGAACCGATCTCCTTCCCCACCATATTAGATACAAATCTACAACAAGAAGGCCAGGAGCAACATGGAAAGCTCACGTTTCCCTGGCCACTTGAATTGGATGAGCCTCGTAAATAAATACCAAATGGCCCCCTCTCCTAATGTGCTTCCCCTGAATTCCAGCTGGGAACCTTCTGGTTTCACACGTACGTGAGAAGGAATCGTAGTAATCGTACCCAGTGAAAGTGGTTTTTACGCCCCCAGCCGGGAAATGCGCACACATCACATGTAAATCGGGGTCAGACAGGGTGACAGGCAGCTATGCAGCTAACAAGAAATTATGCAAAATTAGATGGGTTATGTACATGTTTTCAGTTTTTGTCTCCTACCAGTTTAAAGCTTTAATTAAAATACACGTGACGGGGACATAGCCTGTAACTGTTAGATTTTATATGCTCTGGTTGTAAGGTAATAGCCTTCCACGTTATTTTTATGGGTCATTCTGTGTGGTGGCAACTTAGAATATAAAGTCGTGTCCCAGCTTCCCAAATGTCTGTTTTCTCACTTTCTAATAATTACTTAAGGTCTGAGAATAAAGACCTGTCACAGTGAATACAAATTAGTCCGCTCCAGGGTACCACTCACTGTGGATTGTTTGGGTCTGAGTTTTCTCTCTTTGGGGCAGAGTAACAAGATCATTTATGGCTGCCCGCCTGTATGCACGCTGTGTAGACTTACTCAGCACACTGGCACAGTGTCTAGGACAGTCTTCCCAATATAGTTGCCCCTTGAACCACACGGGTCCACTTACACCTGAATTTTCTTCAGTTAATACAGTGGAGCACTCGAAGTGTATTTTCTCTTCCTTATGCTTTTCTTAATAACATTTGCTTTTCTCTAGCTAACTTTACTGTTGGAATACAGTAGATCGTACATACAATACCTATGAAATATATGTTAATTGACTGTTATCAGTAAAGCTTCTGTCCGGTCCACAGTAAGCTCTTTGTAGTTAAATTTTGGGGGAGTGAAAGTTACATGTGGATTTTCAGTGGTGGGGCGGCGTGGGGTTGGCCCCTAGACCCACATTGTCCAAGCATCAACTGGACCCCATATCAGTCTAATAGCTCAGCTGTTGTTAAATAAAAGCATGCCTGTGTTTAGAATCATTCCCCTTCCCCATCCTCAACCTCTTGGGTGATGCATATAGTAAATGCGTTTTAATATTTATTTAGGAAGCTGGCATTCTGAGACTGGCTTACAAAATAGCTCATTTGTTTGAAGGTCCCCAGAGACAGGAAAAGTCATACCACCGTTATCAGTAGCCACCTTCATACCACAGAAGGAAAATTCAGCACAGAACACTCCAACTCCGTGTTTATGGGGAACATCGGCGCCGTTGTAATTTCCCTTTGGTTCACGTTATTTTGTGGGGATTTACATAATTGGCATTTGCGTGTGGCTTTCTATCATTTTAAGGCTGCTCCTACGTGGCAGCAGGATATTTGCGGGCTCTATCTTCCCAGGCAGCAGTGTGGTACGTGTATATATGTTGTATCAAAGGTGCCGTCCCCCCAAACCATCCTGGGTCCTTAGATCTCTCTGCACTGGAACTAAATGCCCCCTGATCATGGCCAACGAGGTCAAAGAATGAGGGCCCACTCTTTCAAAGCACCATAGACAACAGGATGAGCCGTGCTTGCTGGTCGATTATCCCCCTTGCACCTTTCCACTGCCCTCTGCTGGGAGTGGGAGGGGATCCAAGGGGAGATGTGGACTTTGCCAGATGTTGGCAGAAAGCCCCAAGATTCCTTCCACTGCGTCTCTGGCTCGTTTTCCCTCCCAGCCTAACCTCACTTGCTCCTTGGACCTCAGCGGTAGACACTGCCAGCTGTACAACACACACATCCAGCCGTGTTTCCCCCGTATCCCTTTCTCCTCAAGGATCCCCTTGCACCCTTTGTGGTCATATTTACTGATTTCTTTTTTTTTTTTCAATATTTATTTATTTTTAGAGAGAGAGCGCGCACGCACAAGCAGGGGAGGGGCAGAGAGAGACGGAAACATAGAATCCAAAGCAGGCTCCAGGCTCTGAGCTGTCAGCACAGAACCCCATTTGGGGCTTGAATTTATGAACCGTGAAACCATGACCTGAGCTGAGGTCGGACGCTCAACTGACTGAGCCACCCAGGAGCTCCTGTTTGCTGATTTCTTTAAGGGAGAGCATGGAATGTGGTCCAGCCATGGCCTCACACCTTCTGAGCATGGCACCCCACGTCCACAGCACAAGCACCCGACAAGGGAGGAACAGAGTCCTTTTAATGACAAGCCATGTGGGCATCTTCAAACATTCATTCTGAATATTACTTTTAAAAACATAAAATATACTTCTAAAAATTGGATAACGAATAGGCAAATGCGTGGATGGTAATAGAATGCTCATAAGACTCGGCTTGGTTACAAATTACAATGATGATTGTAATAGATAACATTTATTGGCATATCCTTATGTGCCAAGAGCCACACTGAAATAGCTGTGTGCACCAGCTCATCAGAATCTCATGACAATTGTGAGGCATATGTACTCTTATTATCTTCATTCAATAGAAGAGGAAGCAGGCACTTTGGGTGGGAAGTGGCGTAACTTAAACAAAATCACAGCTGGTAAATGGAGGAGCTGGTCCAGCGAGGGCTACCCAGTGAATCATCTGTGGGCATATCAGAAATAAAGTCCCAGGCTGGAGGCAAGCATGAGGTTCCCACACAGCTGCCGTGTGGTAAATTCCACCCCCCCGCCCCTGGAATGTCCTGAAATAACAACATGTGGCCAAAACTCCATACCATGACTTCGGTCCACATCAAACCAAATCTCTGTGTCTAAGGAACCGATAGAAATTTATTATATCCTTGACACAAGATCGTTACTATGAGTACCTACAATTTTATTCTGAGCATCACATGGTCGAGCTGTCCGAATCTCACGAGCAATCCATGCTTCTCTGTTTGTTTCTCCTTTGATTTGACTTATGCCATGTCATGTATCACAGTGGATTTCTGCACGTTCTACTTTATTTCCAAAGGCCAAGCATTTCTGAAAGCCACTGTGCTTTTTCAGGGGTGGGAGTGGGTGGTTCATGTGCCTGGGGAAAGAACGACTGCTTCTTATGGCCAAAAAAAAAATCCATTTCTGTACAAAAACAAAAACTTTTTACAAGAATCCAGGGATTCATAGTTTAGAGGAAGCAGATAATAGCACAAGGGAACAATATCTACTTTGACAATGAAAACAATTTGAGAAATTGCATCTTCTAGACATAAACAGTTGAACAGGAAGAATTCTCCATTAATTCTTCCATCTAATGAACACTTGAGCACGTTTTATGTGCCAAATATCTTTTCATAGCTCTGTTACAGTATTCAGTTCTGAGTCTTTTGCTGAACCAGAACAGTTCAGGCGTACGCTCCCATTAATCACCCTAGCTCACTTCTCCATCTTTTCCTTCCTTCCTTCCTTCCTTCCTTCCTTCCTTCCTTCCTTCCTTCCTTCCTTCCTTCTTTCCTTCCTTCATGTAGTTTTTAACCTGAAGAGCATTGAGGTTAAAGATGGAATTGACATAAAGGGCTTCTGAGAAGTTGATTTTTGAACCAAGTCTTAAAGGATGAATTAGGGTAGGAGCAGGTGGAAACTAGAGAATCATATTCTAAACATAGATGTCCCATTTTGCTCACACTTGTCTCTTCTTGATAACGAGATAAAATTTAGAAGTCCCCAACCGGTTGCTGCAAATCATTATTCCATGCTAGATTTATGTAGTCCTGTCCGTCTGCAACAGTCTGTAAGTTATCAAAAAGTACACATTTGTATAAATTGTTATGAATATAATTTGCCTTGAATTGATCACCATTGCCAATGTACCATTCAATAACGTTGTAAGGAGTTTGATTATATTGTTTTGCTGAACATCTGCTTTTTATTAGACTTAGATCTCAGTGTACGGTTGTACGGAGTGGTAATATCCTATAAGTGTAAGATGTTGATAATGTATGATTAACCTTCTTTGGGGAAGAGTCATGGCTTTGTTCTTTGAACCCAAATGGTATCAATTGTTTGGTAGCTACGTGTAGTATTCATAAACTGAAAAATAAGAAAGGCCATTAAAAAAAAGTTGTAACTCCTTTTGTTTATTGAAGAGATGTATAATCAAATGCTTTATCATTCTGATTTCCCTTAAGGATTGTGGCTTAGAAATGATAGG
Organism: Proteles cristata cristata; assembly: GCA_017311185.1. Lineage (NCBI taxonomy): Eukaryota > Metazoa > Chordata > Mammalia > Carnivora > Hyaenidae > Proteles > Proteles cristata. The sequence continues at coordinate 1,207,588 of JAESUZ010001971.1, forward strand.
TGTTTGTCTTGCCTTTGTGATAAAAATCTTCCAAAAGTCCCAGAAATGTTATCTATGAACCAAACTGCAGATGGGACCACCAGTATTAGTATCAATTCAGTCAAGATAGGATGGATGTTTTCCTTTTAACAGTCAACTTGTTTTGTTTTGTTTTTTTAGTTTATTCTAGAGAATTAATCATTTTGGGCTTATGAAAGGAACACTATATGTTCATTTTAGGGGAACTTGACAGAAAGATTAGAATATCAGCAGGGTAGGTGTCTGTCAGATTTGTTCCAACATACATTTATTTGTTCTCTCATGTATTCATTTGTTTAGTCAATCAAAACTTGTTCAAAGTCTATACTATGCAAGGGGCTAAGCCACGTTCTACGGAGTATATGATGATAATTGAGGTAGGGTTTCTGCTTTCCAAAAACTAAAGGTCTATTGGAGGAAGGTAGACATGGCCATAACACAAGGAGAAAGAGATAGGAACCACAAAAGAAATAGGTTGAAAATGGGATGGGCTTCAGAGGGGTCTGAGATGTTGTATGTAGTGAGATTATTTTAAAACTTAGTGTGTTGGAGAGGCCTTTTGAAAACATCTCTCTGTTAAATAGAATTCTATATCCTGAGAGGAATAAGAGCCATCGTTGTCATTTATGAAATACTTAAGGTGTAGCAGGCTTATTCTAAGTGCTTCTCATGCATTGTCTCATTAAAGCCCCACAACAACCCTGTAATGTAGTCATTCCTCTTATAGCTTACAGATTACCCTGTTGTATAATCCATGGTTATAGCAAAAGCTTTGTGTGTCAAAGGCCACACAGAGAGAGGGTACAGAGGAAAGTAGATGTGTACTGTGACATTAGTTATAGGCCAGTAAAATCTCTCTATTTAGATTGTTCTAGGTGGAACTCATTTTACCTTAATTCGATCTCAATTACGGGATCCTTCTAAGAAAATAAGTTGTGTTACGTCAGGTACTCACAGCCATATAAATTATGGACAAAATTTTGTTTCTCAATCCATACACCCTACTCTACAGGAACTGGATAATGACCATTTATCACAGGCAAAATGGATGACCAGGAAAACTTGATATTCTTTCTTGTAGATAAAGTAAACATTTTACCTACCATCCTATTTACATTGCTGACTTGGGTGCTGGCTGTGTTTCCCATCACCGTGCATGATTCTCCTTGTGCTCACTTGAGGGGAGGGGAAAAAATATGATTCAAAAATTTCCCTTGCTCTTTGACCAGCCTTTAGAGAATTCTTGCTTCTAGAAGAGATAAGAGGGGAGGGGACTCTCAGAATCCATTTTGTTCCAGAAACAAAAGCTCTAGATAACAACAGAACAGATAAGGTTTGAACATTTCTTTGGGCAGTTACTAAGGTTTTGTTTTGTTTCCATTAAGAAAAATGTTACTGAACTTACCTCATCCTCATTAAACAGGCAGAGGTGCATCAAAGTTGTCATGCGGTAGCCCAGCTCTTTCCCAAGGCTCCATGGAGTAGGGGACTGGAGACTTGGGCAGGAGTCACTCATAGGTCCCTCTTTCCGCTGCATAATGAAGTGTACATGTTAAAGCCCCCCTCCCCGCCCCCGCAGGAATCAGTACATTCCATTGGGATACAAATGAATAAGGCCTTCCATAGCAGTATCTAATTTCTGCTGTAGTGATCTGAGGAATTTGGATTCTGTTCTTACTTTTATTAGAAATTCTGTTTTAAGAGATATCTTGACAAAGCCATAAAAGAAAAATGAATCACTTATATTAGTATATTAGAATTATATACACAGATAGCAACTGTTGTCTCGCTGCTTAATATCAATTAATTGGCCATCGTTTTAGTTTATTTAAGCCTTCCTGTTTTAAAAATTATTATTTCTATTGGAGAAACCAAGGCATAAGGCAATTTGCCAGGACACAGTTGGTATCCTAGGTAGGAGAATGGGTACCTTAGAGGGCTGTTATAAAATGAAATGAGGTCACGTTCTGGGCTTCTGGTGTAATGCCTGAGATATAATATACTCAGCCAATTATAGCTGACATTATCATTCTAGAATCCAGAGAGCCAGACTTTCAGTCCATTGTCCTGAACACAAATCCACAGATCCTTTAAATCGTGCAATCTTCTTAACTTAATTTTCAAGAGCCAGGAAAAAAAGAGGGGGGTGGAGGGCTTGTTAGGAAATATTCCAGTCTACCAGTGTATTTATGAAAAGAAAGAACAAAGGTCATCGTCCCTTCCAGAGGCTTCCAACTGCATATTATTTCAGGAAGCTGGTATCAGCTTTAGAAGGCGTTCCTGTATTTGGATAGATAAATAAGTACGAATGAACCCAAAACCAGAGGTGCTGCTGGGTTTAGCCCCTTGTTGTTGTTTTTCCGTTGTGTGTTTTTAAACTGGTTTATGGTGTATAAGCCGAGGCGGTCATGAGTGCCAGTCTGAACTATGAATAAGTCTAGACATTTGGTTATCTTCTGTCTAGCATTCATTTGTGTCGTGGGCGTCACACTCTGGGGATTAGTGTTTCATTATGCAGAAGCTGTTTTATCTTTGGCTTCCTTATAATAGCTTGAAGTGAATTCTGAGTGGAGAGAGTGAGGGCCATGGCTCAGGCACATGGGATCATACCGACACGGGTTGGATGGATTTTCACAGGGACCGATAAGCACTGTGAGCACTGTGACCTCACGTTCTCATAGTTCATTTGGCTAGATGTGTCTGTCTCCCCACCTCATGTAGTCCACGGTCAGCCTAGGAACTGACCAGGATTCCCCAAACAGTGAGAGAGAGAGAGAGAGAGAGAGAGAGAGAGAAGGGTGGAAATCACTTCCGTATCAAGTATCTAACACCTCGTACAAGCGTCAGCAGGGAGTGAGACTATCTGTGCCGAGCGAATCCAGGGGCCTTTGGGACACCTCTGAGTATGTAATCTCTGCCTGGTCACATTTTAATTAGCTCCTTTTAAGCTACGGAGAGCAGTTCAATTTTTACCCCTGACAAGAAGCATCTCTTCTATAAATAATCATCGTATTAAAAAAAAAAAAAAAAGATGCAAGCTGAAACAATGTGTGATTTTCCTTCCTTTCTGACTTTGAGGGGGTGTTTCACTTTGAGATTGCGTATGGGAATGTAAAGTTTGCCCCAAGGGCCACCTCTTTAATATCACTCCAGATGCAATCTTGGCCACAGACTAATAAGTTCAGTAGCTCGTATAAGTCTGCATTATGTCAGGTGGGCTCCGTGTCAGTGAAGAAACCCAGACCACCATCACACACACAGGCTTTTTCTCCATGTCACATCACATGGATAAGGAAGAAAAATTGTGATTAAGATGCTTTCAGGGGGCACGTGGGTGGTCTAGTCGGTTAAGCATCGGACTTCAGCATCATTCAGGTCACGATCTTGCATTTCGTGAGTTCAAGCCCCGCATCGGGCTCTGTGCTGACAGCTCAGAGCCTGGAGCCGGCTTCGGATTCTGTGTCTCCCTCTCTCTCCGCCCCTCCCCTGCTCATGCTCCGTCTCTCTCTCAAAAATAAATAAAAAATTTAAAAACTTAAATAAACATTAAAAAAATTTTTTTAAAAAGAAAGATACATTGCTTTCATGAGGCCAAGGTTGCCAAGTTAGCCCTGGAATGGACTTGTAAGTTTCATTCATTCTTAATTTATTCTCTCACCCCCGGATTCACACTCACTCAGCCATCCCTTCAACATTCATTGCATATGATCTAACCGCTAGCAAGGCTTCTCTTCTTACTGGACTCTCACGGTACGGCCATGAGCTCACAGGACAAAAAGGGTACCCTCAGATTAAGTGAATGTTAAGTCCCAGCCTGTGACAAAAAGGATGAGTCATGAATCTTTTCCTCCTACAAAATGGACAAACTATATTTTTATAGCTTAAATATACCAGCTAAAATGTACCTAAAAACCAACCAGTCTTTTCCTTTTGAAACGTAACATGGTGGGCGCCTGGGTGACTCAGTCAGTAAAGCATCTGACTTTGGCTCAGGTCATGATCTCATGGTTCGTGGGTTCGAGCCCCACATCCGGCTCTGTGCTGCACATTTGCTCAGAGCCTGGAGCCTGCTTTGGATTCTGTATCTCCTCTCTCTGCCCTTCCTCCACTCATGCTCTGTCTCTCAAGAATAAATAAATGTTTAAAAAAAATTTTTTTTTTTAAAAGAAAGAAACATGATGTGGTATAAGGTAAGAACATGGATTTAAGAGCCAGGCAGGCCTGGGTTTGAATCCTGCATCCATGATATACTAGCTATGCCATCTCGAGGAAGTTTTTTGCAGCTTCATTTTGTCTTGAAAGGCGGTAATCATTCCTACTCTGTAGGTCTGTGTGCAGATTAGATATAAAACATGCAGCATAGTATTTGGCACATTGAAACGAAGTGTTCAGTAAGGACTGTTTCCCTTCCTCGTTCATTTCCAAGCTGTTTGGGGTGGGACAAGTTGAGATGACTCCTTTCCTCTTTGGAATGGAAAGAAACCCCATCACCCTAACGGTGGAGGATGGTTAGGACTTTCCTTCTGGACAGTCGCCACGGGGGAAGACCTCGATGCCAGAAGGTCTGGTCCTGTGCTTCCCCACCTGCGTGGCACATACCCAGCATTCACCACCACCCCGAGACTGAGTCTCCCCGCGCCGTGACCAGCGTTCATCCACTTTGAGGACGCCTATAGTTTCCAAGAGAGACAACAGCCCCGCCATGTCGCCCAGAGGGCAGCAAAGTCCCTCACCCAGGCACTCCCTCCTGGGATGCCATTGTTCCATTGCCAAACTCATGACCTTCGGGGAATTTGAAAATTTACTACTCTGTAGGGCGAAAGAGACAAAGAAATCCAAGATGAGGCTTTGTATAAGTAAAGGGCTTTTGTTGTGATGGTGTTGAATTGGGTTTGGATTTTGCACACCCCTCAAATTTCTTAGGGTGTGGGTGAGGGCATCCTAGGAGATTTAATTAGTTCCTTGAGAGGTGCTGAAGTTTGTGACAGTGAGGCCCATTTTCTTCTATTGTCCATTGAGGTGGGGCCCCTGGAAATGAAATTTCTGAAAGCCTGAGACTGTTGCCATGGATAGAATTCTATGGATATTTGAATATAGTTTAGCTACTTGGTGGAGTTTTATTTTGTTGTTTTGTTTTTGGAAAGGGACATTTAAAGTAGTATAAATCTGGGCAGAGAAGGAGTGCGTGCAGTCTAGTTACAGTGCTCTGATGGGCTTCTGAAATAAGGCGGAATGGGCTGCAGTATTAGTAAACCCTTCAGAAATAAGGATACACGGGGGCTGCCTGAGGCAGTGTACTAATCGTAATAGTGTCTCTGACTTATTTCAAACAAGATCTCCTAACTTTGAGTCTTTGGATGTTGCATCCGGTCCGGATGCCTAGAAGCATGAAGAGCAGAAGGAGAGGCCTTTTAAGAGTTTTCTGTCATTGGCCGAGTTTTGTATTCCATAGTTCCCACTTCAAGGAATCAACATTACTATTAACTTCAGCAGATGATCAAATGTGAGAATCTGCATACAGGATCCAACAGCACTTTTACTGCCTTGATTTTAACAAACCTGTATTTCATGCATTTAGTTATGTATGCAGCTAACATTTATTATCTCCCCGGTGCAAGATCCTAGGAGATACGGAAACGAATGAAAGTATACAAGTTTGGCTCAAGAAGGCTGACAGTGCGCTCAGGGAGACAAGACATAAATGAACAAGACATGGAAACACAAGGGCAAATTGTATCATACGTTACGAATAAGGAGATACTGGACTTCAGTGGGCGGAGAAATCAGAGAGAAAAGCATGTGCCGTATCCAAGCTGGGACATGGCATGACGGGGAACTCAGGCTGCCCTCCTTCACGCTGTGAGCCAGCAGCATCCTTACCACGCAATGGCATTCATCTCTCTACTAGTCAGTCACAGGCAGGCGATTTGTCACCTTGAACCTCATCAGTGGTCTTCATATCGGCAACCATCTCTCTTTCCTCCCATCCATACCCCCTTCCCCTCTGCCAATGTCTTGAACACTGATGCTAGACTCCTGACGCCTTCCTGGGAAAATAGCAGGTCCATGCGAGCTCGACTGTGGGTAAAATTTCTGCAGATCGCAGCAACAACTGCTTTCAGGGAAACATCGGGCTTTCAGGGAACACCATCGCCTCTGAAGAGGGCCCGGAATCTTCCACAGTTTGCCTGCTTACTCTGTCGTTGACTTTCATTCAATATCAGCATTAAAGGAACATGTAGTATGAGGAACATTAATAGGGAGAGCCAGACCCCAGAGTCCGTAAGACACGAAAATTATTTATGTATAATTATTTTTGGCTATGCACCATCTACGTCATTTTCTTCAGGAGAAGAGACCATAACTAATATCAACAAGCAGCTTCTAGGCTTTTATTTTCTAAGTATCTTCCTTCTTTATTTAAAAAAAAATTTTAATGTTTTATTTATTTCTCAGAGAGAGAGAGAGAGACAGCGTGAGCAGGGGAGGGTCAGAGAGAGAGGGAGATGCAGAATCGGAAACAGTCTCCAGGTTCTGAGCTGGCTGTCAGCCCAGAACCCGATGCAGGGCTCGAACCCACGAACTGTGAGATCATGACCTGAGTGAGCTGAAGCCGGACGTTTAACCGACTGAGCCACCCAGGTGCCCCAGTATCTTCCTTCTTTAGCACTGGCCATTCTCACCCAAGAAAAGGACAGTTACACTGAGAAGACCCTTAACTCAGACATGCTTTCTTCTACCAATGCCGCATATGACCTCCATCTAGGCGACTCTTAGTACGCTTGTCACTCACTGGAGGGTCCCAATTTAAAGGGAACTCGTGTTGAAGCCTTGAGAAAATAACGAATAATTTAGTAAAACAAAGGATTGCACTGTAGAGTTGCATTGTATTTGGGCTTTATGTACTTGAGTGGTGTGCATATGAACTTGGCTCAGAGTGGAGAATGATAGGTTAGAAGGCATCCCTTTGACACAGGTTTAGACAAACCACTGGTTGAATCATAATCTCCAAAACATAGCTACCTCAGAAAAAGCCTGATGGAGGCTGTAAAGTGAGCCTTAGTCAGAAATCCCATGCAGGCATCAGCGAGGAATGTCCTCTCACGCCTCACCTTTGTGCATCACATTTGTTCTTCAGAGGTCATCTCGGGTTCTCCTGCATGAAAAGACTTTCAGCACTTGTTTGATTGTCTAATCGGCTGATGACAGTAAGTCTTCTGTCATCAACTAGATTATAAATTCCTTTGGGGAAGAGACCTCAATTAAGTCAAAGCGGAGTCCCCATATTTCAAAGTTGAAAGTAGTAATAAGGGGTAAGGAGGGTAGCTAGAGGTTGTGACTTGCCCAAGGTCACAGCAAATAAGAGGCTGAAGTGATACCAGAACCCAGCTCCCCCCACACCCACCCCAGGGTCATCCTCTACTTCATAGACACCATTCAGTTAAAGCTCTTCATACACGGGGTGCCTGGCTGGATCAGTGGGTTAAGACTCCGACTCTTTGTTTCGGCTCAGGTCACGATCTCACAGTTCGTGGGATCACGTCCCACGTCAGGGCAGTGCTGACGGCATGGAGCCTGCTTGGGAGTCTCTCCCCCACCTCTTTCTGCCCCTTCTCTATCTCAAAATAAATAAGTAAATATTAAAAAAAAAGCTCTTCATACAGGTTTCAAGATTTGACATTGTTGGTGATTTGACATCTATCCTCAGCAGCCAGAGACCAGAAACCAAGCTCAGTTCTCACAAGGTGATGTTCAAATGCTAAAAACGTGCTTTAGAGCCAACTTAAACCTGTGCCTTATTTTAGCTTCTCCTCATCCAACACCAGTGTCAGCCCAGGCGCAGCCCCCACAGAAGGCCAGCAGGGGGTAACAATTGTGTGGAACGTGTGCAAGATTGGCAGTTGTCTAAAAACCACAGACCAAGGTATGTGAGGTGAAGCAGCCAAGAAGGGCCCGCATGTCTAAAAGCTCTTAAAATGGTCTCAGAACAACCTTCGACCTCCACAAACCAGCTTTGTAAATTACATAAACTTCAGATTCTTCATCAGGCTCAAAAAGTAGGTGCGCAAAAACAGTGACAATTATCATGTGGGGTTTTTTTGTTTTGTTTTTTGGTTGGTGGGTTTTTTTTTTTTTTTTGCTTTTATTATTGATGTGCTTTGCAAAAAAAGGCAGAAGCACACACAATTCTGTAGAACAAGCAACTTTTCCAGGGACCCACCTCCTGCTGGTTTGTAAATGTCAGGGCCACGTGGAGTTCATTTTGGAAAATAAATGTCACAAGCAAGTCAGAGTCATTTATTCCTTAGCAGAAAGTATCGATCCAGTGACATTGTTCGATGATAATGACTGTTTCTATTTGTGTTAAATGACGGAGGTATATTTAACCAATTTCGGTGAAGAATGGAGCTCACCTGGCCATTTGGTTGCTGTTGGGTTAGAACCCCTGTATTGTTGTGGCCACCTCCTTTGTTCCGTCGCCAATATTTATTAATCACCTACTGTGTGCCAGGCACTCTGCTGGGGGCCAAGGTGAGAACTAGGTGTTGGAACTAGACATGCATGGGTTCAAGTCCTACTTCAGCTACCTACGAGCTGTGCGAATTTGGACAAGTTGTTTTCCCGCATTATCGTCATTTTTTTTTGCATTGAAATCATAAAGGATATGATAACAGTTAAGTGACAAAATGCAAGCCATGATCTTCAACAAAGCTTGTCTGATGAGGACTCCTGAGTTATGGCTTTTATTGCCATCATCATATTCCTCCTCTTCATCTTCAGGGGCACCCATTTGGTGAAGGAAACAGTTTCAGACAACAGCTTTTTAATTAACATGTTTCACAGTGAACTCGGTTTAGGAATGAGAGAGAGAGAATGCGAAAGGCTTTGGTGAAGCCATTGTTTAAAATAGTCTATTTAGAAGAGAAGCTAACTCAGACTCCACAAGGCTTCATGGCCATACTGAGCTACGTTGCAGGAATACTCATTAAGTTACCTGTCATATAACACTTTCCTCCGTGATCTCCTGTCCACCCCTGCAGTGTATGTGTCCTTTACATATTCCGGGGGTGTCACCAAGGTTCTCCTAAACACCTTCCGGTCTCAGGTCCCGGCCTCATGGCACGCCCTCCCTCCCCCCGTCACTCTGTGTTCATGGTCTGGCCTCTAGACACCCTTCTGGAATATTTCATCAGCTTCTGTTTCTGCTCTTTGATGTCAAAAAGGTTGGTGGTTGGTCATTCATTCACTCTCTGGCCAAGCAAAGATAGGGATAGTGGAGGGTGTCCCTCAATTCCTGAGTGTTAAAAATTCTTTTTCGGACCACAAAACATGGCGGACTCATGTTCTGTATGAATCTACTATTCCTTCCCATTCCTGTCCCCAAGACCAGCTTGGTAGATGCGCCCAGTGTTTATCCCATTTTATGGGTATTACTCTGCTCCACTTCAGCATCTCCCACTTGACCTCTACTCAGGGTCAGATCCTTCATGAAATGCAAGCTGCTGGGAAGGTCCAAGAATTACTGACCTTCATTTCATGTGACATTCTTACCCCAGGAAGGTTTACTGTCAGCGATTATTTCTTTTTTTATTTTTTAAATTTTTTAATGTTTTACTTATTTCTGAGAGAGAGAGAGAGACAGCATGAGCAGGAGGAGGGTCAGAGAGAGAGACACAGAATCTGAAAGAGGCTCCAGGCTCTGAGCTGGCAGTCAGCACAGAGCCCGATGCGGGGCTTGAACCCACGACCCATGAGATCATGACCTGAGCCGAAGTCAGACGCCCAACCGGCTGAGCCACCCAGGTGCCCCTGTCAGCGACTATTTCTTTTTCTCCTTATCCAACAGCCTCCATACAGATACAACATCGGTCCATCTGTCTCCCGTGCTACCCAGACTTGCCTGGATTCACAGTGGGTGTGCAGCCCCATAGGGCTTCTAGCTACACATGATACAATGATGGAAACCTGTTGACCTCGGATTTCACAGCATAGGCTTCTGCCTATGTCCATGACTAGCTAACAGGGCTGTGCCATGGGCATCTTCATCATCTCCGTGCTTTTCAGCTTCAACTGGAGTATGGTTTTCACTAAGCACCTTGCAATATCTAATTGAATTGACATACAGGTAAACAAGATATTGTGAATGAAACCATCTTCAGCATCCAAAGGGCAATACAGATGCTTTTGAGGAACATATGCTGACATATTCCTTAGGACAGACTGACCATGAGAAGGTCATCTCTTAGGGATCCCAGTGTCCCATGGGGAGAGGAGTTACTGCCATTTGAGTGGCCATCAGTTTGCATATCAGTTCCTATTCATTCCATCCATGTTATTTTGAACATGTCTTTCTGTTTAAGAGAGAAAGACAGAGCATGAGCAGGAGAGGGGCAGAGAGCAAGGGAGGCACAGAATCTGAAGCAGGCTCCAGGCTCATGTGCTGTCCACACATAGCCCGATGTGGGGCTTAAATTCACAAACCATGAGATCATGAGGTCAAGACCTGGACTTCCCCAGCTGAGCCATCCAGGCACCCCATCCATGTTATTTTGAATCACAAAGGCAGAGCCTTGGGGGAGACTGTTCTTTTTTTTTTTAATGTTTTATTTATTTCTAGGAGAGAGAGAGAGAGAGAGAGAGACAGCGTGAGCAGGGGAGGGTCAGAGTGAGAGGGAGTCACAGACTGAAACAGGCTCCAGGCTCTGAGCTGGCAGTCAGCACAGAGCCCGACGCGGGGCTCGAACCACGAACCGCGAGATCATGACCTAAGCGAAAGTCGGACGCTTAACCGACTAAGCCACCCAGGCGCCCCTGAGACTGTTCTTTTAACAAATATTTTAATAGTGTACTTCTTTCATGAATCCGAAACTAAAACGTTGGGAAAAGAGTAGTGTCTTTAACTGAAGCCAAGTTCACAGTCATTCTTGCTACTTCCTCTATGACCATGGGCATGTCACATGACTTCCTCATTGATGATCTCTGACCTCTCCCGCTGTGAACTTTCACCAATCTGATTCTGTCCTTCGGATAGTCTGGTAGTGCCTTCAGAGGTTATGAATGCAGAATATTCGTTAGGTTTGAGCTCATTCAATTCCACTTGACCTTGAAAAGATAAATGGCTCAGGTAGTTGCCAATTAGTAGTACATCAGTATAGGACTAGCTAAAACTTTCCTTTAGGTTCTTGTGAGATTATTTAACTTGGGATCTTCTTGGTATCATTAATTTAGAAAGAAAAGTAGTTCAGAAATCCTACTTACCTCATTATTCCTCCAAGTGTTCCATTTCTTTAGTCTCTTGTTTTAAGTCAGTTAAGGAAAACCACAGAAGGAGAAAAGAAGAGATGTCAGACATGAGGAGGGGGAGAGATTTTAAGACCACATGCTGAAGCCTTGATCTTGTCTACATTTAAAGCAAGAGAAAGCACGCCCTAGACATTTATTTGTAGCCTTTCCTCTCCCGGCATGGACAGTACACGTGACAAATTGTCCCTCTGTGCTGGTTAATACACTTTCCTCTCATGAAGCAAAGGTAAAGCCCGGAGCCATGGCGTCAGCCCCCAGTCCCAGTGCCTTTCCCCATTGTCTGAATCTTCTTTCACCTCCAGTAAATGTACTGCCTTCATAGCAGCACGGATGTCACCAGAGGCCCATAAAGGACAGTGGCCGGACTTTGCACACAGTATGCATCAATATCAGCCAAAGCTGAGGGCGGGCTGTGCGGCAGGAGGGCTATGGTGAGAATACAAGGCAGGAGCTGTGGTTGTGGATGCACAACGGGCAACCTCGGCCGCTTCAGCCGCCAGAGAGAGAGTTTGGGGTAGTACATCTCTGAGCTCACTTCTCTTCCAGTGCTAATGTCTTATGAAACCTTGGCTTCACAAACAGATTGTTTGATTGCTTCCTGTATTACCAGTCTGTCTGATTTCTGTGCCCGGCTCCCTGAGAGCATTTTGAATTACAGCACGGATAATGTCCATCCACAAGGCGTATGACATCACAGTGGACATTGGAGAAACACTGTCAGCCCGGCATTGACTGGAATCGAAATCCCTGGGTCGGGAATATATAATAAATATATTTATATTTATATTATAAATAAATATATAATAAATAATAATATAAAGATGTTTCAGAGAAAATACAAGATAGCATAATAGCGTAACGTAACTCCGGCCATACACTCGTTTGTAGCGTTACAGCTAGGACTTTTGACTTTTATTAGGATGCTATAAATAGACAGCTCCTTAAGAGTAGAGACTGTCTTTAATCAGAGGTTGACATTAAGTTTTGTGTGCCTGTGATATACTTATTAACCCAGGGCAGATTTCTCTTGTGTCGCGTGCGCTGAGAAGCACTTAGAGGCAGATGCTCTTGCCACCTGGATCGCGCTCTGAGTCCAGGGTGGGGAAAGGGTTGTGGGAATGTGATTTCCTGTTGGCACGTTGCATCTGGTATTCTGAGAAGCCCGACTGAGAAAGTCTCGCTCCTGAGAAATTAGACAAATGCCAGGACACCTTCCAAGCCGATCACAGCCACAGCAGATTATGTTTGAGGTGTTCCGTAAATATCATTAAATGAAAAGGGGGAGTTTCCTAGACCCAAGCCGGGTGAATGGAGAAGTGGTCATTATGAATAGGAAATAAAGGGGGTGCGTCCAGGGTGGGCAACTCTTCACTGCCTGGATGCACAAGCTTGCTTGCCATCCTAGCCCTGGTGCTGACAGATGGACTGCCACAGATGCATTTCACAGGAAGTGCATCAGAACGCCTGGGGGGCTCAGTCGGTTAAGCGTCCGACTTCGGCTCAAGTCATGATCTCATGGCTCCTGAGTTCGGGCCCCACTTCGGGCTCTGTGCTGACAGCTCAGAACCTGGAGCCTGCTTCAGATTCTGTGTCTCCTAACCTCTCTTCCCCTACCACGCTTGCACTCTGTCTCTCTGTCTCTCAAAAATAAATGTTAAAAATTAAAAAAAAAAAAAAAAAAGAAACAATTGCCTGGTTGAAGTGTGTGCATGTGCATGCTGGTTGGGGCTGGGGACACAGCTTGAACACGACATGGGGATGGTAACCCGGGGAAAGGATAGTGCCAAGCAGGCTCTGTCCTGCCCCAGCACCAAGCAGGGGGGCTGAGTGTGAGAGCCCCCCGAGAGTGTCGCAGTGTCCCCACCCATGTATTCCACATAGCCTATCAGGTCAGAGCCTGTCATCTCTGGGACCAGAAGGCACGTGTGAGCCGGAGCCCTTCCATCACAGGGCACTTTGCAAGGGAAGAGTGGTTCCAGAGAGCTCTTTCCTCCCAGCGTGCCTCCCAGTGGGTAACGGGAGAGCAAAAATGTGCTCCGTTCCTACGAGGTTCACTTTCTCCATTCCTTGTGTTATTTCCTTCTGTCTCTCAAATACTCTGCTTAAAAGAACTTTCTAGGAAAAGATGCCGGGGTATGCTTTTCAGAGGTCATGTAGAAGCCAAGAATAATTGGCCTTCCGTTTTGGCTAAGGAGACCTGAGTTGAGGATAGTTTTCATTATCTTACTCCTCGTCCCCTCCCCCACATTTGTATTCATATCATTAACTGTCTGGTGTTCTGGACCCACGTCCGTACGGACACAGCGACCAGCACAAGCCAGAATTCAGCACACGAGCCTCCCAAACGTTAACTTCTCTTCTTAATTTTAGAGTATTTAATTTTAGCATTTTTTTTCTATCACTGGATGTTGAGAGCTCCCTCCAGTGTCACTATGTTGTCATATTTACTTGAAGCTTTTTTTTTTAAGATCATTATTCTTTTAACCGTAGCAGGGAGAGTATTTTATTCTGTTTGCACTTACTCCAGGAGCTGCTCACGGAGTCCTGAAATGTCTTGTGTGTCCCCAGAAGCTGTAGACTGGCCACTTTGTGTGTCTGTGCTGCTTTTAGGACCAGGAGAATTGTGGGGGGGGGGAGGGGGGCAGGGGACACGGGAGGGTGAAGAGGCAGTCAGAAGATGGCACTGAGGAGGAACAGCATATTAAATGTGCTGTGACAATGGCTCAGCTCAAAGAGCCTGTCATCACCTCCCCTTCTATAGAAAATGGAAGAAGCCTGATCTTTCAGCTAGGAAGCCAAAGCCCTGGGATTCCATTCTCTTTCCTGCTGTCCTATGAGGTGACACTAAATGCCTTATGTGTTTATGATTCTGGTGTGAAGGCAGCGTGCACATCCAAAGTTGAACATGCTCTGCTAGGTTTGGGATCCGGCGAAGTTCTACTTCATGCTGTAGCCCCAGTCTTTCTTTTGGCTTTAAATTTCTATTTAAGTTTATTTATTTATTTTGAAAGAGACAGAGAGAGAGCATGAGCAGGGGAGGAGCAGAAGAGAGAGGGAGAGAGAGAGAAAATCCCAAGCAGGCTCTTCACTGTCAGCACAGAATCCAACTCTGGGCTCGAACTCATAAACCATGAGATCATGACCTGAGCCAAAACCAAGAGTCGGGCACATAACAGACTGAGCCACCCAGGTGCCCCTAGAGACCCAGTCTTTCTGAGTGTGTGTGGGGGGGTGTGTGTTCATAACAAAATGTCTCTCTATATACGCATACATATGCACCTATATTTGCACGTCTACGTATAATCAACAAGACGTTCAAAGTCGATAACACTGTTCATAGAGTCATTAACAATCCTTTATCTACAAATTGGAAATCAGACTGGGGGAAAACCACCTCCCTCATTTGGTTGACAGGTAAAAAGGTGTAAGGCATCGTAAAATTTTGCTATAGAGGTAAGACCTCATTGGATGCAAGGGAGGAAAAATAGTTCTCATGCTCGATCCCACAGAAAGCTTAGATGCTCCGAGGCCACATGCCGCGTTGCCCTCTCATTTTCTGCCAGGGAAAGATGATAACCCAGGAACACAGCGGGAGCCGGGGCTGACATCAGACGTTCTCTGCTCCTGCTTAATGTCAGCGAGCGCAGCCGTCGACTAGATGAGAACAGGAGAGGTCTGAGCCCATGTAAATGATTCTCACTTGAAAGGGGAAACAGCCTTCATAATTTGTTCCAGCGAACCCATGCATGGATTACAGACGTGATCCTGAGCCGTGGGGAGGATCTCATAAATAATGTTTTATGTTCTCTCTTATCTCGCCTCTTCTGTTGTGCTTGACTCGCGGGTTGCGTGCGTATTGTTAACCGGAAAATGGCTCTAAGCCAGTCGTTTTTAAAAACAATTTAAATTGTTTTCAACCATTTTTTAAAAACAAGCTATAGCAGAACTATAAGATCTTTCTAACCAATATACACCGCCCGTTTTACAAAACTACGTGGAAAGGCAAATAAAAAGAAGAGGAAGCAGTTATTAACGTGCAAAGAGAATGCTCTCAATTCCTGGGAAATAAGTGACCACCAAGTGTTAGACCAAGAAACAAATAACAGGCAATACAGGGAGGTCTTCTTTCCTTCCGCCCACGGGGTCAGCTGGTGATGGAGAAAAGTAGCAGCCCGAGATTCTGGAATTAAGGGATCCCTAGAACACAGCTCTTGGCCGTAAGGGGAAGAAAATACCCAGTTGCACTGGTGAGATTTAAACGTGGTGGTTTTGTTGCATCTACGTGGAACTGAACAGTGAAAAGTCAATACGGATTCATTTCCTCTTAATTAGAGACTCAAAATATTTCCACCAGGGGGCACTCTTCCTACCAGAGGGAGGCAAAAATCTGCCGAGGTAGTTTCTGGTGGTGATCAAACCTTTTTATCGTCTCATCTGCTCCAAGTAAAATAAAAGCCTCAGTGTCAACTATACTCAAATAAAAAGAAAAGACAAGAAGATAAAATAAAAGAGTCTCAGCCACAGATCTCCCGGTTTCCACACTTGAGACGACACAGGTCATGTGCTGGGAACAGTCTTGGTGTTTAAGTAGTTTCTGGTGACCTTGGAAGGGTTAAACTCTCGTCAGGGTAAAGTTCCACATCTCACCATCTGCTTGACTTATGGAGATATAACTGTCCAAATAATGACAACATGCTTCGCATGCCTAGTAAACGAGAAAAATGAGCTCCATTCGTAAAAGCACACCACTAATGAAGTCAGCTTCCTGTTTGGCTAACCCAGCGTATTGTCCTGATAACTTAGAAGTTATATTCCTTTTCACCCCAATTTTTAGGCATTTATGAGAAGCCGGCAAAGGTGGTAGAGGAAGAGAGCTCAGAAGTCAACACCAACTTTACAACGTCATCCCTAAAAAATGTCAAGAATTTTTTCCCCCTTCTTTCCTTCTCTTCTCCATACCTTGCCTCTAGTGAAACCCAGGGTTGAGAGGCTTTGGGAAAGTACCTTCCAAAATTAGATTCTAGTTAGGAAATCAAATTTCTAGGGGCTCCTGGGTGGCTCAGATGGTTAAGCGTCTGACTTCAGCTCAGGTCATGATCTCGCCTTTCGGAGTTCGAGCCCCGCGTCAGGCTCTGTGCAGACGGCTGAGAGCCTGGAGCCTGCTTCAGATTCTGTGTCTCCCTCTCTCTCTTTGCCCCTCCCCCGCTCATGTTGTCTCTCTCTTAAAACTAAATCAACATTTAAAAATTTGTTTAAAAAATAGGAAATCAGATATCCATAAAGTAAATGTTCATTCAGAAATAAAATGCACTCATGTGTCCAACATTAGAAAGAGAGAGAGGAGAGAGAGATGAATGTGGACAGTGAATACTTTGACTTTTCAATATTTTCAAAAATTATTTTTTGCATATCTGATTTTTTTTAATTTAATTATTTTGCTTCCTCATTTTTCCCCCCCTACACGCAGTACACTGACCAGTTACAAGCATAATTAAGATAGAAGTAAAGGAGGTGAAGCAGGCTGAGAGAAGAAGAGGCTGAGTGGTGTTTTGAATGTTTCTGGGCTTTAAAAGACAGACAACCAGGCGCGACACAAGAAGCTGGGAATCTGAATCTGGTCAGTGACATGGGGGGCCTTCAGTTCAGGGAGGAGCAGTCACATCTGTGTGGATGAGACCACCAGAGAAAGCCAAGAACAAGGACAAGAAAGCCCTGTAGCCCAGGGACAAGGTTCACTGTAGCAGAGGAGGAAACAGCAAAGGACATGAAGAAAAAGTGGCCAGGGAGCTAGAAAACTGTAGAAGTTTCTGCCATGACAACACAAGGAAAGGGTATTGAGGAGGGCACTCGTTTTGAGCACTGGGTGTTATATGTAAGTGATGAATTAAGTACGTTCTACTCCTGAAAACAATATTAACATTATATGTTAACTAACTAGAATGTAAATAAAAATTTGAAGAGAAAAGAAAAAGCAAATACAAAACCAAAAAACAAGAAAACACAAGGAGAGTACGTAGCTGGGGGGGAGCCATAGGGACCCCCTTTGGCCCCTCAGACCTAAGTCCCTCACCATACAACCCAGCCCCTTTGATCGCTGTTGTCACAGGCTCGCCTTCCTATCTCTGCCCCGTAGAGTGGAACCACCCTCATTGAGAGAAGAGGTGGGAAGGTAAACCCAAGGAAGAGAGCACCCACGGGAAGTTTCCTCTCTACAACCAAGAACAGAAGTCACCCAAGCTGAGCTTGCTGGGAGTGAGGTGTTCCCCATGTCAGAAGCAGCCCCACGCTTGCTTTCCAGGGTCCAGAGGGAGGAGAGCGTTCCAGAAAAAACTCCTCCCCCCACATATAAAAAGAACCCAAAACCCATCTAGTTTCAAAGACTTTTAACCTCTTAATGCTGCTCGTTGAAACTTCTGCCACTGTCCCCAAGGTCCTGAGCCCCACCGCCCCCAGGAAGGGGGGTGACGCCAACTTCCTGAACCCCTCTGTAGACATGTATGTTTCATTAGCAGTGGTGACCAAGGGGCGGGTTAGCGGCATTGAAGGAATCTCCTAATTTCCATCAGTCCTCACATTTTTATCAAGAACAACTAGTGATCTCTCCATGTTGCGTAAAGAGCCCCGCACATGTGGCTACAAAGCCAGTGTCACCAACCCCACTGCACATGGACTGTCTCCCATAGAAAGCACTTCTCGTAGGCAGGCTTTGAGAGCCGCTGGTAGATGTCAAGGGTGAGGATTTTTGTTTTTGTTTTTGTTTTAATTAATAGGGAACTAATATACATATGTCAAATCTTTGTCTTAATATAAGGACACTTTAAAATAACTTTTCTAGGGGTTTTTGGGTGGCCCATTCAGTTGAGCATCCTACTCCTGATTTCGGCTCAGGTCACAGTCTCACACTTTGTGGGATCAAGCCTGGAGTTGGGCTCTGCTCTAGCCTCTGCTCAGAGGCTGCTTGGGATTCTCTCTCTCACTCCCTGTCTCTCTGCCACTCCCTCTCTCTCAAAATAAATAAATAAACATAAAAAAATTTTTTTTAAATAACTCTTCTAATGTTTTTTAAAAGGAAAGTATATCTTGACATCCCTAAAGTGAGAATAATATAATTTCAGAATAAATCCTAGGCATTTAGTGTTTGGATGAGGTTACTATATTGTTTTCGTCTTTCTTTATTTCCGTGGATTGGCCCTGGTTCTCAGACCAGCGTGTGGGAACTACTGAGGTAGAGTATTAGCCAACGAAAATGGCCAAAACTTCCCACCCCAACAAAGAACAGACTATGATCATCTTTGAACCTTTCTTTGGCTTGTAATTCTTGAAGCTCCTTGCTGGCCCCAAAATACAGACTTTCTCTTCCCCTTCATCTTCTAAACTGTAAGCGCTTTGAGAACAAGACATGGTGTTCTTAATGTGATTAGCACGGAGTCGGGTACGAAAGAGGCGCACCATAAGGTTTGATGAATGAATGAATGATCTGAAAGGGGGCAATGAAGAACAGAAAAGATTAACGAAGCAGGAGTCCTTGTGTAAGATGAACATCCATGTGGTCGTTGAAAAATTCCACGGTTGGGGTGAGCTTCCATAGGAATGCCATCAGCCAGGTCCCCAGAGCATCTGCAAGGGCTGAAAGCGACCTGAACATGGGTACCTTGAAGCAATAAATAGGAACAAATGGCCAGGTCAGGGGGCTGGCTGTGGAATCAGAAGGAAAGGTATTTTCCATTGAGGGTAGAAATAGTGGTGGAGCCCTGCACAGGGCTGAGAGGAATGAGCGGCCTCAGCCTATGGATGCAATAGGATGGACAGTGACCTCCGCAGGAGCCCAGAAAAGTTATAGGCAGGAGGGGGAGCCGCATTTTACCATATCTCTTTTTTTTTTTAATGTTTTTATTTATTTTTGAGAGGAGGAGAGAGAGTGCATGAGCAGGGGAGGGGCAGAGACAGAGGGAGACACAGAATCCGAAATAGGCTCCAGGCTCCGAGCTATCAGCACAGAGCCCGATGTGGTGCTCGAACTCACGAACTGTGAGATCATGACCTGAGCTGAAGTCAGATGCTTAACTGACTTTTTTTCTTCATTCGTTTCGATTCTTAAATTCCACATATGAGTGGAGTCTTAAGGTATTTGTCTTTCTCTGACCTATTTCACTTAGGATTATATCCTCTAGATCCATCCGTGTTGTTGCAGCTGGCAAGATTCCATTCTTTTTTATGGCTGAGTAATATTCCATTGTATGTATGTATGTATGTATACCACATCTTCTTTATCCATTGATCTATTGACGTACACTTCGGCCGTTTCCATAGTTTGACCATTGTAAATAATGTGGCGGTGAACGTAGGGTTGCCTGTATCTTTTCAAATTAGTGTTTTCATATTCTTTGGGTAAATACACAGGCGTTGAAGTACTGGATCATATGGTAGTTCTAGTTTTAATGTTTTGAGGACCCTCCATACTGTGTTCCATAGCAGCTACACCAATTTTCATTCCCACTAACAGTGCACGAGGCTTCCTTTTTCTCTATATCCTCGACACCACCTGTTGTTTCTTGTGTTTTTGATTTTAGCCATTCTGACCGGTGCGAGGTGATTTTCTCATCGTGATTTTGACTTGCATTTCCCTGAGGGTGAGTGATGTTGAGCATCTTTCCATGTGTCTGTTGGCCAGCTGTGTATCTCCTCTGGAGAAATGTCTCAGCAACAGCACTCCTGACATTGGGACCAGATAAGTCTTTGTGGGGTGGGCATTGGGGAATGGGTCATCCTGTGCCGTGTTGGATATTTAGGACCATACCTAGGCCTCTACCTGTTGGATGCTGCTAGGCACCTCCCTTCATTTGTGACAACCAAAAATGTCTGCACACATTGCCAAGTATCCCTGGGGGGGGACAGCGTTGCCCCTGATTGAGAACCAGTGGGTTAGAAGGAGAGTTAGGGGCTTTCCCTGCCCCTCCACCCCACCATACACATCTGCATCCTGTCCTTCTGGAACCATGAGGCCAAGAAATGACTTAACCCTGATATACTTAGAAGACAACACACTTTTCACTATTTCAGCCTTTAGAAATACTGAGAAAGTGTTTGCTTTTCATTTGACAGCCCGAATTACTGTAAAGTGCCCTGAACACAGACCAGCACCTCGGCCCCCATCTACTTACAGCTTTAATAGAACAGTAGGGAAATTTCTTTCCAAGAAAATGTTGGCTGTGTAACCTCACATCATTTTAAGCCATCACCACACACCCACCAAAATTGTGAGATAAACCGGAAACTCTATCATGTATTCTCAGGATCTCTGTATTAGTGATTCACCAGTGACCTCTAAGAATTTCTTCATTTCCATCCACTGCCACATTTAACTTTTCCTATACAGCCTCTCAAATGCTTTCCAGCTACAAGGTCAGTCGGTTGACAGTCTCAAAAATCCTGACAAGCAGACAGATGGGTTTGCTTTTTGTGTTGTTACGGTTATTTCTGCTTAATGTGTTGAGAAATATCTCAAGGTTTTAACCCTGGCTTGAGTCTCGGGACTGAGACATTTTAATGGACTAGCACTTCATCTGTCCTCTGCTGGTGAACATGAACCAGAGGCCCGAAGCCCCACACTGTACAATCAGTTAAACTTTCTCTTAAAGCCAAAGAAAACTTAAATCCAAACAGAATTTTGTCTCAAGCTGAAACAAAAATGTACATCATGTCGAAAGCCTCCTCCAAGTGCTACAGTTAATAAGCAATGTTGTGTTTTTACTGGAAAAGCATGTCTCCAGCCAGGCATTCTTCACATTTTTTCCCAGGATTTAGTCATAAAATCATTTTAGACATATTGCAAGGATAAAATGTGTATGTATCTGATAAAGGGCAGCAATTTTCCCCCTATTTTGCTGTATAGCTTTCTAGGGATGGGGAAAATAGCTGCACGTACATATGTACACACACACATACACACAGGTGTATATGTGTACATATATGTGTATGTAGTTTGTTTTTTCCTCATGGAGTGTGTATGTGTGTATCTAAAACAAACTTTTCACCCACACAAGCATACACCCACGTACACATGCATATGAATCTGTTTTCACCACTGAGTATAAGAGCCTGGCTTCTTTATTGACTGATCTAATTTGATTTAAATTGGTTACCATAGGCCTTCCCCCAGATTTACACAATTTAGATCCAAAGTAGAGAACACTTCCTAATTTTGCCCACATGCCTACAACATCTTTAGGAATTCAAACCAAAGTGTGCTTGGATCTGATTTGTCTAAGACACTACAGCGCTGTAGATATAGTTTCTGTCAGACTAGGAGCAGGGCTGGGGGAGAGGAAGTCTTCATCCAGAAACATAGAGATGGATGTGTGCCTCGTTATTGGCCACGTTGCTGACCAAAGGAAGGAGAGGAAAAGTGAACTCGGATGTTGATCCTTTGAGATATTCCCATTTTTAAAACAGATCAACATGAAAGCCATAATCTGCCATGGAGTCTAACGAACACGGATTTGGGTTTCTGGGTGTGGAATCCCAGCTGGGCAACTTCCTGGATACGTGACCTTGGAGGGGTCGCCCAACTTCACATTTTTCATCTGTTAAATGGGGTAATGAAACATCGCAGGGGTGATTCTGCAGACTCATAAAGATACTCCATGAAATTACGAGAACATTAGGAGGGATTATACAAATGTGAAGTGGCCTTTTTTTTCTTGCAGATATTATTCTCGTGTGAGTTCCCGCTGATGCATACGTAATTCCATTTCTGAGTCAGACCGATTTCAAAGCAGATAATGGAAATAGTCAATCATCGGTAGATTAATTGGAAACTCGAGGCCAGTACTGACTTGGGTTAGTGGTTGGGTGGAATGTGCAATGCGTGTAGTGATGGAAAGGTCACCAGGCCTATAGTTTTGCTGGGCCCAGCCCCCGTGAGGAAGGGTTCCAGTCCCCTGAAGGGACAGCTAGGAACGGACGCCACAGTGTGCTGACACAAAGTTTAGCTACTGGTGAGGGGACATCAGTAGTTCTGATTAATAGCATTTGCTGACTTCTGTGCCGTAAACCTCCCCACGGTGACCAGTTTCAACACAGCTGACGTGACATCATTGAATGTGAGGTTGGGAAGGATGCATATAATAGCTCACCATTATATGTATATTTCCACTCTACAAGCTGATAGGATTCACCTCAAGCGCAGAGATAATAGCAAAATAGAGTAAAATAATTAGGGATTGATGAGTTTTTTAATATAACTTGTTCAACTCTAAGTTTATATAATTTAATTTTTAATAGTGGCTGTGTTTAATGCAAGGCTTGAAAATTTAAGGCCCCTCCCCCAAGCTAGTACAAGCTGGGGTCAACATGACACTCTTTCTCATTGGCTCTATGTAAAAGCACAGAATTATACCATGAACCAGAGGTTCAGGACCATTCTGGAAAACCAGCATGGAGGGTGCAGCCATAAATGGATTTTTATTTCTGTGAATTTTGGATGAGCTATCTGTTCCTGGTCTCACATTTTCTACTGCATTTCTTTTTGGCTAACAAAAGGGGTATTGGTTTATGAGTGTGGCTTATGGACCTAGTTATTAAGGTTAGTATTTGAAAGAGTTTCAGCTTTTTAATTATTTGAAAGATAGTGAAGACTTAAACAGAACTGAATTTTATAGGAGTTCTTATTCTCTTTTTTGGCCCTTAAGACAAGAATCGAGAAAATATTCCCAAAGAGAGAAAAGTACATTTTTGTTGTTTGTTTTAACTATCCTGGAAGATCCAGGAGGAAATGGTTTTGGGGGACAAAGGATTAAAATTTTAGCCCATTCATGATGGACACACTTGGGGAAGGACTGGTGCCTTCTTCCGTAACCAGAGGTGGTATAACAGCTGCCTCATGTCTGACCAGCCACACTGTGACTGCGAAGAATCTGGGAAGCCTAGCTGGAAATAGAGGGGAAAATGGAAAGGCAGCCTTTATAATCAAAACCATCGCAACATCTAAAAGCCACTGAAACCAATATTTCAGATACTGAATTATTAACTTACTCCTAGATGTGTTTCAGGCATTGGACTTATCTCGAAGATAAGTGTGTAAGAAAACTGAAGAAGTTTATAGACCCATGAGATCTGGGCCAAGTGTAGATTAAGGGGGTAGGGGGAGGTGGGGATACCGGAAAGGGCATGGTCCCGTGTTAGAATTCACATGGAAAATGTATAGTCAATAGTGTAGATGGATTGCAAAAAAAAATTTTATTCAACCACATACGTAAGCCAAGTGTTTAATTTTGTTTTCTTAAGCAGGACTTAAAACATTAACGCTATAGGCTCACAACTGGCTTTGGCACTGGTCATCTATCATGAGTTCAGTAGACATATTTGCAGTCAGATGTTGGAGTGGTAGAGTCAACATTTTAAAATAAAACAACTTCTTTGTAGGTGATGAATCACTAAATGCTATTCCTGAAATCATTATTACACTATATGTTGACTAACTTGGATTTAAATTAAAATTTTTTAAAAAAAGAAAAGAAAACCACTTAACCATAATTCTCCTATTTAATGATTTGGAAGTCATCTGCTGTTTCTGTATTGGAGAAATATATGATATTTTAGTAGTTCTAAAAAAATAGCCTTCAAAAAGTTCTAAAAAAAATAGCCCCATCCAGCAAAAATATCAGTATGTTATTGTGTTTTGCTTATGAATTCACTCAGATAGAATGTTTTAAGATTTTGAAGATTCTTGGGGGAAAAAAATGGTTCTTATTTCCTTTGGGTGTGTTTATGTTAAAGGGAGGGAAACCATGTGATTTCCTAGGATAATGGCGCTCAGGTTTTGAGCTGAGGAGCATCGCCTCAAGGGCTTGTTAAAACACAGATTACCCGACCGCACCCCAAGTTTCTGATTAAATAGGTCCAAAGTAAGGCTGAAAATGTGTGCTTCTAACAACTTTTCATGTGATCACGATGCTCTTGGCTCTGAGGACCACACTTTGAGAACTAGTGACTGGTGATTTTAGAGATAAAGAATGGGTCGGGGAAATGTCTAGCAAATCAGTAAGCATAAAGTGGTCATGAACAGAGCTTCAAGAATCAAGGAGTGCCTGGGTGACTCAGGTCGTGATTTCACGGTTCATGAGTTCAAACCCTGCGTCAGGCTCTGAGCTGACAACACAGATCCTGCTTTAGATTCTGTGTCTGCTCATTCTCTGCCCCTCCTCTGCTTGCATTTGCTTTCTCTCTTTCTCAAAAATAAGCTTTAAAAAAAAAAAAAGAACTTCAGGCATCAGGATTCTAAAGGGGAAGGAGGAAGTCGGGCCATTTTAGGAACACTCAGTTTATGCCTGGTGGTCATCCAGTTTACAGCTGCTGTACTGTCACTCAGGTCTAGCTGACTTTTAAGACTAGTCCATGTCTGTGAGTATCAGCTGTGGAGACTGAGTTCTGTCTTTGCTCTTCACAACCCTCCCCATGTGTCATGCCTCTGCTGGTAACATTGGAATTTCCCCCAAATCGAAGAGCCCGAAAGCAGCCATCTGAAAAGAGGACGGTGACAAGGTTATTGATGAGTGCTAGCTAGGATCATTTCTGCTGCCAACCAGGCAAGTAGAACCCTCTGGCATGTTCTTATCACCACGATTCCATGTTTCCTTTGAGGGATCAGAGTTTCCTGCTACTGAGCTCTGCTGTTCTCCCCTCCCAGGCCCTCTCACTAGAGTCATTGCATAGGGGTCACTGATCCTGGTGACGTGGCTACACGGCTTCCACTGGAGGAATCAATCCCCAGACTTCTGGGTGGAGGAGAGGCTGGGCCACCAGAGGCCAGGTGGAAATATCAGGCACAGGTGAAGGGCGCTGACATCTCCTCTCTGGGCTGTTGGGCCTGGAGGGCAGAGAAGAGTCTACAGGGGTGAGAGTCATGGAGGCTGCATTGAAGCCCTGTTGTCAGCCACAGCTGTGCACACACTCCATGCTTACAGATTCATGGGACACCCTGCTTTTCCAGAACCTTCTAGTGCCTTCCAGAAGAAAACTCTCTCCAGAGTTAGACTCTTTTAGACTCCATAGTACCAGTTAGAAAACCTACACTTAAACTTCCTCTGCAGGAAGGAACAGATAACAAATTCGTGAATCATACTTAAGTTTCTTCAGTCACAGAACAAGAAGTTATTTTGAAAAAGTGTATCATAAGCCTAAGTGACCAGCATCCTTTGGGGAACTCTGTTTTAATATCATTTCCTTTGCATCAACATAGAGAATTCAGGCTTCACAGATGACTGAAGATGTCTGAGAATCTGTGTTTACTACAAGGCATGGTGGTGATTCTGACAGGCAGCCATACCTATGAGTGTCTCATTCAACACAGCCCGGTCTTGGGGAGGATTAGGCTTGCAGCTGCATTATGCATAATTCAAAGTTGGTTTAAAAAAAAGATCTATAATAGTAATCCATAACTATCCATAACTATAGTCGTTTTCATCTCAACAGTGTTTGTTGTTTTCAAAAGGCCTTCATAACAATCATTTTATGTTCTTCACAATATTCCTGGGAAGCAGAAGACATTATTGGCACCATCTTACATCTGGGGTGCTGCCATGGAGTGAAACTAGAATGAGAACCCACTCTTCCGGTCTCCTGTCTAATGTGTGTCTACTATACAACCTCCGGTGCTTTTGTGTGTGTGTGTGTGTGTGTGTGTGTGTGTGTGTGTGTGTGTGTGTGTTTGATACCTTGAGTCTGTCACCTTGCTTTTTAAGAATGGATTATTGGGGCGCCTAGGTGGCTTAGTCAGTTGAGTGTCTGACTTTCGCTTAGGTCATGATCTCGCGGTTCGTGGGTTCGGGCCCCACGTCGGGCTCTGTGCTGACTGCCATCTCAGAGCCTGGAGCCTGTTTCGGAGTCTGTGACTCCCTCTCTCTCTGACCCTCCCCTGCTCATGCTGTCTCTCTTTTTCTCTCTCCTAGAAATGAATAAAAAACATTAAAAAAAATTTAAGAATGGATTACTGCCACCATTTGCAACAACATGAATGGATATAGAGGGTATTATGCTAAGCAAAATAAGTCAGTCAGAGAAAGACAAATACCATATGATTTCCTTCATATGTGGAATTTAAGAAGCAAAATAAACGAACAAGAAAAAAAGAGAGAAGCCAAAAAACAGACTCTTAACTATAGAGAACAAACTGATGGTTGCCAGAGGGAAGGTGGGTGGGCAGACAGGTGAAATAGGTCATGGGGATTAAGGAGTGTACTTGTCATGAAGAGCTCTGCGTAGTGTATAGAATTGTTGAATCACTATATTCTGCATCTAAAACTAATATAACACTGTTTCTTAATTACACTGAAATTAAAATTTAAGAAAGGAATGGATTACTGCCACTACCACAGATAATGAAGGTATAAGTGGAGGGGAGAAGCCAAAACTGAAAACAGAGACAGGAGCTAAGGTGCACCCAAAGGGTCTAACACCCCAGGTTATGACCTATGGAGTAAGGCCAGAGTTCGTTTATTGCAGGGTTGAGTAGCTAGGGATACAGTGTAAAGTCAGGCATCTAAAAATAGATTCGTCCACAAGAGGAAGTTATTTGCATGCACACCATACAAAAAGATGTACCCCAAAAATGTATGTGTACAAAGGCCCAGTGGGCTCCAAGGTCCAGGCGATGGAGAGTAATAGGTGATGTTAAACAGATCCTGAACACATGGGAATGAGAGCACCGGAGTTCCCATAGAAATAAAGACTTCCATTGCCAGAAGTCCTTGGGATGTGAACCAGGAGTTTGGGATCATGGGTCGAGAATCTCCTACTTAGAGGACTAGCATGAGTGCACCATTGAGTCTACATGTTAGGACTAGCTGCTAGTCTAAAGCCTGGGAAACTCAGGTTAGCCAAACATTGCACCTATACTTTGTTATGTCCCCTTGAGCAAGCCTCGCTTGCCTCCTCTGTGGAATAAGGAGTTGGCAAATTAATAGTCTGTACCTTTCTTGCAGCAAGGACACGTGTGGGCTGGTCTCACGCATTTAGAATAGAGCAGATGCAATGCCCTTGTTAGTCATGGGACCCCCGCGTGTTTGGTCAATGCTTCCCATTGACCCTCTCCTCTTGGCTGCCGTTTCTTTTTTCTCCAGAAGGAAAGCGAACATTAGATGTGTCACCTGCTGGCTTATTATCTGCTGGGGAGTTCTTGTAGTGAAAGGATGGCCAATAAGCTCGGAAACCAAGATTGCTGCCTTCTCTTAATTTCATTCAGGGCTTCTGAGGAGAACAAGAAAATTAAGGGCTCTCAAGACAGAAGGAATTCAAATGAAATTGGGAAATGGGTCTGCAGTAAATGCAGAAGCTCCCATGTAGAGCACTTCCTGGTATTGCTCCTGGGAATGCGAGTCTATGTGGAAATGTCCTACATAGTTCTGCCAAGAGATTCTAATGCCTTTTTTTTAGAGAGAGAAAGAGACAGAGAGTGAGCTGGGAGAGGAGCAGAAGAAAGTGAGTGAATCCTAAGCAGGTTCCATGCTCGGCGTGATGCAGGGCTCAGTCCCACAAGCCTGGGATCAAAACCTGAGCCAAAATCAAGAGTCGGACCCTCAACCGACTGAGCCAACCAGGCACCCTTCTGATACCTTTTGAATCTAGGCATGTTGAACTCAGGAAAAGAGAAGGATGATGAATGATAGTTCAGCCAATGAAGGTCATTGGTCAGGTGGGCATTATAAACCAAGGAGAGAAGAAACTCTCGTCTCTGCTTTTTCAAAAACAGTGCTGACGATGCTATATTTCTTACAGTCATATTTCCAGTTTACTTGCCTGCACACTGTTATTTCATTTGATCCTCGCCACAGGCCTGTGAAGTAGCCACAGATGCTACAGAATACAGATAATCTTAGGTTAGAGAAGTCTAGTAACCCGTGGGGAGAGGAATGAGAATTGGACACCAAGTTACTTGAGGTCATGCAACATTCCACTAGCTGAGCTTTGGTAAGAACACGGCCACCTGGTGTCTCATTTTTTCCTAGTCCCGTTGAATCATGCCCACTTTCTGGTACGGTCCATAGAGTGGCAGTAAGAAGCCACTTGTGAAACTCCCAGTGGTAACAATAGCGGACTTCCCCTAAAAGACACACACCAGACCTGATCTAACATATTTAATTTGCAGCAGCAGCATTTTCCTGCACCCGAATTCAGAAGTCTACCTCCTTGTGCATTTGGGCCTTGAGACAGTCCATACGTTTTATGGAGGTAGACATGATCTGGTGCTGTTCAAAGGAAAAACTGTTGGATCTTCTTATTGTTTCCAGGACTTTCATGTGTTCTTAGGTGAAGAATTGCCCTCAGGGAAGTTCTATACTTGGATATCAGGGACTTTGACACATAGTCGGTAAAATACACCTATTGAGTGGTGCGCCATTGCTGCTGATGGAGATCTTCCCATGGTGGCGGTTGACAGCACTGCATGGGGACCTCTAGTCCCTTTCTCCTTAGCTGCAGGTTCGCTGGTTAGGGGGCTCCATCCATGGTCAAGTCTCTGCCTCAGCTCCTCAGCATCTTCACACTCCCTCCCCATGCATACCAAATTTGGAGTTATTGCCCAATAAGAAAACCGGGATCATTATCTAATGGTCAAGTCTAGGGACTCGAGGCTTTGGAAACCTGAGTTCACCTCTTGGCTCCTGCACATATTGGAACTTTTTTCTCTCTGACTGAGTTTACTTGTGGCAATTAAAAAAGAATACCTATGAAATTTGTCATTGCAAAGATTCAGTTATGTATTATATATGTGCCACCTGGTGTGGTGTATATACTGAGTGCTTAATAAATGTTGGCTATCGGGACGCCTGGGTGGCTTAGTCGGTTGAGCATCCGACTTTTGCTTAGGTCATGATCTCGCGGTTCGTGGGTCCGAGCCCCGCTTCGGGCTCTGTGCTGACTGTCAGCTCAGAGCCTGGAGCCTGTTTCAGTCTGTGACTCCCTCTCTCTCTGACCCTCCCCTGCTCACGCTGTCTCTCTCTCTCTCCTAGAAATAAATAAAATATTTTTTAAAAAATTAAAAAAAAAATAAATGTTGGCTATCAATATTACTATTGTAGAGAGTCCTCAGGTGTAAGACCTAAACGGTGGATGTCTGATAACCTCAGTATTTTATGAAGAGAGAAAAATGAAATACAGAAGGACCCTAGGACAGTACCGTCTGTTCTAGAGGGTATTTAAATTGCCAGGGTTTCATAACGAAGTGGGCAGGACAGTCCTGAGCTGTGCACACTGTCTTGTTCATTATAGTACAAGCAGTACCCTGATTGGTCCCTGCCCACTACATCCTAGTCATGTCCCCAAGTTACTGTGAGAATGCAGAATGCCCCCTTCCTTTTCAGTTGTCCCCGGGAAGGTAACACGCTTCCTGGTTGAGAATCACTGGCAAGTATAGTCTGACTTTGACTCTCAACTGAGGTAATGGCGCTACCTCCGCCCCAGCAGCCAGTGGAGAGATCTGACTGCAAGCATAGGAGGGAGAAAGGTCTGATGTCTCTAACTAGTCTCTTTGATTCAGCACTTAGTCATACGTGTGTCTCCAGATGAGCTGTCACCAAGCTTTCTGATGACCGTACAGAGAGTGACAACAGTTTCCTAGGGACGGAGGATGTTGATTCTGCTTCATCCGTATGCACGTACTTTGCACAAGACTCTTGGTCAATTTAAGTGCTTGGTTGGGGCGCCTGGGTGGCTTAGTCGGTTAAGCGTCCGACTTTCGCTTAGGTCATGATCTCGCGGTTCGTGGGTTCGAGCCCCGCGTCGGGCTCTGTGCTGACTGCCAGCTCAGAGCCTGGAGCCTGTTTCAGTCTGTGACTCCCTCTCTCTCTGACCCTCCCCTGCTCACGCTGTCTCTCTCTCTCCTAGAAATAAATTTAAAAAAATATATTAAAAAAAAAAATGTTAAGTCCTTGGAACAAGTTCCTTGTTCCCTATGCATTTATTTGACAAAGCGACATTTTTTAAACATTTATTCTATGTCAGGTGCTGTTAGACACATCATACTCTAATGATTAAGATGTGGCCCTTGTCCTCAAAGAACTAGCTTAGCCCCAGGTGGGAAACAGATCTGTGTAAAAGTAATATGAGAGAGTGGTATTCTGTGCCTACTTAGAGGCATTCAGTCTATTAGCCTAAGGAGCTATGCTACTCGCTCTATATGTCCGTTTTGCCTCCACTGTACTCGTCACAAAGGGTATTTTCTCCTTCACCAGGGACTTACCAGTGTCGGAGACTCAGCGCAGGTGGTCTAGTGCAGCAGGTCAGAATAGGTCAGGGAGAGCTCACGTTGCTTCCTTGACTTTCTGGAGGAGCCCCACATTCCCACACACGTGTTGTTTGATCATGAATTTCTCCTTACTTCTTTTATGTGGAAGTTTTGTTAAGGGCTCTGTCTGATCTGAAAAGGAATGTTTAAGATCTCAGCATAACTGTTCGAACGATCTTGTGCCTTTGCAAATATGTTAAAATGTTCTCAGCCACCTCCAGTCCTGAACTCCCATTTTTCACAGTTAACAGGCTGTCACGGCTCCCCAGCAGTCTGCGAAGCTCCCGCGGGAGTAATGCAGGAGGAACTCAGTGTCGATAGCCCTTACAAGCAGATGACACGTTGTCATCTCAGGAAGGGCAGGATAGCAAGGAGAGTGATTGATGAGAACTTGGAGTTCACTTCATTAGTTTTGCATAGATTCCTGAATTGTGGCTTCATTGCCGGAAAAACAATCTAATAACATAGACTGTCGTGGAGCCTGGAATGTGCCCTTGTGTTTGAGGATTACGGCTTTGTTCTCTTAGAACCCCAAGTATCTGTCTCTACCTAGAAATTCTTTATCTTGGGGAAAGATTAATAGCCTTCAGGGTGAAGGAGAGGACAGAGACCCTAACTAAGATAGGAACAGGCAATAATCAGATGAATGGATACTCTCTCCCTGTATCAGGAGAGAGAATGTGTTTGAGATTAGTGCATTATCAGGGAAATGTTTGCACTTATCTTATTCTTTGAGTAAGTTACAAGATATTTCTCTTCTTTTGCAAAAACAAGCTAGTAATTCAGAAAATGCTGATGTGTTGTCAGATGGAGAGAGTCGTTTCTGTGTGTCTGTTCAGCGCACCAAATCAGCTGATGTGTGTTGAGTACTGTGTGTAGTGGATTGTTGACTGCCTTCACTACCAAGTTAAAAATCTTAAACTTTTTATCCTAGAGGTAAAATGGGAAATTAAGTCACTGGGTTAGAAAGAAGTGATTACATCATCTTTCCTGTATCCCTGTGTGAATGGCACTAGCCAGCCAGAAGCCCCATCTTGCTCTGTCATGCGTCCACGTGCAACCATTCGCTAACCATGTTGTGGATTCTGCCTGTGCAATCTCTCTCCTCCATGGCGTCTCCTCTCTGCCCCAGGCTGGACTCAGGATATCCTGATAGCACTCAACAAGATCCTCCTGACCTACCTGTAGAACTTGGTCCCTTCCTACCCATCCTCCACCCTGTAACTAGAGTGACCTTTTTAATATGAAAATGTCCCTGCTGAACCCTTCAGAGATTGTCCGTGACCTTCAGGAGAAGGGGTGGGGAAGAGCACTGCTCCATTCCCCTCTCCCCTCCTAGACTCTTCGCACATGTATTTCCCCAAACATGACCCATTCCGTCACCTGCCTTTGCATATGGTCCTTCCTCTGTCTAGAGCTATTTTCTCCTTGGCTTATTTTTATTCTTCAAAACTCAACACTGCTGTCACCTCCAAGGAATCCACCCTGACTTCTCCCTCCTGGTCTCATTGAGCCATGCTGTGCTTCCCATCCATGAAACTCAGCACGTAAGATTTCTATTGTCTGTTCTCCTGTGTGTGCACACTAGGTACTGAGCTCCTCGCTAACAAGTACTTTGTCTTTTAGATCTTCTGTTTCTTGTGTCTAGTACGGAGTAGGCAGTCAGTGAACACTTACTAAGTGCATAAAGTCCTAAGGCTAAACTAAGTAGAAATGGCTATGAAGTGATATCACCCTCTCACACTCCTTGCCTTCCACGTCATTCACTCTAGTTTCTATCTCATGGCCATCCATTCTAAGGAAGCTCACACACTGTTGTTAGAGAACCTTCTAGGGACTCACCCCATGTTCAGTTCTTTGATCCGGATTAGGGTCCATGTCCCAAACAGTCAATGGAAGAGTGTTTCTGAAAGCGTTGTTGTAGATATATAAAGTCAGGAGAGGCAGGTGTACTTGACGAAGCACAGCCTCTTCCCAGCAGTGAAAGAGATTGAATAATCTTTGACATTCAAATTGTGGTGTCAAAATATCATTATATAAATTGCAAAAAGGTACACGAGTCTCTTGAATTTACCTGGGTGTACAGAGTAGAAGTTAATACAGAGTACAAAGACCATAAAGCCCATATACATTATGCGATAATCATTACATTATAGTAGTAACCATGACCACTTGAAAATTGCTGTCATGAATTGGCATTTGCTAGTCTTCCAATCCTAGATGAGCATGGTAGCCCCAGGTTTTCCCTTTATGTGACTAATTCCTCGATTGACCCAGTTTCATAAAAGTGAAGTGAAATACCTGCACCTGGCATCGCATCCTTAACCTTTTCCGTGACAAGTTAATCTTTTCTTGACATGCAGGTGCATTGGCCTTTGTTGGGCCAAGTCAGATGGCGTTTCCACCTGTAAAATCCCATTCTCCATTTAGGTCAGGAATGATCGTATCTTACTCATCTTTGTCTCCAGGTTACTAGCTAAGTGTTTGGCATTTAAATGTTAAATGAATAAATTGTTTAGGCAAAGCTGTTAGCAGAAGGATCTAATGGCCACAAACAGGAAAGTGGTGGGGGGGACTTATATTTTAAGAACTATGTTTTAATAAGTAGTGAGTTATTTGAATATAAATCCAATATTAATTATCATCAATAATGGATGAAATATATTGAGCGTTACTAGGAGCACTCTAAGCTCTACTGTCTCTCCCATTAAGTGAAAGACTAAATTTTGTAGTTTGGGGGGGAGGGCAGGAAATACAATTAAGAGCTCATTTAGTAGCATGAAGAGCTCAGTTGGAACAAGTTTGGTGAGACGGAGTATTCCGAAGTAGGAGTCCGCCAGCCCTGGCTGCACTAATATGGATAAAAGAAAAAATTACAGATTGTAAATGTTTGCAGTCCTCTCCCTTCCTGGCCACCTTTGAAGGACTAGTTCTGGGCTTGTTTGCACTGCTATGTGTTGTGAGATCAGAAAGGTGAACGATTAAGCTGAGATGAGACCAAATTGTCCCCAGGAGAAAAAAAGGTGGTGAATGGGGGTGATGAGGCCATAACAGCAAGAGCATGGGGTCCCTGAGACAGAGTAGGGTGAGGTGGGGGAGCAGGCTGAAGACCGATTACCATGTGAGATGAAATTCGGGAAGAGAGGAACGAAAAGGCTTTTAAGGAAATCCTGCTGTGTCAGGGCCTCTGTCGGGCGCCACGCCCTTCCCATTACCCCGCCCTCCTGTCCTCCATGCCTCCCCAGAAGGCTTTGGCCAAGACCTACAAGCTTGACACCAGCTCTTATGGGTGTCCGATTTCTCTTTTAGATTGGACCCACACCATGCAAGTCTTCACCTGTACGTGGGATACAGTAACAGATGTTAAACTCAGGGTCTGTCCTGTCATGGAGGAATGGAAATTGGGAAACTGCTTTAAAAGAGTTTTGGATTTTTTTTTAAGTTCTATTTATTTATTGAGAGAGAGAGAGAAAGGGAGAGAGGGAGAGAGAGAGTTCCATGCAGGCTCTATGCTGTCAGCGCAGAGCCCAACTCAGGGCTCAATCCCACAAACTGTTAAGATCATGACTTGAGCTAAAATCAAGAGTCAGATGCTTAACTGACTGAACCACCCAGGCGCCCCAGGCATTTTCTTAATATACAGTTTAATGATAGTTTAAAACACCCTTGTCCACTTAACCCTACCCTAACCCTAGCTCCTTTACATTATTAATTTTCTTAGCTAATCCTGTTTCCAGAAAAAGCAAAAACTTTCAAGGGAACTTTTGTTCCTGACCGGGTAAAATCACTGTTAAAAGCCAATTACCAATTAGTGAAGCCCCAATTCGGGCTGTTTGATCTATTCTGAATAAGCTCCTATTCTGTATTACTCAGTGTTTTAAAGCTATATGTGCAGGGCACCTGGGTGGCTCAGTCAGTCAAGCATCTGCCTCTTGATTCGGCTCAGGTCTTAATCTCACGGTTCATGGATTCAAGCATCTCATTGGGCTCTCTGCTTACAGCGCAGAACCTGCTTGGGATTCCCTCTCCCTCCCTCTCTGTCTGCCCCTCACTTGTTCATGCTCGCTTTCTCTCTGTGTCTCTCAAGATAAATAAATAAACTTAAAAAAATTTTAAATTTAAAGCTGTAAGTATAGACATCTATGAGAATATAAATGTCAGTGGCCCTTAGGTCAAATATGGAATAGTGACCCTCCATATCTGTCTGACCATTGGGAACTTCCCAAACTGGCAGGAGGTGTGGTATATACCTGAGAAATAACGGAGACCACTGTCACGGCCAGTGTTGGCAACCCAACCAATAGACTTGTCTGTTCTGGAGGAGAGGCAGCTCAGGCCACTCTATAATGCACCTGTCTCGTGCTTTCTTTAAGAATTCCGTAGCATATGCTGAGAGGAATCCAATGGTGTCGATGACATTCCAGTCACTAGACGATGAAGTCATTCCTTCACACACACAGCATTCTACGCCTTTATTTGTTTTGCAGGGATCACGAACAGTGGCTTAAAGAACAGAAATTTCTTCTTTCCCATTTCTGGGTACTAGAAGTATAAATCGAGGTGTGAGCAGGGCCATGCTCCCTCTCTGAAGATGCTGGGGCAGGACCTGTTTCAGATCTCCCTCCTGGCTTCTGGTAGGTGGTTCTTTGGCTTGTGGGCAGTATGACTCGAATCTTCCCTGATACAAAAATCTTAGATTTTCCCAATTTATAGGGGCACTAGGTACAGTGGAGAGGGACCCAGCGTGCTCTGAGATGACCTCATTGTGACTAGTGACTTTTACAGTGACACTCGTCGTACATAGCCCCATTCTGAGGTTCTAAGGGGAAGGACTTCAACATACGAAGTGGTGGGGCAGGGATACACAATTCAACCCATAACGGCGCCCCACAAGTGATGGTTTTGGGGTTCAGGCTGACTCTTGTAGCCCAACATTCAACAGAGCCCCCTGCTGGGTAGGCGCATGGCAAGCATCCATTGATTTCAGGTAACAGGGCCTTCCCGAGGCTGTGATGTAATGTCACACTCCCCCAAGAGCTATTTATGGCCCACAAGGCTGTGAACATTTGAATGCGTGTGTGCAGAAAAGACAATCACCCAGACAGGTTTCTACACCCACTTAAGAGCTTTCACATGGATCAGTCACCCGCCCTGAGCACCACATTAGATTTGACATCTGAAATGTGTCTGGCATTTTCAGGTAGAGAGAAGCCTTTTAAAAAAACATCACGTGGATGCCAGTTCCTTACTCTCACCCTGGAAGAGCCCAAACACAGAGATCTAGATGCAGGGACCTGCAGAGGTATTGGACCACGAAGAGACAAGCCTCTGAATAAGTCTGGAGTGAGGGCACAGTGTCTGCAGCCTCAGAATAGGAGAGGATTATGAAGCTTAATATTTCATAGTCTTAGTCCACTCGGGACGTAGCAGACACTCCCTGAAATTCGTGAGCAGATGAGAAATGGAGTCTCCGCTCCCTGGGGAAGAGCATCATGGTCCCCACATCTCTGTTCTAAGAAGGGAGGAGCTGTGCTCACCCAACAAGGGAGCTCACGAGTCAGTGATTACACCGGGGTTACATCCTGAGTGATGTCCGCCATGCGGACGTGCACGGTCCCTGCTGGCCTTCCTGTTTCCTCACTTTCCCTCACTACCTCTCTCCTTACTTCTCAAGCCACTTAACAAGTATATGCCTTCCAGACCCCTCTGGAGGAGATCTTCCCAAATGACCCATCTGGGGGTGTCCCATACACTTGCAGACAGAGCGAGTTGCTAATACCTTGGCTTTCCTAGCCAAGCCTTTCATTGATACCTCGGGAGCCATTTATTACCCTGCACTTTAGTGACCTCTACACATGCCTGTCTCCCAACTAGACATCGAGTCGCAACTGCATTTTATTCATTTCTGTTGCCCTACACCCAGCACGATGCCTAAGTCGCACATGCTAGATGGTTAGTATATGGTCAAACCAGCCAAATGAGTGAATGATTCCCTACACCGTGCCTGTGTTGCGCTGTTCTGAAGTGTCAGAGAGGACACTAAGTAATATGATTGATAGTAGGGCATTCTTCCACATAGCTTGCATTATGTAAGTCAAAACCAATGGCATCCTACTAATTGGACAGGTCAGTGGGAGGGCCTAGTGCCATAAGGGATGTGCTCTGCCCATAGACTCAGTAGATATGGATCCCAGTCCCAGCTCCACAAGTTACAGATTCTTTGACCTTGGGAAGTTCCCTTAATCCATCTGAGCCTCAGTTTATGGATCTGAAAAATGGGTCTAATGCCAATCTTTTTAAATGACTATGGCCGTTAAAGGAGATGATGTCTGTGAGCTTTGTAAGGGGTAAAGTGATATGTAAATGTAAGGCGTGTTTTATGACACAAGGGAATGCAAGGTATGTGGTTATGACACAAGGCAGCATCTGTGTTAGGACAGAGCAGCAGAGAGGTGGGCATGGGAAGCATTCTGGGTTTCTAGGCAGAAGTGGACAAGCAGTGCATATGCAGGAGTAGATCTGACCTGAGCATTGAAGGCAGAGGCTGTCTTGGAGAGGCAGCGGGAGCGAACTTAGACTGATAACCGTACACCATTTGCAAGGGGCAAGGAGTGGGTGTGTGAGGCGGGCAGTGGGCAACCCCTGTCTCCAAGATTGTTCACCCATCCTGGAGTAGGCAGAAGGTGCTTAGAACCTCAGTTCTAAGCTCCACATGAGCTAAGCTGCTCATCCTTTCACATACGCATGTATGATTTGTGATGATGCTTCATTAGAACAAAGCTGCAACTCGGATATAGAGGTGGGAAATCACTGGTCATTCCCCAAGCACGCGGCACCCTCTTACGCTCAGTGTTTGACACACACCCTCCACTCCCCCGGCCCCGTAGCTATCAAACTGCCGTCCTCTCTTGGGTAACTGCTCAGCCTTCAAGATTCAACTAGACCTTGTCTTCTCTGGGCCACATTCCCAACAACAGCTCAGACTCACCGCTGACCCTGAACAGACGATCTTTTTTCCTGTCCATGGAAAAATGGTCTCCTACGTCCACTGGAGCAGCCTCAACGCAGAAAGCCATGATAGTTTATTTGGTGTCTGTCCTCCCCCAAGTGATGATAGGCTCCTGGAGAACAGGGAATGTCACCTGTTCATGTGTGACCCTCCAGTGCATCTTCCTGCACTTAATTTACCCAGAAAGGCAGGAACTCTGCCTTTAGATCTTTGCCAGTAGGAAGAGCAGTAGCCTGGGTTCCCATCAGGAAAGGAATTTGAGAATGATGAGTGTGGAACATGATCACATGACTTACCAGCTGACTTGCCCAACAGAGCTTTTGGAGAGTGTGACTTGTCCAGTGGAATGGCTTCAAACTTACTTCCTTTGAGGTCAGCATATTTTGTAGCATTTGGCAGAAACAAGGATATGTTGCTCGTTATTTGTCACTACACCTGGGGTTCGTTTTGATTTTATTTATTTAAATATACAAGAATTTGATCGTATCATTCTTATAATTAATAATTATAATTGTAATTAAATAAACCGATGGATGCGCTCATGTGAATGAATGAATGAGAGTTAGGTGTCTGTACCCCCCACATGATGATAGGCTCCTGGAGAACGGGGAGCCTGTCCATGTGTGACCCTTCAGAACGTCTGACTGAAACAACTTTGAATCTAGATTGTCGGGCGCCTGCAAGCATTTCTGTGTGTGTTCCTCACGTTTCAACAACATCTACAGGACTCCGCACAGAGTCATTTCCGTGAGAGAACGTAACCACAGCATGACAGTGCTTTTAAACTGGACGGTGCTGAAGTCAGGTTATTTTGAGACCAAAAAGTAGACTTTGGTGTCAACATTTGGCTAAGAAAAAAAAAAGTGAATTCAGAGTTTGCCAACTAATTATTCCCATGTCGGAAAACACAAATGTCGATGGCGTTCTTCAGAAATGTGTTTTTGTATTCTTGGGTTGTACGAAATGAAGGGAAACTGGGTTCTTGAGAAGCCATGGTTTTCAAATCAAAAGGAAAGGACTAAGTGAGTGCAGTCTGCCTTTGCCTCTGAAGGAGCTCGGTGTGTGGGTGACAGCTCCCCAATGCTGTCCTCCCCCCTTCCTCCCAGCACGCAAGCACCCAGTCAGCTGCGCCCACCGCGTCGTTGCTGGTGGGCACTGTGGTCGGTGCATCCCGCGGTCCGTTCCGATCCATATGCCGACTGATGAGGAGTTCTGCTGGATTAAGTGCAATTCTGTGGGTAGACAGACTCGTCAAAACACAATCCCCACCGACCCTAAGTGAACATTTCTTTTCATTTCAGACACGCTGTGGGCACGGAGGAAGGATTTAGTCCAAAGTGCCTTGGGGTTTTATTCAGTCCGGAGAGTAATTTTTTCCTCTTTCGCCTATAGCCATTTTCTTAACATTACTGAAAGGACTTTTTTTCCTAATGAAGCATGAAAATTGATTGTATCTTGCCAGGAGGGTTCTTCCTAAGTCTTAAGATAGTAAAGATTTCATGAGAACCACATGAAGAATATCTTCCTGAATCATTTACATTTTCCCCTTTTGTAGGCTTATGTAACCATGCAGAAAATCTAATAATAAGTGTGCTATTAGTGCACCGTTCTGTGGACAGCGGTGCTGTGGGGGCAAAGGAACCGGTGCCCAGGGTCGGTGGAGGGCATCAGAGTGTACAAGTATCTGAAGAAAGCCCTACTGGAAAAATCCGTCTCTAATTGGACAGAGAATCCATTTTCCTCTCTCTGTTCAGTCTTCATCGTTGTGGGAGGAAACAAGCCAGTGGCCATGGCCTTGCTTGGGGTGGATTCTACCAAACCAGTTGCTTGGACTATTTTGAATCTCAGAGCAATGTTGGTCTAACACAGGTCATGCCAACTCAGAATAGGGCAAGGGAAGCTAAAATCTGGCTTAGAGAGAGCCCTTAAATTGGTGTCAGAGAACGGCAATACGTAGGAAAAAACAAAGACACCTATTTTCCCGTGGAATTTGCCCAGCATCCGTTTACAAATGAAAAGAAATGGATGCCGCCCAGCCTTTCACATGTTCCAAGATTTAATAAAAGGTCCTGTCCAGACCCCCCAAAACTCCATGATCAGCAGCGTGAGATAAGGAAGGATAAAGAGTATTTTGAATCCCTCTACTTTTGTAACCAGGCGCGGACGGACATCGGTGGGTTTGGGCTCCGCACGAGCATCTGTAGCAGATAAAGGAGCTGCAGAATCTTTGACAGCTATGTCCTCGGAGACACTTCTGCAGCTATTTGCTTTGGACCCTAAGTAACAGGGCTGTAGTTCTGAATGTTTAACTATTTGTGCTTGGGGGAAGAAAAAAACAGTTTTCTGTTTAAGGTGGCTTAGTCACGGGGGTCAGTGAGGTCCAACCTGGGCAGTAACATATCCCTTCCAAATCTTTGTGCCTCCCTGATAATCCCAGAGGTTCTGTTTTCCCTTTGATGTGGTGGAGTCTGAGTGCATCCAGGCTCTTCCTGCTGGGGGAAGAGGAGCAGGGATGTCTGGGTTTGCCCAGCGCCTGCCTTTCCCCCACGCCCCTTCCCTGCAGGGCACGTCTGTGGGGTCCCCAGGCATCTCGGGGATGGGAGACCAAAGACGTGCTCTTCTAAAGCCTAAGTTAGCAGGGCTCCCTGATGCCATGAAGTGGGACAGGCTTTTTGCATCTCTGTGAAGTTAGACCGTTCTTCAGAGGCTCGGGCTAATGTCCCACTCTCCTCTTTTCCTTGGGAAGATAGAAGAAAAGGGGCAGATTTCACCAAAGGTGTTATTCTAAGTTGTTCAGACGGATTTCCCCCCTTTCAAAGTTTCTCCTTCAACAACATTCCCTTAATACGTGTGTGCTGGCCTTCACACCTTTGATCCCAGCTTCTCTCCGTGTCAGACAGAGGTGAGGGCTGCTGATCTGGGGGTCACCTTGCCCCCCAAACCACACAGGTGACCCCCGAGCACTGCCAGCCCTGAGTAGGATGCCATTGCTGATGCATCACCATCGATACCTTCTGAGACCTTTTCTCTTTAATTGATGCTCACTTGGACCTATGATATTTCATTAAGGTCCAGTGGTGCTCATTAAAACGAGCATCGGCTCGCATGCTGGATGTGCCTTATTGCTGCGAGTCCAAGAAAGGGCTCTGTGGAACTTGTTATAGAGGGCATTTATAGATTGTTCAATTAAAGGATTAGTGTTGTGCTAAACCATT
The DNA here is from genome assembly GCA_017311185.1 of Proteles cristata cristata. Lineage (NCBI taxonomy): Eukaryota > Metazoa > Chordata > Mammalia > Carnivora > Hyaenidae > Proteles > Proteles cristata. The sequence goes on from JAESUZ010001971.1 coordinate 1,248,413, forward strand.
TTCAGGTTAATCAGTTGTGGGAAAACAGATCTGATGTTTAAGCAGGCTTGAACTATGGTTTTGTAGTAAGAAAAGTTGTGAAGCCACTGTAACTTCTCATAAACCCTCTAGCTTGCTAATTGACCATACTGTACATTTCATGCCCTGATTTGGTTACGTGTGAGCCTTTTTTCATCTGAATTGTAGGCCCCTTGTTAACAGGGACAGTGTCTTTGTCGGTCTATGTGTGTCTCTGTGTGTCTGTCTCTGTGTGTGTACCCCCATCCTTAAAGCTTCTGGTGTAGCTCTAGGTACGTAACGGCTGCTAAAGAATTTGTTGATGGAGTGATTGTTACATCTGTAGAATGTCATTATGGTGTGTAATCATATATGGTTCATGTCATGGTGACTCATGTAAAGGGTTGTACTCTTTACAGAAAAACACGGATATTACATGTTGATCTGTAACCAGGCCGTTATCAGCGATAGGAAAAGCACCACAAAGTTCATATGGAATTAGAATGGATAAACAGATCCAGTCTGGATGGAGTGCTATTGATTGCCTTGATAAAGACGCGACTTCCTGGAATGACCCTGCTTCCTTTACCGAGAAACTTGGGTGGAGCAGATCAAAAGGTCCATTTGCCTTTTCCCTTTTTCCTTCAGCCATTGCTACTAACTGCCTTTTGCCCATGCAGAGTAACATGTCCGTGAAGCAGATAGAAGATAAAGTAATAGAAACGGTATCATTGGGAAAACCAAGGCACAAATAAGAACTGTTAGCTCATTTGCAAGTGGTGTCTGGACCACTTATAAGTAGAAGCCAAGCCATTAGAGATATAAGAATGCAGGTGCTGGTTACCAATCCCTAGGAATAGAATGTGCCTTACGCAGACGTGTTCGTGCAGCATGCCTGGATATTCCGGAGCGTCCTTGAAGGAGGAGTTACCGGGTCACCCTCACAGCTCTGCGTCCTTCTCCCCTGGGGCCTATCACATGCCCCCTTCCTGTCCCATAAAGCTCCTGTCCCTAATTCTCCACTCTTCTGTAGCCATCTTCTCCAGTGTCCTAAAGGAGTCAGTTGATGGTGCACATGGTCCCTTACCTTTTAAGAAACGACACCTACTGCTGCCATTACCAAATGGAATCCACTTCGTCCAGATGGATGGTTTGAGGGCTGGATGTATGATGGACTAAATGGAGTCACACTGCATTTCTGTGTGGAGGGCTTTGAGGGCTCCATCCATGCCACCCGTGGGCTCCTCTCCTATTTGCTCTCAATCTGTTTTACATTCTCTTCTTTCTCTCTTCTCTCTGTGTCTTATGCTTCTTTTAATTGCTTTTTCCCTCCTTTCTCATTGGTCCAGTCTTGGGTCTGGGGAGGGGAGGGACTTGAGTGGCTGCAGGCTCCATGCAAAGTTTTCTTCCAAAGGCTGATCTCCTTCTTGGCATTCATTTAGGTGTTCACCTCTCTGTTTTTCTAATATTCTTTCCAGTGTTACTGAAGAGAAGTGGGTAGGTTTGGAAAATGCTTTGACTTGTTGATATTTTTTAATGTGATTTTTTTTGAAATGTCTATCAACAACATTATATGGAGGCTTAGGAACTCTGACCTGCCCTGGCCAGATTTAATTAGAGTCATTAGATTACAGATAATTTTCAGTATCATATGGGCCAATAAGGAAAGATGTCAAAGGAATGTGTAAATTTGGGACACTTGGGATTAAAACAAATGAAAACATGTCTATCAAGTCAGTTTAAACATTGGCTTAAAGGGGCGGCTGAGTGGCTCAGTCGGGTGAGCATCTGACTTCGGCTTAGGTCATGATCTCACAGTTTGTGGGTTTGAGCCCCGCGTCAGGCTCTGTACTGACAGCTCAGAGCCTGGAGCCTACTTTGGATTCTGTGTCTTCCTCTCTCTCTACCTCTCACCTGCTCATGCTCTTTATCTCTTTCCTTCAAAAATAAATAAACATTAAAATTTTTTTAATATATTAACTTAAAAAAAAAGATTAGCATATTGCTTATCTTTTGCTATCACCTTTCCTCATACCTGACCAGCCGAAATGCAGCTACTGTTGATTAGAAATAATATCATCTACAGAGCAGATCATCCGTTTTTATTTAGTACAAGAAGCCCTCACTCATTCACATGCTTAGAGAAAGTCAGAAGCCTAAATGGAACACAACTACATCATTTTTAGTTCCTGTATTGGCTCATATTTAGCACCTATAGGTGTTTGAAAAGATATATTTGTGTGCACTTGGCTATTTTTTAATGGTTCCTTCCTGTAAGTAATTAAATCCTATTCTTAGAGTAGGGTTTATACCATTCATTTGCTATGTGAAACCAGTCTTCCTAGTTAGTGTGAAAGCAAATCGGTCCAGCTCTTCTCCAGTATATTGCATTTCTCTGATTTCTGAGGGCCCAGAATATAAGCTCTCAACCTCAGGGACACTGTGTCACCTACCCCCCACCAAGCTTGCCTCTTGGAAAACAGCCTCCAGCCGCTTGGGACTCGGTCAATATTTGCTGATTAATTGAGGTTTGACTCCATTAATTTATATGCCAAGATTACTTACTATTCGTCCAGTGCTTTTGAATTTGACGATTAGTTACAAACTGTGCTGAAGATTTTTTCCAGTTTCATTTTATCCCTCCTTTAACTAATCTAAAAAAAATAGTTGATTGCATCCTGTAATTCTGGCAATACAATGTTTAAAATATATTCAGAATTATTCCAATATTGCAAATATATATAAAGAGATGTGTGAGCTTTAAATATAGATGACACATTACAGATTACATACATGCCAAAAACAGTCAAAACGTAAATAGTGGCTACGTCAGGTTGGTGGGATTATGAGCAATTAATTTTTTAAGTTTCTCGTATTTCCAAATATGAGCACATTTTGTTTTTATATCAGAAAAAGCAAACGTGTTTAAGTTGGAGGGCGCCTGGGTGGCTCAGTCAGTTAAGCCACTGACTCTTGGTTTTGGCTCAGGACATGATATTATAGTTCATGGGTTAGAGCCCTGTGAGCTGACAGCGCAGAGCCTGCTTGGGATTCTCTCTCTCTCTCTCTCTCTCTCTCTCTCTCTCACTCACTCACTCTCTGCCCCTCCCCTACTCACACTGTCTCTGTCTCTTTCAAAATCAATAAACTTTAAAAAGATGTTTAAGTCATATAGTAGAAGTGTTTGGGGATTTTGTTAAGTTTTTTATTTTAATTCCAGCGTAGTTAACATACAATGTTATGTTAGTTTCAGCTGTACAATATAGTGACTCAGCACTTCTGTGCCTTGACCGGTGCTCAAGTCAACAATTGTGCCCTTTAATCCCCATCACCTGTTTTGCCCACCCCCACCTACACAGCTGAGAAAAAAAGTTGTCATTTCTACTCTCACAGGTGTCTCAACATTTCTAAAGACCCTGTTTACCAGGGGCTTTCATGACATTACTCAGTTTTTCTTTTTAACGTTTGTTTATTTTTGAGAGAGAGAGAGAGCTAGTGGGGAAGGGGCAGAGACGGGGGGCAGGGGGCAGCACAGAGCCTGACACGGGGCTCGAACTCCCAAACCACGAGACCATGACCTGAGCCGAAGTCGGACGCTCAACCGACTGAGCCACCCAGACACTCCGACATCACTCGGTTTTTAATATTTGCTCTCAAGACTTTGTAAAACCAACAGGAGAGCAGTTACAGTAGCTTCTGGTCTTTAACAGATGCATCTCTTTCAGACCTTTGGCTGTTTATTAGTGAAGAAAAGAGTGGACCCAAATGGAAAACAGTTACATTTATAAAATACGTCCAGGGGGTTAATGCGGAAAGAAAGGCTCCTCATGAACAGGGTCAGCTCTGCCGTTCCCTGTCTGGTTACCCAGAGTATATGACTTGACCTTCTGCAGCAATTCCCTCTTCTGGACACTGTAATATTCATAATACCCAGCTCGTGCAGGATCCCTGGGATGGACACATCAGATAATAACGTGTGTGGCAGGTGCTTTGAATGATCATCGCCATGTTATTAGCACCACTGGCATTATTTCTCTGCCCGCAAAGGCAGGAGAGGGAAGGCGCAGATGGTCTCTTTATCTGACGCAGGAGCCAGGAAAATCCAGGTTTTCTCTGCTTTGCCCTCCAGCATGAGGAGCAGAAGGTAAATATCAGTATTGCTCTTCATAACTAATAGCCTCATAGTTCGTGACAGGTGATTTCTTGGTTTCTGTTAGCATTTCAGAGACCATTATACACAGCATCTGTCCTTTGCAGAGGTGGAGAAAACTCATTTTCTAAGGCAAATAGTCTGAAGGCAAGGGTTTGGTCCTGGTGGAATGAAATAGAGAAAGGCAGTTTATCGTTAAGGTAAGGTGGCATTTAAGTAGATGTTGGAGATTTACCAGAGGTGGTGTGAGGGTGGGGAGTCTTGAAGACAGGATACCCTTCTGCACATCTTTAAATGCCTGTAATTGCTCAGAATCCGAAAGTGAAAGCATAGACGTGTGCAAATGTTCGAGGTGAACCCCATCCGCGGGCCTCCGCCAAATGAGTGAAATGGATCACACAGCGTGAGATTGTGACTCTGCTGCTCCATGGCTCGTTGTCTTTCCAAATTTGGGGGCCATCACTAGGGGCAGAAGAACGTGTGTTGGAGACTGGGTTTATTGTCCACACAGGTGGGTGGAGATATTACTAGAAAGGGAAGAGAATAAGGAAGTGACGTTTCCTGTTTGCCCATCCCTCTGTTGAATATTAAAAAGCAACAACGTTGGAATTTTAGGGTGGGCAGGTGATCCAAAGTTAGTTTAACACAGAGGAATTAAACTCTCTTCTACTTTTAATGGCCACAGAGTGATTTGTGGGAGCCAAGATTGTAGGGTGCGTGAATGGGGGTGCACGAGGAAGAGACAGCTGATTGGATTTTCCCCCATTAATTGAATTCAATAAGTGGGTTTTGTTGGTTTCCTGATATCCATTTGTTTCAGAGGGTCATTCCGCGAAAGCATCTATGGCTGTGTTTCGTGGCTATAGCACATTGGTGATCTCGCATACATATTGAAGCAAAGACACCTCTTAACATTTCAGACCCTGACTCACCCCCCATATTTGAAAATTTAGTGCCTCCTGAAACATCATTGCAAATTGACATAGTGGTATACATTGAAACACAAGGATATAGATTAAGACAGGTACCAGCTAACAAACATAGCAGGAAAGAAGATGTTTCCACATCAATTCAGCACTTTGCCATCTTAGGTTTTTTTTTTTTTTTTTTGTTTAATATCTTACTTCTTGAAATCGTGTGAGTTAGCCAATTAGAAGCCTTGGAGGTTCAGAAATTCACATGCATGTGAAATATAAAACCATAGTTATTTAACAAATACTGATGGGCATATAAAATAGAACCTCCATCATCTATCTTTAGAAGTAGAAGATTAAACAGAAGTGTAATTAATTTGCCAACTCTGCTTCCCTGATTGAGACATTTATCACACTTGATCTTTAATCATTAGGCTCCTTATCTGTGAAATGAAGTCTATTATGACCTCTAAGGTCTATTTGTTATAGAATTAGGTACAGTTCCATGTCTCTCTCTCTCTCTCTCTCTCTCTCTCTCTCTCTCTCTCTCTCTCTCTCTCACACACACACACACACACACACACACACACACACACACACACACACGTAAAGGCTAAAATAACATAGACACTTATTTCTCCCTCATATAAAAGAGGTTGGGAGGTAGGATTCCAGGACACATATGGCAGCTACATAAGCTCAATCCTGTCGTTCTGTTCTGCCATCTTTAGTATATTTCTCTTGCACAAAATGGCTGCCTAAGCTCCAGCCTTCAAGTTAGCATTCCAGGAAGAAGGGAGGGAGAAGAAGGGCCTAGACCTCTTGGGCAAGGATACTTGCCCAAGGTACCATACCTAGCACACTTTTGTTTACTTCATGTCAACCAGATTTTAGCGTCGTTGCAAGGGAGGATGAAGATCACAATTCCTGGCTGCACGGCCGTATGTCCCGTTCAAAATCAAGGTGTCTACTCCCAAGGAAAAGGGGGAGAATGGATATTGGGCCAACAACGATTAGCCACAGGTTTTTGGCTCAAAAAGCCATAATCCCGTATTTCTGGTACATGTGACCTACGTAGCCAAGTCTGAATGTGTGAGTGTGTACAAATCAGACAACTCCAGCCTCACTGGCCAGCCTCTTATTTGGACCTGCAGTTGTATTTTCAGTCTCGGACTCAGAATCCTTTGGTTGACTTCTCTCAGAGAGAGAGGAATGGGGGGCGGGGGGGGGGGTTAGAGAGAGGGAGAGTGAAAGGGAAGGAGGGAGGGAGAGAGAATCTCTGCCGCAAGGTGTGATGAATATAAACGGAGTCATTCAGCAATTTATAGGCGCCCTTGACCCTCCTCCTCCCCCCTCACCCACCGTCAGCATACGCAGTTCCCCCTTCAACACTTCCTGCGATTGATAGTGACCGGGAAGGGTGTGCTAGCTTTCCAGAAGAGCTGTTTGCACCTGCTAAGGTTACTTGGGGTCACAAAGGCTACCAATAATTACAACACTGTAATGTTAGCCTATAGTGGCCTGTCTCTTAAGACAGGTATGAGGCTGAGAAGGAAGGGAAGGTTCCCTCGGCATAACTGAGGGAGAAGATCACTAAAAGTTACAGCTGTCTGGTTTGGGATCTATGCCTAACTAAGATCATTCTCGAAAGTAGAAGAAGGAAAAAAAAATGACACATTCATATTTTTTTAGGTCCCCCATTTTAGTAGCTAATGGAAACTCGGAGTCTTCTATTCTGGACCAGAGTCTCCACACGATGTTTTTGAATGTGGTACCCGTGGGTTGCTTGAAGGTTTGGGTCTGTTTTATTTTCTGCATACATATGTTCAAGTGTGTGAGATTTCTTGATCAGTCGACAACATCCAGATGTCCCTTTTGTAACGTTATAAGTCCATTTCTGCACCTGGTGGTAACAAAGAGGTCCGCGGGTAGGTGTCAGAACCAGAATTCCGCGAAGCGACAGTTTCGGAATTCACACGAATCACTCTGTGATATAATGTCGTTTCCTAGGAAACTGCCAGCATCCAGCTAAACTCCAGGAGGGCAAGTGGTCAGGAAGGTGGAGGTGGTATTAAAACCGTTATTATGATTGTTTTTAACAAGCAGACATGTCATGCAGACTCATCATCTAAACCCCCTTTCCATACCTCAGCAAAGCCGCCTTGGGAACAAAAGGTAGCTATCTGAGATTGTTTCTTTAAATGGGATTATGGGTCTGATCAAGATTTATCCACAAAATAAACATAATCCCTGATCCTGAGAAAAGGTCAGAATGAGTTGACACTCAGAGGAACAAATGAAGTGCAGAAAATAATCTTCTTTTCCACATTGGTGTAGATGGGGAGTGGACGTAGATTAGGGCTCTCAGGGGACCCAGCACCAGCAGGTATACAGTGGATGGATGAATGTGTGATGCAGACAGAAGTAATCCTGTGTGAGTGCAGAGATGCACCAGGAGGTCCCTAGAGCAAGAGAAAGGGAAGGAAAAGATAGCTGTGAAAGATGAGGTCATTCCAGATTGTCTAGGTCCAGCAAGATTCCCACGGGCTTCCCTACACACAGCTCTAAACTGTTGGCAACATTGAATCCACTCTTTGGACTATGAAAGTGACTGTGCTATGAATTGACTAGATGTGACAAAGAGATGAAAAGTGAAATAATTTTTCAAGAAATCTTCTATTTGGCTTTGTCGTAATTTTCTTCCACTATCAGATCAGGCTAAGGCCCGGGTAGGTTAAACCCCCAAATGTCATTTAGATGTTTCCGGAGTGTAAGACAGAAGGGAGTAGAAACTCTCTGAAAACCAGTCATGCAGGGGAGCCTGGGTGGCTCAGTGGGTTAAGCGCCCGACTCTTGATTTCGGCTCAGGTCATGATCTCACGGTTTGTGGGTTGGAGCCCCGCGTCGGGCTCTGTGCTGACAGCGTGGATGGAACCTGCTTGGGATTCCCCCACCCCCCATCTCTGTCTCAAAATAAATAAACTTCAAAAGAATATATAAAAAGGAAAAAAAGAACAAAACCAGTCATGCATTTGACTTGTCCTTGCTCTACTATTAAAAACACAACAACATAGTGCTGATTGAGACAACATACATCTGTGCTTCCTTCCCAGCCATGCACACTTCCAGCTTAGCCCATAGTCCAAGAAAGACAGGAGGAGCCACACTCAGACTATAGTCACTAGACATTCCCTCTGTCCCCCCTTCTAACTGGAAGCTCTCTGAAGGAGACAGGGTGACAGGTCAGGTGCTACGTCCTATCCCACAATTGTCATGGTCCCCCTCACTCATACAACGTTTGTCAAATAATGCCAATGAACGCATCCCTTCTAGTTCCATAATGGGAAGGAAGTGGAAGATTATATTAATGAACCATGTGGAATTCATCTTATGCCGTAACTTTCTCTTGGCTAAAAACCTGGATCCCTGGAATATTAGAGGTACGAGTGTCTTTGAGAAGTAGAAGCAAGCCATCTTTATTCTGACAGCCTAAAAATATCTGGACCGTTGGCATGAAATAATTTCAAAAATGGTGCCCCACACTTAGTCAACTATAGGCTATTCAACATGGAGAATTGTTTCTTGTAAACTGGAGAGTCAGACCCACGGTGTATCAGCTGCTCAAGTGCCGGTGTTTCATGTAATTAAAATACCCAGAGGTCTTCAGTCATCTCACAGGGTCCTCGTTTAATAGACTCTAGCTATCAAACTTAGTGAACCAGACACTTTCAAGTTCTGATCTTGGAAATTAAAGCTAACTCCTGCTGCTGAAATGTCTTCTCTCATAATCAGAATGATTTCTAAGACCTGCCTCATGTGGATGCCCCAGGAAATTCCCTTCAACTTGGCCATATTAGGTAGGGGCTGTATTTTCAAAGTCACTGCACAAAAAGATCTCACCAGATGTCATGGCCCCAGCATTTACCAATGGCCTGTGGTGCTGGGAGTTGTCTAGCAAACCCCTCTTCTGAGTCATGTCACCCTTTACGTGGGTAACGTGAAATGCTTACAGACTCAGGGCGCCTGGGTGGCTCGGAAGGTTAAGCGTCCGACTCTTGATTTTAGCTCAGGTCATGATCTCACAGCTCATGAGTTTGAGCCCCCTGTCGGGCTTTGTGCTGACGGCTCAGAACCTGGAGCCTGCGTCGGATTCTGTGTCTCCCTCTCTCTTTGCACCTCTCCCTCTTGCAATTTCTCTCTCTCTCAAAAAATAAATAAACATGAAAAAAATACTTACAGACTCCTAACTCCACTCTCCACGCCAGGCTGGAGAAAAGGCTGGTTGAGAGGAGGCACATATGGGTAATATTTGAGAATACAGTGAAAGTCAGCCGGTTCAATATGGGGGGAAAAGAAACATGTCTCCAGGAGTCCCACTTTAATAATCTGTGGAGGAATGTATGGAGGAAAGTCTTTCCTTCCTCTGTGGCCAGACCGACCATGCTGACCAGATCAATTCAAGTCAGAGAGCACTGGCTTTGGTTTATTTATACCATGGCTACGTCCCATTTCACACTTAACAGAACCTTGAATCAGCCTCTTGATTTGTTGTATGTCCTTCAGTGAAGGCACAAGAAGAGCCCAGTCAGCAAACATTTGTAAGCATTTAGGATTATTACAAGACACAATATAAGCCCTTTATGGAATTCACTGGCATGACACGTATTTAGTGTGTGCCCATCCAGCATGTATCAGGCACTGTGTAGATGGTGTCAGGATCCCAGAGAATCAAAGGCATACGCTTGCCCTCTGGGAGCTGAGAGTCTGAAGTTTGATAGATTCTATTTTCCATGTCCCTGCCTTTGTGTTTCTAACCCTGTGAACTAGGCATGTAGCAAGCATTCATTTTCCCAGAAAAACTCTCGTAGGGGTGAAATAAGGTGGTAAGGGAGATGAGAAAAGCAGGCAGAGAGAGAATGGGGAAGATACTGTTACAAAGAGGCGACATATGTGTATATATGCTATGGCTTTCTCCATTTTTGTTATTATATATCAGATATTATAATGGCAACTAAGAGAATGCTTACTTAAAAGAGATGTTCCAAAGAAATCACTAGCATATAGTGTTTCATAGATATAGTTATTATTACTCTTACTTCTTGTCATTAATGCATGGTAGGCATTCAAGAAAGGTTTGTTCAATGAGCAGATACGGGATTAAAGTAAATACTGGAACTTAAACCGATATACATAAACTACGTCTAATATATATGCATAAATGGAGAGCCGTGTGTAGCAAGCGCAAGATACTCAGATTATATTCTCACCAAGATGATCTGAAATCTTACCTGAACCACACAGGTTTCAAAAGTGTTTCTCTGCCAACATCACCCTCCATTTAAAAAGAGATAACAGGAGCGCCTGGGTGGCTCAGTTGGTTAAGCATCTGACTTTGGCTCAGGTCATGATCTCATGGTTTGTGGGTTCGAGCCCCGAGTCGGGTTTCGTGCGACAGCTCAGAGCCTGGAGCCTGCTTTGGATTCTGTGTCTCCCTCTCTCTCTGCCCTTCACTCGCCCCCGCTCTGTCTCTCTCCAAAAATAAACATTAAAAATTTTTTAAAAGAAATGACAGAGTGGCACCTGGGTGACTCAGTCGGTTGAGCATCCAACTTCAGCTCAGGTCACGATCTCACATTTTGTGAGTTGGGGCCGCGCGTCGGGCTGGCTGCTGTCAGCACAGAGCCCTCTGTGGATCCCCTGCCCCACTCTCTCTTTCCCTCCCCCACGTGCACTGTCTTAAAAATAAACATTTAAAAAAAAAACCAACATATCTGTGCTGCCAGCAGGAAGGGCCCTGAGGCTGGGTCCTTTGTTTCATTCTGGAGGAGAGAGGTAGTGGCAGTGGAGGGACCAGACAGGAATGAAGTGATGACGCAATAATGGAGGCCAAGATGGTGAGAAGCAGGTGAGGGTCAAGACCAGCAGGAGAGTGTGAGCATTTGACGACAGTGCTAACAAGCAGACACCCAGATGGCCTCTCTAGAATGTTCCCTGTCCTTTTTCTGAGGGACCAAGATGAAAACCAGCTTCTTGGTCTAGAGGCCTAAAGCTCCAGATGGTTACAAATAGCTCCTCATGCCCCGCCTCCAATGGCATCCATGCAGGAGAACTTGCTACTCTCTTTCCCAAAAGCACTTCCTACCGGGTTTAGGCAGAGACCTCTGCTGTGGTCTCCAGTTTCCGCACTGGTTCTGCAGAGTGCAAGATGCTGCAGATGGTCACTAACGGGACACAGTGGGGCTGATTCGAGTAAAGGAATCTGTGGAATCTTCTGGAGTCACTCCCATTCCCCGGGTAATGATGCTGTGTGCACAGTGAGGCTTGGGTGCACACAGTGAAACACTCGCATGGCTGACTCCAGAGAGCAGAGACCTTGACCATTTAGGATGAGAAGATCCTTACTCGAGGCTGACCTCACAGAAAAAAATCAAATATAGTGATCACATAATGAGCTCAAACCAGGCAACCGAATTACGGGTCTGACATGAAGACCACTGGAGGAACGTGGGAGGAGGAGAATTTTGGAAAGAGAGAGGACAGTGTGGAATCTTCTGGGAGTAGATTTATTACTGAGCATTTTTTTTTAAATCCGCAGGTTAAAGTTGAGAGTCATTTTGTTTATGCCCTAAATGCTGCAATGTCTTTTTCCTTAATTTGTTTATACAAGTTTTAGGGGCCAGTTAACATTTTTAGCACACAATCTACTTTTTGTTCCCAAGGACTGCCCCTAAGACAATCCATCAGATATCTCCTCAAAGCTCTGAAAGAGGGGATAAAAGGCATATTTTAAAAGGTGGGTGTGTATGTGCAAAATATGTTTGTTTTACAGAGATCTTAAATGCTGTAGAAATAATTAGCCATGTGCACGAACCAAAATAATTAATACCAAATGGTACAATATCCTTTCTGAATCCTGTTTCAAAACAGAACTGAATGAAACATTGAGTTCTGTCTCCTTCCTTTGTCTTCCCACACCCCTCCGCCACATTATTACTCCAGATTTTATACGAATCAGCATTACCCTTTTAGCTATAAATTTAATGCCCCTATATAAAGCCATCCTCCTAAGTATTCCTCTTGCCCTTTAGAAGCTTCATGTCTTTGGGTATGACAGTACTTGCTTTCCACGGGAGCCCAGAAATATTAGCTATTGAGCCTTTTCATTGTCTACAGTAACTTAAATGCATGTTGTGCATCAAAGAAGCTTCTAGCTACATGCAAGCTTGTCCCTGGGAGTCATTTACCCAGAATCAGTAAAGATGTTCTCACTTGCTGGATTCAAACTTCATATCTTGTTGTGTCATTCCATAACGAATGGACAGGGCTATTCCAGAATCCAGAATATAGGTAAGGATGTGTTGGAATGGTGGAGACAGACATCTGAGTCTGTGTGTGTGTGTGTGTGTGTGTGTGTGTGTGTGTGTGTGTGTGTGGCCTCCACTGGATCTTTTCAGATGTCAACTGGGTAGAGCAGCTTACTAATAACCATGTGCATTATGTCACAGCAAGTATGTTACCATCAGCAGAGTTGAGGTTGGTAAAGTGTTGCCGGGAACGAGCCCTGGGCTTAAAGCCAGTGGAAGAGACAGCACAACACAGCTACCATGTTTTCCAAGAGGTTTATTTCCCTTAAGTTGAAACATACTCCTGCTTCCTACCTTTCCGGGCACCTGTACAAAGCCCATCATTTTATTCAAGCATTTGCTTGATGATATGGGGGCTGCTAGCCAGTGTAATCCCAAGCGTGAGATTTTCAAATGCTGAATGTTATTCAAGCACGTAATTTTCCATTGGCACGTGTAACTTTAAAATAAGATAATCAATAATGCAAATTGATCCACTGATTCTTGGGACTGGAAAACACCTTTAAGATGTCACTGGGTGGATCCATTCTCCTACTTTAAAGTAAGACTATAAACTTCTGTTTGAATCAGTGTCCAAACAGCTTAATCCAGTGGCCATTAACCCACATTCTGAGTTAGAGTCTTTTATTTATTTATTTTTTTAATGTTTTATTTATATCTAGGAGAGAGAGAGAGAGAGAGAGAAAGAGAGAGACCGCATGAGCAAGGGAGGGTCAGAGAGAGAGCAGTGACAGACTCTGAAACAGGCTCCAGGCTCTGAGCTAGCTGTCAGCACAGAGCCCGACGTGGGCCTCGAACCCACGAACCGCGAGATCATGACCTAAGCGAAAGTCGGACACTTAGCTGACTAAGCCACCCAGGTGCCCCTGAGTTAGTGTCTTTTAGAAGCTCACTGATGCTTCTGATGTTCAGCATGGGTGGAGGACCGCTTGGCCTAATCCAATGGCCTTTCTCAGGCCATGTCTTTCTACTTTCTCTGCTACGTTTAATATATAATAAACGTATTTTACGTTTACTATATAGTAAATGTATTTACGTTTACCCAGGGTGCCTGGGTGGCTCAGCCAGTTGAGCATCTGACTTCAGCTTAGGTCCTGATCTCACAGTTTGTGAGTTTGAGCCCTGTGTCAGGGCTAGCTGCTGTCAGCGCAGAGCCCGCTTCAGATCCTCTCTCTCTCTCTGCCCCTTTCCTGTTCGCACTCTTTCAAAAACATGTATATATGGAAAGAGAGAGAGAGAGAGAGAGAGTTGATGGCCTTAATTTTCTTCCACCTTCTTGACTGGTTTTCCTCTCTTTGACCAAAGTTAGGTGTTTGCCCTTCTTCCTTTTTTCTGCCCCCCTTGGGTATCTCTCCCGCCCTCAACTTCCCTCCTGGAACATCGATACTGCATCTGAAGTGTTAGTCTCCTTACCTGCCCCCCAATCCCCCCAGATGAGCACCATCCGTCTTCGAGCCATGTAAATCAGAATGAGTCTTAAATTGATTACCCTCCCCTCCTCCAGGATAATATCCTTTTCGTTTTATTCGTCTGGTAACACTTGTGCCCTTCTTATTCCCCTTCGAGCACTCTCTTCCTGTGGCTTAAATTCAGCCTCTTCCAGGAGTTCACTGAGCCTTGCTAATCCTTAACCTCTTTTCCATACTGGCCATCGCGACGTTAGTCAAGACCTTAGGGACCTGCACTGATCTGGCCGCAGCCCTCTACGAAGCGAAACAAGGTGCAGATACCTTCTCCATAGAGCGAAAGGCACGGTAAGGTATGAGTTGAAGACACGGAACTCTAGTCTTGATTCTGCCTTTAATTAAAACACACTCTAAAGCTATTTGACCTTAATAATATGCACCATCTCTCTGGGCCTCAGTTTCACCACCTGTAAAATAAGAGGTTCTGTTTTACAAATGGAGTAATTAACCAAATAAAAGCCTGTGTGGAATTTGTATGAATTCCTTAGAGATTTGGGTTTCTTGGCCATACGTTGATCCCAGCATTTGAGATGCAGATGAAAAAGATAAAAGGACACGTTATTATGACCCTTTTTTACTGTCACATGTAACCCTCCATATTGGTTTATTCCGTGATTCCTGCTCTGGCAATCTGGGCCTCCAGAATGACAACGCCAAGGGCAGGAGGGGGTTGAGGTTTTTGTTTTTCCTGAATACAGTCCAAATTTTGTTTGCTCAAGATTTATCTTCCCAAAAATGTTTCACAAATGCCTAATTTGAAAATTAGCTTATTATCTTTGAGCTGCCATTTCAAAGAGAAATCCAGTCCTAAAGAAGTTTTACCCTGTTACTATGCTGGGATTTTTATTTTGTTAAAACAATTTATTTATTTATTTGAGAGAGAGGGCACGTGCACATGCGCGTGCGCGCGCACACACACACACACACACACACGGGGGAGGGGCAGAGAGAGAGAGAGAAGCCTAAGCAGGCTCTGCGCTATCAGAGCAGAGCCTGATGTGAGACTCGAACCCATGAACTATGAGATCATGACCTGAGCTGAAATTAAGATTCAGATGCTCAACTGACTGAGCCACCCAGGATCCTCCCTCCAAGAGAAGGCTCCTCCTGGGATTTAAACAAACTCAGATAACCCAGAGTAGTCTGCATACATGACATGATTTCCTGCAAGGAATTTCTAGCAACTTCTCTGGGACCATCTCATTTGTCCTTATGATTTTTTTTTTTTTTTTTAGTTTTAGGACAGGTCATGCTGTCCTTGGCAGTCTACAAGATGAAAAACTGAGGTATTATAATTTAATTCCCCTCTCTGCCAGTTTTCTGCGAAGGAAAATTGAAAAACACTATGGAGAAAAATACTCACAATTATTTGGGCCCTGACTATAGATTTTGAAAAATTTATTCATCAAACGGCAAAGTACGTTGCTATTCCCAGAACATCGCCAACAGCAAAGAGATTATGCTCAGAATCAAATGCAGCCCTGTTTCATTTCACCTCTGCTTTGAAACTCAGTGAAAGAGAACAGGGGAACCGTTTTCCAGCGAAAGTCAAATTAGGTCAGAAAAACTTTTAATGCGGAGCCTTCCAAGTCCTAGGATGAGCAGGGAAGAGGTGGGAAATGCATGACTTATGTGATTGCTTCGTCCCTGATTCTTCTGTCCAAAGAGTGCTGGATGTATTTTGTACAACTGTGGGCAGAAAACATAGGAGGGAGGAGGGAGTCACTTCTTGGGTGTTTCTCATGTGTCCAGATAAAAAATCCAAGTAGGGGTGCCTGGGGGGCTCAGTCCATTGAGCATCCAACTTGATTTCAGCTCAGGTCATGATCTCACGGTTCCTGACATCAAGTCCTACATTGGGCTCCATGCCCAATGGAGCCTGAGTTCCGTTGGGCTGAGTGTGGAGCCTGTTTGTGATTCTCTCCTCCCCTCTCTGCCCCTCCCCCTCTCTCTCTTCCTCTCTCCTGCTCACTCTCTCTCTCTCTCTCTCTCTTAAAAATCAGTAAGTAAAACTTGAAAAAAAAAAAAGGAAGAAGAAGAGTGCCTGGGTGGCTCAGTCAGTTGAGTGTCTGACTTCCGCTTAGGTCATGATCTCATGGTTCCTGGGTTTGAGCCCTGCATTGGGCTCTGCGCTGACAGCTCAGAGCCTGGAACTTGCTTCCAATGCCGTGTCTCCCTCTCTCTCTGCCCCTCCGCTGCTCATGCTCTATCTGTCTCTCTCTCTCTCTTTCAAAAAATAAACATTAAAATTTTTAAAAAATAAAACAATAACCCAGATACTTGCTTATCCGCATCCAGGTCACATGACATTGTAAGCAAGAGGCGCATTCGAGGTGACATACCTGCATGACTTCTTTCAGTGTGTACATGAGTTCAAGCTCTCAGGAGGAGAAATGGAGAGTGGGTCAGGGAAGGAAGGAGCTCCATCAAAGGCACACGCAGAGGCAGCCCTTAGTCTGCTATTTTCAAGAAGTGGCCTTTGGAGCTGGGGGTGTTTGTGGTCATAGGAAAACACAAGGTGGGGGTGGCTCCAGTTGCCGGTCTGAAGGATGGGGAAGATTCGTGGAGCAGGAAGGGAAAAGTTCACGCCTTTCTCATGGATGGGGCTTCCACTTCCCCACGAAGCTCATCCACCAGGGTCGAAGCTGCTCTTTTTCGTTTCTTAACTTAGAAGAGCCTGCTAGGAAGGGAGCAGATGAGTCACCTGTCACTAAGAGTAGGTGTTCTTAGCATGGAGGAAAATGGAAGATGGCAGAGAATTACCACAGCAGTTTTCCCTAAGATTGAATTACCCTTACTTAGCGCCCCGGATGGAGGTGCTCGGCGCACAAGGTCATGAACAAGTACGGCGGCATCCGTGGGCAACAGAGTCAACTGCGGTCTGCTCTCTGCAAACTGGATCCGTCCAAAGGAAAAGGGCCTGGATGTTCCTTTTATTATTTTTTGTTTTTTGATTTTGTTTTCAGCAAGCTTAAAGACAGTTAAACACTGTATGTAACAGAAGGCTTCATCGTTAGAATAAATACCTGTTCTTCTCAAGGGAGGGAGAAAAAAGAAAAGATGTGCAGAGCAAGATTTGGAGGCTTGGGTTGTGCCAAAGTCAGCTGTGCCACAGGACACAGCGTGTGGGGCTGGCAGGGGCTGGCAGCCGGGCCTCCAGTTACATTTTGGTCTGTGCTTCTGACCGGAAGCTGGGACACGATGCCTGCCTCTGAGCAGCCAGGGCCCTGGCTCTTACATGGAATATAGTCCCTGTTCCCATCACAAACCGGGGAAAGAGCCTGTGTGGCATCGGACAGCAGCCAGCCTTTCCTCCTGATCTAGATGCTGGTCTCTGAGCAACTCGGGGCTCTTTTCTGAACTCTGCCTCCTCCCAAATAGAGGAAATTAAATTATCCTCAGAACATCACACACACACACACACACACACACACACACACACACACACACACACACACTAGCTTTTGCTTTTTAAGAAAAGCCAAATTCAATAGAAGCAAAGTCCGTGCAGGTCAGAAGATAGGATTGGAGCTCAGTACGTTTGTAGGTTGTCCTGGAGCTCCGTTTCATTCCTGTTTTTCTCTAGTTGGGACACTTCTGTGCTCTAAAACCAAGGTGTCCCTGGCTGTATTGTGGGGTGCCTACCACATGTCAGGCACTGTCCTAGATACTAGGGAGGGGGCACTCTGTACATGACCGTGTGCATCCCTCAGGGATCTTAGAGTCTAACGCAGTGATTCTCAGCCTTTGCTGAGATTACGTGTGTCTGGTCCACCCCTTCCCACCCCCCCAGGCCTTAGGTCATGTTGGTTTGGGGTGCAACGTGATGAGCAGGACTTTTAAAAATCTCCCCAGGTGATTCTGACATGCTGCCAAGGTTAAGAACCATGGGTTTAGTGTAGGAGGTACCCAAACTTAGCTGCTAATCAGAATCACCAGGGGAATTTTTAAAAATATAGATTCCTGGGGCCCACCCCGGATCAGCTGCATCTGGGAAAACTACAGAGAAGGCGTATTTGTACAAGGTCACGAGAGTTTCTGATAATCAACTCAGAGAAACTTCACTGTCACGTAATCGCTCGCAATGGTGATCTAGAAACGTAATGGCTTTGTGAGGAGGCTTGTGAATCCATGCATTTCATGAAAACATCATCTTACACACTGCCCTTGAGGGATGTTTCAAATCAGTTGTGACACAGGAAACAAAACCCGCCTGTCTAACACATTACTCACGCCCAACTGTTCGAGGCTTGTGCACACCTTCCCATTGGTCCCTTCTGATCCCAAGTGCAGAGCTTCGTTAACCCACATGCAGGTTAACTATGTGTCTGGCTTACTATGTGTTCACGATGGATTCATTTAATCGTTAACCTTGGGAATGTCATTGACTGACTCCGTCACTGCCTGCTGCTGTTTTTTTACTCCCTCCCTCCACCATCCCGTGAGTGAACCAGAGCAAAGGGGGGCCAAACTAGAGATCTTTTTGAAACTATAGGAAGGAGAAAGACCCAGGGGCGCCTGGGTGGCTTAGTCGGTTAAGCGTCCGACTTTCACTCAGGTCATGATCTCGCGGTTCGTGGGTTCGGGCCCCGCGTCGGGCTCTGTGCTGACTGCCAGCTCAGAGCCTGGAGCCTGTTTCAGTTCAGTGACTCCCTCTCTCTCTGACCCTCCCCTGCTCATGCTGTCTCTCTCTCCTGGAAATAAATAAAACATTTAAAAAAATTAAAAAAAAAAAAGAAAGGAGAAAGACCCCATTTTTTTTTTAATGTTTATTGTTGAGAGAGAGAGTACATGCATGCTCAAGCTGGGGAAAAACAGAGAGGTTAGGACAGAGGAAGTGGGCTTCATTCTAATAGCAGAGAGCTTGATGTGGGGCTCAAATTCATGAACGATGAGATCATGACCTGAGCCAAAGTTGGATGCTTAACCGACTGAGCCACCCAGGCGCCCTAAGATCCCAATTTTTGAGACATGTGCTTATGAAAAAATTTTGTATAATATAAAATAGGTATGTTTTATATAAAATGTAATGTATAATATATATTTTATATCATATGAATATGTATATTGTCACATACATTTTTATATTACATGTGCAGTATAGTATATATAAAATGTCAATTTTTATATTATGTATAATATATAGTATATCGCACATATAATACATATATACATATTTTATATATTTTGATAGGAAAAGCCTAATCTGTTTTAATAAATTATCTCACACTGAACTAAAGGCTTTTCCTTGCATTTCCCAATCAAGAGTATAGTCTGTCAAAGAGCAGGAATGTGGTGACCCTCGGCACACATCTGGAACTCTGTAATCTATATCATGAAATTAGGGGACACTGATGGATCCGTGCTGAAACACTGAAGGGAGGCCCAGGTTCCCTTCACGCTGTTGGAATTACATTATAAGGAAAGCTTATCGATCCCACATAATAAAGAATGAAGGAGAACTTTTAAAATATCAATCAGGAAAACTGGTAGATTTGTTAGAAGAAGAGCAATAGTGAAAGTCAAAATGAAAATAATTGGTGGCAGAAATATCAGAGTACTGAGGCTGTTTCCTTCACCTTCGAACTATACAGGAGAAAAGAATGGACATTGATGTCATTCGTACTGAATGAAGGAACCATTTCTTAGCTAATATGTATTTCATGTACTCTGTGCTTAGGCACTGTGCTAAGTGCTTAATCCACAGTACCTCACTTAATGTTCATCCTAATCCTGCAGGATATGTCAATTTATCCCCATTTTTTTAAGTTTATTTATTTATTTTAAGAGAGGGAGGGAGAGAGAGAGAATCCCAAGCAGGTGCCACACTGTCAGCGCAGAGCCCGATATGGGGCTTGATCCCATGAACCAGGAGATAATGTCCTGAGCTGAAATCAGGAGTCGGGTGCTTAACCAACTGAGCCACCCAGATATTCCATTTATCCTCATTTTAAGAAGAGGAAGGAGAGGCTTGGCTTCTGTAACTTGCTGTGACTCAAAGCCCTCGCCCTAAGCAGAGGTGCTCCTACGAAGTATAACATAGATGACCTCCCGAAGCCACGAGCTAAGCCTCCTCTTTCTCTGGGCAAGACCAGGTTCCTCGCTCCACCATGGGTACGGAACGAAGTGGGAGATGGGAGGCTTTTATCCCCAGTGGTTGAGGTATTTTGAAGAAAGATTGGCAAACCTAGGGAAGTCAGTAGACATAGGAGTTATGTGGTAGGGAGGCACCGAAAGTGAGGATCTATTCTTATGCCTGGAGAGATGGCGCAGAACCATTGGTCCAGTACGGAACCAGAGCAGATCCTGGTTTGAGAGGCGCAATAGGGAAAGTTAGAGCATCCATGTAGAAATTCCCCACAGGCAGTCAAAGGCTTGCGACTGAAATTCAGGTAAGAGAACGTATTCGGACTTTTGTGTGATAGACGTACTTTCTCACACGCATCATCCTCTTTTCATCTCACAGCAATCTTTTGAAATCATTGCTGTTTTCGTGCTACAGATGAGGAAACAGAGGCTCAGAGAGGTTAACTATCTTCCGAGGCCACAGTGTTCATAAGGAAAATGAACTTTGTTGTCAACAGGGCGTGGACTGACTTTGTTGCGTTTCATTTGTTCATTAAACATTTTATTGCCTATTTAGATTACAGTCCTTCAATGCTGCCAACCGAGAGCAACATTATTCGTCCTCTTTCATTTGCTATTAGGGCCTTAACTAAAAGCACCGCCATTTTTTTTTTCTGTGTGCATTTATAATGTGATAGAGACTCTGGTGAGCTAAAGAGGTTAAATGGGAAAAAGATTGATTTCATTTGTAATGAGTCATTCTGCCTAAAGAGTGTACTATGCTCTGTGTTCAAAGAAGCCCCAGAGCTTCTATTTATACTGCAGGAATAAAAGGCAAATAATGCAAACAGCCCAAATTTAAAACATGAGTACATTTGAATTTTATTTTTGAAGGTCGGTGTAATTGGCCATTTGTTGTGCAGACAAGGCTTTGGTCCAGTTAAGGAGAAAAACTTATCGGTGCACCAGCGTGGATAATTTCCTAGAAGACAGTTTTAGAGACTTTAGTAAACTTTCTGAACCTCTAAGACTTAAAATCCCTCATTAACGGAAGTGAGGCAAGGCACCTTTTAATTAGAGATTGTTTCACCTAACATCTTTGCTGGGATCGACTGGTGCGTGTGATTCACGAAGTAACGGGGGAAAGAACTCAAGAGAGGAAAGTATTTTTGTAACACAGATGAAAATGTGACCTGAGTGAAGGAGGTGGGATGGAGGCCCCTCTCAAGAGAGAATCGTAACATCAACAGCCAATATTCATAGTTCTTACAGTATACCAGACCCTGATTTAAGTTCTTTTCAATGTGTGAACTCACAGCAAGCCTAGAAGGTGAATGTTGGTATTATTCCCACCTTAGAGATAAAAGGATAGAAGCACAGCTGGTAGGTAATGGAGTCAGAATAATAAGTCTGGCGGTTAGAATCCCACGCCTGTGCCCTCAGGTCCTCAGGAGGAGGTCATTTGATTCTTGAAAGCTGGGCATTGCTAGAGGTAACTTATTTCCAGCCCGTAGACTAGGAAGTGACCACTTTGCCCCATGTGCTTCTATAACTCAGTGAGATAGGGTCTGTTATTATCTCCATTTTCTTTTTTTTTTTTTTTTTATTTATTTCTAGGAGAGAGAGAGAGAGACAGCGTGAGCAGGGGAGGGTCAAAGAGAGAGGGAGACACAGACTCCAAAACAGGCTCCAGGCTCTGAGCTGGCAGTCAGCACAGAGCCCGACACGGGGCTCGAACCCACAAACCGCAAGATCATGACCTAAGCGAAAGACGGACGCTTAACCGACTAAGCCACCCAGGCGCCCCAATTATTATCTCCATTTTCTTAAAGAAGAAATCAAAGCTTAGAAAGTCAAACAGTTTCCTTAAAGTCACATATGACCAAATTTCAAAAGCCGGAAGTTGAGCCTAGACCTGTGTGACATCAGAGTCCAACCGTGCGTTGATTGCCCAGCAAGAACAGCTATGGTAGAAAGCATGGTACGTCTCTACGTGCCAAGAGTAGGCAAAGTATTTCTCCTCTGTGACCCACTTTTTGGCATTACATCTCTTTCATTCCATGTCCAAGACATACTGAGGAGAGGGGCGATTCCCTTCTTCCCAGACCCTAAGGTAAATACAAGAATATAAGACTGCCCCTGACATCAGCCAGATGCCGCCGATGTGACGGTGTGTCTCTCTTAGAGGGTGCTGGCACCCGTCCAGGGCAAGTGTAAAAATTGTTATTGAATGAATACCTGATGAAGTTCATGACGCCGAGCCAGCGGGGAGGAGGAATGGTTTGGCAGCTTAATTCAGTAGGATTGCTTGACGTTGAATGAACTGAGCCACAAGCCTAGAAAAAAGATCCAGAAAGCAGTTCATTCAACGTCGTCAGTGTTCCACCGGCTTCGTGCTGGCCGCGTGGGAGCCCCAGGAGAGGCTGCGGTAATTATGCAGCATTTTGATTGAAAACAGCTGCAGGTAGCGAGTCGTCCTGTTGTCCATTTTGCTGGCGATCAGAAACGACACGGACATCGCGGGCCTCGCTCTGCAGCCTCGTTCTGAAATAGAGGAATGTAGAAAGTAGGTTTCCCACTCTGCTCTGCTTTTTTCAAAATGAACAATTCATCTTTTGCGGGTCAGAACCCAGCTACCCGTTCACGGAGGGTGAGTCATACCCCTCATTTTAAAACAAACATTTTGTTTTAGAGAAAATTCTTATCTTGGCTGATTTACAGCTTGTCTCCCTGTCCTTTCTGTGCTTGATTTAGGCTGGTTTCAATAAAATCGTTGTCTCTGTAAATACGTAGTCCATCCAGCAAATCCAAAGACTTCCAGAAGCATTTCCTGGGGATCGATGGTAGGACAATCTGGACATGGTTTTGGTTAATTGGATGTGGATGTTTAGAGGCCTTCTCATCTACCGCGCATCTTTAACAACATCTCACACAGCGTCCTGATGCTTCCTGCTACAGGAAGGATCGGAGGTTAATAATCTCACATGAGAATTTGTGTTTGAAATGGAATCTCTAAGTGCAGATGCTTTTCAAATGCACAGTATTTTATGTTCTCTGTCATGAGTTCAATTTTTGATCCAACACTGTGTCATTACATCCAAAAGCCTAGAAAAAAGGATCCAGAAACGCCTGGCCTCTTAGTAGCCAGCTTCTAAGAAAGACCAGACTGTAATAGACAGATGCAAGATGAGAACAGTGCACCAGGTTAAGTCAGGATAGCAACCCTAGAATTGCAGGGGCTTTGAAATTCCAGTCTGTACCTGGCACAGGGTGGGCAGGGGGGAGGTTTGCGATCTAATGAGGAGGACACGGGAAAATAAGTTTAAAAGTGCAGAGATTGCCACAAAGCAAGACTGTGGTGGTTATGGGGCGCCTGGGTGGCTCAGTCGGTTAAGCCTCTGACTCCTGATTTCGGCTCAGGTCTTTTTCTCATGGTCCATGGATTCAAGCACCTTACTGGGCTCTGTGCTGACAGAGCCTGCTTGGGCTTCTCTCTCTCTCCCTCTCTCTCTCTGCCTCTCCATTGCTCACGCACACACACTCTCTCTCTCTCAAAATAAATAAATAAGGGGCGCCTGGGTGGCTTAGTCGGTTAAGCGTCCATCTTTTGCTTAGGTCATGATCTTGCGGTTCGTGGGTTCGAGCCCCACCTCAGGCTCTGTGCTGACTGCCAGCTCAGAGCCTGGAGCCGGTTTCAGAGTCTGTGACTCCCTCTCTCTCTGACCCTCCCCTGCTCACGCTGTCTCTCTCTCTCTCATAGAAATAAATTTAAAAACATTAAAATTTTTTTAAAAAAAATAATAAAAAAATAATAAAATAAATAAACTTTTTTCTAAAAGACTGTGGTAGTTATGGGGCACCCGGGTGTCTCAGTCAGTTAAGCCTCTGACTCCTGATTTCCACTCAGGTCATGATTTTACAGTTCGTGGGATCGAGCCCCGAGTTGGGCTCCTCACTGACAGTACGGAGCCTGTTTGGGATACCCCCCTCTCTCCCTCTCCGTCTCCCTCTCCCCTCCTCAAAATAAATAAACTTCTTAGAAAAAGATTGTAGTAGTTACATAAGCGTTGATAAGCCTTAGAGAAGAAAGGAATGCACAAGGCTGCAGTGGTCTTACGTGGCTTTGCTGAGATTTTAGGAATGTTTACAAAGAAAGTAACATGGTGGCTGCTATGGGCAAAGGCATGGAGGGGTGGCCAGTGTCAGCCTGGGGGCCAGACGGGAAGCAGCCAAGCAGCCAGCTGTAGGACCCCGTGTTTATGGTAAAATAGGGCAGCGTGTAGAAGGACACTAAGGAGAGGCACAGGATAGGGGTTGGGGTGGGAGGGACCTAAAGTAAGTGACATGTGAAGAGACACGTGAAAGGTAACTTAGAACAGTGGTTCTCAAAGTGTGGTTCCCAGGCCACCAGCATCCGCACTAGCTGGGCACTCGGGACATGGGATCCACTGGATTGGAAGACCGGCAGCAGGGTGCACTGTGGAGAGGCAGTGGCTGGCGCGGGAAGCACTCAGAGCAGACGGACGACACTTCCCCGAAGGCCCAGAGCCAAGCGTGTGTGAGGGTGGGAACGGCACCCAAAGGTGCCCACTTGCCTACCTACTATCTATGGCGCTTTCACGCTACAGTGACAGGGTCGAGTTGTGACTGCAGGGCTGATATACCCCGGTGATAAAGTACAGGGGGATGGGGGTGGAGGGGTCCCAGCCGGCCCACTGTCCCAAGCCAGCAATGACAGGATAGGGAGTTGGGGGGTGATGCCACCCGAAGTTGATGCTCCTTAACTTTTTATCGCTCATGGTTCCTGTTGGGGCTGTGAAGAGGTGCGTATCACGTGGAAGGCTCTTCAAGAGGCCCTGAAGGCCAGGCAGGGAGGGCAGACTGTCTCTAGCAGGTATTTTGCAAGCCCTGCGGCTCCGGGGGGGCGGGGGTGGGTGGGAGGGGGGGCAAGGGGCGCTGCAAAGTTTAAAAAGAAAATTGAGGTTGAGGCTACAGACTTTTTTAAACCATGCCTTGTAATTTTGAAAGATTCTTTTTTATTGTGATAAAACATACATGGCCCAAAATTCCCCATTGTAACCACTTTCAAGCAGACACTGCAGCGACATCAGGCATGTTCACATTCCCGCGCAACCATCACCGCCATCTGACCCCAGAACGCTGTCACCATCCCAAACTCGCTCTGTTTGCACGCGCCACAGTAGGTCCCCTCCCCCTGCCCCGCCCAGGTAAGCTCAGTTCTCCTTTCTGTCTCTGTGAATTTGCCTCTTCTAAGGACCCCGTATAAGGAGAATTATACAATATTTGTCGTTCCGCATCGGCACACAGTGGTTTTGGATTCGCACATCTCGTATCAGAATTCCCTTCCCTTTTAAGGCTGATTGGGAAATAGTCCATTGTATGGCTGTACCACATTTTGTGTATCCATGTATCTGTCGATGGAACATTCTAGTCATTTCTACCTTTTGTCTACTGGGAATAAGGCCGCTGTGAGCATTGGCATACCGTGTTGTTTGAGTCTCTGCTCTCAGTTCCTTTGGGTGTATGCCTTGAAACAGAATTGTGGGATCGCATGATGATTCTACGCTTAACTTTGTGAGGAGCCCCCAAGCTGCTTTCCACAGCGGCTGCACCGTGTTACGATCCCGCCAGCAATGCGCAAGGGTCCTGGTTTCTCCCTATGTTCTGCAAAGCTTATTTTCCTTTTTTTTTTTTTTTTTTTTTTTTTTAGTAATGGCTATTCTAATGGGTATGTAGTGGTATCTTGTTATGGACATATAAATTTATTTTCAAAATGCAGTGAAAGGAGGTGAGAACATCGTTTTTTGTTGGTGGAGGTAGAGGATGGGAGGTTGTGTTTAAGCATCGCTGAGAGATTCTGGCAAGGACTGCTGGCGTTAGAACGGTACGAAGATCATATGTCTGATCTCACCTCTGGCTGCATGTTAGAATCCCCTGATGCGTCTTTTAAAATGCCAATGCTGGGCCCTGCCATCTAGGGGGGAGGGGTAGTGTCTGATTTAGCTGCCTAGAGGGAGTCTGGACATCGGTATTGTTGGTAAAAGCAACCTGAGTGAGTCTGATGTGCAGTGAGGGTTGACTTCTTGGTCTACAGGTGCCCAGAGTAAGGCCCCCTGAGATCAAGGCTCTCAGTGTCTTGTCTCTCAGCCCAGAGTTGCTGCCTCTAGGATACCTGTTGTTGCCCAGAACCGAGAACACTGAAATCAGTACTGTCCCGAGCACATGCGCGACTTCATTTTCTATGGGGCCCAGCCCTCCACTTGGTCTTGTGGGTTGGTCAGCATCCAGTGGCCATGGGAGACTTCCAGCAAGTCAGTTCATTCAGCAAACTGGGAAGATTAAGACACCAGCGAGTTGGCTGATGGGTTTCCCCCACTGCTCCCATACTTCAAACTCTGGACCTAAAAACACTTGAACCACTCAATGCTCTCACATGTGTGTGCCGTTGGGTGATTGCCATGAGGAGGCTCTCTTGACTGGGCCCTGGCCCAGACTGGAGGATGCTGGGTAGTGTCTACTGCTCCTCCCTCTCTGTTCCACTCATTTTCCTGGCCAGTGTTTGGAAGTGCGTAGATTTGGATGGATCTAGTCCTTGGTTAATGATTTGTTCTCACCCATGAGCCCTGGTAGACCTCATTTATTATGTTTATTACTTGATCTGTCTCTCTTAAGTGTATAATCCTCATGAAGTATAAGAAGGGGTTTATGGGCCAAATACAAAGTTAGGACAGTTCCCACAAAACTTCCCCCAATTCTGACACCAGTTACACCAACTTTGGTGTGGGGAGTAGTTTCCCAAACCACTTTCAGGTTCGAGAATTACTAGAAGGACTCACAGAACTCACAGGAAGCTGTTATACTCACAGTTATAGATTACCACAGAGAAAGGATACAGACTGAAATCAGCCAAGGGAGGAGGCATATAGGGCAGACTTTGGGGGGGCAGGGGCGTCCAAAGGTCCCCATCCCAAACCACAAGGTTAGATTTATCTGGTGGCCAACCCTCCCTCTGCCCCAGGCAAATAGACATACTCCTCTTGGGCAGACCTCCCAGAAGCGGGGTTGCCGAGGCCAGATCGGTCTTTGAGTAAGGTTCGTCCTACACTACATAGCAGCAGATCCCCTCACAATCCAAGAGTTGGAACCCAGGTTTGTGTATCAGAGAAACCAAGACTTTCGTCTTATCTCTGCCATTTATGAGCCACGTCGCCTTAGGCAAATCACTTAGACCCTGAGATTCAGCACCCCTTTTCTTTACAAGATGATCATACACTGGCTGTTACTTGTGTGCAGAGCATTCCTGTAGCTGTATACAAAGACAGCCTCAATGACCTGTGTCGTACCTGCTTTGCCTTGGGGAGGCTGGGTCCCAGGACGTCTCAGGCCCTTTGTAGTCGAGGAGACTGAAAAACTGCACAGTGTCCCAAAGACTGGCAAACAAGCATAGAAGGGAAACCAACATTTACAGCCCTGGAGGAATGCTTTGTTAGTTTATGGATTATCCAGAGGCTCCCACTTTCCTTTCATCCGGCCACATCAAGGGCAGCGAATGCTTTGAGACCCTCTTAGAGTGCCTTAGATCCAGAAAGGCATTTTTCTAACTTGATGGAGATTTTCACATTCTCTGTGCATACACTTGGGCCGTCTGATCTCTCAGAGATCCAGCCCCTGGCGGCTGGTAGAATTGAAGCCTCTTCCAGCGACTGCTGGTGGTTTTCTTCGTGCCGTGTAGGAGAGTTTGTGCAAGGAGATAGCTGGCAGCCTTCCTGTGGGATGTGGAAAAAGATTCTGCATCTCCCCGCCACGCCTTTTGGGAATTACTCATCCAAGAAGTATTGTGGAAAAGGAGGCGGAGTGGAAGAAGGAACCCATGCACTTACCCTTTACCAGGAAATGCCCGTAGCTTGCATTTAGCAAAGCCCCCCTTTCTGTTTATTCTACTTGTATATGTTGAGTTGTTTGCATGCTCTTTGGTGTGAAGGACAGCCTGTGTTTTGGGAATGATGATCATTCCGTTGATCAACTGAAGAAAGAAAACGAATGGTCAGTTATCCGTGACTTTGTCTCTTGTATAAATCACAGTGTGAGGGAAGAAACCCCAGATGTTTGAAAGGATTGGTGGTTGGAAGGTTCTCTACTGGATTTTAGTGTGGAAGCAGGAGCGATGAGCCACAGACAAGGGTGGGAAAGAGCTGGGAACTGACGAGAAGGCATTTGCTGAATTATAATTATGATGGCTACCATTTATTGAGTGTGTACATTATGCCAGGCTCTGTGCTTGTGCCCATTTATTTGGCAGGGATATTAATTACAGCATTACACACTGTTGAAACACTCGTGCCTCCCTAAACTGGGCACGCGTATAATCTGAGTAAGATAAAAATTGCATTAAAAGAGAAAACATACTCCATAGGCAGTTAGGGCTGAAGCCAGGTTTAGAACCTACGCTCTACCCGCCCCAGCTTATTTTTCTTATTCTCTCTGCCTTCCTTCTTAGTAGTAGTAATAATAATATTGATGTGTTACCTTCCTATCAGTATTTCTACAATAATATTAACATTTATTCTGATATTCCAGATATGTCAATGGATGTGAGCTCTGCATGAATTCTGTAGTGAGCTATCCCCTGTAGGGCTAAAAACATTAAATTGAGAGTCAAAAAAATGAGGGGCCCCTGGGTGGCTCAGTCGATTGAGCGCCCAACTCCGGCTCGAGTCTTGATCTTGCAGTTCGTGAGTTCGAGCCCTGCGTCGGGCTCTCTGCTGTCAGCACAGAGCCCGCCTCAGATCCCCCATCCTCCTCTCTCCGCCCCTCCCCTGCTTGTGCTCTCTCAAAACTGAAAACATTTAGATGCCTCATCAACTTGATGGCAGAAAATATACTATTTGTCAATTTCACATAGTCTCTCCAAATTCATGATTTCCTTCCTTCTTCTTTTACTTAAAAAAAAAGACAGATCCCTGTCTTTCCATTCTGGACTCTAACTACATTACTGTGAACCTGTTGCATTAGTCTCAGGGATGAGAGCGTGGGGGGGCCAACCACCCCCCGAACAGCCACTCCAGGGCAGGGGAGAAACACCGATGCAGCGTCCGCCGAGGGCCTGTGAATCTGCTTGTCCCCCGCCTTCGGCCAGCGTGGTGAATAAACAGACACACGGGTGTCCGGGGCCGGCGAGTCTGGCTCACAGGACATGTTAAAGCAGGAAGGTATTTGCTCGTGTATCGAGCCGGGGAAGGTCGTGACAGAAAGGCATTTCCAGCTTTTCTTAAAAACTCAGACTCTGTGGGACAATTCATTTGGGACCAGCTTCAACCCAGATGGTTATCCCTCCAAGTGATTATTTTTCCATCTTGAGCCTTTCCAGGAATTCCAGCACGGGCAGGTTGCCAGAGGACACTGGCGACCCAGATGCTGCAGTGACATTCCACGTGAGCCGACTTCCAGGGACAGCACGGCCCAGCTGCCGGCCTCGCCCCTCCCCTCCTCTTTGCGGCATCCTGTCCCCGGGTGCACAGACGTGCGCCACGTCCCCACACGGTGGACCCCACCCTTGTGTTCCCACGGTGGGGGGAGCGAACCCCACTAAAAATACGCCCGCTCTCACCGTCCCCGTGCTGGCCAGGATCAGTAATGGCAGAAGCCAGGAATCCGAGAAGAGTTCTCGCCCAGGCGTGGTGAAGCCCGCCCCTCCGTGTTGCAGACAGGGGTAGCTACAGCGGAGCCCCGCTTAGGGACGAGGGACACGGTGGTTTAGCTGCTTGCTAGGCAGGGGACTTGTGTAGGAGAACAACCAGAGCGGCCCTGCATCTTGAGGAATCCCCCCCAACATGTCCGTCAAGGCTTTCCATCAGAAGAATGACGCCAAGTGTCCACATGCGCCCCCAGCTGGGGTGGGGCACCCGAGTGGGGCTCTGTCATTGCCAAAAAAAATCTATACGTGAACAGGACCCCCCAGACTATCCTTCACGAGGCTACCGTTTTCTCTGCCTTCCTCCTCCTACTGAAATCGCATCTGGCAGGGCAGATCCCTGTCTCCGAGTCGTGTGCATTGTGGCCACTGACGGGGAGAGACAGTGTTCGTGTCCACAGTTCTGCATGTCTGAGCCACGCAGGATGTTGTCTCAGCGGGGGGTGGGGGGGAGAGGTCTGGGCTCCACTATGATCCAGATCAGAACTGGGTGGGTGGTGTTGAGCTTGGAGCTGGGTGGTGCTGGGGGTCCCCGGCTCACTTGCCTGTAAGGTGACAAGATCCAGACCTCTCCTCCTTCGTCACCCCAGCCGGTGGCACTGACTACCACGTCAGTTGCAGTCCGGCTTTTGTACCAGGCTCCTTGGGTGTCTTTTCTCCCTCTCGTCCCTACGCATCCTGTCTTCCCCACATGGAAGTTTTGCCATTGGGCTCCCATCACCAGGGCCATCCCCGAACCTCAGTTTGCCCAGCATCATGGTTGGAAAGAATGAGAAAGTGGTTTTCAGTGCTGGCTTCCCCTCTTGACTGTGAGACCTTAACCAAGCCTGTGTCCCCAGCTGCAGAAATGGAGATAAAAATACAAATCTCAAGAGTTTGCTGTGAGGAGTAAATAAGGTGTTTGAGTTGAGTTACTGGCATACGGTAGATGACAGATACATGGAAGCCATTCGTATTAATGCCCTAGGACTGCGTAACCAATTACCACAAACACAGGGGCTTATAAAAGAGGAGACGCTCATCTCACAATCTGGGGGACCAGATGTCTGAAATCAGAGTGCTCCCGCCAGAGGCTCTCAGGGAGGGTGTGTCCTTGACCCCTCTGCCTTCAGGGGGCTTCAGGTGATCCTTGGCTTGGGGCCATAAAACCTCATTGTTTCCGCCCCCATCTTCACACGGTGTCTGTGTGTCTCAGATCTTTCTCTGCCTTTCTCTTACAAGGAGACTTGTCGTTGGATTTAGGGCTCACCTGGGTAATCTCATCATCTTATCCCAAGATCCTGAATCACATTCCCTTTTTCTCCAAATAAGGTCACACTCATCAGTTCCAGATGGCCATGCCCTTTGGGGGTCCACTGTTGACTCCACTACCCTATCTTGTTAGTGTTATAAATTAAGGTATACATGTATCTTTTCTTTATGTCCTTAAGCCCTTGGGTAGAGTGTGGATTCAGCGGTCCTTCTTGGATTCTCTTCGTGCTCATTGCACTTCTGTGAAGATTACCGTCCGTGTCACAGGATGCAGAGGGGAGAAGGGGGGTCCGCATGTGTTGGGGTGCGGCTATCAGCCTCTTCTGCAAAGTCGTGCCCACCTCTCCAGGGGCCTCTGGCCCAAAGGGACCTGGAGGGGACCCTTCATCCCCTTAAGAAGCCCCCTCATTTTGGACCAAGAGGCCTGCCCCGTGAAGCTCTATGCTAAGCAAAGCAGAGAGAGCAAATAGTCACTTTGCACTGAGGACACAGCAAAAGGAAAGTTGGAAAGTAGACTAGGCTTATAAGCAAGCCACCTTGACACGGGTGGAATCATAGTCTCAAAGTCTTTGTAGTGAAAAAAGTATAAAAGTAGGGAGCATGAGCACCTGGGCAGGACAGGGGTCTCCACCACTCACCTGGGACCATCAGCTAGTCTTCAGACTCAGTCTCAACACTTGGGGTGACACAGGGGTCCCCTCATTAGGCAGCCCAACCCATTCTTAACAGTTCTAATTACTTTCCGATTTCTACTGTTCTTACTCATGTAATCAGCCCTGTAGAGATTGATCATTTCTCTTATGTTCCGGTTTCTCTCCGGGCCATATATGCTCAGCTGCCTCTGCTGGTACTGGCCCGCCTTGTGCCCAGACCTCTCACTAACCCAGTCTGTCCCCCCTGGACCCGCCCCCCTGTGCCCTGACCCCTTACCTCAGTGCTTGGACTGTGGCTTTACCAACATATGATGTTGCAGGATTTATCCCTTTTATTCTGAACGTTGCATTCTTATCAATGAAGCTTATCATTATTCCAGCCTTTCAGGCACCAGACCAAACTGTTGGTTCATATGAAATGTATGGTCAGACAAAAAATTCCCAGGCTCCTTCCTTTGAACCAAACTTAAGCCAGATCTCTCCAGCCTCTGCTACCAAATGAATTGAGCTGTTGAAACCAAGGGCAGGCATTTACATTTATTCTCAAGAATCTTAATTTTCTTGATTTTGTGCCATTACTTCCAGCTTCTGAGGATATATATAGCCCCCCCCCACCCAACTCTTTGAAAGTTGAGTGTTCCTATGAAAACTAATGGCCTTAAGTGAAGAAGCAATTACCATTGATTTACATGGAGAAAGTTGTAGCATTCCCAGACCCCCAAAATAACCTCTTAGGCTCTTCCGATACCTTAAGACACATCTTGCTAACAGACGCACCAAGTAAATCCCGATGAAGCCCTGACTGTCCAAGAACAGTTCAGCTGTGGCTGCTGGAGGAGAGGCTGGCTGTAGTTCCCCAGAAAGGCGCTTGGTGGCGCTACTCTCGGGTGCAAGCTACCTCCACAAACAGCTCAGTAGTGCTGAATGCTATTTTTTTTTTTTTTTTTTTTGGCTTTTAGTCTTTTTTGTAAAAGCAAAATCCTCTTTGGAATCCTTTTGGTTTGCAAAAGCAGGTACTAATGTAGATCTTTAGTCAAAAGCCAAGCATAATGCAACCTTTCAAAAAGCGTAGGATACCTGTATCTGAATATTAATTGCAATAATATATAAGACTTCTCTGCTAGCTTTCTGTTACCTCTACATATGATAAAGAAGAAAACGCTAACAAAATGTTGAACAGAACAGAACTAAAAATAGAGCTCTGGCATACCATCGGCTCCACACTGACACTGAACAGTTACAGCCCACTGTTCATATTAGAACTGAGTTAAGTATCTGATGAATGAACCTGTGACCCGCTTCCCTTGGGGCTTGTCCAATCCACTGCGAAGGTAGCTAATTGTGCTCTCACCCCACACACCTCTCTCCATCCAGGAAGCCCCACGGATGACAGAGTTAAGCCTACTTTTCATAGTTAACCTAAATGAAGAATTGTCTGGAGTGCGTTACACAGACCTTCAGTTTAGCAGGAGAATAGAAAGGACGCTGGCAAGTCAGGACTTGGAGGATCCTTGGCGAGCCCCGGTGACCTCTCCTGTCGTGGCCAGGCTAAACGGCCCTGTGGTTTTCCCAGAACTGACCCAGATGCATCAGGGGGTCCACACCAAGCTGGGTGTGCCGGGCAGAGCGGTTCCCTTTACAGCCATGACATTGGCGTGCGTTTTTAGGACTGGATGTATCCAAATTCTAGGAATGGCTCCCGTGTAAAGCGGTTGTTATTTACAGGACTTGGACTCGGTGGGGACACGTTCCCACATCTTCCAGCTCAGAAGCCTCTCATTTTCCTATCATTTCTGAAAGAGTATAAACCCACAGTAGTGGGGGATATTTTTTTGAATTATAGCAGAGATGTAAGTGTGGGGCTTCTTTTGTTAAATTTTGTTTTTCTTCTTGGAGATGATGAAGTCTCATATAAAATTGATGATAACAGCTATTTTAAAGCTCATTTCCTTATATTTTGTGAAGACACAAAGAAGAAGAAGAAAGGGAGCCTTTGTTACTTAGAACTCTGTGGAGTCTAACTGACCCCCAAATAAACACTGGAATATTTCCTAAATATTAGCCGCTTATCTCCAAGGCTCCATCCATTCTGCTTTTGGTTTCTCACCACCTCCTGCATCCAAAAAAGAGGCTAGAGATGTTTAATTTGCTTAGGAGCTTATGATTAGAAAATTTAATCTCATACCTGAGTTTCTGAAACCGTCCTGTGCATATGAATCATCTGAAGACCTTTTAAAATGCAGAGTCTAATTTTTTTTTAATGTTTTTTATTTATTTTTGAGAGAGAGACAGAATCCGAAGCCAGCTCCAGGCTGTCAGCACAGAGCCCCATACAGGGCTCAAACTTGTGAACCAGGAGATCATGACCTGAGCCAGTCAGAGGCTCAATGGACTGAGCCACCAAGGCGCACATTAAAATGCAGATTCTAAATCAGGAGGTCAGGAGGGCAGAGTGGGGCCTGAGATCCTATATTTCTTTTTTTTTTTTAATGTTTTATTTATTTCTAGGAGAGAGAGAGCGACAGAGTGAGCAGGGGAGGGTCAGAGAGAGAGGGAGACACAGACTCCGAAACAGGCTCCAGGCTCCGAGCTGGCAGTCAGCACAGAGCCCGACGCGGGGCTCGAACCCACGAACCGCGAGGAGATCCTATATTTCTAAAGCTGCAGAGGATACTAGTGTTGCTGGTTTGATGCCTGTACTCCGGAGAGCAAAGCCTTATTGAACGGAGTTCAACTCTAACATCCTAACAGAGGGATGGATTAATATGTAGATATAAAGATGCTTAAGATGAGTGCGTTCAGAACGGAGATTCTCAGGCAAACTGTATGTAGTTAAAGCCTCGATAAGTTTGTCTTGATTCATCCAATAACTTTCTTAATAATAATGTTTGAATAATGGGATCTGCATAGATGGCTCTTTGGGAACTGAGCATTTCTAAAATAGTGTGTGGTCTCATGTTGGGAAGAAATCTTTCTGTGGTACATCCAGAAGTGAGCCCCCCAGGGGCCCAGCTAAACCATTGGTGTGTTTCAGCCCCAAGAAGGTAATGAGGGACACAGACGCCATTTGTCTGCAACTAGAAAGACGCTAAAAAGCAAAAATCCCATTCTCCTTTTTCCTCTTTTTCTATTTGGTTTTGTATCTCTCTCTCTCCCTTCCTTTTCCCTTCCCTGCTTTTCCACTTTCATAATATATCTCTCCATTCTTTCAATGCCATGAATACGCAAAGGCGTACCAGGGACCTGGTGGCAAGCTGTGGCGCCCTCTGGTGGTTCCCTGAAAATACAGCAAGACTCAATCCCTACCCTGACAGTGCTTCTCCCTCCCTAATGGGAGA
The DNA here is from genome assembly GCA_017311185.1 of Proteles cristata cristata. NCBI lineage: Eukaryota > Metazoa > Chordata > Mammalia > Carnivora > Hyaenidae > Proteles > Proteles cristata. The sequence continues at coordinate 1,283,324 of JAESUZ010001971.1, forward strand.
TTCAGATAGTACAGAGCTAGTGAGCGCGAAGAAGGGACGCAGGCCCCGGAATTAGAGAGCCCCGTCTAAATTCTAAATGTGGGCGGAGGATGAGTTGAAATTTGTATCATTCAGGCGCTAGGCTGCTCCAAGTCCCGTGTTTGTCCCTAGATCCTTGATTTATCATTAATGTTATCTGCAGAAGACATTTATCGATGGATCACTTTTCAGAAGAATAAAGTGGAATCCGTGCATTAAGGCCAATATGTCTTGGTGTTCCGTTAGCAGAAGACGAGCCCTGGAGCCTGTACAGAGGTCTTCAGGGCCCCGCTAAGCCTGTGTCTCTCAAATAAACACTTAACACGTAAACTAAGGCGCTACTGACAACCAAGTCAGCATTCCTTTTCAGATTCACTAAATCTGGGTTCTTTAAGAAGTACCTTCAGAGGGGTGTTCTGGTTTTGTATACTGTGCATTCGGCTGTACAGGCAATTTTACATTTGCATTGCTAATGGACCTCTTCTGAATGTGTTTGACATTTTGCTTGGCTTTGAAAGGACTTTTATGCTGCTGCTTTTTCTTCCCTCCAGCTGCCTTGGGCTAATTAACCTATTCCCTTACTGGCTGGGCCTACTGTATGCAAATGGTCTCATTTTGGATTCTGACATATCACTCTTGCATGAACATCCCTAATGAAATCCTGTGGGGTTTTCTTGGCGCAGTGCTACCATGGAGCCAGCAGGGGGCGCATGGAACGGTTTGCTTTGAGTAGATCTAAGTGACTTTGCTAGTTGATCTGGGAATGTGGGAGCTTATGCAATTCTTTAAGTGACTCTCGAAATCTAAACCTAAAAGATCATTGCCAGCATTTTTTAAGCAGCCAGAAGGGGCAACTGGGTTTTTTTTTTTATAATTTTGTAATTTAATTTTATTCTGTCATTGTTTTGAACATGACACCGGCCTCCTAATTGATTTGCAAGTATTGCGTGTGAATTATGTGCTGCACTGTTTATAAAAGACAGCTACTGAGAGCAGGGGCATTTTGAACGTATAAAAAGCCCTAGGTCAGGAGGGTAACTAATTGACATTAGTTCTTGAACACAGATATTTCTCCAGCATTAATGTGCTAGATCTTTTCACTTTATTTTTTGTTTCCATCGCAGTCTTTAATGTGCCTCTTTATGAAGAATAAAGTCCTGTTCTTATTGAAATGACCTTGGATGTTGAGACCCCAAATTTATAAACTTCCGCCTCGTATCCCCCTGACCACAACCATTAAGGATAGGGACTGTCTCTTGAATCATCTTTTTATTGTGATAATCGGCCGTGATGTTGAAGCAAGAGTAACCATGGCCACGAAAATCATTGGTCCAAAAAAAGTTACAGACTAGGCTGGGGTGGTGCAGCTACACAGGAGAGATGAAGGGCAAGCTGGTGCAGGCAGAAGAGAGAAAGTGGCTACGTTAGTGACCGCGGGGATGTCCCCATTGCGTCAGCGAGGATCGAATGCTGAAGGCTGCTTGCTGCCTTGTGTTTGTTTTAAAATCAGATGGTAGAAGAGGCAGCTGGTGGCTCAGTCGGTTAGGCTCAGGTCATGATCTCGCGGTTTGTGGGTTTGAGCCCCTCATCAGGCCCTCTGCTGTCAGCGCTGAGCCTGCTTCTGGGTACACTGTGTCCCCCTCTCTCTGACCCTCCCCAGCCTGTGCTGTCTCTCTCTCTCTCTCAAAAATAAGTAAAACTAAAAAATAAATAAGTAAATAAAATAAACATTGGGCCACCTGGGTGGCTCAGCCAGCTAAGCGTCCGACTTCAGCTCAGGTCACAATCTCACCATTCATGAGTTCAAGCCCTACATCTGGCTCCGTGCTGACAGCTCAGAGCCTGGGGCCTGCTTTGGATCCTGTGTCTCCCTCTCTTTCTCTCTCTGCCCCTCCCCTGCTTATGCTCTGTTTCTCTCTCAAAAATAAACATTACAAAAATTTTACAAAATCAGATCATAGAAAAGAGGGTCTGGGTAGGAGGAATGCTAAAACCCAAAGCCCAGTGCCTCAGTTTCCCAGGATGCCAGCAGATGGCAGTGCTTGGGTCTGCAGCCGCTGCCTGTGAGGGGCACCCACATCTGCTTGTTCGCCCCGTTCCTGTGGGTTCCACTGATGGTCTGTCTGTTGCCAGTCGCCGTCCATTTGTCTGCACAATCACAGTGACTCTGAGGTCACCGGCCACTGAGGGACGGAGCTATATGTCCGTAAGAGCTGGCTCCCAGCCCACTATTTATAGATCGAGATTGAGACGCCTGGGGCTGACTGATCTGAAAAGAGGTTTCACCTCTAGGGTTAATGGTGGGTTGGCCCTTTCCAACGAGAAAGGGAGAGAGCTGATGCGAAGAGAGAATGCAGAGACTACCTGGAAAGAAAGACAGAAAGGGGAAGGAAGCAAGCGCGTAACCGTCACTAAGGAGGAACCTTCAATGTGTCCGCCCTATTAGTGCACTTTTATTTTTTTGGTAACCATAACCATATTCATTTTTTAACTGTCTCACAGATTTCTCTTGGCTCTCTGTTACCCTATGAGTAGCTGTACTGGGAATTCTTTGGAAACTTGTAGAGAACATGATTATTTTTGGCTGGCTCTGCTGAGCTGGCGTGTGGTGCCGTGAGTGTGTGTGAGGGAAGACGGAATGGCTTTGGATGAGAGTACGGACCCTGAGTCAGGCAGAACCTTCGGGTAGTAGCTCCGCTAGGTGAGGCTTCAGACCTTACACCTGAAGGTGGGCGGGGACCGCCCCCCCACACACACCTTACACCTGAAGATGGGCCGGGCCCCCTCCCCAGCTCCTCACCTGTCCCCTCCCGGCGCCTGTGTCTGAGGCTGACTTCCTCTGAGGTCACCTTTGCTGTGGGCTTCGTGTGATTTCCCAGCAAGGGAAAGAAGAGGTAGAGAAGGGACATTTCTGAAAAGGAAATTTAAGAGCTAAACCATCTCCCCTCTAAGAAGAAAAGAAAAAAGAAAGGGGATTGAGAACCCTGTCTTAGGAGATGGAGACGTTCTCAGGGGAGTCGTTGATGCCATCCCAAGGCGTCTTCTGGAAGCTTCTGGCCTGCCCCATGTCATCATCTTCCCCATGTGCTCTCCAACTGGCCAGTGGCTTTTAGTCGCTTTCAGGCCGGGGCTGTGATCAGGTTTGGGGAATTCACGCGGAAGCCAGAGGCCTAGTCTCAGTCTGATATTTTGATTTCCTCTCCTCCCCACCCCCACCCCCTCTGCCTCTCCCCAGATTCCAGAGCTGCTGCCGGCCGATCGCACCCACGGGGAGATGATTCCTCATGAAGAGCCTGGACCCTCCACAGAAATCCAATGTGACTTTCCATGTATCAGACTAAAACCAGAGCCAGCCAGCCAGTGAAGCAGCCACCGTGGAGGGGGGACGGCGAAAAATGAAATCCAACCAAGAGCGGAGCAACGAATGCCTGCCTCCCAAGAAGCGAGAGATCCCCGCCACCAGCCGGCCGTCGGAGGAGAAGGCGCCCGGCGACGGGCCCCGCGCGGAGGCCGCCGCATGGCTGGCGGGCGGCGCGGGGGCCGCGGCCGGGGGCGGCAGACTCGGCCCGCCGCCGCGCCGCCCGAGCTCGGTTTACCGCAGGGAATAGGTTTACACAAAGCGCTGCCCGCGGGGCTGGACTACTCCCCGCCCAGCGCGCCCCGCTCGGCGCCGGCCACCACCACGCTGCCCGCCGCCTACCCGCCGCCGCCGTCGGGGGCGCCCGTGTCCCCGGGCCAGTACGCCCACCTGCCGCACACGTTCCAGTTCATCGGGGCCTCGCAGTACAGCGGGCCCTACGCCGGCTTCATCCCCTCGCAGCTCATCTCCCCGACGGCCAGCCCCGCCCCAGCGCGCGGCCTCGGCCGCGGGGCCGCCGCGCCGCCGCCGCGCGCAGCTGGACGCCTACTCCACGCTGCTGGCCAACATGGGCGGCCTGAGCCACGCCTCGGGGCACAAGGCTGAGCCGCCGCCGCCGCCGCCGCCCCTGGGCAGGACCCCGCTCGGCCCCGCGTCGCCCCCGCCCGCGCCGCAGGGCCAGTACGTGCGCACGCCGGCTCCCCGCAGGGCGCGGGGCGCGCGCCGACCCCCCCGGCCCTCCCCGTGCACCTGCACCCGCACGCGGCGATGCTCCCGCACACGCTCGCGCTGGCGCCCTCGCCGCAGGTCGTCGTGCACTACAGCGACGCCGGCGGCCACTTCGTGCCGCGGGAGGCCGCCAAGAAGGCGGACAGGCTGCCGCAGGCCGCGCAGGCCAAGGAGCTCCTCAACGGCGAGATGGAGAAGGGCCGCAGGTTCGGGGCGCCCGCCGACCTGGGCCTGGCCAAGGCCGCCAAGCCGCTGCCGCACCCCTACGAGCCGCGGCACGTGGTGGTGCACCCGGGCGCCGCCGACTACGGCGGCCGGGACGCCTCGGGGGTCCGGGCCTCCGTGATGGTCCTGCCCGCCAGCACCCCGCCCGCCGCCGCCGCCGCCGACCTGGAGACGCAGCAGGCCGCGCACCGGGAGGCCTCGCCCTCCGCGCTCAACGACAAGGGCGGCCTGCACCTGGGGAAGCCGGGACCCCGCGCCTACGCGCTGTCGCCGCAGCAGGCTCTGGGCCCCGAGGGCGTCAAGGCCGCCGCCGTCGCCACGCTGTCCCCCCACACGGTCATCCAGACCACGCACAGCGCCTCGGAGCCCCTCCCGGTCGGGCTGCCCGCCACCGCCTTCTACGCGGGGACGCAGGCGCCCGTCATCGGCTACCTGAGCGGCCAGCAGCAGGCCATCACCTACGCCGGCAGCCTGCCCCAGCACCTGGTGATCCCCGGCGCGCAGCCCCTGCTCATCCCGGTGGGCAGCGCGGACGTGGAGGGCTCGGCGGCCGTCGCCACGTCGGCGCCGCAGTTCGCCGCGGTGCCCCACACGTTCGTCACCACCGCCCTCCCCAAGAACGAGAACTTCAGCCCCGAGGCGCTGGGCACGCAGGCCGCCTACCCTGCCATGGTGCAGGCGCAGATCCACCTGCCCGTGGTGCAGTCGGTGGCCTCCCCGGCCGCCGCGCCCTCCGCGCTGCCCCCCTACTTCATGAAAGGCTCCATCATCCAGCTGGCCAACGGGGAGCTGAAGAAGGTGGAGGACCTGAAGACCGAAGACTTCATCCAGAGTGCGGAGATCAGCAGCGACCTCAAGATCGACTCGAGCACCGTGGAGAGGATCGAGGACAGCCCCCACCCGGGCGTGGCCGTCATTCAGTTCGCCGTCGGGGAGCACCGGGCACAGGTAACGCTCACCCCTCCCCTGCCCGAGGCAGGGGCACCCGTTGTCCTGTGAGGGCCTTCTGAGAGGCGGACCCTCGCGCTGGGCGGGGGGAGATTTGAGGGCTCTCATGCCACCCACCCTCCGCAGGGCCATTTTCTTTCCCAGGGGGTTCATGAGGGACTGAGGTCCCAGTGCCCCCAAGCATCCGCTGTGGGTGATGAATTCGCTTCTGTGCTCCTAGAGAAGTGGGGGGAGGGGGCTCCTAAAGGTGCCATCCTCCGAAGAGTAAAACAGTCACCACTCCACGTGTTTTGTCTGGTTTTGTTTTTATTCTGTAGTTGACATGAGGAACCCTGATTGAGAAACGCTTCAGGGCTCTAGGCCCTTCTAGGGGTCACTGCGCCCTTCTTATCTGCCAGGAAAAGGTGGTGCTGGTCTGGGCGGGGACGTTCGATGGTCAGAGTCACCATGTCCCGGTCCCACATCCGTGCTTTGAAATGTAGGAGAGGACGTGGTTGGGGGTGTGGGTGTGAAGATCTCTCCGCGGCAAGGAGTTAGCCAGCCCTGGAAGGGCATCCCCGGTAGAGACCACAGGGCTCCGAGATATAAGCATTAAGAATGTGGGACATAAAAGGCCGGGTTAACACAGTCCAAGAATCCCAGGTGATCTCCTGGGCGCCTATTAAATAAGAACCGCCAGCGGTAAAATGCTATTACGGTGAGGAAGTATTATGGACTCTCTTAGTTTCTGTGGGCTCCTTCAGTGCTCTCTTTACAGTCTCTTAAATCACTTGAACACCTTTATTCCGTGGCCCTTTGATATAAAGCAGCACCTTTGCTGTCTAAGTAGCTTAGCGTCCACCAGGTGTGGCCCCCAGGCTGGGAGTTTGTTCGCCCTGTTGAGCCCAGATCTCCTGGAAACGCTTCCATTGAGGACTTTGAAGAACCCCGAAGGTGACGGCACCTCCCTCAGGTTTGAATTGCAAATGGTCATGGGCATAGCTGATATTTGGGGCATTCCAAAAAAAAACAAAAAGACAAACTGGTTAATGGTTTAAATTGTTTTGGGCACACTTTTAGGTTTTCGGGGAAGGTGGAATTTTCCAGTGTTTTCCAGAAGTGCATGTGAGTGACCAGATATCAGGTCTTGCACAATGTCAGGGGGCCTGCCTTGCCAAGAGCTTTTAGCCCCCCAAAGTTTCTTTTTTATGGTTACAGCATCACTACAGGCTTACTGTCTTCAGTTCAGGTCCAAGAAAGATGTGTCCAAGTTCAGATTTAAAAAAAAGAGAGAGAGAAAAGCATATTTTTTTTTTAAGTGGCATCGTTATTTTGAACTCCCTGCCCGTCTGGGGTTGCCGCTCACTCCCAGCTGCCTGTGCGTGTGGGAGGTGAGCACCAGAAGGAAAAAAGGAGTTGTCTTTGGCAGAATTCTCTCGTAACAGACTCCAGGGGAAGCATGGAAATAAACAGGAATGCAAGGGAATGTGTTTTATTTTTTGGTTTTATTTATTTTTGAAAGAGAGAGAAACAGAGCACAAGCAGGGGAGGGCAGAGACAGAGGGAGACGCAGAATCCGAAGCAGGATCCAGGCGCTGAGCCGTCAGCACAGAGCCCGACGCCGGGCTCGAAGCCACGAACCGTGAGATCATGACCTGGGCCGAAGTCGGACGCTTAACCGACTGAGCGGCCCAGGCGCCCTGAATGTGCTTTTTCATGGCCCCTGTCATCCTGAAAGCGTTACTGCGAATGGGGAACAGCACAGGGAGCGGCGTTACTTGGGACTCCTGCCTGGTTCCTTACCTGCACCCCGTTCACCCTGAGAACACAGAACAGCCCCGGCTACGGCCGCGAGGCCCCGGCAGCCTCCTGGCCAAGAGCTTCCCAGGCCTCTTGAGCTTTCGAATCGACCTGGCAGTTCTGGACAAGGAAGCATCTCCGAGGCTTTTCCCCGCCCGAATCATTGCACGCCGGACGCTTGAATGATAGAGTAATCAGTCGGCTTCTCCGGGAGTCTCATTTCCTCCCTGCAGCCAGACCGCAGGTCCCTTTGCCTGCAGACGACCATACGACCAAGGTGCAAATGAGGAGGTGGGGTATTTGTCAGGGCCCGTGTGCAGGTCTGAGCTGGGGGCAGGGGGTGGGGGGGAGCTGCCTGACAAAAAGGTGGCTTGCTTTTTGAGCTGTAAAATAAAAGTGCAAGGGCACACCCCCCCCAGGCACAGCCAATGATTTGTCGCTTTACCCAGAAGCCTATCAGAAACAGGCTGACATCATCACTGCTAAAATACTCCAGCAGCTGTGTTTGCTACTAGTGACTGGAGAGAATCAGAGAGAGAGAGCAAGAAGGGGGAGGAGGGAGGGAGGCAGGGAACCGAGATCTGGATTTAATTTCCGTCCCAAGGGCCCAGAACTTTCCCCCCTCGTCCGCGTGGCGCTGAGGAGTTTGCTGTCCCCCACCCCGGGCCTGGAGAATCAGCCCGTGTCTTCTTGACTGGCTAGAAATCACTAACGCTTGCACCCGCGGGGAGATGTAGGAATGTGCAAATTGTTTTAACTTCATTAGCAAAAATCACAGAATTGATTGGGGAAGTTGTGGGAGGAGGGGTGGCTTTCTACACCCCAGACGGATGGCTTTATGACTCCAGGCTTAAATCCTGCGCGCAGAAGGGATGCTTGACCTCAGAAAACCGACCGTGACCTCCCCCTGCCCCCCCTCCCCGGACGCAGCGGGCCACAGCCGGGTCGCCTCCGAGACACGTCGCAGTTTCCTCCCTCCCCAGGACAGGCAGACGATTCCTCGGACAAGGAGCCCACAACGCTTCTGTAATCCTTGGCTTTTCCGCCTCGCAGCACAGAGCTTCTAGAAACTACCCACCTTGGTTCAGCGAGCCAAAAACCAAGCAGGGACGTCGAGGGAGTCTTTGCTGACCTCAGGCTCATAATCAGCACCCAGACCTCACGGGAACCAAGCCATCCCGAATGAAACTGAGAGGTTTGTCCTTTGGGAGATTATTTGAAGGAGCTGAACTGATTATTACTGTAGAGAGACACGCCCCCCCACCGCCCCCCGCCATGTGTCGTCTCCAGCTGAAGCTGGCACCTGTGCTCACCCCGCTGCCGTGGGAGAAGACAAGGGGACTCCCAGGTGTGGTCTGGCCCTTGGTGGACACACTGCGTGTCCTTCCTCTCGGGCTGGAGGGCAGCCGGCACATTGCACCCAGAAGGGAGAGCCTCCCTGCTTCCCTCGTGCTTAGTGACTGCGCGTGTAAGTCCCACTAGACCACAGAATCGCTTCCCTTGGGCCTCACTCCCGCGTACAACAATCCACTTAAAATCTCCTGCAGGATGGAGTGTGTAAGCACGTGGCAAGTCCAGAGGGATCTACCGGCACTAGCGTGAGCCAGTGCAATTCACAAGGAGAACGGGGCACCCTCTGCGTGGGAAGCGTGGTAGCCGATAGGAAAACGCAGTCGGAAGGGCTCTTCCCCTCCTCCGTAGCGCGGGGGCCCCGCACACGTGGGCACAGGTTAGCCCACAGATACTGTGTCGCGCATAGTGTCTCAGCCTTCCGGTCGGCTTTCATCATGGGAAGAATTAGGGTGCTTGTAAGGATTAAGGAAAATGTGTTCAGAGGAACCAGCACAGGATGTAACACCCAGTGGGCCCTTGATTATGTTCGTGTCCCTCCTGTCTTCAACTTCTGCAGCTTTGGCCCTGAGAAGAGAAGAGGTCGCTTTGGAAAAATAAACAAAAGGCATCATGCTCTACAGAGAATTTATGGGGCGCGGCCTGGGTGGCTCGGTCAGTTAAGCTGACCTCGGCTCAGGTCATGATCTTGCGATTCGGGAGTTCGAGCCCTGAGTCGGGCTCTGTGCTGACAGCTCAGAGCCTGGAGCTGCTTCGGACTCTGTGTCTCCCTCTCTGCCTCCCACTTGAGCTCTGTTTCTGTCTCTCAAAAATAAATAAAAGTTTAAAAAGAATTTAATAAAATAAAAAGAGCTTATGAAAGGTGAGGCAGTCTAGAAAAAGCCCAGAAAGAAGGATGAAGTTCTCTAACTTGCACAGTAAGCCGGTTTTACCTTCCTGGGGCGTACTCCCTAAGCACGTTCCGCAAGCCCTCCGGGAACCCTACGTGACCTGCGAGCCAGTAGGCAGAGAGATGAACTGTATTTTTCTGAGCGTGAGCTGGACTGCAGGGCTGCGCTGGTGGCCCCGCCATCCACAGTGGTAAGAGACCCAGAAATGGAGGTTTCAGGTGCCTCTCCTCTGCCAGGTGCCCGCTGGGGGAGCCCCTGCCCAGGGCGGCCCCACCCAGGAAGGTTTCGGCTTCCATCCTGCAGGCGTGTTCTGTCTGCGAGCAGCCTCTGCATCCCCGTCTCGTGCTCCCCAGGCTCAGCTTTGCTAAAGAGTGACACAAAACTGCCTCGATGGAATTGTAATAAATTTTATTTTAATTTTTTTAATGTCTATTTATTTTTGAGAGACAGAGCATGAGCAGGGGAGGGGCAGAGAGAGAGGGAGACACAGAATCCGAAGCAGGCTCCAGGCTCTAAGCTCTCAGCACAGAGCCCGACACGGGGCTCGAACCCACGAACCGCGAGATCATAACCAGAGTTGAAGACAGACGCTTACTGGACTGAGCCCGCCAAGCACCCCATAGTAAATGTTATGTGTAAAGTGCTCCAGGGCGACACTTTTCTTGGACTGTGTCTTTGCTAACTGGCGAGCTCCTTACCGTGTTCAGGCTGTCTCTCACTTCCCTGATCCTCCCGAGGTGACTGCCTCCCTTAACCTCCGTGGTGGTTGCTTAACATTCAGTGCCATCTTCCTCTCGCAGCTGTCCTGGGGTGCGCGTGCACGTGTGTGTGTACATGCATGTGCACATGCACACGCGTATAGCATATTACAATAATGTGCTTGCTGCACGTCTGCCAATGGCTCTTCTTTCATTCCACTGTTTCTAATTTGACGGCGATGTTATGTGACTCATCAGTGACAGCATTGTGCTCTAATGGATTAGCCGGTGCCTAAAATTCACCAGAGCCCTCAAGCAAGCGGCACAGAAGTCTGTAGACCGACTTGCCAACATTTCACACACGGGGCTTGGTGGGAAAGAATCCTAATGTATCAAAAAATACACAGTGACCATCCTGTGTGCCATAGCCCAGAGCTGGATCCGGAGTCTAGTTGTTGGTGATAATCCTCTCGGTGTGAATGCCAGAAAGGCTCCACCAGAGAAGTGGCATCAAACCACATTTTGTTTAAATGTCTGCATCCCCTTCAAAATAAAAAAAAAAAAAAAGGAATAATGCTCTCTTTTAGCCCATGTGTGATTTCGGTGCATCCCCAACCAGGAGGTCTTACCTGTTGATTGAATGAAGCAGACTCCCGTTGCTGCTTATAGCTGGTTGGTAATTAATTAGGCATTATTGTTTAAAGTAGTTTTACTTTAATGGGGAAAAAATGGCGCAGGAAGTACAGGGATTCCCAGACACCTAGTTTCCCCATTAGGAAAATCTCGCTTCTATACAGTTTTTGTTACAGTGCATGAGCCACTTTATTAACCTAAGTCAGGAGCTTTCGTTAAGGCTCCCTCTGCTTTCTGCGGTTTGGTCAAATACGTCATGTCATGTCCTCGGCATTCTTGTGTTATTCAGAGTCGTTGCACGCCCTAAAAATCTGTGTTTCACCTCTGCGTCCTTCCCATCTCCACCCCCCCTCCCGGAGCCCTGACAACCACTGATCTTTTCACATCTTTGTAGTTCTGCCTTTTCCAGAATGTCATCTAGCTGGAATCACACAGTATGTAGCCTTTTCAGACTGGCTTCTCTCCCGTAGCAATATGCATTCAAGGTTCCCTCCGGTCTCTTAGGGGCTTTGATAGGGCATTTCTTTTTAGCACTGAATAATACGCTGTTTTCCTAAGGCACACCTTTTAAGACCCCAGGGGAGGGGGGCAAGTGAGATAGAATCTGTCACCCCAGTCACCTGTTGGGTCAGATCCTAAAGGGCCCCCCACTGCCGCAGTGGGGGCTCTGGGAGTCAGGCTGCAGAGTATGAGAAGAACCCAGTGTATCATTTGGGATTTCTGTTTGGGAGCATCTCCATGCAAGGGTGTGGGTTTCCCGAACAAGCCTGAGTCAGGTTTAGTGTTCAACGTGATTAAATGTTTAAGTAGAACACTCACAGATATTCTCCACTCGACTAAAGAGTTGTGACTGCTTTTATTAGTGATTTTTAAACACCGAAATAAATGGGTCTCTCACTTATCCCCGTGATCGTTGCTGCAAGGTTTTCTGAGTTTTCTGGATGTCGAGAACATACATAGTCATGCACACTGGCCTTCAAAGGAAGCAGATTGACTTTTTTTTTTTCCTGCTGGTAAAATGGGATCAAGCTTTTCACTTGCAGACGGAGTTGGCAATTCCCAACTTAATAATTTCACCCAAAGCAAGACGCCTTCGCTGAAGCCCAGCTTCTGAGAGATCCCATTGATCCCGGATATCAGTGGAGTTTGGGATAGTGCCAAGCAAGAATGTTTTGTAAAACAGATGCCCTTCACATTTGTGAAAACACAGAATTCTCGTGGAGGAGAGGGGAGACATATTTAAACAACAGACGTTTTGTTTTCTTTATATCTTGTTTTTGGTGATATGTACATATGTGTGTATATAGACATAGCACCAATCTAAGATTGAAATCGACAACCCAACGGCATACATAAGTGGATATGCATACAGTGTTTAGATGCACTGGTAGTTGACTAAATAGTTAAAGGGATTTTTATGTAACATACACACCGAGGAGCTAAAAATGATCTTAAAGAGTCCATCATGAGCCAGACCAGGAAGTGATGCTGAATAAACAATCATCAGCCCAGAAGTGAGGCTGCGTTGCCTCTCTGTCTTGACTCTCCCATCCCGAATAGAAACTGGAGGTGATTGTTTTAGAGGTTGGTTTAAGAGGGCTGAAGAGAGGGAGGGGGTGGGCGGATTTCTCCTCCAAGCAGCCGCGAGCTAACGCAGAGGAGAGCAGGAAAGGGTGGGAGAGGATGGGAGGTGATTCACCCCTAAAAAGGAGGGTGCTGGCCACAAGGCATCCAGAGATGAAAGGCAGAGGGGCCTCAAGCTGACATAGGACAAAAGCTATTCATGCTCACAGTCCACCCTGCAGACTGCTCAGAGTGCTTGGGAAAGAATGTATTTATGGGTTGAAAAAAATGGGCCGTGTGGAGCTGCCAGAAGTTATATAACACGCTTTGGTTTTATATGGCACTGCCCTCCTGAATATAGTTTCACTGGGGTTTAATCAGAGACCGTTTGAAGCCCGACATGGTCGTAACATGAATTAATGATCGTTAGCACCTCTGAAAGAGCAAAAGGGAACTCAGGAGTGGAGGGAAGGTAGCTGAAGTACGATTCCGCGAAGTCATGAGCAGCCTGACCGGGGAATGATGAGTTAAGGCAGCCATCGCTCAGCCCAGAAAGCCGCCTGTTCAGGGGTGAGCCAGACCCAGGGAAAGCTCTGCTCCTCTCCCAGGGGAGGACGTGCGTCCAATTTAGTCCCAGCTGGTGAAAGCAAGCAAGGTCAGGCAGAGCCTTCCAGTGTCTCAGCATTGACCTCTGTTGGCCGATGGTGGCATTGCAGTGTTTTTACATACAGGAGGCAGCGGCGGGACTGAACAGGCTGGAAAGTATCCTGCACTCTGATGATCGAACAGTTGAGCAAAACAGGCAATGTCTCAGGCCTCCCGGAGTATATGGTCTTGAGGGAGCCTGGAGGAATCAGTAAAACGGGCAAACAAATATGTAAGCAAATTTTTATTCTTTTTTAAAATTTTTTAGTGTTTATTTGTCAGAGAGAGAGAGAGAGCGCGCACATTAGTAGGGAAGAAGCGGGGGGTGGGGGGAGACACAGAATCCGAAGCAGGCCCCAGGCTCTGAGCCGTCAGTCAGCACAGAGCCCAACGCGGGGCTCGAACCCACAAACCGCGAGATCATGACCTGAGCCAAAGTCCAGACGCTCAACTGACTGAGCCGCCCAGGTGCCCCATGTGCAAATTTTTAAAACAACGCCCCAAAAGATAAGAAGTGATAGGGAAAAAAATAAAGCCGCCCAGAGAGAGTACGGATACTAGGGATGGAAGTTCATTTCTTTAAATAGGGTGGTCAGGGGCGCCTGGGTGGCTTAGTCGGTTAAGCGTCCGACTTTCGCTTAGGTCATGATCTCGCGGTTCGTGGGTTCGAGCCCCGCGTCGGGCTCTGTGCTGACTGCCAGCTCAGAGCCTGGAGCCTGTTTCAGTCTGTGACTCCCTCTCTCTCTGACCCTCCCCTGCTCACGCTGTCTCTCTCTCTCTCTCCTAGAAATAAAATAAAACATTGAAAAAAAAATTTTTTTTTTTTAAATAATAAATAAATAAATAGGGTGGTCAGTGAAGCTGTCTCTGAAAAGGGGAATGGAAGACAGCGGTACACAGGGCAGAAAGGACTCCACATGGAGGGAACACAGATGCCCAGGCCCAGAGGCTCAAGTGACTTTTGGAGTTAAAGGGTCGACAAGGAGACAGGTGTCACTGCAGTGCAGTGACTGGGGACAGGGTGACATGCAGGCCGCACTGGGCTCATGATGGCAACTTTTTCTTGAAGTGAGGAGCTGCCTTGGCCAAGGCAGTGGTGGTGAAGGCAGTAAGAAATGGTCTCAACCTGCATATGTTTGGAAGAGAGGACCAACAGCATTTGCTTGGAATTTGGAGGTGTGCCGTGTGCCAAAGAGCCCGGCAAAGGCTGACTCCCAGGCCCTTGACTTGAACCCCTGGAAGAATGGGAAGGCCATTCACGGGGGGTGAGGGTTCGAACAGAGCGGTCGCTAGTGGGCAGGAGCATATCAGGAGGTCTGCCTTGGACACGTAAAGTTTGAGTTGCCAGTAGCCACCCCAGTGGACGCCATCAGCTAACATGGTGGCCATTATCCAACTACGCCCTCGTGAACTTACTTGTTTATTTGCACATCTCGCCTCCCCATAGAAGGCAAGAACTGGATGTTCAACTACAGGTACTGCTGTCCAGTCCTTAACACTTAGCAGGTGCTCTGGGTTATGGATCAAAGGTGATTGCAAACTCTGGAGTGTGAATGCTTGATCGGTAATATTTTGAAGCTCTTGGTGCTATAGGGAAGACCCACCTGGGTCTCTAATTCAAGCACTTCCCATATTCATCGGTCTGGTTTAAAGTAACGTCCTGTGACAGAATCACCCCATCTTTGTTTCATGTCAGAAGCAGTACCTGTTGGCGATGGTGGCATGTTTTGAGGTAGATAATGCTCTTCATCAAGGGCAGATGAAGCAGATAGACCTTCCCATGTATCGTCTCATGGGAAAAATCCTTTGGTGTGATTTCTTCAGTAACTGTTAATGATCAGCTAACCTTTAAGAATGTTTACGTCCTTCAGGGGCGCCTGGGTGGCTTAGTCGGTTAAGCGTCCGACGTTCGCTTAGGTCATGATCTCGCGGTTCGTGGGTTCGAGCCCCGCGTCGGGCTCTGTGCTGACTGCCAGCTCGGAACCTGGAGCCTGTTTCAGTCTGTGACTCCCTCTCTCTCTAACCCTCCCCTGCTCACGCTGTCTTCCTCTCTCCTAGAAATAAATAAAAAACATTAAAAAAAAAACAAAGAATGTTTACGTCCTTCTGACAAACCTAATTATGAAATAAGAATAGATTTGTTATGAATACTTTAGTGTGCTTACTGGAGGTATATGCAACAAGAGTTTGACTTTTACCAGAGAAAGAGGAAAAAAATCACTTATTTTAGGGCACATATATGCAGGCAAAAAAAAATACATTATTACCTAGATAATTCCGTCTACATAATTGGGGAGGAGAATAATATTAGTGAGGGTAAATATTAGTGAGGATAAGTAATTAGTAAGGACAAAAACAATATTTGGCCTAAACTATCCGGTCCACTGCTTACAATGATCAGATTATCGAACAGTCTTTCGCTCGCAATTTGCACAGACCCAGCTGAAGATGGGCAATGTCACATCTTTTCCCAGGATAGCGGGGTTTCTCTGGGAGGGGCCAAAGCCAGAATTGAGGAGGAGGGGATCAAGAAGAGCAAGCCTTTGAAATGGTAGGGAAGATTTCCCCAAAGCTATCCAGTTAGAAATATATTCTATTATCATGAGCTCTTTTTAGTCCACATCTCAAATATTCTCCTCTCTCCTCGTCACTTTTCTTACATGAGTTTTCAGGTAGGCCGTTCAAGTTATAGACCATGTTGCAGTAACATTTCATTCTAAGACTGGTCTTTGGAGTTTTGAGATGAAAGTAATGAAGGGCTTTCAAAATGCCCCAAAACATGATGGTGCGTATAATGGGAAGCATATGGATCTGCGTCATAGCTATTGGAATTACCAGTACTGTTGCCTCTTATAAAGTCCTCAAAGACAAGTTCTTCTTAAAAATTAGTCGACACAGAAGACCATGGGGAAGGGAAAGAGGGAAAAAAGTTACAGGGAGAGAAGAGAGGCAATCCATGAGAGATTCTTAAACACAGAGGACAAACTGAGAGTTGATGAGGCGTGGGGGTAAGGGGAAAGTGGGTGATGGGCATGGAGGAGGGCACTTGTTGGGATCTGCACTGGGTGTTGTATGGAAACCAATTCGACAATAAATTGTATTTAAAAAATTAGTCGACAGATACTTGGTAACGTGTGGATGTTTGCAGTGAGATTTGTTTACGAGTAGACAGTAAATGTTATTATGTTCAGAATATGAACTATTATTGGCTGCTCTGGGGATTTCTAGAATGTGGCTCCCACACCAGGAACCTGTCCATTAGTAGGCACTGGGCTGTCCGTCAGCAAGGAGGCAGACTCTACCCAGTAGAAGGGATCCTTTAGGAAAAGACAAAGCCAAAAGAGAGGCCAGAATGTTTCTAAAAAC
This sequence comes from Proteles cristata cristata, assembly GCA_017311185.1. Taxonomy (NCBI): domain Eukaryota; kingdom Metazoa; phylum Chordata; class Mammalia; order Carnivora; family Hyaenidae; genus Proteles; species Proteles cristata. The sequence continues at coordinate 1,299,526 of JAESUZ010001971.1, forward strand.
AGTTTATGGTATTAGGAACATCACATTACCTCCAACTGGTATTCAGGCAGAGATAAGCAGATAGATTCTTAGGAGGTATTTACACTTGAGCACTTTGTTTCTGTGACTTTCAGTTGCAGCTAAGGAATCCCCACTTGAGGGGGCCTGGGAGGCCCAGTCAGTTACGCGTCCAACTGTGGCTCAGGCCGTGAGCTCAAGGTTTGTGGGCTCAAGCACCGAGTCGGGCTCTGTGCTGACAGCTCAGAGCCTGGAGCCTGCTTCTGATTCTGTGTCTCCCTCTCTCTCTGCCCCTACCCTGCTAGCACTCTGTCTCTCAAAAATAAATGTTAAATTTTTTTTTAACATTTATTTATTTTTAAGAAGCAGAGATAGAGCACAAGTTGGGGAAGGGCAGAGAGAGAGGGATATACAGAATCCAAAGCAGGCTCCAGGCTCAGTTGGGGCTCAAACTCACAAACCATGAGATCATGACCTAAGCCAAAGTCGGACAATTAACCAACTGAGCCACCCAAGTGCCCCATGTTAAAAGAATTTTTTTAAAGAATTCTCACCACTTAAAGCAGGATTTGTCCTTTCTGCTCAGCCTATGATGTTAATGCTCTAAGAGGCTTGGGTTGGGATTTACGGAGTTTACTCCAAGTTGGTCCCTCCCACTTGGAACCCATTGGGCGTCCTGATCTGGTAATGTAACTTGTAGATATGTTTGTACATACATATATGCAAATATACAGGTGTGCATGGTATAATGCAGTTCTGTAATTGAATATCAGCCTCACCACCCACGTATGTAGGGAGACTAGAATTGTATGAGTAGATACAAGGCAGACACTACTTCACAGTTTTTGTGGGGGTTTTTAATTTTTTAATGTTTTTTTTTTATTTATTTCTGAGAGAGAGAGAGAGGCAGCGTGAGCAGGGGAGGGTCAGAGAGAGAGAGAGAGACACAGATCTGAAACAGGCTCCAGGCTCTGAGCTGGCAGTCAGCACAGAGCCCGACGCGGGGCTCAAACCCACGCACCGTGAGATCATGACCTGAGCCGAAGTCGGACGCTTAACCGACTGAGCCACCCAGGTGCCCCTACTTCACAGTTTTCTGAGCCATGAAATAAATCCATGAGCTTATGCCATTGGATCTTCTTTATTTCAAGTGACATTTAGCACTGTTGAGGGTAGTGGGAATGTTAAGTTCCTCTCTTTTAGTGGTATTATAATATCTTTGTTCACAGAGGCAGGGATCAGGAGCATAGGGAAAGACAATAGGTTTGGGTCCAGCAACTGGGATTAAATCACTATTCTGTGTATCTTATAGTGAGGATGTTAGGCAAGGGATCTATCTGTCAGAGACAATAGTTCCTTATGTGTCGAATTGGAACAGTAGTACCTTTTTCACTAGTTTGTTGTGAGAATAAACAAAGTATTTTTTGTGAAGTTTGTACCTAAATGGTTGACAGATAGCAGACGTTCAAAAGTTTTGAGCTCTCCTTACATTATTAAAATAGCCCAGAACAATGAAGTCTTCCCCCCAGATAATATGCACGTTTTTATGGGCTCATGCTCACACACACACTATAGTAACCAACTTGCATATAAATTCATTCCTTTTGTTCCCTCTATAAATACTATGCCTTTTATAGAGCAGATAAAGTATATCATTTAAGAAGTGTGTGTAGAACTAAATCAATCATAGTTATCAAGGGGCGCCTGGGTGGCTCTGTTGGGTAAGCATCCGACTTCAGCTCAGGTCATGATCTCACGGTTCGTGGGTTCGAGCCCTGCATCGGGCTCTGTGCTGACAGCTCAGAGCCTGGAGCCTGCTTCAGATTCTGTATCTCCCTCTGTCTCTGGCCTTCCTCTGTTCATGCTGTCTCTCTCTCTCTCTCTCAGAAATAAATAAAAAAAACATTAAAAAAATCATAGTTATCAAAAAAGATGAAGCAGAAAAAATAGAAGGCCACAATCCATATAAATAACATGGAAATTTACTACTTTTGGGGTTTGGGGGTATTTGATTATTTTTTTAAGTTTATTTACTTTGAGAGAGAGAGAGAATCCCAAGCAGCTCTGCACTGTCAGCACAGAACCTGACACGGGGCTCGAACTCACAAACCATGAGCTCATGACCTGAGCCAAAATCAAGAGTCAGATGCTTAACCAACTGAGCCACCCGGGCATCCTTAGGTTTGAGTGCTATTTTAATTACTTATGTGTTTGTGTATGTGTGCCTATGTATAAAATTCAACAGAACGTCTTTAATATTATTATATCTAGTCAATATTATTTTGATTTACCCCCATCTATCATTTTCCTTGTTCTTCATTCCTCCCTGCATGAACAAATTTCCACCTAGATTGATTTTTTCCTCTACCTAAAGAATACTCTGTAATATTTTCTGTAGTGCAGATCTCCGGTGGTGAATTCTCTTAATTACTATTCATCTGAAAAATGTCTTTATTTTGCCTTCATTCCTGAGGGATCCTTTTGCTCAATATAGAGTACTTGGTTGCCAATTCTTTTTCTTTAATGCTCTAAGGATATTCCATTGTCTTCTGAACAAAATGGTTCCATTTTTTTAAGTCCGTACATTTTCATTGAAGGAATTTTACATCTGATTCCTCCCACTGCCAGTCCTCTTCCTTCTTCCATCGACAGAATCACAATCTTCAAAATAGCCATGTTAGAAAGAATATCTGTTGAGTCCCAAAGTGTCACTGTCACTGCCAAGTTCTTTCAGTTGGGCTTCTCTGATCTCTGCTTGACCACGGACACACATCCAAAGGTCCTCGCTTGTGATCTTTGCCTTGCCGTTGGGCTTGCTTAGCTCATGACAAAGACTTAGACAAGTAGGAAAAACAAATTCTCTTTTGCAACTCAGAATCACGGTTGAATGTGAGTTTTGGGGGTTTTTTTTGTTTTTTTTTTAATATTTTTATTTATTTCTAGGAGAGAGAGAGAGAGACAGCGTGAGCAGGGGAGGGTCAGAGAGAGAGGGAGTCACAGACTGAAACAGGCTCCAGGCTCTGAGCTGGCAGTCAGCACAGAGCCCGACGCGGGGCTCGAACCCACGAACCGCGAGATCATGACCTAAGCGAACGTCGGACGCTTAACCGACTAAGCCACCCAGGTGCCCCTGAATGTGAGTTTTGACACAGATAAGAAGGAACGTGATACCTAAAATAGTCCCTTGGGGCGTCTGGGTGGGTGGCTCAGTCGGTTGAGCATCAGACTTCAGCTCAGATCACAATCTCACAATTGGTAACTTCGAGCCCCACGTCAATTGAGTGTCCAGCGTCAGCTCAGGTCATGATCTCACAGTCTGTGAGTTTCAGCCCCGTGTTGACTTTGTGCTGACAGCTGAGAGCCTGGAGCCTGCTTCAGATTCTGTGTCTCCCTCTCTCTCTCTGCCCCTCCCCTCTTCTCTCTCTCTTTCTCTCCCTCTCTCAAAAATAAATAAACATTAAAATAATGCTTTTAAAAATAAAATAGAACAAGATAGTCCCATTATTTTTAATGAGAAGTCAAGTGTGAATGTAATTGTTGCCCATTTGGAGGTAATACATATTTTGTTCTAGAGGCTTTTAGGATTTATTTTCCTGTGTTTGGTTTACAGCAGTTAAATTCCACCCTGCCTAGGTGGAAATCTTTTTTTTATTTTTCCTTTTTAGGGGTTATGTGGATTATTGTCTCATACCAAGTTTTGGAAAATTTTTAGCTAGTATCCCCTCACAAATGTTACTTCTGCCCTGTGATCTCCCTCTCCTCCTGGTAGGATTCAATGTATGTGTCTGTTATATCTTCTCAGTGCGCCTTCTATATCTCTCACACGTCCTCTGCATTAGCGAACCTTTTGTCTGTGTTTCATCCTGTACGGTTTCTTCCAAAGCCTGAATTAAGGAATCCAGTTCGTTAGTTCTGTCATCAACCACATTTATTCTGTTGCAAAATCCATTGCATTTTTTTAATTTTAGTGATTATACGTTTCTTCATTCTAGAATTTCCATGGGTCTTTGGAACATAGATTCTAGTTCTCTACCAAAATCCTCAAGCTTGTCTTTAATCTCCTTAAATATTGTAAACATAAGCCATTTTATTTTTTCATTTATTTTTCCTAATTTTTTGTAACATTTATTTATTATTGAGAGACAGAAAGACAAAGCATGAGCGTGGGAAGGGCAGAGAGGAGGGGAGACACAGAATCCGAAGCAGGTTCCAGGCTCCAAGCTATCTACACAGAGCCTGATGCGGGGCTCGAACTCATAAACCATGAGATCATGACCTGAGACCGTCAGACGCTTAACCGACTGAGCCACCCAGGCGCCACTATTGTTTTTATTTTTAAAAATATTTTTTAAAGTTTATTTTTTGAGTGAGAGAGAGAAAGAGTGCCTGTGAGCAAGAGAGAAGCAGAGAGAGAGAATCCCAAGCAGGCTTCATGCTGTCAGTGCAGAACCTGATGCAGGGCTCATTCTCACGAACCTATGAGATCATGACACTGACTGAGCCACCCAGGACCCTCCCCCCTTTTATAAGTCTTTTTAAAAAATGCTTATTTATTTATATTTGAGGGGGGTAAAGGGAGGGAGAAGGAGACAGAATCCTAAGCAGTCCCTGCACTATTACTACAGAGCCCAGTGTGGGGCTCGAACTCACAAATGGTGAGATCATGACCTGAGTCTAGGTCATTTTAATGTGTGTATCTGATACAGCAGAAGCCCCTGAGGGCCTGCTTCTATTATCTGTTGCTTCTACTGGGTTTTTAATCATGTCCTCTGGTCTATTTGTGGACCTCATCCCTCTTTTTTATTGAATGTCTTTTATTTGAAAATAATGTCAAATAATTATTTTATTCGGAAATAATCCACGACTTTACCCCAGTTTTCGGGACTAAGATGATTAGAATCTGACCTTCAGAACTTGAGAAGGCCTGTCTGCTTCTGGCTCCTTACTTCTAGAGTAGAGCACTTTGGGGTCACAGTCCAAAAAAGTGGAGCTCGCCAGAGAGCACCTTCCCCTGATATACCAGAAGGGTACCCTGAATTTCTTTCCCTTCCGCCCCCACCCCCCACCATGCTCTTGAGATTACCAGAAGTCCACTTGGTTTTAAAACTGTTCCAGTTTGGAATCTGCAAATGCCCTCAGATGAAAATAGCCCGAAATACTAGGCTTAAATCTCTAGACCGTCACCCTTTTCCTGAACCGTCCCCGGTGAGTTTTCACTACCTTATTTTCTGTCTGGTGCCGTAAGAAATAATTTTTTACATTCCGCCCTTAGCTTTTGTCTATTTGGTTTTTGCTCAGAGTATTTGGTTGTCCTCAGCAAGAAGACTGATCCGAATGGCTTATTCCACTACTTCTAGAAAAGCCATTGAAAATTGCCTCTTTAAAATGACTTCCTTGGGGTTTGTTTGTTTTTTTTTTTATGTAGCGTAAAGTTGAAGAAAATAAATTTCTAGGAGAATTAAACTTCTAGAACCGCAAGTGCGTTTCGGCGTAATTTAATGGTAACAATAAGACTTGCACTGGACAGTTTGCACATCCCTACGCACACTAGCCTATCTCCTTGCCTTTGTTCACACTCTCTACTTCAGGAATGCCTTCTTGCATCCACACCTGGACTCCACCCTGATTCTTTGTTATAACTCAGCACAGGGTATCCTCATCCAGGAAGACTTCCTTAATCACCTCTTCTTCAAACCAGTCTATGCCTTTCCTCTGCCCTCCAATAACTTCATGTTGTAGTAAAGTGTCACAGCCCCACTCGCCACATTGATTGGCTCTTATGTTCATGTACTCCTTCTGCCTGCTTGCCTTTGCTCCCCTCTGGGACCAGGACTTTTCAGCTTATTTGCTGAACGCCGTGCATGCATGGCACATGGTGACAGAGAACACAGCAGCTATGGAGAGGATAGTGAGCTCTCCCGGCTTTTGATACTGGTTTTCAGACCAATGCACAGACTGATTTGAGTACCCGGAGCTTGACCTTGGACGGGCCAAGTACTTGAGCTCTCTGTGTCCAGTTTACCGTCTCCCCAACACCGTCCACGCCTCTCCAAATGCTGCCCAGCTCTCAGGGTCCCAGGAAAACGGGGAAGCCGTCCCTGTTTACTGCAGCCTTCACCGGCTCTGCTCTCCTGGGTTCCTGAGTACACACTCATTTACCTGATAAATATTTATTAAGCTTCAGCTGTATACCAGGCCCCCTTTTAGGGAATATGTGGATATAAACGGGTGAGTGGTGCCTGGTGGAGGTTGCATCCAGTCTCATTCTGATTCCTGATTAGCTCTGTCCTACGTGAGAATCGCTTTTGTCCAGTGAGCCGATAAAGCGCAAGACTCTATCTTGTGCTCCAGTTTCCCCGCAGAGCCTCGCTCGGCCGGCGCTGAACACCGAGCCCCTGTTCATCATTGCAACCCGTTTGTTTTCAAGGAGGCCAGCTATAGAGCTGATACTCAGTAAAATGATACTGCGAACACTAAATGGCCTTTTTTTCTTTTTACTGGCTTCTACCCACCACCTATCTATGGTGAGTACAGGTACAGCAAACGGGCCTCATTTGTGCGCGTTGGCGGATGAGGTTTGTGGACCGTCTCCTCCCCCTTTGGCTTATGTACGCGTGGGTGTGTATGAAATAAATACTAAAACATCTTCATCTGTTTCCTTCCCCTTTGCTCTCTCTGTCTCCCACTGTCTCCGCAGGTCAGCGTGGAGGTGTTGGTAGAGTACCCTTTTTTTGTGTTTGGACAGGGCTGGTCATCCTGCTGTCCAGAGAGAACCAGCCAGCTCTTTGATCTGCCGTGTTCCAAACTCTCGGTCGGGGATGTCTGCATCTCGCTGACCCTCAAGAACCTGAAGAACGGCTCTGTTAAAAAGGGCCCGCCCGTGGATCCGGCCAGCGTCCTGCTGAAGCGTTCAAAGACCGACAGCCTCGCGGCCAGCAGACACAGGTACGCCGAGCAGGAGAATGGCATCAACCAGGGAAGTGCCCCGATGCTGTCCGAGAACGGCGAACTCAAGTTTCCAGACAAAATTGCATTGCCTGCAGCGCCCTTGCTCACCAAAATAGAACCCAGCAAGCCGGCGGCCACGAGGAAGAGGAGGTGGTCGGCGCCCGAGACCCGCAAACTGGAGAAGTCGGAAGACGAGCCACCTTTGACTCTTCCCAAACCTTCTCTAATCCCTCAGGAGGTTAAGATTTGCATCGAAGGCCGGTCTAACGTAGGCAAGTAGAGGCAGCGTGGGGAAAGGAAATTCGGCTCTCCCTTCTCATTTGTATCCAGATTACTGTACTGTAGGCTAAATAACACAGTATTTACATGTTACCCTCCTTAGGTTTCTGTTATAACCTTGTCATTAGAGTTACAGCTGGTGTTGCAGCAGGAGACCGGGGCACATGCTTTTCCAGGAGTGACAGTGGCGGGGGAGGGGGGAAGGGGGGGCGGGGAGGGGGGGCAGTGCGTCCTGGGAGAAAGGAATGTGGCTTCAGAGCACCTGCCCTCTCCAGCTGCACGGAAGCCTCGGCCGTTCTGCGGGCAGGGAGCTGCCTGGCGGGGGGCATGCGGGTGTGCACTTGGGGTTTGCAGGTGCAGGGCAGGGGTGGGGGTGTCTCCTCCCCCCGCCTCCCTCCGTCTCTCCCTCTCTCTCGCCCTCCGCACGGGCCTGGTGAGGTTCTCACGTGCAGACATCAGGAACCCAGGCGCAGGGCCTGCTAGAGAGGCATCCGACAGCAGACGGAAAGCCAACCATGTAAAAGACCCTTTTCCTCCCCCCAACTTATTTTACAATAAAAGCAACTTTTAATCCTATAGAGATAATATTTCCCCCTATGGGGCCTGACTGCACTGATATTTTTTTAGAGCAACTGCCACACGTGGGATTTCGTTTCTGCTTTACTAAGTGCAGTGATGTCGCCCGGGTGTCGCGGTAGGCAGGGCAGCTCGGCGCTCCGAGCGGCGGTGGGGGGTGGGGGGCAGGGGTGGGGGCGGGGGGCGCTGCAGGGGAGCGGACTGCCCACTCTGGATTCTGTGCAGTGTTAGGAAAACCAATCAGGTTCTCACATTGACTTCACTCAAACAGCCCTGCAGAGAGCCGCGGCAGCGCTCGGCATTGGGTTTGCAAAATCTGGTCTTTTAACTCTAGTACTGTTTATAGTTCATGACTATGGACAACTCGGGTGCCATGGTGCCACTTTTTTCAGATTCCAGTGTGACGTGAGGAATTAGATTTTGAAGATGAACATATATATTACTATCTCTAAGCACTTAAAATGCTGTTCACACTTTATTACCAAGCATCTTGGTCTATATCATTCAACAAGTACTGTATCTCCCTTTAAACTCTTTGGGAAGAAAAACAAAACAAAACAAAAAAAATAAGTTGCTTTCTTTTTTTTTTTTTTTCAACACTGTAACTACATTTCAGGTCTGCAGAGTTTCTCACGAGCAAGATATTGGAAGTTTCAATGTGGTTTAAAGGGATGAATGTGAATTATGAACTAGTATGTGACAATGAATGACCACCAAGTACAGCCTGACAGGAAGTACTTTTCACTTTGATGTTTGAGAAAGAAGTAAAGGCATATATGCAGAGCTGGCAGAGAAACTGAGAGAAAAGGGATGGAAAAAAGAATACTCATTTTTGTCCAGTGTTTTTCTTTGTAAGATGAACTTTTAAAGAACCTTGCGATTTGCACATCTTGAGTTTATAATTTGTGTGATATTCCTGCAGTTTTTTAGCCAATAACATTGTGGGAAAGGTTTGGGGGACTGAACGAGCATAAATAAATGTAGCAAAATTACTTTCTAACCTGCCTAAACTGTAGGCCATTTTATAAGGTTATGTTCCTTTCAAAATTCATTTTGGTCTTTCTACCACATCTGTCACAAAAAAAAAAAAAAAAAAAAAAGTGTTAACAAGACAACTCTGAGAATTTTCTTCAGACTCATTGAGAGAGTTTTCCATAAAGACATTTATATATGTGAGCAAGTTTTTTTAAATTACTTTATTATTGTTGTTATTAATGTTATTTTCAGAATGACTTCTTTTTTTTCCATCTGAAATCAAATTGAGATTTAATGTTTGGTACAAACCCAGAAAGGGTATTATTTCACAGTTTAAACCTTTCATCCCCAGAGACCTAAAATCTTGTGTGTGGGTTTGGGTGTGTGTCTTAAAGTGCTTTTAAAAATAATAATAAAGTTTTATAAGTAGGGAGACATTTTTAAATATTCTTACTTGGAATGGCTGCAGTTTATCTGAACAAATACTTAATCTGATTTTTCTTTTACCACGGAAAGCAGTACTTCTTCCATTTCACAAATGAAAAAACAAATTTCTAAAGTCAGCCCACATTTTGGCTCTCTAGTATCTCATTGCATTTAGCTCTCACCAGAACTTAATATTTATAAACCATTTTCTGGGGTGTACCAAAAACATTTGCATAGGTTTAGATTAGCTAGAACTTTCTCTGGATTTCATTATCCTCTCAACATGCTAGTGGAGACTTGGGTGAGCCCATTCTCACGGTCATACTGCTTATTTAGAGCTGGGTTTTTTTTTGTTTTTTGTTTTGTTTTTTTGTTTTTTTGTTTTTTTTTTTTAAGTTTCTGCTCAGAGAACTTGCTTAATCTTCCATATATTCTGCTCAGGGCACTTGCAATGATTAGGTTTTCTTTTTCTCTTTGTTTTGTAACCTTTAATGGTAAGAGGAATATGGGACTGCCATATACACTTCGTCCTCATCAATACCACTATTCACAGAAACTCACACGGACACCGAAACACACACACCACCTTTCGGCTTAACCTCCAGTATTGTGCTAACTGGATCCTCGACACCCAACACTAAAAATGGGAAAACATACATGGTTCGGAGCAATAGGAACATCATCATAATTTTTGTGCTTCTATTTCAGGTATAGGAATTCTTAAATAATTGGTTCTTTCTCGCATCGTCCCATTTCATTCTCTTGCTTTTTCTTAGTGTGTGCAATACTTCCTGTGCCAATAGGTCGGACCAGTGTGCTCTAGTTAAAGCTCATTCCCCATCCGGCCCATCTTCCCTATTCTGGCCAGAGAAGGGCTGGAGGGAAGGAACCAGGAAGGGGAGTGCCTCCCTCTGTGAGCTCCCCACCATGGATGCTGATTGCTGGGAGCGGGGAGCTTTCAGGAGCCCCATATGTCTGTCACCGTGTTGCAGAAAGAGCCAATGAAGGAAAGCTAGGGGACCAGCTGAGTCCCTCTGTCACCATGAGGAATAGTGAATGTGTGGTGTAGGGGAGGGAGCAGGCAGATTCCGTTCTAAGGCACACCAAGATCCACCCATTCTCCAAGGTGTTTTCCAGAGAGAGTGGACCCCTCCTCGGGTCCGTGTCCTGGAGACTTTGAGCTGTGCCTCAGCGCACGGCAGGAAGTGTGGCCTAATGTATGTGCCACGTGCTCTGAGCGTGTGGCCAGTGGCCATGGAGGGGCCCCTTCGAACAATGGTCACCATTTCTTAGTGGCAGCTTTCCCTTCAAATGGGAAAAACATCCAAAGGACAGGGAACTTCCTCATGTTGGCAGACACTGGCAAGCTCCTGTGTAGCAAACATGACAATGAGAAGCATAGAAATTCTTCGGTGCCGTGCAGCTCACAAGGATGAGCCGTGTGCCTCTGTACTTTGTCCACTTTGCAATATCTACTGACAACCATCTTTAGTTCTTCTTTCTTTCCTATTTTCCATTTCTAAACTAATAACAGCAGGCCTTTTGCGTTTACAGTGGAACACAATCACCAAGAAATCAGTCAGGGCGAAAGAAAAAAAGAAAAAAGAAACCAACAATCAAAAACCTCTCTTTATAGGGATCTATAAATACATTAAAGGACTGTTCCTTAGAATGTTTAACGTAAGAATTATTTCAGTTTGTTTGGGCCACATTGCGGGGGTGGGGGGGGGCGGAGGGAGATACAAAGATGGATACCACTTACCTCAAACCTTTTAAAGTGGAAATCCAAATCGCATTTTTGTTTGGACTTTCAGGATCATTTTCTATGTCAGTCAATTTTTTTTGTTTTGTTTTCCCCAACTCACCCAGTTTGGTATGGGAGGATTTTCTTTTTCCTTGCTGTGGATCCCATTTCTAAGTCTGAATTGTGACCCGCTATGTTTTCTGTTAGGTGAGTTTCCCCCCCCCACCAGGAAGTGGCGGCACCCCCTTTTCCCCCTACAAGGAACTCTGCGGAACCTTTCTCACCTCTTACTCAGGGACGGGGCTGGCGTGTGTGTGGTACACTGATGTGTCCAGAAGCAGCACTTTGACTGCTGTGGAGGCTTGTACAATTTCAAGGAATGTTTGGATTTCCTGCATCTTGTGGATTACTCCTTAGATACTGCATAGATTGCAATATAATGCTGCATGTTCAAGATGAACAGTAGCTCCTAGTAATCATACAATTTACTCTTTGCACATAGTTTGATCTTTACTGAAATGTGTTGCCAAAATTTATTTTTGTTGTTGTAGCTTTGGAATTTTTTTGTCTGTTTTTTAAAGACACAATTGACAATACCCTTTAACATCTGTGACTACTAAGGAAACCTATTTCTTTCATAGAGAAAAAAAAATCTCAAAATGCTTTTGAAGACACTAATGCCATGCTATTTCAGATGTGGGAGAGGCAGCAGAGTTCTTGGACAGGAGGCCAGGCTTTGTGAGCTGTGTTGGTTGTCATGGCTACTGTTGCATGAACCGCACAAAGCTCAACAAACTGGCCTGTTCTCTCCCAGAACCCTTTGCACTTCTATTTCCTAGTCACCCGTGATGATTTCAGGTAGAAGAGGGGCCGGCAGTCTCATGGCCCAATCCAGCACCTTCAGTGGTGATATGAAAGGAAAGGAGATTATGCTTTTTATTTTTTCAAGTGGAGTGGAGGCCTTTGCTTCTACCTTTGTGTTTTTAACCCAGAATTTCTGAAATAGAGAATTTAGGAACACATCAAGTAATAACTATACAGAAAATATACTTTTTTATAAAGCACATGCATATGCTATTGTATTGGGTTGGTTTCCTCTCTTTTCCACGGACAGTGTTGTGTTTCTGTTGATAGGGAAACTCCAAAGAATTTGCACACCTCCACTCCGGAGCTGAGATTTCTTTTACATAGATGACCTCGCTTCAAACATGTTACCTTACGGATAGGATCTTTTCTTGTAGCACTATACCTTGTGGCAATTTTTTTTCTTTCTCTCTCTCTCTCTCTCTCTCTCTCTCTCTCTCGTTTTTAAATGTACACCTAATTTGAGAAGCTGAAGAAGAAAAAATTTTGAAGCACTCACTTTGAGGAGTACAGGTAATGTTTTCAAAAATTGCACAAAAGAAAAATGAATGTCGAAATGATTCATTCAGTGTTCGAAAGACATGGATCTGTTGAAACAATGAGTTTCATACCTTGTTTGTAAAAACAAAAAAAAAAAGCATAAAGGTTGAAAGTTACATGTTGGGGTTTTTTTGTTTGTTTTGTTTTTTGTTTTTGTATATAGAAATTTGTCGTGTCCAAAATAATCAGACTTGTGTGGTTACGGCCTGGAAGAATTAACGTAAAAGGCTCTTAAACTATACCTACCCTTCCTTTATGTTTTTGTTACATAGAGCCCTCGTCAGAGGGAGGGCAACTCTGTATTCTGAAATTTGAGAAAACTGTTCATTCCTGTGCTGAAAGTACTTCTCTGAGCTCCTTTCTTGGTTTAAACTCTCAAGCCATTGCAACTCCTTTTTCTTCAGAGATCGCGTTTCACATTGTTAGCACTTCCTGTTTCAATAAACCCAAAGAATATAATCCTGAACAAGAAGTGTTTGTAACAAGGGATCCTAGCCACCAGTAAAACAGAACTCATTATGAGGACACAAACACAAAAAAAGTTCAGCCTTCTCCCCTCCCCCCCCCCCGCACCTCATTTAAATGGGGGGTATAAACAAGAATTTCAATTGCAATGCCTCGTTTTACTTTAGTTTTGGGGGGTTTTTTTCCTTTACTCTTGAGGCCAAAATACCCAGTAAAATATGGAGCAACTTCTCAGAAGAGTCCTATTCTGTCTCAAACGCAAAGCAACCAGCAGAAACCGGACAGCCGTGGGGATCCTGAACCCACCGACGGTTCTTAAATTCAGAATCTCAGCCCCTCCCTTACCATTCAATGCAATGCTTCCGGTAGCTGACATTCACCTGTACGAAGGCGGGAGGGAAGAGCCGCTTCAGTTTTTCATGTCCTTCATGACTTTGCATACAAATGGTTCAGCTGTATTAAAATTAAGTGCATTTGGCCAATAGGTAGTATCTATACAGTAACAGTCTCTAAGAATTTCCGTCACTTTTCTTATCCGAAAGGACTCAAGTCTTCCACTGCAGATAATTGGAGACTTCACCCAAGTTTTCTTCCCCTTTAGTTTTGTTTGTTTGCTGTCTGGACGGCCAGCGGGCCGGTCTCCTTTTCCGTTGGCCAGTCTGAAGGTTTGCATTGGAAGTGCTGTTTACAGCAGTCCTTGCTCGGATGACACACTGTCCTCCGGGACTATCAAGTCTGGCGTGACTGCCATTGGCTTAGAGCTGTGTCTTCACAGTTAACCAAGAAGCTGGGCGTGTACGTTTCCTCTGGTTCTTACGTGAACCACCACTCTTATTATCTGGTCCAGGAATGGGGTAAATTGTTCAGTCAGTGAACATTTAGCTTGATACCTGCACATTCGGTCCCGCGAATACTGCCCTTTTGGCCTTTTGGGGTGGCTTCTTCCTCCTCAGTCTTCGCCTGTAGACCCATTTAGGGTCAGGCGAAGGGAGGCCTTGGGAGATCGCTGCCAGTTTTCGTGGTAGGCCTTGGTTTAAGACAGTCCTAACTTCTGGCCAGTGGGGCTCAGAGCCATCTCTGAGATTCGTACCACTGTCTCTTTTAATGATCAGATCATTACCCACCAAACTTCCAATCGTACACCTCCCACCGGCCAAGGGAAAAGAGACACCAGAACTCTGGGGCACTATCAGACTGACATGGCCAGTACAGAGGAGAACGAGGGAAAGAATGTTTTGCACCTTATTGAAAAGAAAAAAATTTTAAGTGCATACATAGTTAAGAGCTTTTATTGTGACAGAACTTTTTTCCATATGCGTGCATACTCTCTGTAATTCCAGTGTAAAATATTGTACTTGCACTAGCTTTTTTAAAACAAATATTAAAAAAAAATGGAAGAATTCATATTCTATTTTCTAATCGTGGTGTGTCTATTTGTAGGATACACTCGAGTCTGTTTATTGAATTTTATGGTCCCTTTCTTTGATGGTGCTTGCAGGTTTTCTAGGTAGAAATTATTTCATTATTATAATAAAACAATGTTTGATTCAAAATTTGAACAAAATTGTTTTAAATAAATTGTCTGTATACCAGTACAAGTTTATTGTTTCAGTATACTCGTACTAATAAAATAACAGTGCCAATTGTGTGTCCTTGCCTCTGTTGGGTCCTTGAAGAAAGAGGAGGTTGAGAAAAGAATGCCCTGGGTGACCCCTGGGTCGGGTTGTACTGGGGAGTGGGTGTAAGGTAGTGCCTTTGCGAGGAATGCTTTTTGGGGAGGTCGGGGGAAAGGCTTGCTCACGCTGGAGATGAGATTCTGAGATAAAAGGCACGTTCCAACATCCCACGTTTGGCTTATTCAGTTCATGTTTATTTCCTCCTCGCTCAACAATGCTGTTTACAAGAGATCTTTGTTTCCAAACAGCATTTGGCAGCTTCATGGGACCCGAGTAGCATTACCAATACATTCTGGAACAGTGTGGCCACACACCGGTTAATGGTGTGAAGGTGGAAAGTTCCTTCGGATTTCCTTTAGCTCATGCCTGACAGAAAACTCAGCAGGCCAGAGGGCGGGGGCCCTCCCGGCACGCGGGAAAGGAGCCCCCTTTTGTCTCAAGAACGCTGCTCAGTAGGTCTGCCCTGGGTCCCTACTCTAAGGCAGAAATGGCTTCGCAGTTACTCCAGAAAGTAATTCCCCAGGGACCCATGCAGGTGCACACTCCCCCCCACCCCCATCTGCACATGGGGCTATAAAATCCTTCCCCAGAGATGGGAAAGGAATTCTCCGTGCTAAATTCAGGGTTTTCACTGAGCCCAGGGAGGACTGGGTAACCCCTTCCTTGTGCTATCTTCCTGGTTCAATGTTTCGGGGAGGGGTGGGACTCTCCGAGACCCCTCTGGGGGCTTGGCATTAAGATCCTGACGCGCTGGGAACGTCAGTGCTGAAAGCGTGTGCACAGCACCATCGGGGATCGGGACCCTTGCAGCCCACGAGAGGTCCCCTCCTCCAGGGCAGCCTGGACAGATGAGCCACCTGCTATATGAGCTGCTAACAGTTCCGAGAGGTTGGGGCCCAGAGGCTGCAGGCTTAGCTCAAGGGTTCAAATGAGGGGAAAAGATTCATGTGCTGCAATGAGGCAGGCCTTGAAACCCTTAAAAGCAAGGCAGGGGCAGCCCTTGGCAAATGGCGTCTCATTCACGGACACCTCTCCCCACGTGTATCCTGCACGACACCTGATACCCGGCCTCAGGCTCCCCGGGGCCCATCGCTATTGGAGGCAGAGATGTGCGGAGGAAGGCAAAGCATTTAACGGGGCCTTCACGGAGCTTTTTGCAAAATCTCTGCTTCCAGGTGACACTTCCCTCAGCAAGGGACATGCCTCCAGCTGGGGGACACCAAGAGCAGGGAGTGGACAAAACCTTTACACAAGATGGGAAAAGCACAGGCCTCTGCAAAGAGCACAGCCTGTACTGGGCGGACGGGTGTCCCCATCCCAGACCACTGTGTCCCCATCCCAGACCACTGTGCATGTGACACTGCAGCTGGATGTAAGAGGGGACCGTGGTGGGCCCAGGCTACACAGGGGTGCCCAGAAAGCTCCCTTACTACTGCTGGTACATTTTGAATGAATTTCTTTAAGATCTCCCTTCTTTGACTTCTCTCCCTTACTTTGCAACAAAGAATCTCTTAACCATAGGCACTTGAGTAGAAAACCTCTTACACGGAAAGTGTGGGACTCAACCCTCAGGCAAGGCTGCGGAAAAGGTGGGGTGCCTCCAGCAAAACCCCACATATTGCTCTTTGTTAATACAGCATCTAGGGGTGCCTGGGTGGCTCAGTCGGTTGAGCATCCGACTTCGGCTCAGGTCAAGATCTCTCGGTTCATGGGCTCAAGCCCCGTGTAGGGCTCAGAGCCTGGAGCCAGTCTTCAGATTCTGTGTCTCCCTCTCTCTCTGACCCTCCCCTGTTCATGCTCTCTCTCTCTCTCTCTCTCTCTCAAAAATAAATTAAAAACATTTTTTTAAAAACAGTGTCTAGCCTTTCATCTCAAACGTAGAGCCAGTTCCTGTTTCTCCAAGTAGAAAAACAGTTCCTAA
The DNA here is from genome assembly GCA_017311185.1 of Proteles cristata cristata. Lineage (NCBI taxonomy): Eukaryota > Metazoa > Chordata > Mammalia > Carnivora > Hyaenidae > Proteles > Proteles cristata. The sequence continues at coordinate 1,315,937 of JAESUZ010001971.1, forward strand.
TGGATTCAGGGGCGAAAAGTTTTACAACAGAGCTGAAGTTGCTGAACCCTTAAATGTGTTCTTAGAAGCCTAAAAATGGATAGTTTCCTGGAACGTTATGGTTGGGGTGGATGCTTTGTACAGTGCGCGCCACCGTGGACATCGGCGTCCTTATACAGAAGCACCGTGCGATCCTTCTCTCTTCCAGGAGCGCCCCCTACTTTGTAAAGGAAAATCTACTCCTGAGTCAGCTTCTTTAAACCTTGTTTAAGAGAAAATCAAGTAACACATCCTGGTCTGCATATATTTTCCAGTCCTGATACTCGAGCAATGCTTCCAAAGAAGTGGCCAGTCATCATTTATCAATCCATGTTCACTGTTTCAAGTGCCCCACTGAACGTTCCCCCAAGGCCCCGGGTCCTTTCTCCAGAAAAATACCATTGTTACCCGCCAGTGAACTGGCCACTTTATAATAATACCAGCTGGCCCTTCCTTGACAGTATTAATGGACTCGACATTGGAAAACTTCTCACTCCGATTTTAAACCAATGACTTTTAAAAATCCACGGGTCACAGTGTTTTCTGTCTCTCAGTGGGATTCCACTTGCTCAGGTTTTAGTGGATAACCTTTCAATCAAACATCCCACGGCGCTTCAAAATAATGTATAATCTCTTTAAGAGAGAGGCCAGCCTGACAGGCTGGGACGGAGGAGGGAAAAGGAAGAAGAACAAAACTCAATGAAAACCGGGGACGGGGACAGGGTCCTCTAAGCAGCCCTGACCCTGTAGTGACAGATACCTGTTCCCAGAAGGCACGTGTAACACAGGTAGTAAAAACGTGTCGCCACACCCTGCGAGGATCCGCAGGAAACCAGTTCTCCAAGTTCATGTATCTAGTCAGATGCTTTTTGTTCTTTTGCAGCAACGGAAAGCAAAGGAGGGGAGGGGCCGGTTACTCTGGGAGGGGCCTGGCCACCCAATCCTCTCCTCCCCTCCCCTCCCCTCTCCTCCCTTCCCCTCCCTTCTCCTCCCCTCCCCTCTGTGACTGCTAGAAGCCAAGCGTGAGAAGTAGGTAGAAAACTCCCAGCTCCCTTGACAACCTAGTTCCTGCAAAGGCAAACTCCATCATTCCACCAAGTCTTAAGATAATTGCATTATATTAAAGTGAAACCATTTTTCTTTAAAAAAGAAAGACAGAAAGAAAGACAGAAAGAAAGACAGAAAGAAAGACAGAAAGAAAGAAAGACAGAAAGAAAGAAAGAAAGAAAGAAAGAAAGAAAGAAAGAAAGAAAGAAAGAAAGAGAGAAAGAAAAAAAAGGGAAGGAAGGAAGGAAAAAGAAAGAGAATGAGAACGAGAATGAGAAGAAGAAAAAGAAAAAGAGTTGATCTGAACAGTGAGGTCATGAGTTCCAGGCAGCTGGGCTCTGGCCACAGCCCCGGTCAGCGCCCGGCTTCTGGGCCCCCAGAAGGCACTAGGAGAGCCCCAAAGCCTCCGGGCAGCAGGTAGGGGAGCAGGAGGCGGTAGTCCAGCATTCAGGAGGAGCCAGAAACTCTGTTGTGATGGGAGGTGGGAGGTGCGAAAGCAGGTGTACGTGGAAGGTTCCATGAGCCGGAAGTCGCCTCATCCTCAAGGTTAGCTGAACACGGTGTTGTGCTGTTGAGTCACCCGGATGAACGTCGCCCTCCTGCTGAGCTCTTTGAGTTTGGCGGCCCCCACGTAAGTGCACGTAGACCTCAGTCCTCCAAGAATATCCAGAATCGTGTTTTGTACATCCCCTTTGTAAGGCACTTCCACAGTCTTACCCTCAGAAGCTCTGCAAGAAAAAGGAAGCTTTTCTTTTCATGTTTTTTCCCCCTTAGGACTCCAGCTGGAGTTACTCCCAGCGTTAGCTTAGCGCTTGACCCAACCCCCAGACACTCAGGTAGCTCCATGGCCCCCTCTCACCCCAGCCCCACGTTGCTACAAATGCCAAGCCGATGTTGCCAGCATCTCAGGTGGATGCATTTCTCCCATCCAAAATGCACACACAGCCTCGCTGCTGGCTACCGGGAGCGCCTGAAAAAGGAAAGTCCTTGTCAGCAGCCCTGGAGGAAGTAGACCCCTCCCGTCCCGCGCGGTGACCCTCTCAGCACAATCCTCCTCTCTGCCACCTGCTGCTACTCTACCTTCATCTCTACCCCCGGTGTCCTGTTGACTCAGAGCCCAAAGGGAAGAACAGATTGGCGACATACCTCTTGAACAACCTCCCCCCCAACTGCCTACAATTAAGAGATGAAGAGGACGTCACTACAGTGTCCCACATACAATGGTTTGACTCCACCCTGGTGCAGAGCCATCCGCATTCAGTAGAAGCCATACGTCACCGGCTGAGCTTGGATCCTTTCCCAAGCTAGTGGTGTGCATACAATCCTCACCTGTGGTGCAGGCCATCGATGGCCACAGCTACATCAGCCCCGGGATCGTGAGGGTGAATGATCCCAATACACCAACCAATCACCCAGCACCCGTACAACCTGTCTATACGTTTTCCAGTAGAGTATTCGATCAATTACATGAGATGTTCAACACTTCATTATTAAAAAGGCCTTGTGTTAGTGGATTCTGCCCAACTGAAGGCTAACAGAACTCCTCTGAGCACATTTAAGGTGGGCTAGACTGAGCGATGACATTCAGTGGGTTAGGTGTATTAAATGCATTTCAATTTACAATATTTTCACCTTAAGATGGGTTTACCAACACACAGCCCCGTAAGTCAAGGAAGATCTGTAAAATGGACGACTCAAGCCCTGTTCAGTTGCATGGACATTCAGTCTGGACTTGTTTTTGGAGAAGGAAGGAAATCTCCAATCTATGCAAAACCCCTAGCCTTCGTCTAAGGCTCGGGCAATCTGGAAATTCTAACAATTCACCCACTTCTGGACATTTCTTTTCTGGTCTCTTCAACTAGGAAAAATAGCATCTCTCAGAAACTCATTACCCAGAATTTCAAAATAGCATTAACTCTGGTTGCTCTGAAATCCACACATCTAAGGAGACCCTCAAGTGCAGTGAAATCTACCCACTTAAACCACTGACTAGACCAAGCCGGCCTCATGGCTGGTTCAGAACATCGAGCTCACAGAGCCCAGCACCGGCCACCCCCAAGAGGATTCGCATCACCACGCTCTGTGACCGGGGACATGAGCCCACAGTGACTGACGTTTCACTTTTTCAAAGAGATTCCCCTGGCTTGCTTCTCTGCTCTCATCGTTGTTTCTCTGCTAACTGGTGACGGCACCTCGAAGCTCAAGCCTTCTCATCTGTAAAGCGAAGGGACGTTATTCTGTCTCCCAGGAACAGCGTGAGGATAAATGGTTAATGGTGGGGAAGGAACCAGCAAGGCATAAATAGCTCTACCTTAATTAAATACAACCTCAAAGGAGGACCATTCTTGTGAAGAGACTGTAAACTGCCAGGGAAAAAAAAAAGAGGAAGAGACAGGCAGGGAGGGAGGGAGACAGAGAGACAGAAAAAACCAGACGCAGCCTGCAGGGCCCAGGCTGCCTCCAGATTGAGGTTCTAATTCCTTCAGCACTTCCCTTTCTTGTCTAATCGGCTTCCAGAATGGAGTCCTGATACGCTTGAGTCTTCTATTTTCGTTTTGTCTAAACCCTGCTGAAATTACAGATGGGTTTTTCTTTCGGCTCCTTGGCTTCCGTGTGTGCTATAACCTGGTCTGCCCTTCCCTGTCTACTTCCCTTGGAACCCAAAACAGACGCAACAGCTAGAGGGCAAAAAAGGTCCTCCAGGCGAGGAATCCAGCTGTCATATAACCACGGTGGCTCCGCTTAACACACCAGCACACAGTAGACACTGCACTGGCCCTCAGGTCAGGAAGGTGGTTGCTAGTAAAGCGTGAAGCTTCTGGGCCCGAGGTCCGGGGTGCCGCCGAGGCGGTAATGCTCAGCCTGCCCATCCTCATGAGCCGCGCAACCCCTCCATCGGGCACGGCGTGGGAGAGAGAGCGTTCTTCTGTTCTGACTGAAGTTCCAGGATGATGGGAGAAGTGCAGTCCCCTATTCCTGCCCCCCGCCCTGCCTTCCCTACGCTGCATCATCATCGTGATGCTGAGATTCCTATTCCAAAGGAGAAAGAGGCTGCAGAGAATGGGAATGGATGGAACGGAAGCATGGAACTCTGGCGGAGCCCCCCCACACCTCTCCCCTGCTCGCCCGTGAATCCCAGCGGGGTTCTGAGATCTTCCCTCCAGCTCGATCTGAACCTCCCACAACACTTCTGTGACCCACGTCCTCGAGATGAGTTTTCAAGTATTAGATGCGAGGTAGGAAATGGAGGGTGTCCGCCAGGGAGGGCTTCAGTTTCATCCCAGCGCCTGAGCGTTCCTGGAGAATGCAGACTTCCTCCTGAGGACGCAAGGCCTTCTGCCCCGTCCACTTAGTGGGACCCGTCAGCAGGCTAACGCTGATGAGAAGCAATAGCAGCTTCTATGGAACAAGGGCCGGCCATGGCCATGTGCCGTCCTGCGGGTCGTAAAACACGCATGCAGACAATTAAAACGAAAGTGAAATTGGAAATGTCCAGGTTATCTTTTGGGATCGTGGATTTGTTAAAAAAAAAAAAAAAAAAAAAGATAGGCAGAAATGAGCATCCCTTCTGCAGTGCAGTCAGTGACATAGTTAAATGGCCAAAAATGCTGCCTGTGTCAACTGTCAGAGCATGGAGGCAGCTGAGAGTCCTACGGTAGAGGAAACACAGCATCCTTCTGGATGGTCTGACCCCCATGCAGCTGTGAGCACCATACCTGTTGCATCTGCAGTGGGAAACCCAATCTTCAGCCCAATGCTCACAGCCCGAACTCGCTCCAGGAGAGAGATCGGCAGTTACGGGGCTGGCTGAGCAAAGGCTCTACGGAAGGACAGGGCAAACATATTCCTGCCCATCCCCTGGAAGTCTAAGTGTCACCTTCTCGACTGGTTGTTCCCTTGTCCATTTCCATCTCTGTGCCAAGACATTTCTGCTCTGCGTGTCCTTAAGGCCCCCAACACAGCAAATGCTGGCTGGATAAAAACTGGGACTATTTAAAAAGAAGCAGGATGGAGCACCCGCGTGGCTCAGTCCATTGGGTTTCCAACTCTGGCTCAGGTCATGATCTCACGGTTTGTGGGTTCAAGCCCCACATCAGGCTCTGCTCTGTCAGCACAGAGCCTGCTTCAGATCTTCTGTCTCCCTCTCTCTCTCTGCCCCTCCTCTGCTCATGCTCTCTCTCTCCCTCTCTCAAAAATAAAAAACAAACATGAAGAAGAAGAAGGAGAAGGAGGCGAAGAAAGATACGTTCCCTAGCTTCCTCCCACAGTCCGTTAGTATCAACAGAACTGGTATTCGAGCTCTGCTTCCATCCTGTTCATGTAAATACGAGGCGTTGCCCATGAAGGGCGCTGGCGCTCCCCCTCACCTGTATTCGGCAACCCCTCCTGCGTGTTTCTTCATCGCTGTTTCCGAGCTCATCCCGTAGAAGAGCTTGAGCTTCTGCCCGTTCTTCTCAATCACCTCCCCGGCACACTCCGTGTGGCCCGAAAACATTCCTCCCAGCATAACGAAATCGGCTCCGGCTCCTGAACCCCAACGGGGGAGAGGGGACAAGAAGAAGGGGAAAGAGCTCAGAGAACATCAGCTCCAGAAGGATCCACGTGCCGCGCCAACTCACCCCTCCCTGCTCCTTGCAATACTCAAGACGAAGAGTTCAAACTCACCTTTTTTGGAAAATGTTAAGAAGGCTCGCCAGTAGGGAGATGGGCACCGGACGCCCAGAGGGAGAAATGCAGCCTGCTGGTGGCTGGTGGCTAATGCACGAGACAATCCTTAACGGTAACTGATGACCAACTTTGAGCACCTTCCCACAGAGGTCTAAGTCTTATCATCAGAGCAGCCTGAAGAACTGGGCAGCATTTTCTACAGAGTGTTGCCTTCTCTCCTCCCCCACAGTCACTCCTCTGGTGTTCTCAACAGGCATCTGGTCTACCTTAGGCTATCGGCACCCTCACACTCTGCCTGTGTAGATCACAGAAGACCTTGAACAAACCGAAACTCCTACACCGGGGACTGGGAATTGAGAAACCTACAGGCTGGCTATATATGGCACCGAAGCTGCCTCTCCAGTGTCTATCAAAGGGCATGGCACATGGTTGATGTAGAGTTACTGGCTGTCAAGAAAGGAAAAGGCGTATGTGGAAGAACCAGAAATCTCCCCATTGCCCATCCTGTCCCTGGATGCGTATGCGGTCTCTCCACAGACTATGAACTTCTCCTGAGGCCTATGGAGGGTTTACGTTTAGAACCCGAGGACATCAGGGTCCAGACGGACTCAGTAATTAGGGTAAAGGGCAAGGAGAAGCAGCAAGCATGGCAACCCCCGAGAAGCGGCCTTGACCTCTTCCATCGGGCCAGGGACGTATTTACAGGAGGGCTCTGGGATTTGCATTAGGCCTGCCAGGGCCTTGTGTCCAGCAGTTCAGAAAAGCAGGCTCTACAAGCCTGGCCCCTTGGCCTGGCATCGGACAAGCAACATACAAAGGGACCCTCCTACATGGCAGCAAGATTTATAGGTCCTTCATTCCCGGGCCCCGATCCGGAATACTGGATGCTTGGCCACCCTGCCGTGACTTTAAGGGGGCAGAGGGAAACTGGCGTCCAGCCAGGCCTCTCCCCCCAACCAGAGGGGATCCCCAAGACCAGGAACTGTTATCTACGAGACATCTTCTTAACGACCAGTCACTTTAAAGTGTGCCAGCCCCTCCTCTGTGCAGGGAGCCCAAGCCAGACCACCCACTGGCAGGAAGTAGATTTGGTGCAAAACTCAGTAACAAAAACATCTTTAGCTAACGGGTAAGTGAGCCCAGTAGTGTGGGGGACTCCTGATTCTCCCTGCTCTGCAGCGGCCTGTGGGACGCCGACCCTGTCACTCCCTCTCAGGGCCTCGGCCTCCACAATGATCAAGGAGGCTCCCTGGATTACACAGAGATGACCCCCATGTTCCCTTCCATAACCGAGATGCTTGATTAACCAGCTCTGGCAGACGGACCTTGGCACTTGGCCAAGGGTGAGCGGCGGGCGGAGGGGACAGTGCATGGAGACGCTGCCAGCCAGCCCAATGCTTTCCTGCTTTCCCAAGGAAAGGTCGGGTGGCCCCAAAGCCCCACAGCATCACAGCTGCACGCGGCTGCCCCATGCTGGGAAACAGGCACCTCGGCCCTGGACCTCGGTGAGAGTGCTGGGGGGCTCCGGCCCCTCCCAAGAGACTCCCCCTGCTTCAGTTCCCCTGCCTGAGGTCACTGTGGACCTGATACTGGCCTCTTCCACAGGCAGCCTGAGCCTTCTAAGCCTGGCTTGTAGGCTGTGGCCCGTGTCTATACCCCAGGATGCCTGCTGGGTGGGATCAGGCATCAGGATTCTGGCCAATCGGGGCTGAAGTCCAGAGACAGGAAATTCAGGCCGGGCTCAGGATTCCCCCAGCAAGCTCCGCCTCCCATTCCGGTTCCCACCGGAGGCCAGCAGGGCTGCGGGGAGCTCCCTCCCCGCCCTCCCTCCCTCCTTCCTTCCCCGTCCCCTTACCAAAGGCTTTGGCGACATCTCCCGGACAAGTGCAGCCTCCGTCCTTCGAAGAGGAAAAAGCAAGGAGAGGGAGTCAGCGGGGTGTTCGGCCAGGCTGTCCCCTCCCCTGGGGTCATGGGGATAGGATATCCGTGATATCCGGATGCACCCCTCCTCTCCCCACCCCCACCCGGGCCAAGGGCAAGCCCCCAGCCAAAGTCAGCGACCCTCAGGGCCAGAGCCCGGTGCTCCCCAGCTGCCGTGGCCTCACTCCGTTTGCTCTCCTCAATGTGGCACCTGCTGTCCCAACAAGCCCTGCGTCCCCCCCTAGGATCTGCCCTCCCCTGCAAGCCCAGGGCAGAGGGTCTCCCTCAGGAGCCGCTCTGAGACCCCCCCACCCCTGCCCTGCTAGCCCCTCACACAACATGCGGGGCCCGGGCCTTCCCAATTCATGTCTCATTCAAGGAGTCCCCTTTCCCTCCCTGCCTGGCGTGAGGTGAGGTCTATTTAGCCCAAGAGTGGAATTATTTTAAGATCCGGAAAAAGGACACAGAGTTAGTTCCTTTACGATTCCAGCCGCCACATGCGTCTCCGATTCAACTTTATGTAACGCACCCAGTAGGCTTAAAATCAAACCTGCATCCCAGAGCCGCCGCCCCTCCCCGCCACCACCAATGGGGCACTCGCGCCAGGGGCCGGTGAGCAGGGCCGTCACCCTGGGCTGCCCAGCAGGTGCAGCCTTGGGGGCTCTATCTCCGCACCAGCGACACAGTGCGCAGCTTCCCGGATGCAGGGCCCACCGCGCGTCCTCACAGACACAGGCTGCCGCCTGCTAGTCAGTGCGGCCTATGTCAAGTCCAAGGGGGAGGCCAGCGAGGGCGGCCTGGACTTGCAGCCGGATCCCACACAGAGAGAGGCAAGGAAGCAAAGACCAGGGGTAGCAGGGTCAGAGCGGATGTGATGACAGAGCCCTGGGCCCAGAACAGGCGTGGGAGGAACTCGAAGGTCAAGTCCGGGAGGTGGGACCTGCCCATAAAGAGATGAGCTTCTCTGACCCCAGGGGGCCAAGGGTGCTGAGGAACGGTCACATCGGAAGTAGTCTCTCAATGGAAGTGACATGGCCAAGCCGTCCATGCAGACAGCGCCGGGACGCGGGATTGTACCTCGTGTTGATGTGTGGATGCTTCCACACGTCAGCATGGCTACTCTCTCTTCAAGGTACAAACCCCCTATACGCCCTTTGCTGGTCCTGCCAATTTTCAAGTGCTTTATCTCTTTATCAAAGAGTGGGTGGCTCAGTCCGTGAAGCGTCCAACTTTGGCTCAGGTCGTGATCTCACAGTTCGTGAGTTCGAGCCCTGCGTCGGGCTCTGCGCTGACATCTGGGAGAGCCTGGAGCCTGCTTCGGATTCTGTGTCTCCCTCTCTCTCTGTGCCCCTCCCCAGCTTGTGCATTTGCTCTCTCCCCTCTCTCTCAAAAATAAACAAACATTATAAAGTGTCTTAAAAAAAAAAAAAGAGCACTCCATGATGTGCCGCAGAGAGGACATCATACTTACAGCATCTCCTACTCACTTTGCTTAGGGACACGTTTATAAATAGACAATGCAGCCCAAAGAAGCCAGGCTGTGCATTTAACCCAGTGCAATCCGACGTCCCGTAATGCCTTGGGGCAAAGGAGTCTGCTCCCTTCTACCGTCAAGGGGTCACTTGCAAATATTGTTCAAAGCAGCCTCTCATGTACCCAGGGGGCAGGGCTGTTAGGGGCAAATCTCTGCAAACTAAGACACGCATCTGCTTTCACTTACATTCACAGCTGCTGAAAGGTCGTCAGAAACAACGTGCAAATATTCCAAGAGCTACTTGTTTTTGTTGTTCAAGAGCGTTAACATTGTATTTTAGTAGAAACAGCATCACATGAGTGGTAGGAGCCTGCTCTGTGATGTGTCAGCCTCTCTTTTCTTCGTCAAAATACCTGCTCTTGGAGCGCCTGGGTGGCTCAGCCTGTTAAGTGTCTGACTTCAGCTCAGGTCATGATCTCTAGGTTCATGGGTTCGAGCCCTGCATCGGGCTCTGTGCTGACAGCTCAGGACCTGGAGCCTGCTTCTGATTCTGTGCGTGTATCTCTCTCTCTCCGCCCCTCCCCCACTTGAGCTCTGTCTCTCTCTCTCAAAAACAAATAAATATCCAAAAAATTAAACAAACAAACAAAAAGCCCCTGCTCTTCTCTCAAATGCAGGTTGGTGAAAGCAAGTAAGGAAGAGGCAGAAGGAATGCACATGAAACACCTACTATGGGCCAGAGGTGTATGACAAAGCTCATTTTTCTATTTCAACACCACTAGAACCCAAAGGTGATAGTTTGTGGATGGCGGGGGAAATGAGCGGGTGCAGGGGAGCCGGCTCGGGAAGGTTGAGTGACTTGCCCAAGGTCACACAGCTATAATAATGGAAGAAGAAGATTAGAACCCGGGTTAAGAGTACACTCTGAAAGTGTCTAGAAGAAGCACACTTATCAGAACATGAGCAGTGGTTGTTATCTGAAGAGCTCAGCAGTTCTAGCAATCTTCATGTTTATCTGTATTTTCTCACTTTTTCTAGGCTCAACCTATTTTAGGGGGGAGGGAATTTCTCAGGCCTCAAAAAAAATTCAATTATTTTGAGAGAGAGAGAGAGAGAGGAGACAGAATCCCAAGTAGGCTCCACACTGCGTGGAGCCTGACATGGGGCTCAAACTCACGAACCGTGAGATCACGACCTGAGCCAAAATCAAGAGTCGGACGCTTAACTGACTGAGTCCCCCAGGCATCCCACTTGGTTTAGGTCTTTCTAAAGAATTGTCTAAGTGCTTCTAAGGTGCTATATTAAATCATTAAAATCATCGGAGATTTTGCAGATCCATCTTTAACTCTCTGCAGAGGGTCAGTGGGCCAATGTGAGCACTAGTGACCAAGTTTAGAGAAGGGAGGTTTGGGGATTATAATCATCTGGTTCCTCACCCCTCACCGTTACTGGCCCTTCATGATGCAGGGCCTCCTGAGCCTTGATACGCACGCTCTCTCGGCCTACATAAAATGTGCTCATTAAAACGCTGGAGCTGTGGGAGCGCCCAGGCGGCTCAGGTGGTTAAGCATCCAACTCCTGACTTCGGCTCAGGTCACGATCTCACGGTTCCTGGGTTCAAGCCCCACACTGGGATCTGTACTGACAGTGCAGAGTCTGCTCGGTGTTCTCTCTCTCTGACCCCCCCTCACTTGCTCTCTCTCTGCCTCTCTGTCTCTCTATGTCTCTCTCTGTCTCTCTGTCTCTCTCTCTCACAACATAAATAAAAATAAACTTAAAAAAAATGCTGGCGCTTGGGTGCCTGGGTGGCTCAGTCAGTTAAGCACCGACTTGGGCTCAGAGAATGATCTCGCGGTTCGTGAGTTCGACCCCCACATCAGGCCCTCCACTCAGTGCTGTCTCCCTCTCTCCGCTTTGCCACCCCGCTCACACTCGTTCTCTCTCTCTCAAAAATAAATAAATATTTTTTAAAAAGAAAGAAAATGCTGGAGCGTGAGTTAAGAAGAAATAACGGTGATTAGTCAACGTCATCCTAGGACTTCTTTCTAGGTCCTGTGCAGCACTACAAAGCCCGGGCGCCCTCGGTTATCAGGGGAGAGTAAACTCACTGGGTGCTCAAAGCCCCCCTTCTAACCTCGGCGCACCGGGCACGGACTGTCTTCTCCCGCGGGAAGACGGGCGCAGGGCCGCGTGGGGAAGGACCAGCCGGGGAACACAGGGAGGTGATGTCTCCCGGAGCTGGAGCTGGAAACGGGAAAGAACTGGGATGGAAAGCGAGCAGACGGGGGCCGCCCCCACCCTGCATCTTCTGCAACTTCGGCAAGCCCTTCTTTTTCCCTCTCTTGGAGCCTCCTTATCTCCTAAGAGGGGGAAAGATGGGAAGTCAAGGGAAGCCGTGGATGCTGGGGACGAACAGACCCCTGTCTGAGTGCTGGCTCTGCCACTGCCGGCAGTGATCTCACCCAGTCACTTATGACCCTGAGGCTTTAGCTCCTCAGCCGGTTGTGATGGCTAACTTTGTGTGTCATCTGGGCTGGGCCACAGAGTGCCGAGAAATGCGGTCAAACGTTAGTCTGGTTGTTTCTGGGAGGGCTTTTTTTTTAATGTTTATTTTTGAGACAGCGATAGAGAGAGCAAGCAAAAGTAGGGAGGGGTAAAGACAGAGGGGGACAGAGGATCCAAAGCAGGCTCGGCGCTGACAGCAGAGAGCCCGATGCGGGGCTTGAACACATGAACCATGAGACCATGATGTGAGTCAAAGTCAGACACTTAACTGACTGAACCACTCAGAGGCACCTGGGAGGTTTTGTTTTTTGTTTTTTGTTTTTTAAATGAGATTAACAGGGGCGCCTGGGTGGCTCAGTCGGTTAACCGTCCGACTTCAGCTCAGGTCATGATCTCACGGTTCGTAGGTTCGAGCCCCGCATCAGGCTCTGTGCTGACAGCTAGCTCAGGGCCGGTCTTCAGATTCTGTAACTCCCTCTCTCTCTGACCCTCCCCTGCTCGCGCTGTCTCTATCTCTCTCACTCAAAAATAAATAAAACATTAAAAAAAATTTTTTTTAAATAAATGAGATTAACATTTGAATCGGTAGACGGAGTAAAGAAAAGTGTCCTCCTCGGTGTGGGTGGGCTCCATCTCATCAGTTGAAGGTTTGATGGAACAAAAGGGCTCACCCTCCTTAAGTGAATTTTTCCTGAATGACTGTCTCTGAACTGGGACAGGGGCTTCTTCCTACCTTTTACCTCCAACTGAAGCATCAGCTCTTCCTCGTTCTCAGGCCTTCAGACTCTGACCCAGACTATCTAACTAGATCGCCAGCTCTCCAAGATCCCTGGCGTAGCAACTCCCCCTGCAGATCTCAGGGCGTCTCACTCCCCCGTAATCACATGAACCAATTCCTTATAATGACTACTCCCTCCCCTCCTCTCTTGCCACACACACCCCCCTACGCACACACACACACAGCCCTACACACACGCACACACACTACTGGTTCCGGTTTCTAGAGAACTCTAATACATCTGTCAAGTGAAGACAACAGCTAGTTTGCCAGGTTGTTCCAAGGACTAGAACTTATAAGTGATGGGTTCCAGGAATGGAACAGATGCTCAATACATAAGTAATAGCCATTCCTCCTTCTACGTCCGTTTCCACTTTTAAAATCCTCTTTTTTGTGCAATGTCCCTAGCTGATGATGACAAGACTCACTAGTCATACTTTAATCTTCACCCACGCAGGGGGTGTCCTGAATTTACAGCCCTGCCCCCTCAGAACCCCATGTGGGCCATAATAAATAGAAACCTAATTCAAGTCCAGCCTCTTGAGTGTAAGCACCTGCAAAGAGCCCCATGCTGTGGCTTCCTTTTCTGAATCTCAACAGCCCGGCTGTGCTCATTCAGCAACTAAAGTGTAAAATGACACCGCTGGAAGGAAACCAGACAGAAAGGCAGGATACAAAATACCTGGTGGGTTTCCAGGGGGTTTAGGGATCACTGGCAAGCGAGAGAAGCCTACTTGTGAACCCCTATCAAAGGGACAGTGGGAGACACTATCTAGCCAGGAGGAATGAGCTCAGGCCAGAGAGACAGGTCCCACGTGAGACTGTGAACTTCACCTGGTCTTCTGGCCGCAAACTGAACTTCTGACCCCATCCGGGAAACCTCCCACCGTTACTGAGAGCCTCGGGGCACCAGGACCACAGCCTGGGCTGTCACTATCTGTAACTGACAAATGCAGAGAAGCTGTTCCCTGGGCACCCGCTGATAAGACCTGGCTTTGAACCCTGACCCAACCAAGGTAGCTGAGCCTCCCCACTACGGAAACCAGCGGTTCTGAAAGTTGAGAGCACATCACAGTTACCTGGAGGGTTTGTTAAAACAGACTCGTGGGACCTCACCTTCAGAGCTGCCCATCGATCGATTCAGCAGGTCGGCCGAGAATTTCTAACAAGTTCTCAGGAGATACTGATGCTGCCGGTCTGGGCCCTACACTGAGAGAATTGCTAAAATAAAGGATCAATGATGTGGTGCTGGATAAAGAGATCCCAAGTTTATTTTCGGGGGCCGGTGGTACAAGCAGAGCAAAAATGGTCCATCAACTAAGCAGGTGTGAAGTTTCTAGAAGGACACAAGTGTGGGGAACTCAGAACACGTTCATGGTAGAACCATTCATTGGACATTCATTGATTTGGAAATGGTGGCCATTCAAGGAATATATATGATATGGGGTTCATATCTTTTTTAATTTTTTAAATGTTTATTTTTGAGAGAGAGAGAGAGAGCACAAGCGGGGGAGGGCAGAGAGAGAGGGAGATACAGAATCCGAACCAGGCTCCAGGCTCTGAGCTGTCAGCACAGAGCCCGACGCGGGGCTTGAACTCACAAACCGTGAGATCATGACCTGAGCCGAAGTCGGACCCTTAACCGACTGAGCCGCCCAGGCGCCCCCGGGGTCTTTATTTTGATGAAGACTCTTATTGGTGAAAATGATCACGTAACAGAGATTTATGACTAAATTACACCTGGTCCTTTTGTGGCCACCTCTGAGGAGTCGACTTTGCTAAATGGGGTCCAGGGATGTCTCTTTAAGAAAGCTTCCGTGGCGCTCTCCCGTCACTATAGCCCAAAATAAGGTGAAAGTGATGACGTGAGAACTACATCATGCGCCATACTGGAGGCTGATGCAGCCTGAGGGTCTCAGGGAGCTGGATCACCACATTCAGCAAAGGGCTTACGTCACAGTGAGTGGTGTTCCTCTGGGCACCAGGACAGGAGCTCAGGGAAGGGATGAGGCGTGGAGGTCCTTACAACTCTCAGCAACCAATAAACCTTCCATCATCTATTCCGGCTTCTAGCACATAGGAGATGTTCCATAAAAACTTGCTGGTTGGATGGATGGAGGGATGAAAAACTTGCATGAAGAATTAGAAGGAACACAGGAAGTCTGCACGGGATTGCAAGGTAACAACAGAATCCCAGCTCTGGGGAAGCAACAGCTATAGCAATCGATTGCTGGGGGGAGGCTCAACACGAGGCAGTGTGCACACAGCGGGGTGTAAAGCATATTATTATACCCCCAAAGCCAGTCCGGAAATCAAGCACCAGCAGGCTGGGGACGCTGAGCTGAAATCGACAAGGGGTCACTCTGTGGGGATCTGTCATTGTGTGATGCATTTGTATGCTGTTTCTCAGTCGCCTACCAATTATTTAACGTGGGAGCCCGGCTTAGCAACCGAACACTGAAAAGGTCTGAGGGTTTCATTTAACATATCCATTTTATATATGTGTATAGATTTATACATGTGCGTATAGATATGTATGTATAAGAGCATCCACATAAGTGGAAGCCGCAATTGTTGAATTTGTCCGATTACACCCCACCTGTTCTGACCTGTTCTGAGCGTCTCATCCGGAAGGAAAGAGCAAGCATACGTCTCTTCGACCGTCCTTAACGTTTAGGGGCTGAGCACCACACCACTGTCCTTCCAGGAGCTTCCTGCACGTGCTGCTAGATCACGGTCTCTGCCTCTCCTCACCCCTTCCCATCTGTTCTCAGCCCTCGGAAACGGAACTTCTGCCCCCAACAGGCCACTGCATCTGCTCTCACGCTGGTAACCAGGGACCAGTCACCGGCATCATTTGACACTCTGCAGGGGTGATTAGCTAAGGTGAGGTCGTCCTGGAGGAGGGTGCACCCCCAGTCCAACATGACTGGCATCCTCACGCAAAGGAGAAACGTGGACACACGTGCGTACACGGGGCAGATGCCACAGGCACATGAGGCTACGGTACCGCCAGCCAAGAAACCACCAGAAGCTGCAGAGGCTGGAAACAGAGGCTTCCCCACAGCCCTGGTGACCCTGCGGATACCTCAGTCTTAGACCTCTGGCCTCCATGACTGGGTCTTGTTTGATTCCCCCCAAGTTGGGGTGCTTTGTAGCAATTAGCGGCCCTCTCGTTCTCGCAGAGCTCGCCCAGTAACCCCCATCACGCTACCTACCTGCCGCCTTGGGTTCTTACTGACTACTGTGCCAGCTTCCCTCGGTGCAGAGGAAGTGGGGAGCCAGGCCTGGGTCTCTGCCAGATGTCACCGCTGTGACCAAGGTGACTCACTGCCAAGCCCACAGGATGCCACGGGGATGAGGGGCCAAGGAGCAGGGGCCCCCCTGAAGTCCCGAGATGTTCCCACGCCCATCCCCTGTCCCACACCTGCCCCACCGGAGACTTACAGAGATGATGTGCCCCTTCAGGCCATGGGCAGAGTCCGCGCACTCGATCACGGCACTCAGCTGGGGGTAGCCCACCCCTGTCTTGGTGCGGGTGGTACACACAGAACCTGGATGGTGGGAGAAGCGAGGCCCGAAGAGAGACGGTTAAGAACGAGCAGAACATGACACAAACAGAGCCTCCATCACCGGCACACAGCCCTGCCCCAATGTGCCCGGGGGCGGGGGGTGGGGGGGCTTTCTTCCCCTAGAGGAGGGGCAGGTGGATAAAACCACACCATCTGGCCTCGTCCCTTCTGCGGTCCTTACCGTCACCAACTGCTGCTGCCTGGGACGCCCTCCCCCCTTACCTTTCACTGTCACTCGCCTATGCCATCAGCCCCCACCTCATGGCCACACGGACTGTCCCTGCGGACACTCTGTCCCTTTCCACGCCCCTCACTTTTCCTCATGACCACAGCATACTTCAAGGGACCCTTCGCGCTCCTCCCACGGCCTCTTTCCCTTCAATTTTGGTCAATCTCTAACTTCTCTGAGCCTCATGGCCTCGCCTGTGAAACTGCCAGCCTGGGGCTGCCACGGGGCCAGCAGTAAGCCCTGGAGCGAAGGGAGCGACTCTGACCCCCTTCCGGCACCCGCTCCCACCCGGGTCTGTCGGTGCGCCCCGGCCTCCGGGGCTTCACAACCACCCACCCCACTCCCGACCAGAGCCCCCGTCCAGCCTGGGCTGTGGGGTCAGCTTCCGCTTCAGGACTCAGACCGGCCTCCTGGACGCCTTCGCCCCCTTGACTTCTGCCCTCTGCCTTTCCCACCGTCAACCCGAGTCCCAGCTGCCCTGTCAGCAGAGTATTTTCCCCCTACGTCCAGGCCGAGTCGTGCCAGGAGCACCGACGTCTCCAGCGCACGCACCCCTGCTCAAGTCCCGTCCCTCCCTCCCGCCAAGGTAGCGCCCCTGCACCCCAAGATCACCCAGACCGAACTCCCAGATGTCCCCTGCCACCCTCCTCTGCCACCTCTTCCTCCCTCCTGCTCCCCACGCGACGGCCACGACGGCCTTCCCGCTCCTGCGGCAGAACGAGCTTCTCCCCACCTCGGGGACCCTCTGTACTCCATGCCCTCTCTGCCCAGCGCTCCCTGTGAGCCAAGCCCCCGGACCTGCCAGCCCTTCTCAGCTCTCCGGCTTCGTCTTGAATCTCACCACCTCGGGGGAGTTGTTCTGACACAGCACTCACTTCAAAAGAGGCATTAAAATCACTATTTGTGTAAGAACGCAGGGGATCTGTGTTCTCTGCTGGGTATAAGCTGCCTGGACAGGGACTGCTGCAGGCCTGGCGCTGAGAACTGAGCCTGGTGCATAGCAAGGGGCTATAAATAGTTGCCGAAAGAATGCGCGAACTTAACATAGATGAGTCACCCACATGCTCCACGGCTCAGTCGGTGGGGCTTGAACTCCACTGCCAACCAGGCTTGGGGACAAGGTGCCTGGAACCCTTCCTCCTGTCCCGGCCGCCCACCACCACCAATGCCTTCACGTACCGCCCCCCTCCGTCTCTCCCAGCATCCTCAAGGACAAGATCAGACAGAGCTGTGTCTATACTTCCAGGGCCGGATTCAGCAAGAAAACCAGAGAGGCAGGGGACGCCCTCTTTCCTCCTGCACCCATACGGCTGCAGGGCAGAGTACACCTCTTGATGTCCATTCTTACAGCAGGTGTTGCTGCTCACGGTCCCGGAGCCAGCGAGCTGCTCTCCGCACCGAGGCACCCTCTGCCCCCGCCATCGGCCCTGCATTGTACAAGGCAGAATTTGTTCATAATTTCTGCTTCGTCACCGGCTTTTCGCCTTCTCTCCCACACCACGGCTGGATCCTTGCAGGAAGGCAGGGATCTACTACAGGGGCACAGAGCTCTGCCCATGTGACAGACCTACAGAGATCAGGTCTCACCGTTCTTGGAAAGGGCCATCCAACAAGGCACTGGAATGGTCTTGATTAAGGCTCAGGTCAAAAGTAGAAGTTGGATACATGTTCTTCCTCCCAGCCAGGGGCAGGGTGCTCATTTTTAATGCTGTCACTCACGGGGAGAAAACCCAGTGTTTTTATGCTAAAGAATTCGTGAAATGTAACGATCTCCTGCAATCAGTTTAAAGAAGCAGCTTCAGAAAAGCTCCCTACTCTGTTTAGTCCTTTCTGTTCTTCTAGACAGCCCTGCCAGGGCTGGGAGGCGTGGAGGGCGGCACACACAGGGCTAATGGAAAGGCAATAAATCTCCTGGGGAAGCATCATGCACACACAGAGGATGTTCATGAAGGAAACAACTGCAGCTGAATGCTCAAGATTACATCAAGAACAGCTCTTTGAGAGCCAAGTGGGCTGCTCACATACCTTCAGATCCTGTACAGCACCCACTCAGCACAATGGTGGCTAGTACACACTCGATAAGTATTTCTGATTAAATAGGTAACTGGTGAGTGTCCCGGTCTACTGGGAGCCTATTCTATTATTAGCCCAGTCTACGACATCCTAAGTGGCGAGCTCCTTGTAAGTAAGAACTGGGTCTTATCCTCTCTTGGACTTTTCAAAGATGACCAACGCTCAGTAAAGGCCAGGGTTGCCTTTCCTCTTACGCAGAAAATGTTATCAGGTAGCTTGTGTGATGATATCCAAAGCCCAGTCTTGACAATGTCCCTGTATTTTAAACGCTCAAGTACTCTGATGAGCCTACAAGACTCTTTATACACATCCTGTTACTAACTGTGCCAACCCACAACCCAACGAAGGCTTCTGCGTCCAGCAGTGAGTTCCCACACTCCTCATCCATTGCTTTATGGTTTGCTTCCTTCTTTGGAAGTGTTTTTTTGAATGGGTGATATTTAAAAACAAAAATCTTTGCTATTTTTTTTTCCAGCTGAAAATGTATATCTTCTTTCCTTCTCTCAAATTTTAGTGTGTGTTTAGTAATGGATGTGCAAGGAAGAATAAGAAAGCATGAAAGTTCATGTTCCTGTACAGCCAAAGGAGAAGGTGAACGCCAACTGGCCCCATGAGAAAATGGCGCCACCCAATATAAGGACAGAAGGGCTCTGCCTTGTTCCTCCAGTCAAGAAGCCAACAGGTGGTCCTAGGAGAGAATGTCTAAGAGAATATGGGCAAAATCCAAGATGCCTATGTATCAGGTGAGGAGCCAAGGGTAGTAACTGACTGGGCCAGAGGTCAAGTTCAAGTGTGGCCTCACAGCTGCATGCCTATGTGCAATGTTTGGGGGTCCCTCAGACCTTCATGTAAACTTGACTCGTTTGTGTCCATTAACTGTCCCCACGATTCTTCACCCTCTCACCTTCCTCTTCAAGGTATATAAGATCATTATGAAGTCTGCATTCTCTTCTTCCACATTAATGCTCTGAAACGAGGACCTCACATTCTACCCACACCCCGGCTCCTTCAAGACATACCCTGGTGGCGACCCAGTGACATGTCCTAAAAGACCTTCTTCTGGAAGCTCAACTTCCAAAAGTGTTGTGATACTTCCAAAAGAAATGTGCTTTACCTTTGAGGCGGGGTCACCCACGGGCTGCCTTCTGGCCATCTCTAGTAGCCCCCAGCCCCACATCCCAGTGCCCCCCATACAGCCTCTGCTGGGCTCCCCAGCAAGCCTTACCTGGTCCAACGCCCACTTTGATGATGTCCGCACCAGAAAGAATAAGCTCTTCTACCATCTCCCCTGTTACCACGTTCCCGGCCTGAGACAGAGAGAACACAGGCTGCGATCACAATCTAATACAAAGGTGGGTGAATGAAGTGCCCCACACCTGGACACGCAGCTGAGCATGTCTAAAGCCACAATGCAGCCTGGGGCCCAAAAGAGGGGGGTGGGGAAACAATGGACTCAATTCCCGATTCTACATGAAATCTCAAGTCGATGGGTCAGGGTGTTCCTCTGGTTTTCTTCTCTACTCACTAGGAACACAGACTCTAACATCTGATACCGCACTTGGGTGAGCTGAGAGCAGAAGGCATGCAAGCATATAATTTTAGAACTACGAGAGACCTGAGATGATCAAGGTCAGAGCTTTTGAACATGCCCATGATGGCCAACACAAAACCTTACAGAGAACCCAAATACATACAATAAGCAATGAAATGCTCTTTCAGATGATCATAATGTTCACTGTTGGGAATGATATGTTTCGGACACTAGAAAACCCCTGAAGAACCTTTAAGGGACTCTCAGGGCTCAGGATTAGGAAACCCAGCGATCGTCTCACCGATAGGAAATGCCTCGGTGTCTGCCTACGGCTGGCCCCATCTGGATATGAAAGGGCAAATGAGTTTTGCTGACCACCAGCACCGGAGCACGCTCCGATTTCAGAACACGAGGCTGTGGCCCCAAGAATAAACATGGAAACCAGGACACGGCGGAAGCTAAAACCCAGAAAGATGCATCTGGTTTGGACATTGGACAAGTTCTTTCACTGCAGGAGCCTGGGAGCACGAAAATAGCCCTTTTCATTACGACTCACTGCCCTGTGGATTCTCCAGCTGGTACATAGGATACTTGGCAAGATGCCTGACTGAATTTTCACAACTGTACAAAGTCTTTTCTGGGAAATGCATCCTTTCTCATGTTACTTTTTTTTTTTTTTTTTTTGCTTTGAAGCTCCACTGTCTTTTCAGTGAATTCATTGCTGGGGAGGGGGGGAGTTTTTCTTTTTTTTTTTTTAACCCAAACAAAGTGACTTTTAACTCTGTATAAAATGTCCTGGAAAGGTTAACAAGAAAGGCTCAATGCTCTTTAATCCAACATATGACAATGGAAGATGCTAGATGGTCCAGAAACAGGACCAGAGCACTAAGAATACCGTGTCCCCAAAGCTGGCTTCAGATGGATTCCAGAGATTCCAGAATTAAATTAAAAGATGTGCCCTCCCGGATTTAGAATGCCTCGAATACCTAGAATAAGCATAAAAGTGAAAGATATACGTGTACATACAAACACACATTTCATACAATCAACAACACTAAGAGGCAAATAATGTGGCAGAGAAAAATACCTCTGTGCATGACAAAGGCTTAACTAACATTATAAAAGCTCTCCCAAATCTGCCAAAAAAAAAGCAAAAAAAAAAAGCTAACAACTCACAGAAGAACTGCCAAAGGACATGAACAAACTAAAAAAATAAAGTGGCCAATAAACATAGGGAAAGTGCTCACCCTCACTAAGAATCCAATTTAAACTCAGATACCAGTGAGGTACTACCTTTCACTTAAATGATCAACGACTACAAACATTAAATACGAAGGAGGAAACAGACACTATCTTTTTCTGCTGGTTTAACGTCTACTTTAGTACAAGTTTTCCTGGAAGGCAACTGTCCATATAGAACAAATGCAAAACTACATACAGCCTTCGATCTAGTAAGTGTACCTCCAAGATCCCTCTCCCAAGGGAATAATCAGACATCAAAGATTTAACTACAAGGATGTATGTTATTTATTTATAACGGTGCAAAACTACAAATCTATTAACCAAAATGGGAATAGTTCAACAGCCTGGTGTTTTTTCACCTACGTGGTGTTTTTAAGATTGGTTAGATGGCACCAGAAAATGCTTAAGGGGTTTCAGTATAATGTTAGGGGGAAGAGAAGGAAATAGTAAGATCTCAACTTGTAAAAACAAAATCAACAAGGGGCCCCTGGGTGGCTCAGTCAGTTAGGCACTCTTGGTTTCAACTCAGGTCATGATCTCATGGTTCATGGGTTCGAGCCCCCGCACTGGGCTCTGCACAAGCAGCGTGAAGCCTCCTTGGGATTCCCCTTCTACCTCTCTCTCTGCCCCTCCTCTGCTTACTCTCTCTCAAAATAAATTAACTTAAAAAAAAACTGAAGAAAGAGGGAGGACAGGTGACTTTCCACCTGCAAAAGCTGGCCCAATCAAGTTGGAAACCAAGAAAAGTAAAACCAAGGGAAAAAGGAGAAAGGCAAAATCACAAATGAAAATGACCACAGGACATGATCTGGCCGGGAAATGGCCCCCATCCCCGCCCAGGAAGCTGCACATGGGGATGACTTGAATGACGCAGGCATGATGCAGGGGTGTGGAGCCGGCCAGGGTGAAGAGCCAGGATCCAGCCCATCTGGGCCCTCAGCACTGCCTCCGTGGCACAGATAGCATCCGTGGCACACGCTCATTTCCTGGCACTCGTGACAAAGCGCAAGCTCTGGGCCCTCCCGGGGTCGGGGCACCACACCAGGCAGGCCATTTCCACCAGGCGCCTCTCTCCTAGGGGAGGCTGAGCATGTCCAGACCCCCACCCATGCTCTGCCGGCACCCAGCACCCCTCCAGGTCAAAGAGAGGCATGAGGACCCAAGGGAAAGACTATGAAAAGCAACAAGATTAAAAGAGGTCCTCAGGCAAAAAACCAAACCAAGACTGTTTTGCCTCAATTTTTCCAGCTTTCCTTTAGACCCAGAGAGCTAAGGCAGCATGAGTTCAGAAAGGCCTGGGGTGGACTGGCAGCCCCACACGTACCACGTCCCTAAGAGCGGGCTCTGAGTCTCCATTTATCTTGCTCGGAAGTGGGACTAACCACACCCACTTGGTGCTGTCACGATAAGGTTTTCAAAGAAAGTTCTATTCACTTCCTAGACAGAGCCCGGCTCTCAGCTGGTCCTCAGTAAAATGTCAGTCCCCCCCACTTAAGAATGGTTTCTGTACTGGGGCGCCTGGGTGGCTCCGTCAGTTGGGCATCCGACTCTTGACTTCAGTTCAGGACATTATCTCCACAGTCATGAGATCCAGCCCTGTGCCGGGCTCTGCACTGACAGCTCGAAGCCTGCTTGGGACTCTCTCTCTCCGCCTCCACTTCGGTCTCTCTCTCTCTCAAAAATGAATAACATTTTAAAAAAAGAAGAATGCTTCTTGTATATTGCTCCTTTTTAAGACCTCATTGTGGTCAAATACACGTAACATAAAATTTACCGTTTTTAGCTATTTTTAAGTAGACAATTCAGTGGCACCGAATACATTCACACTGTTGTGCAGACATCACCACCATCTGTTCTTACAACTTTTCATCATCCCAGACTGAAGGTCTGTACCTATTAAACAAGGACTTCTCGCGTGGGGCTCTGTGCTGACAGCTTGGAGCCTGGAGCCTGCTTCGGATTCTGTGTCTCCCTCTCTCTCTGCCCCTCCCCTCCTCTCTCTCTCTCTCTCTCAAAAATAAATAAACATTAAAAAGTTTTAAATAAATAAACATCTACCCAGTTTTTACTGGCTCTTCTGAGGCCCTCTGCCAAGAAAAGTCCTTTCTCGAGGAGGATATAAGGCGGGTAGTTTGCAAAGAGCTGCAGGCCAGGTTTGGCCTGTGGGGCCAACTTCCCACAGAAGGTGATGGAATGTTAATGCCAGTACCTTCTCCTGAGCACACACAAGCGTCCCTACACCGACCCACGGACGCAGGAAATAGGAAATGCTATCAAGGCAATAACCATCTTTCAGGGCACATCAAATGGAGTTTGACGCGGGGCTCTCAACAAACATCCCCCGGATCCGAGGCCCATCGTGGGCTCCTGCCACAGTTCCGGAAAGACGGCATTAACAGGAAATACAGGCAACTCGGCCTGAGAGGTTATGGTCTGTCAGCCATGACCACTCCCTTGTACTTCGACAGGCAGGGCTGCCCACGACTGACAATCTGCAGAGAATTCCAAAGAGTGTCTGCCCCTTCGGGAAGAGGGACACGCAAGAGGTGACCATGAGTGCACACAGGTAACTGGTCACTGGCCACACACAGAAACCAGGAGGCCATCCCCATGGCTAACTGGGGTTTGGTCAATAGTGGCTAATGTGGCATTTCCCCAGGGGCGCAGAGCTAGGCCTCTAGTCTACTCTGAATGGATCAGGTGCCACAGATCTCCATCCGCAGGACCACATCAGATTGTCACCAGCGCAGAAGCATTTTCCAGTGGGCTTGGTGTCCGGCTGCGGTGTGGGATAACCAGAAGACACAGGCCCGGAGGCAGGCTACTTGGCTCTGGGCCCCAGGCCCACCTCGTACTGGCTATGCGATCTGCAGAAAGTTCCCTGAGCTCTCTGAGATGGAGTTTCTCATCAATGAGAGTAGGTGCGAACAACCACGCTCAAAGATCTGATGGCATTCCCAGAGAAGGGTCTCAGCCACGCTCGTGCGGGTTTCTTCAGTACCTGGAGCGCATCCTTCCTCTCTGGAAGCCACCAGGCAAATATGTGGCTTGACGGCTTACCATGCTGCTTGAACAGCCAGCACTTCCACAGGACCCTTCTCTGCCAAAGTTTCTTAAAGACCCCTGCGTTTGCCCTCCTGACACGTGGCGAGGAAAGCCTGAGGTGAAAGGCGAGGAAAGGGGGTGTGCACGTAAATCCAGAACGCACAGGAAACAGGGCAGCAGGTCAGCCCTCGCGCCTCCCGCAGACCCCCAGAGCTCCCAGCCGCTGCCAGGACCACTTCTTTCCATTTTATTAATCTTTACTT
Source organism: Proteles cristata cristata (assembly GCA_017311185.1). Classification (NCBI taxonomy): domain Eukaryota; kingdom Metazoa; phylum Chordata; class Mammalia; order Carnivora; family Hyaenidae; genus Proteles; species Proteles cristata. The sequence goes on from JAESUZ010001971.1 coordinate 1,340,302, forward strand.
ATTTATTTTGAGAGAGGGAGAGGCAAGTCAGGGAGGGGCAGAGAGAGAGAGAGGGACAGAGAGAATCCCTAGCAGGCTCCATGCTGTAAGCGCAGAGCCCAACACGGGACTCGATCTCACCAAGTGTCATGACCTGAGCTAAAATCAAGAGTCGGGCACTTAACTGACTGAGCCACCCAGGTGCCCCTAGCAAGGCCATTTCTGAGCATCTCTTCTGTTCACTGTATTGGAACGATCATAAGGACACTCAGCACCCATGTTATATGCCATTCAGTCCAAAACACTGGATAAATAAACGGCAATGCGTCCAAAAGCCATAAGAGAAATTACACTTCCCCAAACCAAGGGTGTTAACAGTACTGGAGGTTTCCAAATGAAAGGCAGATTCCAAGGGTGAGTGCAAGCAAAGATCGCCTTAGAAATAACCATCTACCTTGCCAACGTCCCCCGTTCATTGCTGGGGAAACCAATAAGAACAATGAAAACATCCCAGAGCCAACCAGCAGGCACTAAAGGGGCACTAGTGGGTGGGGGTGCCCACGGGGCCGTGGGAACTCCGCGCCGATCTCCCCCTCCCAGCCTCATCCCCATAGCAACCCCAGGGCTCTGTACTAGTGACAATGCCCCGTCCCTCGTCTGCATCCCTGAGGGGTGGAGCACGGGCAGGCTCCCTGGGCGCCACAGTGGGCAGCTTGCCTCAGCTCTCGGCAGGGCCAACCGTGAGCTAAAGCTCACAGCCCGCTGTCGGGAGCATAGGATAGAAAGCTCTGGGGCTCCAACTGATTTCTTTTTCTTTTTTTCTTAAACGTTTATTTACTTTTGAGAGAGAGAGTGACAGAGATAGAGTGCAAGCAGGGAAGGGCAGAGAGAGGAGACACGGAATTCAAAAGAGGCTCCAGGCTCCAAGCCGTCAGCACAGAGCCCGACATGGAGCTCGAACTCAAGAACCTTGAGATCATGACCTGAGCTGAAGTCGGTCACTTAACCGGCTGAACCACCCAGGTGCCCGCAACTGATTTCTGCTATCACTTACCATTTTGAAAGAAGCAGCACATGTTTTCTCTCTTTTTTTAATCTTCTTAAATTTTTTTAATGTTTTATTTATTTCTGAGAGAGAGAGACAGCATGAGCAGAGGAGAGTCCGAGAGAGAGGGAGACACAGAATCTGAAACAGGCTTCAGGCTCTGAGCTGTCAGCACAGAGCCCGACAGGGGGCTCGAACCCACGAACCATGAGATCATGACCTGAGCTGAAGTCAAACGCTTAACCGACTGAGCCACCCGGGCGCCCCTTCTCTGTCTTCTTAAAACAAAAACGAATAACCTTCCCATCCCACGTATCATTTTCTTCTCCATCAACCTTCCACCTCCGCCTTGATGCTCAGGGCACATGCCCCCAGCGGTCCTCACAACCGGCAAACAACTGTCTGAACACAGCACCGTTCACAACACATCACCCCGTGTGGTCCCCACCAGCTGTTATTATCCTCGACCTCCTTTCTGTAGGCGCGGAAAATGAGACTCAATAGGTTACGTGACTTCCCCGGAGTGGCTGAGCTCACACCAACTCCACGGCACTGAATTGGCGATTCTAAGGGTGTTACAATCAGCGGCAAAGTAGAGCAAGGAGGAGGGGCAAGTGAGACGTGTGGGACACAGAATTACAGAGTCGTTCCGGCAGGAAGCCATACGGCTTCCATAAAACCATGTGGCTGCGTCTCAATATACTATGGAGCAAAGGACGACACAAGAGCTATGCATGCAGGGTTACCGCTTACACAACGTTCAAAACCAGGCACAATTAGGCAAGGTTAAGAAGGGATCAATAGTAGTGAAGCCAGAGACATGCAAGGAAGGAAGTGATCCCTGGAGTCGGGGATGAGGGTAACCATCTTCGGTGGTAGTAGGGGCTTTTGCGCGTAGGTATGCTGGAAGGCTTGCTTATTTATTTATTTTTGAGAGACAGAGCACAACCTGGGAGGAGCAGAGAGAGAATGTGAGGCAGGCTCCAGGCTCTGAGCCATCAGCACAGAGCCCGAGGTGGGGCTCGAACCCACAAACTGCGAGATCGTGACCTGAGCCAAAGTCGGACGCTCAATGGACTGAGCCACCCAGGTGCCCCTTGCTAGGACTATTTATTAAACCTCCAAGTTCTGAGCACTTTTCTGCAGGCATGTCATGTTTCACAATTTAAGGCAAGGATTACTAAAGAGAAAGAAGTGGGAACCACTGAGTCGCCTCACTAAATCCGAGTCATTTCTCACGCCTGACCCTTCGGAACTCTCTCTTAACCCCTAAAATGCCAGTGGAGGTAAAGGACAACATCCCAAGTTTATAAGTCACTTCTATCCCCAGTGCGACTGACACACTAGAGGTGATGTGGAAAGATCTGGAAAGACCTAGACCATGCCACCTCAAAGAAGGACAGGAAAGAGCAACCCAGGGAATGCCTTATCTCCTTCTCCACAAGAAATAAACAAAGGTCTCCTCAGCATGTATTGGTCATGCTCTTTCTACAGCCTCCCAGGCAGGGTTTCACAGAATCTACCTTTAATAGCACATACTGTTGAGGGCTACCAGGTCTCAGTTCAAGGGCTGGGGCTTCCACTCTCCTGGGAGTCCTGCCTTCCGCTCTCTCTTGCGTGAGCAAAAGTTACCACAGATGGCTGGGGGCAGAAGAGCCGCAGGACACCAGATACTAGACACAAAGCTGGCCTCAAGCCCCAGCTTAGCTGCTCCACATTGGTATGACCTTGTGAAGACTCCCAAGGGTAAGAGCAGATCAGAGCCTAAAATCCCTCCTCTGTGATGCATCAGGGACAGCAGTTTCCATCCTTTACAGAGATGTTGTTCAGAAGCGAAAGAACAGATGGGAACCTCCTAAAACCTGGTAGGTATTTAATAAGCAGTATGAGTGTCATGAAAAACCAATGACATCACAGCACTGTTTGGGTAGGGGGACAAAATGAAGTTTCCAGTCTCCCACCCAACTTCTCCTACTGTACAGATGACTGGCCTTGGGACAACTCTTGATTCTTTCTTCTCCGGTAATTGGGAAGCATAACAATACACACTTAAAAATCCTTGTGAATCCTTAACAGAAGATTTAACTCCACTGATAGAAATAAGTCCTGGGTTCCAACTTCCTTACGCTGATGAGATACGAGGAGAAATAAAATTCAACATTAAAAAAAAAAAAACGGAGGCACAGGTAAATTATCTAGTGGCCACTCTGTAACATGTTAACTAAGACAGTAAAAACACACATGATTATGACACCGATTTTCCAAAAGCGCAAATTTCCTCCCGAGAGCCTCTGGACTCTTTTTCGGTAAATCCCCCTTTCCTGGGAACCAGAAATACAGTTTCTGAAGATGCTCTTAAGTAGGAAAGGACACAAACGACAGGCAAAGTCAAGAATAAGGGTCATAGACAATGCAATCCTCCAACTGGGTGGCAGATCATAGTTGACTAGTGCAGCTATGGGGCTTTTCAATCACCCTGGGCAAGTTTCCTACTAGCAAATCAGGAGAGGGGTACAAATAGCCTCAACAGGTTTCAACCCAAACCCAGTTTCACTGTTTTCACTTTTTTAATGTTTATTTATTTAGAGAGAGAGAGAGAGAGCAGGTGCACACGCCAGACGCACAAGCAAGGGAAAGGCAGAAAGAGAGGGAGAGAGAGAAGCCTAAGCAGGCTCTGCACTCTTAGTGTGGAGCCCGACGTGGGCCTCGAGCTCACGAACCACGAGACAGATCATGGCCCAAGGTAAAATCAAGAGTGGGACGCTTAGCCAACTGAGCCACTCCGGCACCTCTTATTGTTTTCGTTTTTTTTTTTAAATAAACTCTTTAGTTAAAGAGGGACACAAACCTCTGATCAAGGGGAGCACATGGTAAGAAAGATGATAGCATTTAGCAGAGATAAAGAGCCAACACCCTGTGACGTTGATATGGATTTTATTTTGTACGGAGAGCTAGTCTGCAGATCTACCATCGCCGCTGCCTCTTCATGATGATTCTCCACTCGTCTCAACAAGAAAGCACCAACCCAGCCACACAGCCACACACACACACACACACACACACACACACACACACACACACACACACACACACACGGAACAAGCCTCTCTCCGCTCCCCCACCTGGAGAGCACTCTGCCATACTTACCATAATCGTGTGTTCGGGAAATCTGGCACGCACCAGCTTCACGAATTCCACAAAGTGTTCTGAATACCCATTGGCTACGTCCAGGCAGATGAACTTAACCTGCGGCACGGCTTCTAAGATGCCGCTCATCTTTTCCAGATCGCTCTTCCCGCTGCCGGAACTCACAGCTACATGCTGTACCAAAAGAAACGGAGAGGCACAAAACGCGAAGAGTAGTTAGCCATCAAGAGTCCGACCCTGACCCTACCCACTCGCTCCACTGAGCCTGAGGTGGAGCTCAAACTCATGAACCACGAGATCATGATCTGAGCTGAGATCAGAGTCGGCCCACCCTGCCGAGCCACCCAGGCGCCCCTCCCGTAAATGCATTTTTAATTATTCAGGAAATCCAGTCCTTGGCTTTTCCTTGATTTCTTCAAACTGTGTGGAACTCAGCCGTGGAGCTGCGTGTGTGAATTCTCCTGTTCTGGGAGGTGAGGAGAGGCAGGAAGAACGAGACGTGGCCAGTCAACACAGGCTTCCTCCTGCCAAAGCTGTGGCCATCCTCCTGAGCATCTTGCATAGGAAGCGGGGCGAGGGGAGATGTCTAAAACTCCTCTGATAAAAGTCCTTCCTTTTTCTTTTTTTAAAGTTTATTTATTTTTAGGGGGGAGCAGAGAGAGGGATAGAGAGAGTATACCAAGCAGGCTCTGTGCTGCCAGTGCAGAGCCCACTGCAGGGCTCGAACTCACAAACCGTGGGATCATGACCTGAGCCAAAGTTGGACATTTAACGGACTGAACCACCAAGGCGCCCCATCCGTCTTACTTTCTTTTTTACTCCCAACACAATAATCTCACAACATGCAAATTGTAACCTACGCAAATAGCTGCTAGACTCAGGGTTCCTATTGAAATGGGAAAATGTCCCAACAAGCAAAAACCCATGAGCCTAAAATGATCTTTTCCAACTGCACCTGACCCTGTTCACATCTGGAGCCGCTACACGCTCCTGGGGGACACCCTCTCCCCAACCTCCACAGCACTGATGCTCTCCCGCCCACCCCCTGCTCCTGTGAAAATCTGCTCTTGGGGCGGGTGGGGGGAGAATGTGTTTTTAATAATTTATGCCTCAGTGCCACTAGGCCATGGGATTGTGCCCCGAGTCGGCATCTCTCCTTTTATAAGAATATTTATATTTTATGTCACTCTCCTAAGCCAGAAGTCGCAGATGGGGGACCTACCTGCATATCCTCTGTGATTACCCCCAAATCACAACAATGTAGTGACAACCCAGACACCGAGTGTAAACGGCCTGGGCACTTGATACATATTCTCGTTCTCTGTGTTGGCACCAGTTTTCGCTGCTGCTGCTGACATTCTGAGCAGCCGCGACCCTACCGTCCCTCCCACGAGGACAACGCTACCTTTCCCATTTTCCCTTTCGTTGCTGTTCAAGTTTGGCAAGCGGGACTCAAGATCGGTCCATCTCTCTCAGCGTTACCGGGTATTTGATATTTTCCTCTTTTTAATTAGCCTTTAATTTGATGGCGGGGGGCAGGGGCAGAGAAGGAAGCCAAACGATCACAGTGGGTCATGAAGGCCTGGGTGCCAACTTAGAACCCGGGAATCCGAGGTATGACACACACAAAAAAGAATCATTGCTCTCCGAACTCCTTGCGGAGAAAGGAAGAACGTGGCACAATTATAATTTACTCAAACACAATGTGGGAAAAACGAAAGACCTGGCAGTAAACCCAAACTACTGTACCTCCAGAACCACCTTCTCACGAATCAAAATCCACATACAGCACAGCGGGGGGTGGGAGACCAGCATAAGCTCAAAACCAGTACCGCATGAAGTCACTTCCCAGCCACACATGATCTGATCACAGAGGAGAGCGTCTCCAATGCAAAGAAATTTCTCTGCTGGCACTGGCCCAGGATGCCAGGTGGCAAGCCAGGTGTGTTACATAATAACAGGGATTTTTCTTCTTTCCAAACTGCCTTTTTTTTTTAATAACAGCTTTATTGAGATATAATTACATACCTCACAGCTCACCCAGTCAGAGAGCACAGGCGAAGAGTGTTTGGTGTATTCAGAGTCATGTATCCACCATCACAATTTTAAAACGTGTGTCCCCCCCCAAAACGGCAGTCACTCCCAAGCACGTTAGCCCTCAGCCTCGAATCTCCCCCCAGCCCCATCAGCCTTAGGCAACCACCAAAATCTTTGTCTCCCTAGGTTGGTCTGGTTTGCCATTTCGTGTAAACAGACACAGATTTTCATGTCTGGCTTTTTCACTCAGCAGAATGTTTTCAAGGTTCATCCGTGTCGTGGCATATGAGTGAGGACTCCACTCCTTTTGACAGATGAATAAATAGTCCATGGTATGGACGTAACAGGTTTTGTGTATTCATGCATCAGTTCACGGACACTTGGGTGATTTCCACCTCTAGGCTCTTACGAATAACGCTGCTACAAACACCTGGGTCCAGGCTTCCGTGTGGCCACACGTTTTTCTATCTGTGAGGTCTCTACCTAGAAATAGAATTGCTGGGTCACATGGTAACTCGGATGTCTAACCTTCTGAGCAACTGCCAAACCAATTTCCAAAGCAACCGCCCCAATCTACATTCCCATCAGCAAGGCGGGAGGGTTCCACTTTCCTCACATCCACGCCAACTCTCATTAGTATCTGTCTGTTTGATTACAGCCATCCTCACAGGCATATTGTTTATTCCACTCCAAAACAACTTGTTATAATTAGATGTTTTCCCTCCAGCCAAAAGGACTGCTCAGACTGGACGGCCCCCTGCCACAGGCTCTCATGACATAACGCATAACGTTGCGTGGGCAAAACAACGAACAGATATTCCTGTTAGGGGCAGCCTAACGTTTTCCAAACAGGCTACGGGCAGATTTTCTTGGCAAGTCCCTGACAAGGATGAAGGGCAGGGGCCCGCTACTTACTGCCTTTCCCCAGCTCTCTCTAAGGACTCCGCATGTCTGTCTGCTGCTTGATTCCAATCCCTGTGACTACCCTGAGGTCCGTCTCACCCCCCTCCCCACCCCCACAAGCAATGTCATTTATAACCAGAGTGTAGTCTTACCGGCAGACACTCGGGGTGATTAGCAGCAAACAGCTTCCATTCATCCAGGGTGTAGTGCTTATGAATCGCTGTGAACATGGAGTGCTAGGGAACAAAACAGCATGGTCAGCTCCAGAAGTCACTCGAGCCACCTCTCCTGCCTCCTGGTGGCAGGGGTGACCCCCCAACACAAAAGCATTAGGCGCTCCTGATGTTCACGCTTAATGTGCTTGAAATATGCGAAGAGCCAAAAAACAGACAAGGTGTAACCGAGTGAAATCACAAAACCGTGTTTTCCATTCTGATCCGATCAGACAACACTGCCTTCCGGACTCAGGAGGCCCTGCCCGGAGGCTGGGAGGGAGGGAGAAGGAGAGTTCTCAGGGCCCTGTCCAGGTCCACCGCCTGAGTCCGGCACAGAGAAGGGGACAGCAAGGGCCTTAGCCTAAAGGCTGCCGGAGGGCCACCTGCTGCTTAGCCAACCCAAAAGAACCTCAACTTACACCCGAAAGCTTTTCTTTGTGTTCACGATCTAAACATGGCTTGCTGAAAAAGCTAAACTCAACAGGCAGTTGGTATTTTTGAGCGAGGGCGGGAGGGAGGGAATTCTACAACGTATAATCCCAAATCTAGGGACTTTCAACCAATCTGACATCGACACTTCGCACACAAGCACTCTGCACACCACTTCACGTCATTTGCCTCTTTGAACAACCTCATACGGTAATACTGGCTTTGCGGACAGAAAGGGGCTTAAGAAATTTAACCACTGGTTGGCCAAATGGGGGCAAAGGCCAGAATCAAACTCCTATTGGACTGCAGAGCTCAGGTTCCTTCTCCCCCATCAAGATCCTTTCCTCGGGGCACCTGGGTGGCTCAGTTGGTTAAGCGTCCGACTTCGGCTCAGGTCATGATCCTACAGTCTGTGGGTTCGAGCCCGGCGTCGAGCTCTGTGCTGACAGCTCAGAGCCTGGAGCCTGCTTCAGATTCTGTCTCCCTCTCTCTCTGACCCTCCCCCACTCGCTTTCGTCTCTGTCTCTCAAAAGACTTAAGACTTAAGAAAAAAAAGATCCTGGGGCACCCGGGTGGCTTAGTCGGTTAAGCATCCGACTTTCGCTCAGGTCATGATCTCGCAGTTCGTGGGTTCGAGCCCCGCGTCGGACTCTGTTGGCTACCAGCTCAGAGCCTGGAGCCTGTTTCAGAGTTTGTGACTCCTCTCTCTCTGACCCTCCCCTGCTCACGCTGTCTCTCTCTCTCTCTCTCTCTCCTAGAAATAAATAAAAAACATTAAAAAAAAATTTTAAAAAAAAAGATCTTTCCTCACTCCCCTGGGTTTATTTCCCCCTCTATGATTTCCCATTATAAAATTCCGTGGCTTTATTAACTCACACTATCTCAGTGGATTCTAGAAACAGAAAGTTCATGGTACCCACACACGGTTTCAATGTACGCTGCTTCACTGTATTCGCAGCATACACGGTCTCAATAATGGTGAATTCTTCCTGCGAAAAGGGGCAGGGCACAGCAGGCTCTCTAGTTTTCATGGACTAGCAATCTGATATGTGAATTAATCAGGATTACTTATTCTCCCTGATCCCACCCACTTTTATACTAATACATAATTCATAAGCAGCAATGGCTGATCACAGAGCAGAGCAAGGAAAAGACAAGGAGGGGAAAAAAACCACCGATTTCTTTAGCAATTAATTCACTAGCCTCCGGGTCGAAGCTCGGTGGGGGCTGAATACAACTGATCGTGGAGTCAGACAGACCACCCCGTACTCCACTTTCTGAATTCATAATTTGTTTGAAAATCTTCCTTCTAATCACTGGCTAATAATGAATCCTAACACCTCCTGAGATTTGACTTGCTGCCCACAGCGAGAAGCTCTTTCAACTAATTGGATTTATCTTTTCCCCTGGCAGGCATTATCAATGGGGATAGACACACACACTCTGCACAACAGAAGCAAACATCCAACACGTGTTGGATGAATAAGGTGTGTTGCAGCTCGGACAGAGCCGTGTGGGACAAAGGTCCCGCCCACATATGGTTTTTCCTTTATTTCTCCTAAGGCCAGGGGACTCGCTATCCCTCTATAGGAAATGAGACCGGTTAACTGGCTAAAAGGGACCCTGAGCTTCTACTGTTATCTGTCCTTGTGAGTTGGGAGGCAAATCCCTTATTCCAGAGTCCGTCTGGGTTTGAATCTTGGCTCTGTCTGTCTCCACCCGACTGAAAGCCCGGAGTCAAGTGACCTCTCCTCTTCCTCTCTGCCTCAGTGTCCTCATCAGGAAAAAGGAACCCACCTGGAGGGGCCATAACAACATTACACACATCGTATCCACTGGCTGGCACATAAGTGCTCCGTAAATGTTTTTGTACAGAATTAGGTAATAAATGCTATCCCCCAGGCTGCATACAAAGGCAGGTCTGCTTTAATTTATTTTATTTGTTTTTAATATTTATTTTTGTGAGAGCACGAGCTGGGGAGGGGCGGAGAGAGAGGGGACAGGGGATCCGAAGCAGGCTCTGCGTTGACAGGCTGACCACAGCAGCGAGCCAGACGCGAGGCTTGAACTCAGGAACTGTGAGATCATGACCTGAGCCGAAGTCAGACGTTCAGCCAACTGAGCCACCCAGGCGCCCCCCGCCTCAATTTCAAAGGCAAGGTCACTCTTCTATAATATGACACTAGCCCTACTTGATAATATCTCTAGTTTCTAAAACCACCGTGAGCATTTCCAAGGAAGAAATGGGTGCAGACCTAAACCATCTCCTTGAATGTCAAGTCCAGACTCTGTCCATCTTCTGACTGAAAAGAAAGGAAAGGAAGTACCTCCCAGCAGCCATCAGACTCAGAACCGAATAGTTCGGCCACAGTGAATGACCCGAAATGTCTCAGTTTTCTCCTCTTCTTTGTGTCCGAGCAAATCCAGGATGGGCTCCTGACCACCTGCCCAGGATGAGCAGCAGAGGGAAGAAAGCCCGCCATCCTACCTGTGACATCACCGCTGCCATCTCGAATGTCCCCACGGTGTCCATGTTGGCCACAATGATGGGGATCCCTGAGTAGGTTTGCTTCGAGTTCCGAAATGTGAACGTTCGCTCAAGATCCACCTAATTGGCAAAAAGGGAAAAGGAACGATTTGCTCTTTAAGTGTCTTGTGAAGAATTTCCAGAGTTTGGAAGCAAGGGCGTAGAACAAAAAGCAAGTGCATGTCCCTCGGTCCCTTGGTCTCCTAGGGGCTGCGCCACATGTTCCCAAACCAGGAGAATCCTGAGGAGTCAGAGTAACCAGGCGGCCATCCAGGGACAAAGCCGATGCAGCACAAGGCACTGGGGGTCTGTCACCAAACCAAACCTCGGAGTCGGAAGCTCTTCTCCTTCAGCTCTGCTCCCAACCCACTGTCTGCCGCCTTCTGTCCCCCTTCTGTCCCCAGCCCGATCCATCTTGGCCCTAAACACCCGCGTGCATGCTGTCTTTTCCCACCTGCAGGCGCCGGAGGGACCCTTCCCCTTCTGGGAAAATCAGCTCCATCCACGCTTCCCTGTCAGGCATGACTTTCCCTTTAAGTCTTCCCCACGGAGAGAAGCAGACACTCCAAACTGCAAACCAGAATCCCTTAACCCGTCCACCTGCGGGCTGCTCTGTAATTGTGAGCATCCTTCAAAGAGCTGCAAGGAAGTACAGGGAGCAGGTGTTTGACATGCAAATGGTGAGGGGAGGGTCCTCCGATTCTCCTGTCTCTCCAGCTGCAGGGCCCTGGCTGTGAAGCCAGCTGTCGGGAACCCAGGAGAGCTAAGCCGTGACGGGGGGCGAAGCAAAAGTCGTGTGCTAGGGCCAGGCAGGCGCCAAGAGCTAGCCGACTCCGAACCACGTCTCTGACCCACGCAGATGCAAGGCCTGCCTGCTGGCGGGTCCATTCTTCAGCCTTTTCCTGCCCCTCCTACCACAGGAAGGCCGCCCCCTGCAGGCTGCAGTGCCTGGTTTCTGGCCCGGTGCAGCCAGTGCAGAAACTGAGTGGGAGCGCGCGCACGATGGTGCGGGACGTGGAGGAGGGCCTGTGTCACAAGGCTTCTGGCTGGGCCTGCACGGCCTCGGGTCCCGCTTTCGGGGAGTGACCTCCTCCCCTCTGGAAGCCCCTTTTCACTGCTGCCCAGCTCTGGGGCGCCTCGACATCTCATGAGGCGTCTCAGCTGAGTTCGGAGATTCTGCATATTCAGCACGGTTTGTCTCCCAGGCTGGACCGCGAGGGACCTGCGATCATCCTGAAAGCGGGTCCCTCCCCCAGGAGAACCGGCAGGAGACCCACAGGTGTGGCTCTTTGGTCTCTGAAATAATTCCAGCCGACATTAATCCTGCGTGGACCAGCAGTAACATATACTTATATGAATGTATCTGCATAGATCAGCAGCAATCATTCCCTACCGCGGTTTATCTAGTTCCTTCTCTTACCTCTTTTCATTTGAAGTTTGTTTTAAGTTTATTCATTTATTGAGAGAGAGAGAGAGAGAGAGAAGTGGGAGAGAGGCAGAGAGGAAGGGAGAGAGAGAATCCCAAGCAGGCTCTACGCTGTCAGCACGGAGCCGGACACGGGGCTCTCGAACTCACAAACCATGAGATCATGACCTGAGCTGAAACCAAGGGTCTGATGCTTCACCCACGGAACCCCCCAGGTGCCCCAAGGCAACCTTCATTTTGCGATCGTGTCAAAAAACACCACGGGACACCTCGCTTAGCCTTTCTTGCTTGCTCTCTACAAGGCTCCCAGAAGGCTTCCTGGGTGAATGGTGTCCTAGGCACGACCGCACCGGCCCCAAACAGCAGGGCTGGGGGGAAATGAGATGCAGGAACTCCCTGAGCAGGTGCGGCAGCTCGTCTCTTTCCCTACTTCCTTCATCATGATCCTTGGCTCAACTTCAGTGAAGAAAGCTAGGTCCACATTCTGAGTGGTAACTAAAGGGGTCTATTAACTGCAACCCTCTGTGCTAATGGCACTCTACCATTCCAGCTTGGCAGGCTTAACATAGTCAGAATTCCTTGGTCTCAAATTACTCACGCTCCTCCCAAGACTGATGGGGAGAGCAGCTACAGGGGAGGCCAGCTGAGCTCACAATGGGTTTTTTTCTGGGCACCCCAAGGCCTAATATTAGCGGTATGGAAAAAATAGAGTTCTCCCTGGAAAAAGGTCAGCCTTGACAGTGAACTCCTGCCCTTATTCCTCGTCTTCCTACGGTATATTGCGCACAATCCTTAATTCTGAGAATGAGAAATAACATTATCTTCCCCAAGTAAAAATAAACTATTGAGAGTACATGAAAATAAAAAGCCTCTGCTGAGCGAAGGAAAACAATCAACAAAACAAAAAGGCAACTTAGGGAACGGAAGAAGATATCTGCAAGTGACATACTCGATAAAGGGTTAGTATCCAAAATATATCAAGGACTCATACAACCCAATACCCATAAAAAGAAGAATCCTATTAAAAATGGGCAGAGAACCTGAATAGACATTTTCCTAATGGCAGATGGCCAAGAGACACTCATCATCACTCATTATCAGGGAAACACAAATCAAAACTACAGAAAAATGCAAATCAAAACTACAATGAGATATTACCCCACATCTGTTGGAACGGCTCAAATAAAAAAGACAAAAAACAACAGGTGTTGGTGAGGATGTAGAGGAAAAGGAACCCTCCCGCGCTGTTGCGGGTAATGCAAACTCATGCAGCCACTCGGGAAAACAGTGATGAGGTTCCTCAAAAAGTTAAAAATAGAGCTACCCTAAGATCCAGCAATTGCACTACCAGGTATTTACCCAAAAAATACAAAAACACTAAGTCGAAGGGATACATGCACTGTAATGTTTATAACAGCGGTATGTACAGTGGCCAAACTATGGAAACAGCCAAACTATCCGTCAGCTGATGAATGGATACAGAAGATGTGGTATATAGACACAATGGAATATTATTCAGCCATGTAAAAGAATGAAATCTTGCCATTTGCAACAACATGGATGGAGCTAGGGAGTATTATGCTGGGTGAAGTAAGACAGTAAGAGAGAAAGACAAATACCATACACTTTCACTCATATGTGGAATTTAAAAAACAAAACAAATAAACAAAGGCAAATGGGGGGTGGGGTGGAGAGAGAAACCAAGAAAGAGACTTAACTGTAGAGAACAAACTGATGGTTACCAGAGGGGAGGTAGGAGGGGGGATGGGTTACATAGATGATGGGGATTAAGGAGGGCACTTGCTGTGATGAGCCCTGGGTGACATATGGAAGTGTTGAATTACCATATTGAACACTTGAAACTAACATTAATTATACTCTATGTTAACTATACTAGAATTAAAATTTTTTCAGTAAAAATAAATCAAAAAGAAAGTTTTTGATTATCTTCCCCGATCTTACCCACACAAACAAAAAGACACACACACACACACACACACACACACACACACACACACACACAAATACACCTGTTGTTCACTAAGAGAAATAGATATTTTAAATACTCTAGCCTCCTGGCACCTCCAAATCCCCACTCTGATTTGCCTGATTTGCAAGCAACATAAAGTAATGAACTATCCCTCTCCTACCTCCAAACTACATGTTTCTCCTGCCCTTTAAACACAACCTCATTAAAGTCAGTCCTACAGTCCAACATTTGGGGACGAAAAGCACAAAGGGAGGCCCACCGACCACATTTCTAAATATCTCAACGTTATGGTCAAGTTGACGGGCTTCTACCTAAGTAGAAGCCTTCTACACGGGGTCTGATCCTTCCACCTTGACAAACATTAGTGACCTGGAAAGTGCCAGGACATAAACTGTCATGGGGAGCCAGCCCTGGCCTCCAGTCCACACCCTCCTCCCGTCCCACCCAAATCTTGATGTACACACACACACCCCCGGTCTGCACATGAAGCTCCGTGCACACACTCATCCACTGTCACACACAGCTGCCACTTGGCCTCTCTCTTGAGGGAGGTGAGCACACCTGCTTCACGCCAGGTCCTTCGGAAAACACATCCTGGGAAAGGGCCCTTCCTGCAAGCCTTGGAATTAGCCTGCAGTCCTTTGGGCAAGGAATTCCAGGATTCCGAGTCCCTGGAACATGGCCTCCATGAAAAGGCATGACGCTGTGGCCCTGTCCGGTGAGGAGGGGGCAGGGGAGAAGAGGTAGGGTGTGGGGCAGGGGCCTCTTGCCCAGATCTATAGGCAATTGTCTCATGAAATAAGTGTATCCATAACCCGTCTCACCTAGAAATGGTAAGTCGACAGAGACAATCCCTCTTATCTATATAGTTCTAGTGAGTGGATCAAAAATGTGGGATAAATTAATGATGTTGTGCCTTGGCCCCTTCCCCCAGCCTTTCTCAGGGCAATGCTTGGCGGGCCCCAGCCCAGCTCTGTGGGATGTGTTCCATCCCTTGCAGGACTGCGAGAAGCCTGTGCAGCCATATATCAACAGAGAGCCGTGGGGTTCTCCAAATGGGAAAGTCCCCCATGGCTAGCCCAGCATTCTCTGTGTGCACATGAGCATCAGCCCAGGAGAGCGTCCAAAATGCATACGCCCAAGCCACTCCACACTTAGTGAGAACCTTTGTGCCAGAGACAGTGTGTGTCGTTTGGAGTGTGTCCCGAGGTGATTCTGAAACGGCCGTTAACGATTCTACTCGCACCCTCTAATTTTACAGAGCAAAATTTGAGAGAGGCTGCTACGGTTTGAGCTGCGTCTCCCGAAAAGATAAAAGATGATCTGTAATAAGGTCTTGGCCGACGATCAAAGGAAGATGAGGTCAGTAGGGCAGAGCCGCATCCCAACAGGACTGATGTTCTCAAAATGGGAAAAGCTGACACAGACGCGCAGAAGGGGAGTCCATACTGCAGAGGTGAAGGCAGAGATGGGAAGGACGCCTCTCCACGCCGAGGAGCACCAAGATTGTGTGCAAACAACCAGAAAACAGGAGAGAGAAATGTAACAGACCCCCCTTCACAGCACTCAGAAGGATCCTGGACATTTTGATCCTATGGACATTTTGATCCTATGGACATTTTGATCTGGGGCTCCTAGCTTCCCGGGCTGGGAGACAATCAACTTCTAATGTGTAAGCCACATACTTCAGTGGTCTTTTGCTACAGCTGCTCTGGGAAACAAACATAGAGCCAAGGTACTGAAGTACGCAGCAGTGCCCACAGCCCTCAACTAAAATTCAGGTCAGCTTGCTCCCAGCCAGGCTCTCCACTGCCATGCTCTGATTCCCTGTGGGCCAACGTGCTGTGGCCCCCCAAGGCTTGACCAGACCCTCCTGGATCTGGTCTGCCTCTCCCTGGACCATGGGTGGAATGAATCACTAGTGAGTTTTAAGAGAAGACTGGATTCTCTACTGCAAATTTCTTCACGGCCTGACTTCCAAAGTCATGGCTGTGTCAGTACCTTCGTTTTTGTTTTTTTTAATCTTATCCTCACTTAAGGGCTCAGGTGGGACATCAGAGCCAGGAATGGGTCTTCGGGAAGAAGAACTGCTCTGGGAGTCAAGGGATGTCAGGACGTCCCCAGCGCATCAAATAAAGGCAAAGTTCATGCCTACATGTGACTTCCTTTGAAGGGATTACCCAAATGCCCCCCGAGTAGCCCTGTGGGACTTTATTCTCATGTACCAGGGGCTCGTGAAGACATGAATAAAGGCAAAGAGGGGACAGTTGAGAGATGACTGCCTGTCTGGCGTAATCACGGGAAGGCCCCCTGGGCCACCTCCACTTGTACCCTTTGCCTCTGGGAGCCAACCTCAAATCCATTTTATGTTACATTTGTGGAAATGACCTTACAGGAATACTAGAATGTCTAAGTGGGCGATCACTTGTCTTTCCCTCCATTTTCTGCTCACTGCCTGATATCCATCACCAGGCCTGGCTCTTAGCAAAAAACCGTTGCCGTGATAAATCTTGTCAGGAGTCAAAACTCCCATCCCCAGACAGCCTCTGCTCTCCGGTTAGGCTTGAAGACCGTCATTGACCGCTTTCAAATTTGTTTCAAATTTGCCCGCAGGAGGGGCACGTCATATCTGACAGTACAACGAGAAGTTTTTAACTCCCTGTAAGAAATTTCAGGCATCCACAAGCAAACTGAAAAAAACCCTGAGAGGGAATTAGAAGCCTACTTAGATCTAGGGCTAACTAGATGCCTCAACGTCAACTAACGCAGGCAGATTATGGGGCACAGCCAGCCAGGCGCCTACACGATTAGGGGAACCAACTGGAAAGGCAATTCCAGTTAACTTAGGTGTCCGTGCCCAGAGCTGGCAAACTCCCACAGAAACGGACCTGTGAAAACATTTCCCAAGGGCACAGCGTTCTCACTGCAATGTGGACATGTAGATTGCAAGGTGTCCCTGGAAACCAGGACATTAAATGGTTTCCATCAGCTCAAAGTATGAAACCAACCGATGCAGGACATTCTACTCTTCTCTGGAAAAGAGTAATTCATCCTATTACATCAATTCTAAATGTTCTACCTTCCGGAGGTGTTTCCTGGCTCAGAAGACACGCCTAAGAGAACCTTGTTTTAAACATACGTTTTGCTTGATAATAAGTTTCTCTCTCCTGAGTGAATTCTGAACAAATAGTCAAAGAACGTTGAGGCCACCGCTTTCTCTGTCTGCCCGGATTCGCCACCTCCTGTCTCTCGTTCTGACCTTAGTTGTTGACTACCTGTCACCCAAACTATTTGTGTCTCTTTCAAAAGTCGGCCGGGCTCTTTCAGCACTTTTAAGGACATGTTGAGGGACGGGAAGAGGGTGGTCCCATCTAGGATGATAAGGGCTATAGCCAATCCTGGCTTCTTGCAGTCCCATCCAGTCCCACCTCTCTGGGGTCCAGCTGCCAACCCTCCTGCTTGAAAAGGTGACTCGTTCTGGTCACTGGCTAAACCAGGCCACTTCCTTAATCCAAACAAGCCCTCGGCTGTTGGGCCTGGGCACGGCACCGGCAGGCGGCCGAGTTCTAGCGAGAGGATTTATTTATGGTCTTGTGGACGGGAGCGTTTGGAAGAATGTGCTGGCTTTGCCTCCTCCTGTTTACTCCTGCTGCGGCCCCCACCTCCTGATGGAGTCACTTCCTCACCTCCGTCTCCAGCTCTCAGAAGACCAGGCAAAGCCAAGGTCCCCAGCACACCCTCCGCGCGGGGACTCTTCCCGTGCAATTAGTTTATCCTTCAGGCTGTGACCTTTCCCAGCCCCAGCTGAGGCACTCTCACTTGGGGCCCTGTCCAATCTTTGATCTCGGCGACACAGAACCAGCGAAACTGCCCAGGGCGTCCAACCGGCCTCTCACCCCCACGCCTGTGCCCCGGTGTCTTCTGCTTCCCTAGGACGGGGCTGGACTGCGGCTGTCCGGTAAGTAAAGTGTCACCGGGCACCAGCACCGCTCCCAGCAAGGTCACCGAAACGTGGGAAGTAAATCCTTAACTTCTGCTGCCCTGGAATTTGCCTGGTTTTCAGACTTTTTTTTTTTTTTTTTAAATTCCACGGCTGGGGCGGATACTAACGCAGCAGTCGGTTCTCCGCACTGAGAGGCAGTGCCAAAATCACAAAGCTCGTCGCTGTCGTCCTCTGCTGTACACTTGGGCTCCACTCTGTCGCTTCGGCCCTATGCGCACGGCGCCGACCGCCCTCCCCTTCTCTCTAAGTCATCTTTGTTCCCCTGTGGTCTGGTCCCCTGTGTACTCCCCCAGCCCACTCGGCCGACGTCTGGAGAAGCCGACGCCGGAGCTGGGTCCCTGAAAGACACCTCCAGTCCCGCCCGGGAACCGGCCGGCTTTCCCCCCTCTCGGCGCATGCGGAGGGCCGGGGGCTCAGCATCCCGTCCGTCAACACGCACCCCGAGAAGCCGCTGGGTTAGCGCACCCCCCTCCCTCCACCGCCCTCCCGCACCCCGGCTACCCGGAAAACAAATCCCACCCTCACTGCGGCTTTCGAAGGGGCCCACCTCGGCTCGGCTCCTGAGACTGCTTCGCTTGGGTCGGAGCAGGACATCCTTAAAGTCCAGCTTGAGGTCTGCATCTATGCGGGGCATGGTGCAGATCGGCGCGCGGAGGCAAGCCCGGCTACCCCGCGCAGCTCTTCTCTGCGGCTCTCGCGCCGGGCCGTGGGGAGGGGGACGGCCCGGGCGTGGGGGGCGTGAGGCGGGGACGCGGGGGCGGGGCGAGAGGCGGAGCGGGGCCGGGCGAGCGGTGGGGGAGTGGGCGGGGCGGAGGGAAATAAAGGAGGGGCGGAGCTTTCGGGGGCGGGGCGTGAGGCGGAGCGGGGCCGGACGAGCGGTGGGAGTGGGCGGGGCGGAGGGAAATAAAGGACGGGGCGGAGCTTTCGGGGGCGGGGCGAGAGGCGGAGCGGGGCCGGACGAGCGGTGGGAGAGTGGGCGGGGCGGAGCTTTCGGGGGCGGGGCGAGAGGTGGGGCGGGGCGTGCGGGGGCGGTGCCGCCCCCGTGTGGCTGCTAGCTCGCGGTGGGGCGCGCACCTTGCGCCCTAAGGCCTAGGGAAGTGGCAGTCGCGCTCGTCCCGCCCTCGCGCTCCCTGCGTCCGCCCCCCCTCCGGCTCTGGGCAGTGGTGCGCAGGAGGAAGGGGGTGGCGGGGTAGGGACTGACCAGTGCCTCACAAGTTGGCCAGCGTGACGTTTTTAACAAATCTTCCTCGCTCCCGCTTACAGACTTGTTCCTTGCGGTGATCGAATTGGCGGGGGTCGGTCGGGAAGGGCGGGGGAATGCCGATCGTCCCGTGGGTCACCGAGGCCCCCTCCCCCCACCCCCCAGAGGGAGGAGACGTGGCCTGTGACCGCTTCACTTGAGGGAAAACGCCACTCCCTGGGAGGTTTCGCTTCTTTCTCCAGTTTCAAGCCCGGTGTTGCCATCAAGTGCTGACTCAGACCTCTGGCATGCCAAAGAGTGAGTCCTGGGGAAGTTGGTTAGAACTGAGGAGAAGATGGTGGGCAGGTCAATCTATTTGGCAACACCCGGAATGAGGCCGTTTTTGAATCCCCTTTGGATTTCAGGGGTATGTTTGTTATAGTCAGAGCAGATCCTGGACTTTGAGGGACCTGACTCTCCTCTGAGGGCTGCCTCTCGTGGCAGGTTATTTTTAATTCACTTGTTGACTTGACTCTGGGGAGCCTTTATTATGCATTACTGATGTGCTTAAATGCTAGGGCTGCACCTTCTGAGTCACTAGGGAGGATCACATTGACTTGCCCATGGTTGCCTTAAAGTTAAATATAAATCGCTCAGTCCTTATAACTTACTGCAATCTTAACTAAGGCCGCTTTTGCCCTGAGACCTTGCTCGGCCAGGAGGTGGGGGTAAAAACCTGACCCCCACTGCTTGCTAGCTGCCAGAACTTGGGGAGTCATTTATTTCTTTAAACCTCAGTTTTTTAATAGGTTGAAAGAGAAAGAAGACTTTTGGTGTTGTCATCTCCGACTTTTGTGAGAATAAAGTGTGTGTGGGGGGCATGTATTTGCACACATAGGACACACGCACACACAGTTTATGTACCCTGAATTATTGAATCCCTGTATTGTACACCTGAAGCTATAATGTAACGCTGCCTGTTAACTAACTGGAATCAAAATTAAAACTTCAAAAAAAAATAAATCAAGTGTGATTACACAGGCAAAAAGAAATGTATGTCGTCTAGTGGCTCAGTAAACGGGAGCTATTTAAGGTTACCTGTTACATTATGTGCCTTCTGCTGTCTAGACTCTAAGTAGATTGCTAACTGCACAAGGCGGGAATCATCTTTCACTTTCTTGCAATTGTCTGCAGCCTCCTTCTGTTCGCAGTGAACTCGTGTTTGGTGTGGCTGACCGGAAAGATACATCCCAGCATTCCTTTCAGCACAAATGTCTGCAAACTACAGAGGCCTTCACCAATCCCACTTGCACTTGCTCTCTTTGCCCCATGGGAAGTTTTTGAAGTTTCAGGGAAGGAAATGAAAGTTATCAGGGAGAGAATGAAAGTAACCATAATTGGTTGGGCCAACGAAATTTTTATGGCCCTTGTCAAACCGCTGAGAGCCAGGCAGATGGGCTACTTGTTCCAAAATAGTAAAAAGGAACCTAATCTAAGAACCCAATCTGGGGGCACCTGAGTGACTTTGTCAGTTAACCGTCCCACTCCAGCTCAGCTCAGGTCACGATCTCAGTTTGTGAGTTTAAGCCCTGAGTCGGAGTCTGCTCTGTGTCAGCATGGATCCTGCTTGGAATTTTCTCCCTTTCTCTCTGCCTTTCCTCTCTCTCTCTCTCTCTCTCTCTCTCTCTCTCAAAAGAAGTAAATAAACTTAAAAAATAATAAAATAATAAAAAAGCCTCATCTGATCATGAGTTTCAAATTAAAAACCAAAATAAGGGGTGCTTGACTGACTCAGTTGGAGAGCATATGACTCTTTTTTCTTCTTTTTTTAGTATATGTGCTGCTGAAGCAAGCACGAGCATGTGACTCAATCTCAGGATTGTGAGTTCAAGCCCTGTGTTGGTGTAGAGGTTACTTAAAAAAGTAAAAAAATAAAATAAATCAATACCAAAATAAAATATAATTACTCTATAGTATGGCTATTTAAAATCATTCTCCCAGGGTGCCTGGGCAGCTCAGTCGGTTAAGCGTGGATTTTGGCTCAGGTCGTGATCTCATGGTTCGTGGGTTCGAGCCCCAGGTTGGGCTCTGTGCTGTCAGCTCAGAGCCTGGAGTCTGCTGCGGATTCTGTGTCTCCCTCTCTCTTTGCTCCTCCCCTGTTCACGCTCTGTCTCTCTCTGTCTCTGAACAATAAATAAATGTTAAAAAAATTTAGACATAATCTAAAAATAGAAAAATAAAATTATTCTCCCAAAAGCAAACAAACAAACAAAAAACCGAAAACCCTAACTTCGTTAAGCATCTGCTCCCCGAGCACAGTATAGAGGTATGTGGGGGCTTTATATTTGTTGTTACCTACATTGTCTTAAGGGAAAAGCATCCTTACCTTGAGCTTCTTCCTTTTCCCCTGGGGATAGTACCTCTCCTTGCAGCTGCTTGCCCACTGTCTTTCTCTTAGAACAGGGGCAGAAGCTCACTTTACACAGTCCATTCCCTCTCCTGGAATGTTCCACCATACCTGCTTTCTTCTCAGGCACAAAATCTTATTCCTGTAGAGTCAGTGTGACTCCTTGAAACTTCTCCACCAACCTAGATTTCTTAAAAGGTCCATTGCACCTTCTACATAATCCCGCAGTGCATTTCATCTCACTAATAATAACAAAAGTCACCTGTCAGTACAAAGACTTCAAGTAAAGGTTCTAACTCATTAGACAGAAAAATTCATAAGAGATATTCAGAATCCAATCTAACATTCTATTTTCTAAGGGTAGAATGGTACCAAAAAATTAACATGAGAAGACAGCCTCCAAAATTATGTAAAATACAGCCCACAATATTTCTTTATTGACTAATTTAGTTTGCAAATGTTTTGCTAAGGATTTTTGGATATAAATTCATGAAGGACATTAGCCTGTAGTTTTTCTTTCTATTAATGTCTTTATCAGGGGCCTCATAGAATGAACTAGCAAATGTTCCTCACTCTAATTTCTGATTGCAATTGGTTCTTTAAATACTTAATGGAATTAACCAGTGAACTAAAATTATGTTAGATGATTTAGTTTACCAAGTAAACTAAAGTTCAGACTAAGTTTGATTTACTAAGCATTTCTCAAAATTCAAAAATCATTAAAATTAAGTATGAAAAATTTGGAGAAAATTCAAAATTATGGTATTTAATATTATAGGGGTAAGAAGGAATTTGGGCATAACATATTTTGTGTATCTGAGAAAATCCATACCATTGGATTAACAGAAGAGCCAATCCAAAATGTATAGTTGAGTAACTGATTTGGACTTGAGTTGAAAGCAAAATGAATTAAATTTATGTCAACTGGTGGAACATGTAAGAGAACATGAGTTTTACATACCATATTTTTATAACTTGATAAATTACTTTGGAAAGCTCAGCCAGCCAAAGAGTTTCCTGCTTTACCACGCACAATAATTGATGGCCACCTTGTGAAATGCACATTATGTCTCAGAGGTCTGCGTGGGATTTTGCGTGTGTTTAACACGTGTAATAATCACTGAGCACCTTATGGACAGGCAGATTTTACTGCTTGGGTGGGGCTAGAGATTCTACATTTCTAATAAATGCCTCTCTAAAACCAAAGTTCCAGGGACCACACTCTGGAGTAGCCAAGTGGACAATCCAACGCTTCAAACAGAAATCTAATGATTGTATTTATAAAGCGCAGTTTAAGATAGTTGAAAATGCTTAGGTTTGTAAATGGACTGAGTAATAGATATTCAAAGTCTTTTAAAGGTGATTGTTACCATTTGGTAGATGCAGGATAAGATTTTTAAGTAGACTGTATAACCTTAACAAAGAAACAAGATTTTAAATTTGCACTTTGGCTAAATTCAGTAGTATGGGTTTTTTTTTAAGTCAAAACACCCGAATGGCTATTTCTGAGATCTGCCCTCAGGGACGCAAATAACTCATATATAACCAGTCGTTTCACGGGCGGGACATTGTGCTAAGTGTTCTATGTGTGTTATTTTTTTTAGCTCTTCCGCTCAATGACACTATGGGATGGTTGATATCACCATCTCCTCTTTACAGGTGAGGATATTGAGCCTTGTCCAGATTGTAAAGTTAGCTGGGGTAAATCAGCACTTGAACCCAAAGCTTTACTGCCATGCTTCTCCCAGGCTATATTGTCACAACATGTCACACAGTGTCCCCACCACCAGAGATTCTTCACCTTGGGTCCAAAACCCCAAGACGTCCCTAAATTCAAGGGGTCTGAGAACTTGCGTAGGAAAAGAGTTACGTCTTTATCGTCACTAACTTCTCATTGAAATTTAGCGTTGCCTACGATTGTGAACGCGGGCAACAGACTACCGTTTACGAAAACCATCTGGCATAAAGTGTGTGATCCTCTGTGGTGTGAATCAGCGCATGTAGGTTAGTAGGGAAAACAAAAGTGAAGTAGAACCCCAAGGTGGAGAAATGGGAGTTTCTTGGATAAACACTAGCTCAATTTAAATCTGAACTCAGAATTAAGATAACTGTTCAGGACCAGAGGAGGTCCAGGCAAGCCAGGCACCGAGGGGGGCCTTTCTCTTAGGATCACACAAGGAGTAATGCATCCTTTAATTTTCCTTTTCGGCCCCTGAAACTGCCCCTTCCCAGGAGTGGGATCTGTGTCTCTATTGCTTGTTTATTATTTTTATAAAGGTTTCATTGAGATAGGGTTCATCTACCACACAATTCACTTTTCTAAAGTGCACACATCGGTGATTTTTAGTCTATTCAGAGTTTTGCTATGATCACCACAGTACATTTTAGAACATTTGCATCACCCCAAAAAGAAACGCAGCACCCACTTGCAGCCACTTCCTATTTACGCACTCTGCCCCCATCCCCCATAATTTCAGGCAACCGCCAATTAACTTTCTGTTAGAAAGTTAAAAAGCAGGTTTCTGCTTTCAGCTCTGCAAAAATTCCCTAGTAAGAAAATATACGGGTGCCCAGGTGACTCAGTTGGTTAAGTGTCCAACTCTTGATTTCAGCTCAGGTCATGATCTCACAGTTTGTGAGAATGAGTCCCACATAGGGTTCTACGCTGTCAGTGCAGAACCTGCTTGGAATTCTGTCTCTCTCTCTCTCTCTCTCTCTCTCTCAAAATAAATAAATAAACTCAAAAAAAGGAAAGAAAATATGAAAAGCTTTAATGTGTGCTTGAAATGAGAGAATCGACAATATACAGAGAACCAAAAAAATTAGTAGTTCAGGAAAGATACTCGGCTGCAAGGTATCAGATTACCAAAGTACAGCTAATAAAGATGACATTTCAGTACATTTTCCTTGAAAGAAAAAAGGAAATAAGAAACAAAAAGGAAGTCATTTCTTCTATTCCTTCAGGAAGTCCTTTGACCAACCTTGAGCCTACTGGCTGTTCTAGTTAGCTTATTTAAACATATCAGAGCAAATGAGCGCAAAGTTATTTTTGAAAGCAGAGTTATTATCTGTATAATTCTTTAAATGTGAACCACTGCTGTACACAAGCTGATGTCATATTCTTTTTTTTTTTAATGTTTATTTATTTTTGAGAGAGACAGAGTGGGAGAGGGGGCAGAGAAAGAGGGAGACATAGAACCTGAAGCAGTCTCCAGGCTCTTAGCTGTCAACACAGAAACTGAAGCAGGGCTTGAACTCACGAACCATGAGACTATGACGTGAGCCAGAGTCAGCCACTTAACCAACTGAGCCACCCAGGTGCCTTCAGATGTCATATTCTTTTTTTTTCTTTTTCCTTAAACTCACACATTTTATTTTTGAAATATATATTTTCTCCCTCAGGGGCCAAGGAAACCTGCTCGAGCTTTCATTTCCACATCTTTTTTTTTTTAAATAGTTTATTGTCAAATTAGTTTCCACATAACACCCAGTGCTCATCCCCACAAGTGCCCTCCTCCATGCCCACCCCTCCTCCCCCCCACATCCATTAGTCCTCAGTTTTTGTCAGCATTCAAGAGTCTCTCATGGTTTGCCTCTCTCCCTTTCCCCCACCATTTCCACCCTCCTTCTCCCCCTTGGTCCTCCGTCAAGTTCCTCCTAATCCTCCTATACGTGCAAACATATGATATTTGTCCTTCTCTGCCTGACTGATTTCGCTCAGCATAACACCCTCAAGGTCCATCCATGTTGCTACACATGGCCAGATTTCATTGTTTCTCATTGCCATGTAGTATTCCATGGTATAGATAAACCACATCTTCTTGATCCATTCATCTGTTGATGGACACTTAGGCTCTTTCCAGGTTTTAGCTATTGTGGAGAGTGCTGCTATGAACATTGGGGTGCATGTGCTCCTATGCATCAGCATTTCTGTATCCCTTGGGTAAATTCCTAGCAGTGCTATTGCTGGGTCCTAGGGGAGTTCTACTGTTAGTTTCCTGAGGAACCTCCACACTGTTTTCCAGAGGGGCTGCACCAGTTTACATTCCCACCAACAGTGTAGGAGGGTGCCCGTTTCTCCACATCCTCGCCAGCATCAGATGTCATTTTCTTAAATGAGAAAGCCAATGACAGTTGTAAAAACTTAACAATAATATTAGCTAGCTTTTGTTGAACAATTACTATGCTGTAGGCATCCTATTAAGTGTTTGTAGTAATTTACATCATTTAATCTGCAAACAGTCTTATGCATTAAATTTACAAATGTGGAAATTGAGGCATATTGATCAATTATGTAATTGGCTTCAAGATAAAGGCAAAGATATGACTGCTCCCAGAGACTCAAATCCTAACCAGTATCCATACTGCTGCTCGGTGCAGAAATGCTTTATTTATTTATTTTTAATTTTCTTAATGTTATTTATTTTTGAGAGAAAGAGACACAGTGTGAGTGGGGGAGGGGCAGACAGAGAGGGAGACACAGAATCCAAAGCAGGCTCCAGGCTCTGAGCTGTCAGCACAGAGCCTGACATGGGGCTCAAACGCACGAGTGGTGAGACTATGACCTGAGCTAAAGTCGGACACTTAACCGACTGAGCCACCCAGGAACCTCCAAAAATATCTTATTATTACGAGATCAAAGTAGCAAAAGGAAATGGAAGGAAGGGTAGACAGTAGCACTTTCATGTTATCGGTATTTTCTGAACACCCGCTATGGCCCAGCACCCGTGTTCTTACTCCGAATTGCTGAACTAGACAAATTTAAGAAATAGGGGACAAGGGCGCCTGGGTGGCTTGGCTGGTTGAGCGTCCAACTTCGGCTTAGGTCATGATCCTGAGGTTCGTGGGTTCGAGCCCCGCGTTGGGCTCTGTGCTGACAGCTCAGAGCCTGGAGCCTGCTTCAGATTCTGTGTCTCCCTCTCTCTGACCCTCCCCTGCTCATGCTGCCCCTCTCTCTCTTTCAGAAATAAATAAAACATTTAAAAAAAAAAAAAAGAAAGAAATAGGGGACAGACCCCTTTCACTGGTTTCCAGTTTGGACTTGTCGCTGATCTCAAGTCCCTGTGGATGACAGATGTTTCCTTTACTCGGACACACTATTGTGTAGCTGAATATTTCTTTAAAATGCTATTCCACTGTTTCTTCTTCTTTCCTCTGTAAACTATAGATTTTTTTAAGAAGCCAAATGGGGTGCTAATGTACAGCCAGATTTATTCTGGGGCCATCGTTACTCTTAACATATTGGCTCAGGATACCCTGTTATCGATGAAGCCCCACCTCTACATGGTCCTTCTCCTTTTCTGTTCCTCCAAATTTAGATCCTGTGTGTTAGCAAACCAGGTACTACCCTAAATTGTGTCCTGTACAGGAACTCTCTGGGCACCAGCCACCATCACTTCCAAATTAGGACTTCTTTGTAGGAGCTTCTCATTGTTCATGGTGGTTATGTTCTGTAGAGAAACTTCAGATTCTGAATTTCCCAACACGGAGCTATTATCCCCAGAGGAAATACGGGGTCAGCTTCTCAAAAACCTCTGGCCACAACATTTTCATGACCAAATCGATATATAACCTTGCTTTATTTGTGTTTCTGTTTAAAAATGCCTCCTTTAATAGCTGGTGCTGATTCATTAACACTGAACTCAAAACCAACAGCCCTGTGTCTCATGCCTAAAAGAAGCTTATGGAAAGTACATATTTGTTCTATAAAACACATCGCAGCCCCGTCATGCTTACAGACACTGGATGGAACTCAGCATTATGCCCGAGGCCATGTTACACAACCACGCCACCAAAAAAAAGCACAAAAATGTCAAAACTGTGGGATTAAATAGACTGCAAAAAAGACACTCGTTCATAGTATGTGAGCAGAAATAAGAAGGCAAAACATCACCCTGTTCGGCCTCTGCTGGGAACTTGTGAGCTGGGCAAAGCAAACTTTTTGCCTTTCTGCACGTCCCCAGATGACCAAGAAACGTGGTGAGTATTGATACGGGGGCTACAATCAAATGTTGTAAATACAGAATCTGTGAATACTGAGGATTGATTGGGTTTCTATGCCCTACGGCGTCACGAGTGTCACCTTATTACAGGCATCGACATCAGAAATGTGCTTGGAACCCACCGCAGGTCTCCAACTCTTAGCTCTTCAAGCCAGAAACCCAACGGGTATTGTTCTGACTACTTGACATTTCTCTCTCCCCAAATCACCATTCCTTGGTCAGCTAAGATTCCCGGATGCAAAAGAAAGTCAGAAAAACATCTACTCTGTTTTATTTAGGGACTTGGACTCTCTTCACCCTGCTGCTCAGGGAGTTTGAGAGCAGACATCACCTTGAACTTCCCACCCTCCGTGGTGCCCAGCGCTTTGTGGAGATAAAATGCTTTCGTTGAGAAAGGACAAGAACACTATCATTGCACGTCAGTTGTATTTATTTGTTTGCTTAAATTCATTTGCTACCTTACCATTGGGCTCCTTTTTCATTATGACTATTTCATATTGAAGAAAAACCTCCAGAAAATTAACAAGCAAAATGAAACTGTTGCTACTCAACTGTTACTGGCCCAAGGGAGTGGCAATTTCACCCGACCTCTGAGGAACTCTGTTCTCATTTGTTTTACTTTAACAAATCTTAGCATTTTGCCATCTCTGATTGGGAAAGTTATTTTTTAAAAGAAGGGAAAAACAAACTCCACTGTGCACCCCACTCATCATCCTTCCTTTACCTCTTTCTCCAAAGCAGTCACTGTACCAAAGTTCACGTGCTTGTATTTGTTGCTACATAGGCACCCACGGTCAGTAGACCTTCAAGTCCATGGTATTTACAGTATTTACAGTACTGTGCAAGGACTTCCACTTGCAATGGAGTCGGAGGATATAAAGCGGAAATCTCGCACACGTGCTGTCGGGAAAACAAGACTTCAGGGTTGGGAGGCTGATTTTCCATAAATGCCCAATTTATAGAAAACTGACAATGTTGAAAATTTCATGAGATGATCGAGAGATGGTTTCCAGGCATGACCCTGACTTAGGTCAGGTTGGTCTCACCAAAGAGGCTGAACTGAGCTTTGTTTGTGTGACCGTACTGGTTTTGTTTGCCTGAGGAATTTTCAAAGTTGGTCTCCATTGGTTTTGATTTTTTTTTTTATCAGACTCCAACTGAATTCTTTTCTCTTTGCATCCCCTATCCTTATATACTGCCCACCGCAAGCCCTCAATGGACACGCCTCTACCTTGCTATAGTTTGCAGGTCCTATATCACAATTCCCCTGCTTTTCATGAATAAATTCATCTTTTTTTGACAACTCTGAGCTTGTCATGGCTTCTTTTTTTGGTTGACAGTATCCTACAGTGTTTTCTTTCTTTTTTCCCTTTTCTGTCAACAGGACTGGTCTGGACTTCCTCGTATCAACCAATGGAGCAAGAAAAGATTTTGTTTTCTCCTGTTAACATTTCTAAAGTTAACTTGATTATTGAACCAGCCAGAGAACTGAAAAGGGTAGAGGAGGAATTTTTCCTCCCTAACAAAACTAACAGTGAGAACACCTGGATCTTGGACTTCAAGTCTTCGGACTATGAGGAAATAAATTGCTATTGTTTAAACCACCCAGTCTGTGGTCTTTTGTTCTGGAATCCTAGAAAACTTACACACACACATACAGATATACGCATACATATGAATATATACAAATACATAAATAACCATTTAAAAGTAGATGGCAGGCATCATGATAGTTTATCGTATTTCAGCATTCAAGGATCCGAGGGTAAGATCATCCTCTTACATAACCAAAGCACCCTTCTCACATTTAAGAAAATTAACTTTTTTTTTTAATGTTTTTTATTTATTTCTAGGAGAGAGAGAGAGAGACAGCGTGAGCAGGGGAGGGTCAGAGAGACAGGGAGTGACAGACTCTGAAACAGGCTCCAGGCTCTGAGCTGGCAGTCAGCACAGAGCCCAATGCGGGGCTTGAACCCACAAACCGCGAGATCATGACCTAAGCGAAAGTCGGACGCTTAACCGACTAAGCCACCCAGGCGCCCCGAAAATTAACATTTAAACGAAGAATCCCACCTAATGTACTTTCTATATTACATTTCCCCAATTGTCTCAAAATAAATTTTACAGCTATGCTTTGATTTCCTGTTTTGCTTCAAGGTCTGATCAAAGCATATGAATTATGGTTGCCTATCATGCTTTTTTAGTCTCTATTAATTGAGAAGAGTCCCTGTGTCTCTGTTATTGTCTCTCAGGACACCGATGTAGACAGGTCTTCCCATTACTGGTCATGTTAAGTGTCTTCGTTCACTGTGTATATGTGTGTGTGTATGTTAAGTTTTTATTTTATAATGATTATAGACTCACAGAAAGTTGCAAAACTAATACAGAGAACACATATACCCTTCACCCAGATTCTACCTCTGGTTACAGTCCATGTAGCTATAGCATAATATCGGGGCACCTGGGTAGCTCAGTCGCTTAAGGGTCTGACTCTTGATCTTGGCTCAGGTCATGATCTCATGGTTCATGGGGATTGAGTCCCAAGTCGGGCTCTGTGCTGACAGAGTGGAGCCTGCTTGAGATTCTCTTTTTTTCTCTCTCCCTGCCCCTCCCCTGCTCACCTACACTCTCTTGTCTCGCTCTCAAATATTTTTTAAAAACTATAGGGTAATATCAAAACCTGGAATTTAACATTGTTTGGATAGTTCTGTGTCACTTCATCACATATGTGGATCCCTGTCACCAGCACCACAATCTGGGTACAGAACTGTTCCATCACCGCCAAGATCTCCCCTGTGCTGCCTTTTATAATCTTCCCCACTCATTTCAAGAATGTCATCTAAACTGAATCATAGTGTGAGTGTATTTTTAATATGGTTTCTGCTGTTATAACAGCAAAAATCTTTACCAGGCAAGAAATAAAAGGACCAACCTCTTCCCTGAAGCTGGCTGACTACTTCACTTTAGTTATTAACATATCAACATTTGGCCTCCCTTTTATAGTTGAAAAATACACAATACCCCTTTCTCCCTCACACACATAAACATACACCTTTCCAGAAAGGAGGGAGGCCCTTCCATCTACGGGTGAAGAGACTTACGGTGTAGATTTGAAAGGCAATTAAAGAGTACATTTGAGAACCAAACATAAAATGTATTCCTGAAAAGAGATTCAGATGAGTCTTTTAAAAGAAGGGGAATCACAGCATTATTTCCGAGTTTCTACCGTTTTGAAAAGGTGATGTGAATTTTTTTCAGATGGGATAGGACTGATTTCCTTCATCATTGGATTCGCTGTGGATATACACGTTCAGGCGCTTTTGACCATCATTCTGCCAAATGGCAAAGCTTAAACAATTTAGTGAGGAGCTGAGTGTCCTTTACTCAGAGGAAAACAATGCGTGAATTGACGGAGTACTTTCTGTGCAAGTGGAACACTGTTTCCGAGGGATTTGGGGACGTACATTGACGGTTTATAGAGCTTTAGAAGAGGGAATTCAGATACAGGGTATAATTGGCTGGGAGGTGGGAGATCTCCTTACGAGGCTGCCAGGCCCAGTTTCCACAGGGAAGCTTGCTAAAGCCAAGTAGAGGATGGTGATTGCTTTACATGCAGTGGCCTTGACAGATGTTTTCCGTAAGAGCAAGCTGACTTGGGTTTATTTTTTTAAGTATTTATTTATTTAATTTTTTTTAATGTTTATTTATTTTTGAGAGAGAGACAGAGACAGAGTGTGAGTGGGGGAGGGGCAGAGAGAGAGGGAGACACAGAACCCAAAGCAGGCTCCAGGCTCTGAGCTGTCAGCACAGAGCTCTATGTGGGGCTCGAACCCACGAACTGTGAGATCATGACTTGAGCCAAAGTTGGATGCTTAACCAACTATGCCACCCAGGCGCCCCTCTCCCTTAGGATTCTTAGGTCAAAGTCTCCAGCTCTGCGGTTGGATTTCAATCAGAAAATGTGTGCATTTCTTTATTTGCTTGCCTGTGCACAACCACCAGGGGAGCTTCTCAGGGAAATGACCACAGAGAAGGCTTCTTACTCCCAGCTTAATACACAGTGAAACCAGAGACCCACCTCTGCAAGTCAGAACAGCCCAGGACTGTTCCATGTCCCCTCTAGATGGGCAGAGATTTTGCATCAAATCTGTCTACCTCTTCTCTTCCCCATTCTCTCCAGACTATGGGCCCACTTAAACAATGGCCATACAGCTCTGGGCAGTGTGCAGTGATTTTATAAAAGGGCCCCCTACAAGTCAGAATGCCTCTTGAGTTTCACCCCTTGTGCTGAAAGTTTAACTCATTTTTGTTCTTCCTTATATTTTGAAACTATGCCGGAGACTATAATTTTACCTATTCATTTTGCTTCAGACTCATCCTTTAAGTTTTGAATTGCGATGCTTTCTTTGGCCAGGAAAAATTGAGAAAGACTGAACTGACCAAAACCAATAATAAAAGATTAAACCAAGATCTCTAAGTATCCTGTCTAGTGTACCCTTCTGGGGTAGCCTCACCTTTCATTGTTTTGCTTTTTTAATTCTTATTTCTTTTTGAGAGAGAGCAAGAGCGCACAAGCAGGGGAGGGGCAAAGAGAGAGGGAGACAGAGGATCCAAAGCAGGCTCTGCACTGACCACAGATAGACCAGTGTGGGGCTTGAACTCACGAACCACAAGATCATGACTTGAGCCAAAGTCAGATGATTAACGAACCGAGCCACCCAGGCGCCCTGTCTTTCAATGTTTTTAAGCTGTTTGTAGTTGTGAAAGAATTTCAATCTGCAATGGAGTCGGAGGGTATAAAGTGGAAAATCTCCCACATGTGCTGTCAGGAAAATAACTTAAATATGTTAGGATCACTCTATGTTGGAGTTGTTGTTTTAACTGCCTTATTTTGAGTTTTCTTTATAGTCCTTTTTTTCTTTCATCTCACTGCTCCCCTGTTTTCCTGACTTTTTTTCCATGTTTGTTTTGAAAATTTTCCTATACTCAGGCCCTTCCCACTTTTTTTGTTTGTTTGTTTATTTCTGAGACAGACAGAAAAAGAGCATGAGCAGGGGTGGGGCAAAGAGCGAGGGAGACACAGAATCTAAAACAGGCTCTGAGCTGTCAGCACAGAGCCCAACGCGGAGCTTGAACCCACGGACCGTGAGATCATGACCTGAGCTGAAGTCCGACGCTCAACCCACTGAGCCACCCAGGCACCTGAGTCCCTTCCCACTTTTTTTTTTTGCCATTTGTGTGGAAGCTACAGATTGTATCTCTAACCTTTGGTGACTGTTTGTGAAATTTTTCACACATAAAGTGAAAAAATGTCAAGTGCAAAACAATCTGTATAGTATGCTATCTTAGAGAAATAAAGAGGCAAAAGTGAGAATACATATTCACATTTTGATATATTTACAAAACGAAAAGATAAAGAAATTAAAACAAAATAAGACAGTATTTAAAAATCCAGCATAGATCGGTAATGGCAATAGATCTAACTAAATTAACAATCTTACATCTAAAATACAATGAACAATCTAAAATACAGTGAAGACCAGGCTACATTAAAACAAAATTAACTAAATCAGAAATTAATAAAATTGCTCACCTATGAGACAGTCTGGAGGTTGAGAGAGATCAAGGAAAAAAAGAGAGTTTTTTAACGTGATTTTGAGTTTGGGGCTATATAAAAACAGTTGTTAAAACTATATAGTTAACTTAAAATCAAGATATTTTTATCACGTAAAAATTTTGTCAAACACACATAAATCTAACTGTTTGTGACAGTCTGAAATTACTATCTTTATCTTTCTCCCAAACATAATGTGTCCATACTAAGCTGTATCCATGAAACAATCTTCCCACACCCACATCACTATTATGTAGACATTCAGTTGTTATATGTATTTTTTTATACTAGATTCTTATTTTGTCTTTATATCTTAGTTTATCCTTGTACTCCATTCCCCAGTGTTTGCACAGTTTAGATTATGTGTTCTTTGAGTTAAGTGCCTCTGGGTGGACCCCGTGTGTGATGCTGCGGATTCCTAACCCCGCCCCATCCCGGCCACTGGAGTAGGAAACTATCATAGGGCTCATGTCAGTGTTAGCTCAAACCCTGCATCCAAATGACCTCGAAAGATCTGGGTATTCTTTTCTTTCTTTCTTTCTTTTTTAAGTTTATTTATTTATTTTGAGAGGGAGAGAGAGAGAGAGAGAGAGAGAGAGAGAGAGAGAGAGAGAGAGAATCCCAAGCAGTCTCCACGCTGTCAGCACAGAGCCCAACTCGGGACTTGATCTCACAAACCATAAGATCATGACCTGAGCCAAAATCAGGAGTCCAACACTTAACTGACAGCGCCATCCTGGTGCCCCGGAAGATCTGGGTTTTCCACTTTTCCCAGTGTATTGCTACGTAAGTAAATGACCGTAGATCCCTTTGAACAAGGCCTAGGGCATCACTACCACATAGGCTTGCTCTGGTGTTGCAAGGTCCTCCCTCACTGGGGTGTAGCCTTTCTCAGGGGATTCTGGATATGAAAACCAGTCCAGCTCTAGAAACTGGGCAGGCGATTGTGACTTTCCACTGGGCACACCTTCTTTCTTGATATCTGTCTCTGTGCCTGTCTTTTCTGCCCCTCTCTTCATGTCTTCTGATACCTAGTAATTCCCTTTACAGCAGCCCATCTCTTTTGCCGCTAGAAACTGTATTCTATTAACCACCTGCATGAAGTCCTTACATCCAGAAACTGGGCTTCGAAGCTTCGCTGGGAGTGACAGGCCTTCCTCAGCAACTAGAGGATTGAGAACGTTCTCTCAGGGTTACAAAGACCCGTGCATGGCCTGGCCGGGAACTCTGGTTCTTAGACATTTTAGCAAGCCGAGTGGAGAAGTGCTAAACTGTGTGGGAATGTAGCCCAAGTAACTGCATGAGATTATATAATTTTCTTATTAGACACGCATCTTTCCACCCGGGAGGATTTAGAATTAAATACAGAAATATTTAAGAGTATCAAACCCATACTAGTAGCTTTATTTTCAGTATTTGAACATATTGTAGTCTAAGTATTTACGTTTAAGAGAATTTGACCTTTTAGAGCAATGGGTCAACCTGGTGACTTCAATTTAAAACAAGAAGTTGGAGTGCCTGGGTGGCTCAGTCGGTTGAACATCCGACTTCGGCTCAGGTCATGATCTCACAGTTCGTGGGTTCGAGTCCCGCATCGGGCTCTGTGCTGACAGCCAGCTCAGAACCTGGAGCCTGCTTCAGATTCTGTGTCTCCCTCTCTCTCTGACCCTCCCCTGCTTGCACTTTCTCTCTCAAAAATAAATAAACTTTAAAATAATAAACAAACAAACAAATAAAATATGAAATTGAGTAAATGAATTAGATTTTGAAGGCCACCCCAAAATATGACCGTAGAGTTTCCAGCATTTCTACCCCGAATGTGTCAGTTCGGCGTCGTGATGATTTTGAGGTGTTGGCACCTGAAACAGCAAATTCAGGGAGAGGCTGTCTCCCAACTCCCCTTATCCACCTAAAGACCCTCCAAAAGGAATTCCACCATCATAAGTCCCGAAGCCTCTTTCCCCCAGAGTTTGATTCACCAGTGAAGATTGTGTCCTGCCAGAGGAGACTAGAAGCCCAGACCACCCCCAGACAGGCTTCGTCCCAAAACTCCTACCTACTCTGCTACCCACCACTTCACTTTTCCTAAAAATCATTTATAAGACGCCTGCATCTCCCTTCCTCTTCCCCTACCTATTAAGATGGGACTTAAGCGTGAATTCTAAAGCCCCCTCAGGGTCACTCATTTTGCCCTGGGGTCTCCCCCGTATGCATGAGGTATAAATGTTAATAAATTTCTGTTTGTTTTTCTCCCGTTCATCTGACTTTTATTACAAGGGTCTCAGCTACGAACTCAGAGAAGTATATCTTCTCCCATATAATTTGTTATTTTAAGTTATAATCTTACCAAGTTTTTATACAGAGTGGGAGTGGTCAGAAGAACATGAGGTGTAACCTATTTATAATTTTAATGTATTAGATGTATGAGTTACTTAAATACACAGGAAGTTTTTATTTGTTAAGTCAAACAATTGAAGTACTAAAAGGAAATTGAATATATTGAATTGAATACGTTAAATTAAATATGTGGTGTAACATGTTTAAAAATATTTAATTAAATTTATAAATAGGACTAAACATTTTCAAAAGCTTCTTCATGGTAAAATTTGCTCAACTTATAAATAGAATAATATGATTAGGACCTGGAATTTGAAAGTCTAAAGAAGTGAGGATTTAAAAATTTTGTGTTAACTTTAACAAATTGTACATTAATTGTAAAACCAATATAGTCATTTGAAGATTTTTTTTCCTGTACCAAAAACTACACTCAGGGGTACCGGAAAAAAAAAACTCTCAGATTTAACTTATTTAACATCAATTATCTTTTGATAAAGATATAATTGTATCCATTTTATAGATGAGCAAATTGAGGCTCATTAAGGTGATTCCACTTGCATGAGGAACCTAGAATAGGCAAATTCATAGAGACAGAAAGGAGAATAGGGGTGGGAAGGGTCTAGAAAGAGAAGGGAATGGGCGGTCACTCTTCAAAGGCTACGGAGTTTCTGCTGGAAATGACGAAAATCTTCTGGAGAAAATAGTAATTATTGCATGACACTGTAAATGTTCATAATGCTGCTGAATTGCAAACTTAAAAACTGTTATGTGTATTTTACTACAACAAAAATTACCACCAAAACAAAATAAATGCAGTAATTTGTTTAAAAAAAATGTATCTTGTTGATATAAAACATTTCATTCCTGACATCCCACATCGACCCTCTCCTTTTTAAAAAATTTCTTAAAGTTTATTTATTTATTTGGAGAGTGAGTGCACGAGTGAGCAGGGGAGGGGCAGAAAGAGAAAGAGACAGAGA
This sequence comes from Proteles cristata cristata, assembly GCA_017311185.1. Classification (NCBI taxonomy): domain Eukaryota; kingdom Metazoa; phylum Chordata; class Mammalia; order Carnivora; family Hyaenidae; genus Proteles; species Proteles cristata. The sequence goes on from JAESUZ010001971.1 coordinate 1,376,523, forward strand.
ACCCCAAGCAGGTTCCGTGCTGTCAGTGCAGAGCCCAAAGTGGGGCTTGAACTCACGAACTGTGAGATCATGACCTGAGCTAAAACCAACAGGTGGACACTTAACCGACTGAGCCACCCAGGTGACCTTGACCTTGTTCTTCTAAAGCAGCAGTTTGGGATGTGGAAGAACATGGTCACAATGCCATGATGTTTCCTGAGAAATAGTCCAGGTAGGTTTTTCAAGTTTCCATCCAATGCAGTTAATCTATGTTTAACTCCCAATGGATTTGAAATGGTGCACCAAATTAAAAAAAAAAAAAAAAAAAATCTTCTCAAAAGGATAAATAGACCAGGGAATTAAAGAAAAAGAGAAAGCATATTAGGAGACTAAGTAAAAGCCGGGGGTTTCTTTTTTCACACAAAAAATGTATCACCTGCCCCTCGCAAGAAGCTGAAAAAGTTCTACAGGTTTGGCCCTCAGATTTTGAGGGACCAAAACATCAGGAGAAGAATTAGCAGCCCCAGGATCCAGTCCACACATAAAAAGCACCGTGGGATGGAATGAATGGTCACCATTCCGGAGATGGAAACATGAGGAATTTTGCATGACTCTTAGAGCATTCACTGTCAGCTCATCCACCACACGATGCAGGGAGAGCAATTCAGTAGAGTAAAAGATTCAATCACATAACTCGGCAAATAGTTCTTCACCTGAGTCACCAAGCCATTTCCATAAATGGGACAAATTCTTAACCTCAAGGATTTCATTCAGGTACTAATTTTAGGGTGCAAGCCTCCGGTGACTAAGAAGGAGCCAGTGTTAGAAACTCACTTTCTTAACCCAAACCAGATTTATCTTGTTTAATCCATGCAGTGGGTTTGTTTATTTGTTTGTTTATGTTTTGTTTTCCCACCTCCCCCCACCCCCCCACCCCCGCTTTCTTTCTTTTTATAACTGAAAGTGCCTGTAGGGGCAGATCACATATTTTGTAGTTCGGAGTAGGCTCCCCGAATTCCCCATGTATTACCCCCAGCCTGATGTACACATTTATTTTGCTTGCCTCATGTCTACACTTACTTGCAGCTTCTGAATGATTCCTTAGCTCTTAATTATGGCCGTCTGATCAATTGACACCCTGACTTCTAATATTACTCAGCTGGTTATGTTTATTCTACATCGTCACCTTTAGCGTCACACTGAGGGTTTGCATCTGATACAGAAGCCATTTGATGAATCACGTGGCCGTTTACATGGTATTCGGTTTCAGGTTTCATTTAAGTGTTACAGAACTTAAGATCGTTTCATAGGAGAAATGCTTTTCTTTTTCTCCAGACCTCACTGACCTTTATTGTACGAGGTTGGGCATAAAACAGCGTCCCCCCCCCTTTTTCTGTATAGGCCTCTGTCCCCCTTAACAATGCATTTTTGATGATGACAGTCTCATTCTGCATTTACTGATTCATTGGTGCACATAGCAACACTCTCCAATGCCACGAAGAAACTCGAAACAAAAAACATCCCCATCGAATTCCTACTTCTAGAATGAGTCTCTGGGATTTGTAACAGAAGCCAGGAGGGCCAGAGACAGATCTGAGGCCGAAGCGTGTCTTGGAGAGGGGGCACACAGAATGACAAAGGTTCTGAGCATGTGGGGCATGTTTGGTAAACTGTAAAAAATTAGGATTTTTTCTTTTTTTTTAATTTTTTAATTTAATTTTATTAAAAAAATTTTTAAATAGTTTATTGCCAAGTTGGTTTCCATATATTAGGATCTTTTCAAGTGAAAGATGATGCTGTCTCCTCTCGGGGTGATAATTCCCGCCTGAACTGTAGGGAGTCTGGTGTATTCCATTGGCTCAGTCTTCTTCAGTGCCCTGTCTCATGCTTTCCCCTGTCTCTCCCCATTCTAAAGCGTCGTCTGGTGTCCTTGATGGTTTTGACAAAAGGAGCTCCCCTGCTCTAGTTTCTAAAGTCTCTGAATGGCTGGACAGTGTGTTCTTGCCCTTCACCGACAACGTGGCCTGGGTCTCCGGTAGGCAGCGTTAGGCTTTTCTTACAGCTGTCATGCAGCTCAGCAACTAATTTGCTTATGATTCCTTTGAGGTTACGAACATTTGGAGAACAAGAAGGAGCACGAACCCAAGCAGGAGGGAGGATTTCAACCCCGTTGCCATCTTTTCCCAGCCTGCCTTCGGTTTATTATCATTTTAAGAGGGATGGGGTCTTTTTCCGAGAGCAGAGCACAGTAAGAAACCAAGCAGTGAACTATTCCGGGTTTCCTAAGCAACCGAGCTTTTTATTTTTTCTTCCAGTACCAGAGGGGACAAACTCAAATCAAACATGGTTTCCTGACTCCTCACATAATCCTACGGGCATGTAAACAATTAGCTTCTTTAGACTTTCTAAACCAAGAGCTTACTTTCTGCCCTGTGTTCTTAGCAGGGCTGCATTTGTTCAACAGGCAGTGAGAAAAACGGCCCCAAAGTCAGACAAAAAGCAGCTAACTAGCCACATAGCATTGGGCTTCTGCAGACATTGAACAAGACTGTGATGTCCCCTCTCTGGTGTTAATGAATGAGGACCTCACCACTCAGCTCAAAGCTGGTTCAGGCGCAGAATGTGCAAAACAAGATGGCTGCCTTTTTTTTCTACCCAGCGTACTGACTTATGGGCCATTTCCGTAATAACCTGCCTTTATCTCCGCTTCTGTTGATTCATGAAATCTTTCCTCCCGACCTATCACTTCTCAAGAACAAAAAGTATCCCATTTGTTAAGGATCAGTAAGATGTGATCTCCAAGAAATCTAAATCTCTGTTCTTCTGGACATGTTGCATTGTTGTGTCTGTGTGTGTTCACGTAGCTAATGCAATATCTGGCAGAAAGTAGTTAAGCACGAAAGAGTCTTGAGTTGTGCTAACTCAAGTTTCCCATTCTTTAGCAGAACTGAATTCAATTTATATCAGGGGTCATGAACACACGTGCATATCAGGGGCAGGTAGAAAAAATAAATTAGTTAACTGGCTCTGGCACACATTGTCACTTCTTGGCCCCCCCCTTATGCTTGGAAATAGGACTGAGGAGGCAGTAGGGTCCCTGCAAATGTTTTCTGGACAACTCCTAACTTTGAAGAGAGTGTAAACAGGAAGACAAGAAAAGCATTTTCGGGGTAGATCTACCCGCAGATCCGTGGTTCTCTACTGGGAACAATTTTGCTTCCTCTGGGATATTTGACAATGTCTAGGGGTATTTGTGGCTGTCACAACTGGGAAAATGGAATGCTAGTTGTATCTGAAAGGTAGAGGCCAAGGATGCTGTTGAACACCTTGTAATGCAAAGGACACTCTTCACCACAAAGAATTATCTGACCCCGAATTTCAATAGCATCAGGCCTAGAAACCATGCCCTAGCTAGATACAAATTGTCACCTTCAAATTGTGTTTCACACATGCCTCCAAAATGTTTTAAAACTGTCTATCCTCCTGCGTATTTTTTTCAGTAATCTCTGCACCCAATGTGGGGGCTCGAATTCACAACCTCAAGATCAAGAGTCGAATGCTCTACTGACCAAGTCAGCCAGGGGCCGCTCCATCTGCAGATTTTTAACTGTTATCAAAAATTTTTAATCATTAGGTTAGTTGCAAAAGATGTCATTCCTGGCTATCTCAAGCGAAACAGATATATTATTTAAAAATACATATATCAAATGAAAACTAACATCATGATTGTCTGGTCCACCATCATTCACTTGAAAAATATATGGAAAAAAAGTCTACTTTTAGAGTAACATGTTTTTCTAATACCTTTTCTAATAACTGGTAACCTAGTAAGTGAAATATTTCTCAGAGATCTGTGAGTCACTCTAGAATATTATTCCAATCTAAGGAGGATTGTTGTCAGAACCTGTATAGCTGGTCGGTCAGAAACACAGGTGTTCTGGTCTTGTGACTGGTGTCTGAAGTCCCCGGGGGTTGGGGGCAGCCTTGTAGGTTGGTGCCCTTAACCTATGGATCTGATGCCATCTCCATGTAGACAGTGTCAGAATTAATTGAACTGTAGGACACCCTGCTGGTGTAGGAGAATTGCCTGGTGGGGTGCAAGCCACCCCCCTCCCTCTCCACCTCACCATACAGACATTGGAATTGGATCCAGTGCCTTTAGTTGTAATATTTTCCTGGAGGAGGAAAACATTAAAGACGTCTCTCCGTTAGCTGGATTTTTGATTTTCAGACTGTTTAGTGTGGAGTTCACTGATCAAAAGGGAAGGGGTTAATCTCCTTATCACATTTTTCTCTTTTGCGGATGTACAAGTGCAAACATTTGTACCTATATTTTGTCAGGCAAGTGCTTCTACTGGTGGCCTCAGACAACTCACTCCTCTTGGTTTCATGCCCTTGAGTTTCCCTTTCTCCTTGAACCTGGGCTGGTCCTGGAAATTGCTTTAATCCATAGAATGCTACAGAAACGACACTGTGTTCACCTCTAGATCTAAGCCTCATGGAAGTGTGGCAACTTCTCTTTAGTCCTCTTGGGATCTGTGTGCCACTGTTAAAAAGTCCAGCCACCCTGCTGGAAAGACCACGTGGAGGTCACCTGAAGAAAGAAAGGCCCTGAGATTAAATGGAGAGACAGAAGCCCCGCCTTCCCAGCTGAGTCCAGCTCCCATCTGGCCTACCAGCTGAAGGTGGCCATGTGAGTGACCACTGGCCGATGGAAGAAAGACTTCCCAGGGAACCCAGCCCCAACTGCAGAACTGTGAGAAAATAAATGGGTTTTAGGCCAGTAAGTTTTGGAGTGATTTGTTGCTCAATGATGGCCACTGAAATGCCTTCCCAAGGATTGGATTTGTTCATCTGCAAGAGATTGTGATGGGCTGAATTATGTCCCCCTAATAAGATATGTTGAAGTCCCAACCCCCAGGATGTGTGAATGAATGTGACCTTTTTTGGGAAATAGGATCTCTGCAGATGTGATCAGATTAAAACAAGGTCATTAGGGTGGGCTTCCTCCAATATGGCTGGTGAGCTTATAAGAAGAGACAGAGACAGAAGGAGGGTGCCAGGTAAGAATGGAGGCAGAGACTTGGAGTGACAGACACATCTACAGCTGAAGAATACAACACTTAGCCAGCTGTCCTCAGAAGCTATGGAGGAGCACGGCACAGATTCTCCTTCAGAGGCTAGGGAAGGAACCAACCTACTTGCCCCTTGATCGTGAACTTCCAGCCTCCAGAGCTGTGAGAGAATGAATGTCTGTTGTCTGAAGCCACCTAGTCTGTGGCACCTGCTACGGCAGCCCTGGGGACCGAATGCAGGGATCCTTGCAGGCAGTAGACATGGTGAGAGGTGGGGAAGGAGGGGATCTGTGTGGTCAGAGCCCAGGCCCCCCAGAGAGAGTGCCTTTTTAATTTTGCATCTCACCCTCGTCCCCAGCAGCAAATTACGAGGTGAAGATGAAACGAATCCTAACCAATATTTGCCCAGTGGTTTTCTCACCAATTGTCCTGAAGGTATTTAATCTGCATCTCCATGCAAGGCTTTCAATGCTCCCCATCATCTTCCCTCAACCAGGAGGGGGCAGGATCACTGTCTTTACCTTCTAGGCTAATGGTGCCTCAAGGTGCTGAAACCCACCTCCCCTACGTGATTTACAGAGCAGTGAGGGCCACCTTTTTAAATCTTGGTTCTGTCACGGTTGGAGTTTATTTTCTCTGGATCTCTGTTCTCCGCCGTGGAGCAGACTTGCAGTGAGATACCTCTATCCCCAGGGTTGGTCGGTGAACACGTAACCCTGGAGGATAATTAAGAAAAATTTATAGACCTCAGCTTATCTGGAGAGAGGCAGTTACCCACATCACTACCAGTCCCTACTCTCCAAAAAAGATTCCTTTGCATAGAATCAGCGTCCCGGCAGGAACAAACAGGTTAGGACACCCACACCCATACTTCAAAGGAACTCAGAGAAGTGAATTCTTTTTTTGAGGAGGGGGAGGGTCTGAGAGAGGGAGACAGAATCCCAAGAAGGTTCTGAGTTGCCAGCAAGGAGCCCAGTGCAGGGCTCGAACTCACAAACTGTGAGATCACAACCCGAGCCGAAATCGAGATTTGGATGTTTAACCAACTGATCCCCCCAGGCGCCCTGAGAAGTGAACTTTTCATCATGACATCAGTGTGTCCCTCTGGGTGCTAGAGAAACAGCTGGGCTATGCGCTGAAGTTGCTATGGCCCGTCCATGACAGCTGGTCAGCCACATTGTGGCTCCCTGTTCACCACGCTCATCAGAAGGGACTGAGGTTCACTTCAAGCAAATTTACTTAATCTTTGTGTTGAGGTCTTCCTTTTTCTTTTTCCTTTCTACCTTGCTGAACTCTGAGGGTGGTACAAGCCTCATGGCTGATATTGCATACACGTTGGAAAATATGTCCCTTAGAATGAGAATCTGGGCCGAGTCCATGTTAATAGACATTTCCTAGCAAGGAAATTCCCAAGTGAGACTATTCCTGGAGGGATTTTTGCTATGGTAATAAAAAGCATTGCCTTCCTGCAGGAGAAAGCCGCAGGCTATCCAGAGATGAGAAGTATTACAGCTAAGACAGGGGACTATCTTATTGACCAGGGGCAATTAAGAGAGTCAATTTGCAAGGCGGGCAGCGGGCAGGTATGGTAATCTCACAGTTGAGTGCTATGTGGTGATTGGGCTGGCTGCCTTGAATTAAATGGGGCATAAGGAGGGCCAAGCACATAATGAGAAGTTGCTAGGTTGGAAAAGCCACACATGAGCAAGCATTTTTTATCTGTTTCCTTGTCACCTTTTGGCTCAAACATGCCACTGAGTGTTTTCCGTTCTCTTGGACAGGGAAGAGGACATCGGAACCATGAAAACTCTGTCTGGCTATTCCTAGAATTTGAGAACAGATGAAGGAAGCAGCCTGCTGGGGCTCAAACAGCCTTTTCCAGAACAGGCCCTGTCTTGTGAATTGGAGGGAGGGGCTGGGTGAGGATATCTCAAGGTGCCGAGGTTGAGGGGTAACGTTGGGTAGGGGGAAATGTCTTTCGTAGCTGTATCACCTGAGGTGAGCCATCATTGATATGGCTTACCGGACAAAGGCTTCTCAAGTACACAGTAGTTGTGATAAATCCCATAAAGCAAAGAAAACCTAAAGTTCTTTTAGATATTTTAATACTGAGAATGGCCTGGGACGATTTCACATTAAAACCACAAGGCTTGGGATAAGGCTCAGCTGGTTAAGCATCTGACTCTTGCTTTTGGATCAGGTCATGATTTCCCAGTTTGTGAAATCGAGCTTTGTATTGGGCTCTGTGCTGACAGCACGGAGCCTACTTGGGACTCTCTCTCCCTCTCTCTCAGCCCTTCCCCTGCCCACACACTCACTCTCTCTCTCAAAATAAATAAACTTAAAAAAAATATGACTCGATCGATTGCACAAACACAGGCTTTAAATTGTAGCGGAAAGTCTACCATCTGGGCAAAAATCCTCTCACACACGACATAAAATACCAAATATGCAGATGCCTTCTCAACACAAATATATTGACAGAATGTTCTGATTCTCTGAGGCATTACTATACTTAACTCTAAATATCCCCAGGGTAGGGGCGGGGTGGGGGAACTTTTACAAGGAAGATGGTGACTCTACTGGTTAACCGACATTCTCTACGGGGAGGGATTGAAGTCTGAAGGCTGCCCAGATTCTCACTGGCGACCCCGATGGAATGTGCCAATTCTTGTTGTTACTGTGTGGTTCTATAACAAAGAAGGCAGGGTCACTTACTCCCCTTCTCTGTATTTGAGTTACACACGTGACCTGATTCTTCTGTCTCCTTCAGGAGGCATAGGAAGGAGGCTCCAGACCCCATCCTCTTGACAAATTTAAGATATATGAATGTATTTGCCTGTAAACCTGAAGACCTTTGAACTTGATGGGTTCCTACCAAGTTTAAAGACCTCCAGACCTCCTGCAACCCCCCATTCTTTCCTATTTAAGAAAAGAGAAGACATAGCCCGTTCAGACATGGAAAATGATACACAATTCAATTTTGTATTTGTATGTGATTTTCACTGATGTGAGTGAGGTTATAACTTATGAAGGTGGTCAAGTGACATTCTCTTTTTTAAATGTGTATTCATTTCTTAGGGAGAGAGAGACCGAGCACGAGCTCCTTCTGAGGCAGAAGGAGACAGGAATCTGAAGCAGTCTCCGGACTGAATTGTCAGCACAGAGCCTGACCCGGGGCTTGAACCCACAGACTGCAAGGTCATGACTGGAGCCAAACTTGGATGCTTAGCCAACTGAGCCACCCAGGCGCCCCTCAATTCTCACTTTTTGCATATCATTACAGAGACGAGAGTTTTTCAAATTAATGAATGTCAGAGACACAGGCATTATCCTCTTTTTGAAGCTTATAATCTATCAACTTTGGCAAGTGAGACCTTTTCATATGACCATTTATCTTTGAAAACTTCCCTGTTTACCCATACAAGATCTTCCAGCCCTATCTCTGTATCTCTGCCCCAGAGACGGAATCAAGCATTTCTCCTAAGAGCCTTTGTAGAAGAACAGAGTGTTATAGTCAAGAATCTTAAGTACAGTTTTGCACTGTGGAGCATCTTTTTCATGGACTATTTAGAGACCTAAGAAAATTACATACGGGGCACCCAGGTGGTTCAATGACTTTGGCTCAGATCATGATCTCACAGTCTGTGAGTTTGAGCCCAGGTCAGGCTCTGTGCTGACAGCTCAGAGCCTGAAGCCTGCTTCAGATTCTGTGTCTCCCTCTCTCTCTTCCCCTCCTCCACTCACACTCTGTCTCTGTCTCTCAAAACTTAAAAACTTTTAAAAAATTACACATGAATACTATGTTATATATTATATTGATATCGTATAAAAGTTACACATATTATTCATAATACAGTTATATGTGTAGGTATATACTGTATATGCAGGCATATTTTCATATTGATTCTATTTAAATCCTTGCTTTTAGAATTATTCACCTTTTTCTCTGATATAGAAAATGTTTATCCCTAAAAAAATAAAAGCAATTTTTTTATTTGTTTTGAAAAAAACACAAATAGTGTCAAATAATAACACAACACAAAGAATAAAATTATTGGCTGACATTCAAGATTTTTTGCACCTTCCTTTTGTCTTTAAAGTGTATTCTACACAAGGGGCGCCTGGGTGGCTTAGTCGGTTAAGCGTCCGACTTTCGCTTAGGTCATGATCTTGCGGTTCATGGGTTCGAGCCCCGCATCAGGCTCTGTGCTGACTGCCAGCTCAGAGTCTGGAGCCTGTTTCAGTTTGTGAGTCTCTCTCTCTCTGACCCTCCCTTGCTCATGCTGTCTCTCTCTCTCTCTCTCTCTCCTAGAAATAAATAAAACAGTAAGAAAAAAAAATAAAGTGTATCCTACACAAGACATTCCAGCAAATTCATTCCAGCAAATTATTTTGTTCTGGAGTCACAGATAATGGTTCACTTTAGGTGGCTCTGTAATGACTCATTTGGTGGACAGTTTAATCCAGTTACTTTAGTTCCCTTCGGATGTGAGGGCATCGGCAACCTAACAGAAAATAATTCTATTTCTTACGAGGTAGAGCCTTTTGGCTCCTATGCTAACAATTCTTTTTTTTTTTTTCAAAAATTTTTAAATGTTTTATTTATTTTTTGGAGAGAGAGAGAGAGACAGCATGAGCAGGGGAGGGTCAGAGAGAGAGAGAGTCACAGACCGAAACAGGCTCCAGGCTCTGAGCTGGCTGTCAGCACAGAGCCGGACGTGGGGGCCGAACCCACGAACCGCAAGATCATGACCTAAGCGAAAGTCGGACCCTTAACCAACTAAGCCACCCAGGCGCCCCAGTATGTTAACAATTCTTTTCGTGCTGGAGATAATCAGCTACCAGATTCAAGAGGCGTCCACTCCAGCAGACCACGGGGAGACATGCAGAAGGGTTACAGCTCACTATTATTTGTTTGTGCGACAATGATAGAATACGCAATTATAAACACAAGACTTGGTTTCTATACTCATGATTTCATTTCAACAAACCAAATCTGGCAACTACTTAAAATGTTTCTAGAGGGGTGCCTGGGTGGTCAGTTAAGTGTCCAACTTCAGCTCAGGTCATGATCTCACAGCTCATGAGTTTGAGCCGCACGTCGGGATCTGAGCTGACAGCTCAGAGCCTGAAGCCTGCTTCACAGTTCTGTTTCCCCCTCTCTCTCCCCCTCCTTCCCTCTCCCCCTCCCCCTTCTCTCTCAAAAATACATAAAAGTTAAAAAAAATTAAAAGAAAAAAATTTTCTAATTATTTTAGAACCCAGTATTTCTAACTATTTAATATTATTTTGTAAATTCTACTAAAGCTAGTCAGATTCATAAATATTTAAAATCTCTCTTTTCTGAGCTACTGGATTTTCTTCATTTTGTAAAATACAACATTGCCCTGCAAAGTTAATATGTCATGTTCTGCCAAGGTTTACAATGGATATATCTAAATGGTTCTCCCAATTAGTGTTATCTGGTCCTAGTCAATATTTAAATTTTCCTGCAGGGCTGTGAAGGACATACTTAGAAGTATTAAACTGCATATAATTAGCAAAAAAACAATATATAAAAATTCAGTTCTTGAAGTTTGGACTGAACTCCTCCTTTGACTCATAGATCAGATTTTACCTGTTCCCAGATTTATCTGTGTCCTTATTATTATCTTTTTTTTTTTTTCATTTTAGAGAGAAAGAGGGAGAGTGTATGAGGAGGAAAAGGCTGCAGAGGGAGAGAGAGAATCTTAAGCAGACTCCGTGCTCAGTTCACAGCCCAATGAGGGGCTTGATCCCATGACCATGAGATCATGATCTGACCCAAAATCTAGAGTCAGACACCCAACCAACTGAGCCACCCAGGCATTCGACCTGTGCCCTTATTTTAATTACACAAACTAGTGCAGAACTCCAATCTCTCCAGAGGCATTTGGGTTAATATAAATATCTACTAACTTAGGGGTATACAAATATTCCCCAAACCAATTAAGAATGCTGTAAAATAAAATCAGAGAATATAAAAATAAAACACAAAGGTTAAAACAAAAACTAGACAATGTCAGGTGTCACACTGTTAAGCCAGATCCAGAAATTTCACCTGACACCTTCTGTATAGATTAATCTCTAGATTATCTGAGTTGTGCCAGAATCTGTTTAGACCTAAATCTTCTTCAGTGGACGCTGTCAATTAACTGGTAGCAAAACTTGTGTTTCTCAAACAAGTAAGCAGATATATCCTTCTTGGGTCCTCTTTCTTTAAAATTTTTTTAATGTTTATTTATTTATTGAGAGAGAAAGAGACACAGAGCATGAGCTGGGGAGGGGCAGAGAGAAGGGAGACAGGGAATCCAAAGCAGGCTCCAGGCTCCTAGCTGTCAGCACAGAGACGGATGTGGGTCCTGAACCCACCAACCATGAGATCATAACCTGAGCCAAAGTTGGACGCTCAACTGACTGAAGCACCAAGCGCTCCTACTTAGGTCCTCTTTTTGATGAGCAGAGGTGGAAGGGCCTTGTGAGGTTCAGATAACGAGGATCAGGGACTGATGCCCAGTAGATGATTTTTCAGACATAAGTTAGCAAGCTTCAGAAAGGCGATTGAAAAGGATACTTTCAAGATCCATTTGAAATATGGAATTCATCAGCAAAGTATCTAGGATCTATATGAGATTTTAACAGTTCCTTGGGAGAGGAATACTGAGTTTTGATACAGGGTTTATGGTATTATCTGGGGGAGTAAAACCATACTAATTTCCTATTTGGCTGAGACTTTTTACTTTTAGACCACGTGACAGGAAGTTTTGTTGATTGTGGAGGCCAGATTTCCCCATGAGACCTTTGACGTATACTTTGTCTCGTTTGCAAATGTCAACACCTACAAGCAGTTTAATCCTTGATCTATTAAATCTACATGATTTCCTTTTTAAGTATTCTAGTTTTCTTTTTTTTAATTATTTTAATGTTTTTTATTTATTTCTGAGAGAGACAGAGAGACAGCATGAGCAGGGGAGGGTCAGAGAGAGAGGGAGACACAGAATCTGAAGCAGGCTCCAGGCTCCGAGCTGTCAGCACAGAGCCCGACGCAAGGCTCAAACTCATAAGCTGTGAGATCATGACCTGAGCCAAAGTCAGTTACTTAACCAACTGAGCCAACCAGATACCCCAGTATTCTAGTTTTCTCTCCGACAAATACAACCTTCCCAAGTACTTAAATTACTCCAGGAGAGCTAGTATAACTACAGCAAACCTTGTAAACATAGTGAATCTCAAGTTCTCTTAAATGACCCACCATCGTCTATAAACATAGTAAGTGTTCAACCTAAAGTTACAAATCCAAGTATGATGAAGAGTGCTTGTTCCCCAACACTTATTTTCCCTCTTTTCCCCAACATATGAGAATTCTTGACTTTTATCTGGCTACATGTCATGCACTACAAAGTAGACTGCATTTTCTGGTCTCTCTTGTACAGAAATGAGGCCATGTGACCAAAGACTTTCTACAAGTGCCGTTTGGGGGCTAACGCATGTCCCTGTCCCAGGGATTCATATGGCGAAATCCCAGCCCCCAGCACCTTAGAAAGTGACTGTGTTTGGAGACAAGGTTTTAAGGAGGTAAGTAGGGTTCAACGTGGTCATCAGAGTGGGCTCCGATCCAATGTGCTGGTGTCCTTATGAGAAGGTAGGTTGATTTGGAGGAGCAGGGAAGAGAGGACCCCTTGTGAGTCAAGGGCAGAAGCCTCAGCGGAAACAATCCTGCTGACAGTGTGGTCTTGAAATTCCAGCCTCCCAACTCCGAGCTACCCCTTAGTTACGGCGGTCCTAGCTGACTTATACAACACGTAAAAAGGAAGTTGTTTTTGGAAGCCCGGGAAGCTTTCCTAAAGGTAAGACATATGTCCCTCTCCTTCCTTCCTGGTTCCTGCTGGCTGCAATTAGAATGTAATGGTGGCTGTCTCATTCCCCATGTGACTTCATTAGAGCTACAAGACAGAAGGAGCAGTGTCTCTGTGATTCCCTGTGGAGCCCATCCCAGCCCTGGGAGCATGGTTTCTGGACTTCCTGATTGTAGGAGAGAAATAAACCTGTTTCTTGTTTAAGTTAGTGCTGTTGTTGATGTTCTTATTTTTCACAAACTTCACCTCAACAACTATACTCCAATCTCTGTTTCAAGTTGGACTTACAGGGCCAAATTTTCTTAGAAATTAAAAATACCTAAACCCCAAATATCCACAGATTGTTGCCTAGCTCAGAGCATTAATTCTACGGTTTTGATTCTCTTCATCATTTTAAATCTTGCCACTTAACACATTTTAATGTGCTTAAACATAGCAATTGCTTCTATAATAATTATTTCTAAATATGTTTATTTGCTATGGTTCCTATGAGAATTTTGTGTTCCAACACAATGTCAAGGGCTAACTTCCCATGTAACTTTTTGGATAGCACCTCCACTTGCCTGAGGTTGTAAAACAGCCAGCAATTGTTTGCATTTCTGTGGGTGACTGTCATGGAAGGCGCTGAGCTCTAATCATAGTCTCTAATGGGGACAGGAGACCTTACCGGTAGCTCACATGTTCCCACGTCTGGGGATATCTGGTATACCCATGGAAGTCGGCCATCTCCATCCACACTAGTTCCTTGGTCTGATTATTTTTCTCTTAAGACCTTTAAACGTTTTTTTCTGTCCAACTTTAGAGACCTTTGAACTCGATAGAGTCCTGAAATGTTCTCACAAACGCCGTGCCTCTCACAGACACCAAAATGGTAGCTAATTGAATTTTGGATTACTCTCATGGTTTATCTGACTGAGAGTCCCAATTGTCCAGGTCATTGTGCTGGCAGGACACACCTGGGTCTGAAACTTTGCCACTTGTTAGCTGTGGGATGTATATATAATAGGTATATATATATATTATACTTATATATAATATGTATACACACGTTATATGTGTATATAATATATATTATATATGTGCACATAATACATGTTACATATAATACATATATTACATAGTATATATTATATGTGTATATAATATATATGTGTTATAGATGTGTGTATATATATTATATATATAAAGTCTTTATCATTGTGCCTGGAACACAGCATTTAAAAAATGGTAGGTGTCGTAATACATTACCATTAATATTATTTTCTATGAAAATGAACTCAGGTGAATTAATGAGCAGTGTGAAAATGTACACACATGTTAAAGATTAAATATAGACTTTCATATACATTTTACTCTTCCCCAATCTCAGTCTCCTGCCTCTGGACTCTGGGGAGTTTGGAGCCTTGAGCAGAGAAGCTGCAGAGACTAAGTCACATGTTTCCGGTGTCTCCGTTGGACAGAGGCTCTGGCCTCCATCTGTTTTCTCTCACCTCCATCACTGCATCAGCCAAACGCTGCCTCACTTCCACTGTAGCATTTCTTCCCCCTTGTTGCCCTGGAAACGGCTCCTCTTCCCCAGCCAGGAGGGTTCTATTGATTTCTCTGCCTTCTTTCAACCTCTCTTGAAACATAAGAACAACATCACCAAATGAAAATTCCACCTTCTAGGAAGTCTTCCTTGAAAATCTTGAACGTTTACAAATATGCGTATTTACTCACTTTCTCTTTGGTGATGAGTCAACCCTCCTTTCAGAGTGGAGGAGGGGGTGTTGTTTATGCACTATTTCTTCTATCTCTCATCAAATTCAAGACTACCTCTAATATTTTTTGTAGCATTTGGTATATCTGATTGAATATAGTCTTTTAGTATATTTATATTAATGCTCAAATTAACTTGTGGCATCCGCCCTCCCTCTGACTAACAGCTTCATATAGCAACTTAAACCATAAACACTCACTACAGACAGCCCTGTCATAGAAAAGAATGAGTTCCACATTTCAGGCAGCCAGCTATCCATCTCACATAATAGTTCGTATAGTAAAAATTCTGGTACAATTAAGCTTGATTTAAGGCCTGATGTGTAATAACCTGAGCTTGAAAAAGTCTTAGAATAATTATATTTCACATCTGGAAGAGTTCTAAGAGATGAATGAAGCCTTAGATTCTTAGATGATGATTAATTTAATCAGGAGCAGAAATTCATTCCATAACCAAAGCCACTTCCCATTTGAAAAAGAAACATGATTGCCTGACATAACTTGGGATCTCTACCTCCATTATTAGTATTACTGAGTGCACCTGCACACAGAAGATTGGGGTGTCTGAGCCCGTCACATGATCTGCTACCCCTCTTCTTGGAGACATGCCCAGCTCATTCTCTTTAGCGCTTCTGTGGTCAGGGAGAGAGGTGGAGAAAGTGCCCCCTCCTGCCTCACCTCTATTCAGGACAGAGTACTGTGGCCGGGACTGGGCAGTCTGTGGGCTGTGACTCAGCATGGGTCCATAGGCAAGGAGACTTGTCTTTCTGAGTCCCTTCTTCCTTGATCCCTAATACGCAAAAGCTGGAACACTCTTTTGTCATCTCCACCCATCCTGGCTGTTTCTTTCTCATTAGACTAACTCATCACTTGATCTCTTTCCCCAGCCCTTATATATTCTAGATTCCATGAGAGGAAAGCAGGCTTTCAGGGTTAGCATCCTAATCTTCATCTCCTCCTTAGTTTAGCTGGTTCTTTGAATCTTGGTTTCTGCTCAGGAATGGGCCTGGGAAGGGTATCCTGGGGTGGATGAAAGAAATACACACACACACACACACACACACACACACACAAACATATTACTTCAAAACTCTGCCAAATGACTTATAAATTAGATCATTTGATAACTGGGAAAGGTAACAAATTTCATCTAGGTTTTCCATTCACTAGAGGAGAAACTGAGGCCCAGAGGTGTTATAGGACCTAAGTCACCTGGTTAGTGGCAGAGGTAATATCTCCGTGCTCTTGGGCCAGTATTATTTCCAGAAGACCATGCTGCCCCTTTGTAAGAATTCAATTACCATATTAAAATTTCCTAATCAACCACAGGTAATTTACACTGGCTTTTAAGGTATTAATGAAAGCGGTACAATCTTGTTACCTGTACAAGAAGAACTTGAATACTCATGTTTCTCAAAGAATTCAGAAAGGAGTATTTCTTTCTGGTTGGTTATCTGTCACCAAATTGAAAAAGTGGTCCAGTGGTAATACTCCCTCTGGGTCAGTGTGTAATAAAGCAATAAATCATTAACCAATCAAGCTGTGTCACCCCCGGCTGAAAAACTGCTACCAGAGCTCAATTTTTCTGAGCAGACTGGCAAAAAGTGCCTCGGACGCTTATCCTTAGCCTACAATGGAAGCGATTTCATTTTACACAGCCTCTCGGCATTCATTATTTCTTTCTGGCCTGGGATGCCAGAGGCGCCTTTTAATTACCTTAAATCTTTACGTGTCACCTTCTGTCTGAACGTTAGGGTTTCTGGAAGAAATCGAAAATAGGATTCAGGTAGCCAGGCTTCCAATGGGTATCTTCGGATGGGTATCTTTGCAACTTGCCTTCCCTTTGCTCTGGAGAACAGACACTGCAGGTTTAGTGCGCCGTAGCCACCGCTAGAGGGCACTATGACACTTTTTAAAAAACTACTTGAAGAACCCCCAAGTTGCAATCCTCTGCATCTGTTGTGTGCGCACGTTACTGATATTTTATGGTAGTTTTAATGAAGTGCTCTCCCTGTACAAGAGTGGCACAGTGTGATCCTTAACAGATATTGGTTGAGGACGAGGTTCGTTCTGGTAAACTAATAGGAAATTGATGAAGGTTGTTAACGGCCCTGCAGTGGGCAGAAGTCTAAATGCAAGCAACGGTCAGAAAAGGACTCAGTAGAGCCAAAGCCCTATGCTTTGATGAACTGCCCTCGAAGAAAAGCTCCCAGAATCATAACATGATTTACTAGATAAATAGGGCAGACATGTACCAGGAGCCCCACCTCGTGCTGATGGCTGGCAGTCATCAAATAAATTCAGGTTCTACTGAGGAGGAAAGGCAAACACTGATCTAAAAACAGAAAAAAAAGAAAAAGAAAAAAATAAATTCTCTGCAAGTAAAAGGATCAAAAGAACCTTGGTAAAATAGATCGACTGAATGCTGTAGGGAAGAAAAGAAGGGAACTACGTTTTGAAGGGTTGAAGGGCACTGACATTCTCCTACCCTCGCCCCAGGTCCCAATATTCTAGAGATTATTGCACTGAAAGCATCTGAAACAAAGACCAGACAAGTGTCAGAAGTAGAGGTGGGTTACGATCCTTCCTTCAGACAGGAATATTTGAAGGGACAGTGGGTGGGGAATTGTCGCTACATACATACTTCCTGAGAAACTTGAACAAACTCCCAACACAAGCAAAAGAAAGAACTGGGAGTTGGAAATTTTGGAGAATGACCATAAAGCACCACTGAGCTCTGCCAGAAAGGGAAACCCCTCCTTGTGATGGCCCAGTGACTTGAGGGAGCCAGCCTCTCCTCTCTGCCCATCTCAATCCCATCTGTCCATCCCTTTCCACCTTCAGAACACAAGCCTCATCCTTGATCCCTATGGTTTCCAGAAATGATCTCTTGAGTCTCAACTTAACATTCTCCTTGACAGAAACTCTACTTACTGGTCATCTGTGACACGTGGCTCATTTTCAGGTGACCTCCTCTTGATTCATTCTGATCCATACCGCCATTCCCACAAAAGGCTTCAGTTGCAATGGTATGCCCAACGCCAGCCTTGTGCTCTGGTCTTTCAAGAGAGAGTTTTGGAAGTCAGGGCCACTTGCTTTTTATATTTCCTCCTAAGCTTGGAAGAGAGCTCTTCACACAATATCATAATATTTTAGATTTGAAGTCCTCCATTCTAGTCAACTAGTCTACCCTTCACGTAGAGAGTTAATGTTGAATGCTCCATGGCTATTGCGATCCTATCAACCTTTTAAATTTCTTTTGTTAGTGAGATGTTTAAACTAAAACTATGAAAAACATTTATAGATGGGTTTTTGCATGAACATAAGTTTTCATTTCTCTGGGATAAACGTCCAGGAGTGCAGTTACTGAGTCATATGATAGTTGCATGTTTAGTTTTTTAAGAGGCAGCCAGACTTTTTCAGAGTGACTGGACCATTTTACATTCCCACCAGTGATGTATGAGTGGTACAGGTTCTCTGCATCAACAGCATTTCCTGTTGCCACTATTTGTTATTTTAGTTATTCTGATGGGTATGTTATGATCTCACTGTGGTTTTCTTTGCATTTCCCCAATGGCTAATGAGGTCAAACATATTTGCATGTGATTATGGGCCATCTGTGTATCTTCATTTTTACTGTTGAACATGGAAGTTTCTTGTTTTTCTTTTTAACTTTATTTATTTTGAGAGAGACAGAGACAGTGCAAGTGGGGGAAGGACAGAGAGAGAGAGGGAGAGAGATTGAATCCCAGGCAGGCTCTGTGCTGTCAGTGCAGAGTGCTGTGTGGGGCTCAAACCCATGAAGCTGTGAGATCATGATCTGAGCCAAACCCAAGGGTCAGACACTTATCCGACTGAGCCACCCAGGTGCCCCTGAAAGTAGAGAGCTCTTCATGTACTTTCCACATAAATCTTTTGTCAAATATGTGGTTTGCCAGTATTTTCTCCCTGTCTCTAGTTTGTCTCCTCATCCTCATAAGAAGGTCCTTCATGGAGCAATAGTTTTAATTTTGATGAAGTCCAATTTATCAGTTTTTCCTTTTGTGAATCATGCTTTTGGTGTCGAATCTGAGAACACTCTGCATAGCTGTACATCCTGAAGACTTTCTCTGACGTTTCTGAACTAAAAGTTTTATGGTTTTATGATTTGATGTTTTGCATTTAAATCAAAGCTCTATTTTGAGTTAATTTTTGTACAAAGTGTGAAGATAGAGGTTGACGGTCAGTTTGTTTGCTCACAGATACCCAATTTCCCCAGCACCATTTGTTGAAAAAATTTTTTCTTGCATTGAATTGCTTTTGCACATTTGTCAAAAATCACTTGGACGTATTTGTGTGAGTCTAGTTCTGGGTTCTTTATTGTGTCATTGATCTATGTGTCCATATTTCACCAATACCATATAGTCCTTTTTTCAGTAAACCATAATTTATTTAATTTTTTCATATTGTTCTTTTCTCTTTTTTCCTCCAGCTCTATTGAGATATTGACATATAACACTGTGTGAGCTTCAAGTGTATAACATGATGATTTGATAGAAGTACATGTTATGAAATGATCACTGTGTTAGGTTTGGGTAACACATCCATTACCTCACCCACTTACGTGTGTATGTGTGTGTGTATGATGAGAACTTTTAAGATTTACTCACTTAGCAACTTTCAAGTATATAATACAGTTTTTTTTTCAAATTTTTTTTTAAAGTTTTTTTTTTTTTAATGTTTTATTTATTTCTAGGAGAGAGAGACAGCATGAGCAGGGGAGGGTCAGAGAGACAGGGAGTCACAGACTGAAACAGGCTCCAGGCTCTGAGCTGGCAGTCAGCACAGAGCCTGACGTGGGGCTCGAACCCACGAACCGCGAGATCATGACCTAAGCGAAAGTCGGACGCTTAACCGACTAAGCCACCCAGGCGTTCCGAATATAATACAGTATTATTAACTGTAGTCACCCCAAAACCACATGGTCTTGATTACTATAGCTATATAATGTCTTGAAATCAGTTACTGGTTCCTCCCACTTTCTTCTTTTTCAAAATTGTTTTAGCTAATTTATTTCCCTTTTCATATAAATTTTAGAATTATTTTATCTATATTTATAAATATTCTTGTTTGCATTTTGATGGGAAATGTATTAAGTCTATATATGAATTTGGGAGAATTGACTTTGTGACTATATTGCATCTTTCAACCCATGAGCATGGTATGTCTCTCGGTTTAGTTAGATCTTTATTTTTTAATCAGCATTTTGTAGTTTTCAGCATTAAAACCCTATACATATTTTGTTAGATTTATACCTAAGTATTTCAGTTCTTTGGGTGATTATAAACAGTATTGTATTTTAATTGTGATGCCCATGTGTTCATTGCTAGTATATAGGAATATAATGATTTTTTTTGCATGTTTATCCTGTATTCTGAAATCTTACTGAACCCACTTATTACTTCTAGGTATGTTTTTGTGGGTTCCTTGAAATTTTCTACACAGATAATTATGTCATCTGCAAACAGGGGTCGTTTTTTTACTTCCTTTTGAAACTGCATTCCTTTTCTTTTGTTACTTTATTATGCTGGCTACAATTTGCAGCACTATGTTGAATAAAAGTGAGAGAGCAAACATCCTTCCCTTATTCCAAATCTTAAAGGGAAAATAGTCTTTCATCATTAAGTATAATGTTTGCGGTAGCTTTTGGTAGATTTAAAAAGTTAAGTTGTTGGGGCGCCTGGGTGGCTTAGTCGGTTAAGCGTCCGACTTTCGCTTAGGTCATGATCTCGCGGTTCGTGGGTTCGAGCCGCGTCGGGCTCTGTGCTGACTGCCAGCTCGGAGCCTGGAGCCTGTTTCAGTCTGTGACTCCCTCTCTCTCTGACCCTCCCCTGCTCACGCTGTCTCTCTCTCTCTCTCTCTAGAAATAAAAAATAAAATAAAATAAAAAATAAATAAATAAATAAAAAGTTAGTTGAGGAAGTTCCTCTACATTTCTACTTTTCAAAGTATTTACATATATGTATATATATTTAATTTTTTAAAATATATATTTAATTTTTTAAAATGTTTTATTTATTTCTAAGAGAGAGACAGCTTGAATAGGGGAGGGTCAGAGAGAGAGGGAGACACTGAGTGTGTTGAGTCTTGTTAATTTTTTTTTCCTACATAATAGACAAAATCATGTGGTTTTTATTTGTTAGCCTGCTAATATGGTGGACACTAGTTAATTTCTGAATATTGAATCAACCCTTACATCCTTGGACTAAGCCTCACTTGTTCTATAGTTCTGTTTATACATTGCTAAATTCCATTTGCTAATACTGTATTTTATTATAATTTTTTTGCATCTTTATTCATGAGGGATGTTTATCTGTAGTTTTTTTTTTTTTTTTTTCTTTTTGCACTGTCTTTGCTTTAGCTTACAGGGTAATACTTGTTTCATAAAATGAATTGGGAAGCGATCCCTCCTCTTCTATTTTCTGGAAGAGCTTGTATAGAATTAGTGTTGGCTCTTGTTTAAATGCTTGGTGGAATTCTCCAGTGAAACTCTTCAGGACTAGAGATTTGTTTTTTAGAGTTCCTAAATTACAAATTCAACTCCCTTATAGTTATAGGGCTATTTAAATTATCCCTGAGGTGCCCTTCCTTATCGCCTCCTTTCTCTTTTTTCTTCTTCCTCTTTCTTTTCCCTCTCTACCCTCCCTCTCCCCCCATACCCCCTCCCACCTTCCTTTTACTTCTCCTCCTCCTCCTCCTTCCTCTTTAGTCTATTTCCTCTCTATTGTTCAAGCTGGGTAATTTCTTTTTTTATTCCTTTTATTACCGTATAACTGACATATAATGCTATGTTAGTTTCAGGTGCACAACACAATGATGACCTGACATTTGTTTACATTGTGAAATGATCACCACAATAAGTTTAGTTAATGTCTGTCACCATAAGTAGCAAAAAAATATTTTTTTTCTTGTGATGAGAACTTTTAAGGTTTAGTTGTGTTGACTCATAGTGGAGGTGGGGTGAGGGTGTGGTGGCCTCATTACCTCTGGGTGGTGGTGAAAGTACTAACTCCACTGAGCCTCCTCTGACACCATCCCACTGGGGAGGGAGAAGGGCACTTCATTAATGCTGGCAGGGGTAGTGCTCTTCATATGTTCATGGACACAACGTTGGGGGAAAGTGCAGGACTCATTCTTACCTGGTAGGGACGAAAGTCCTGGCTCCATACTCGCCCTTTTCTGATACCACCCCTATGTGTTGGGAGGTGGTATTGGGGTGCCTCATTGTAGGCTGGGGGAAGTGGAAGTCGAGGGTCTCCTCGGCCTTTGTTGGCATGGATGGGGATGTGGTCACAGAGTTTTCTATAGTGTTTGGCTGGAGAGGAGCATTATTATCTAAGTATTTTCTGACTTGCTAGGCCACCGGCTTCCTGGTCCTTTTGCTAAGGAGGACAGGCTTTTGCTCTGCCTTGCTTTCTCTTGGCCTGTTGAAGTTTCAGAGTGGCTGACGTCTTCAGCTCTGAGTCTGGGATATATGAGGAAGAAAGAAACCCCAGGGAAATCACCACCGTGTCCGTCCTTCGGTTCTGAGGTTACTCCCGGCCTGCCTTCCTGTCTCCTTTTTCAGAACTTTCCTATGTTTGTCTTATATATAATGTCCAGAGGTTTCCATTGTACTTAGCAGAAGGAGTAGGAAAAAGTACATGTTCTTCCTCTTCCCAGTAGAGGAGTTTGATTTTCCCATGTTTTAATGGACGAAGTTAGTCAATAATGTTCTTGCAAGATCTTTTAAGCTCAAAAAATTCTGTTAATCCACCGTGTATTAAATCCTTGTTTGCCTTTTTTGTGTTTACTAGGGGACTGTAATCACTACATCATAAATGTGTTCTCTGGTTCCAACTTTATAACGTGCCCACTCATCTTCACATGCCTTCCTCGTGTGTTTTCAGAATTCTTCTTCATTCCATTTTCAAGCTCATATCCCAAACAAGATGGTTTCATACTTTAAAATTGGCTACACTGGCAAGGAACAGCAGTGTGAAAATTTGTTCAAATGTTAATGCAAGCAATTGCTGTTAACTTCCCATTTACTGTGATACAAAAATGTGAAACTTTATTCATTTGGCCAGCATTTATTTTCCTCCCAGAAAAGCTCCCTCCTGGCTCCCATACACCCTCCCTCCACCCTTCTACCCCTTTTCCCTTTACCCAGACTTGTCCCTCCAGAAATGTCCTTCATTCTTTTCTTTTTATTTTTTTTAAGTAATCTCTATGCTTAACACGGGGCTCGAACTGATGACTCCAAGATCAAGAATCGCATGCTCCATGGACTGAGCCAGCCAGGCAGCCTCCCCTTTGTTTCTTTCATTTCCTCCATGTTTCTACAATCTTCATTTAATTATTTACCAATGGGTTTTCCTTTTACATTACAACTAATATATTAGAATTTCTTTACACTGGTTATCTAAACATCAACATTTAATATAGACAGTACACTAATTATTCTGTACTCTATTTCTTAGTTGTGTTTTTCATATGGATGACTTTGTTTCAATATAATTTTTTTATTGAGATATAATTCATATGCCAGAAAATCTACCATTTTAAGGCATACAGTTCCATGGCTTCTAGAATATTCACAGGCTGTGTGATGCCCACAAAGCGACTGAGGGAGCTGGTGAGCGAAGTCCTTGCGGGATGGAATTTGAGGTAATGGACAGATATTTACACTGTTCTAAAGGATGTAGAATTAAAGAAGCGTGCAGAGCTGATAAAGTCATGAGACGGGGGGTCACCTCCACACCAGACAGAAATGCAGAGGAACAGAAGATCCCAGCAGGTGAAAGAGGAGTGGTCAGTTAGATGGGTCTTCATTCTGATAGAGTTTAAATCCAATAGGAGGGCAAAATGTCATCGTGCAGAAAACAGTTGGGGATCCCTTCAATGTAACTGCACTGGTGAAACTCAGAACTAGGGAGTTGGGGACAGAGGCTGTCACTGCTCACCTGACAAAGCTGGCCCTAGGCCAGCAGGTCTGCTCCCTGTGTCTGCACAGCCCCAGCCTCCCCTCCTCTGAGCTGTGGCTCCTACTGTCTTTCCATCCTGAATCCATTCCTAGACCTCTCCCGTCATTCACTTCCTACACCACGTCCTCTGTGATGTGCTCCCCAGCCATCCTGTCCACAACACGCTCTCGAGGTGCCCTTGCGTCTTCACAGGAACCTGATGATGCAGGAGTCCCGTGTTTGCCAGCCATCTCATCACCAACTGTTGGCTGATCTTGATCTTGAACCTAATTAACAACCCTGCCTCACCTGTAGCTGTCAACAGCTCACGTCATCCGTATTTCCTTCGAAACGAGTCTTTGGGTAGACCTGTCTGCTAGGGCTGCTATAACAAAACGCCACAGACCGAGTGGCTGAAACAACAGATGTTTATCTTCTGAAGTTCAGAGGCTGGACGTCTCAGATCAAGGTGCTGACAGGCTAGGTTTCCAGTGAGGTCCCACTTCTTGGCGAGCTGTTGGCCACCTTCCCACTGTGTCCTCCCCTGGCCTTTCCTCTGTGTGCATGTGGACAGAGAGATCTTTTGCACTTCTTCCTCTTCTTATAAGAACATCAGTCCCATCAGGTTAAGATCCCACTGGTGTGACCTTCTTTAACATTAATTACCTTCATGGAGACCTTATCTCAAAATATCATCACATAGGGGTTTACGGTTTCAATGTATGCATTTCAGGGGAACACAGTTCAGCCCGTAACACTAAGGAAAGACTGGGCATTCCGGCCATAGAGAACAAAATCTAGAAAATAAGACTTAGATTCCTTGATATTTGGCTCACTGGAATAATCACACACACACAGAGAATACAGATCATTTTCAAACATTTCTGCTCACATGTCCTAATTTTGACATACTTTCTGATTCTTTGCATTAGACTGACGTCTAAAAATTTTCATCGTTAATTTTAAAATGTTGCAAAAAAAAAAAAAAAAGAAATGTCTGGTCTGCTGTATTCAGACTACCGAAATTTTAAAATGAAACAAACATCACTCATTTTATCACCCACCATTTTGAAAGTATAAGTTCTGTTTTTTAATGACCATAAATTTTAAATCACCACTTCTTCTCCTGGAAATTGTATTTTAAGTTCACTTCCTCATAGAACTGTATCCTATCGTAATCATACATTTTATACTTCAGGGTATTTTACTAACCACACGATTACATTTATTTCCACAAAATAATTAATTTTTTAAAGCTTCTGTAACTAAAGGTGAAGATGTTAAACATGAATCTGGATTGACTGTTATTAACTTACTACTATACTATTGATTAATGTATACATTTTGTGTACTTGGAAAGTGATAACTAGGCAGAAAAAGTAAAATTTCTTTGGAAGTTCATCTATGCGCCAGTGTTTCCCCCAACCTGGTATATAGATCTATGAACGAATATTACCTACTTTTGAACTCTAAGACACGGTTAAGCGTTAAATTCAATTCCTATTCCTACTTTTATAAGTAAGTGTAAACACTGAAAGTGTAAACTAGTTCACAGGTATAATTAGATGAGAACTGATATATTTTTGTTACGGCAAATTACTTAATTCTTTGAACTCTGAATGATATGCTAAGAATCACATGGTGAGCTCTTGCCAGAAATTCCTTTTAGTGATTTACTTCTCAGCTAACAAGTCTGGTAGGTTCCCCTTCACTTTTGCCGAAAACAAATTGCAAATCAAGTTGCAAAACGTTTATTACCCAGTTATTCAATTAGTCAAATTGTCCCTTTCCTTTTGGTCTCCCCCAGAAAGTTTCACGCCTCGGCCCAGCACCCCTAGAGAGGATTCTGCATGTTCTCGAAGGGAATTGTGGACATTCAGGACCTAGAACAGATCCTCCTAAATTATCCTGACCTGTGTTTTTCCCCCTGGGAAGCTGTACCCCAGTTGGGAGGTAAAGGGTGTGGAGAACATATCGTAGAGCTGGGGTCACAGAGCCAGACAGCAGTCTGAATATGGCCACTGTGACATTGGGCACATTAATATAATCTTGCTAAATCTTAGTTTCCTCTTCTGTAACATGGAGCAAAAGTGTATTTAGTGTTGTTGGGAGTAAGTCAAAACAAGCAGACAATCGTGCAAAAGCAAAGTGCTTAGAACATGAAAAGCGTAGGCACTCAACAAAAGTTTCTTGGGACACCTGGGTGGCTCAGTTGGCTAAGTGTCTAACTGTTGATTTAAGCTCAGGCTATGATCTCACAGTTTGTGGGTTTGCGCCCCGCATCGGATTCTGCACTGACAGTGCAGAGCCTGCTTGGAATTTTCTCTCTCCCCCTCTCTCTGCCCCTTCCCCACTTGTGCACATTCTCTCTCAAAACCTAAATAAACAAATAAAACTAAAAAAAAGTTATTGATCTCCTCCCTCCCTCTCCCCAATCCTTCCCTCACCCCCTCTTCCTGCCCCTCCCCTCTATGCCAGGTCTTCAAAGCACTTTGCACAGATTATTTTATGTTGGCTCCTAGCATCTCTAGGAAGTATGGACTTTTATTATTCCTGTTTTACAAATGAAGAAATGGAGGCGCCAAGGAGATTAAAACCTCAAAGTCACAAGATTAATAGATGGTAGGGAATGAATTCAAACCCAGGCAGCCTGACCCCAGATGGAGCACTCTTAGCCAGGACCCCTCACAATGGGTGGCACAGAGAACCTCATTCTTTTCCAGGGCTTGGAGCACATATCTGCTGGCCAGTTCTCTAATGAGTGAGAACTCTAGAAATAGGAAGCTTCCTTGAACTTTGTTCAAAAGTTCATTCAAACCAATCTTTGGTCTCCTGGAGGTTTTCTGTCCTGTGGCTCCTGAACAAAAGGCTCAATTGTCTGGTCTGTGATCCCTAGAAAACTAGCTGGGGATTTCGTCGTGATGTAAGACCCCTTTGCAGTATTTCTAGCGATTGTCAGGCACTGTTTTTCCTGCTTTCTATCCTGGTGAAGTACAGGCTGGCCCCAACTCTCCATCCCGAACAGCTTTCTTTTATTTTCTTTTTAATATTTATTTTGAGAGAGAGAGAGTGTGTGAGCGGGGGTGATGGAGAGAGAGAACCCCAAGCAGGTTCGGCACTATCGGCGCAGAGCCCAATATGAGGCTCGAACCCACGAACTGCGAGATCATGACCTGAGCCGAAATCAAGAGTCAGATGCTTAATCGACTGAGCCACCCAGGCACCCCCATCCCGCACAGTCTTCTCTGTCCAGGGCTTCACATTGCCAAAGACATGGTCTAACTCAGCCATATTGCTTCCTGCTGTGGTCTCCCAGGTCCAATTTCTGTGCCATATGCTCCTGAAACGATTCAATCAACTCTGTGTTGAGATCTTCAGGTACTCGGTGGGGCTCAGCACCCGTCGCTGCTCATTGTCATTAGATTCTAGCAGTTGCAACAGTTTTGCAGCACTGTTAGTGTCCAGGGCTATCGCTGCCCACCATTCGAGAAACTTGGAATTGGAGCTGTTCACAGAGACCTTGTGGGCATCAGGGAGGTTGCAGTCATGCTTGGAAGTATGAGTTGCCAATGGAAAAGCTTGATTCTTAATTGTGTCCGGCTGGCCAATGAAACAGCCCCAGTTTGGTAACTGGCTGCCCAGGCCAGGAGTCTGGCTAGCAATGGTCCTGTACATCTGGCACCACTGTGGCCCTGTCTCTGTGGCCGCTTATTTTGGGCTTCATGGCTATTACTCAGAGTCAGGAGTAATGTCTTTCAGTCTAAGACGTCTACACCCCCAACCACAGGCATGTTTTCCTCCAGGGCAGAGGGCAAATGCAATTACATCTGTGACCAATTTGCACAGCTGGGCGCTCAGCCTCCTGACAGAAACATTTATTTGAGATTCGAGTCTCCAGGGAGCTGGGGGACCGTACAGGAAGTCAGGTCTGGCAGGCATGTCCGCGCCTGCTAGCCTGAGCTCTGAGAACAAAAGAAGACAACAACACAAAATCAGCTTTGGCTTTATTGGCTCGAAAGGAGGCCACTCTCTCTACAAACCGAGGGAGTTTTCAAGGCACAAAGGAGAATAAGAATATTCCAAAAAGACATGGTTGCCATTGATCTTGTATAAACAGAGCATGCACAATGCACACAGAAGTGGTGGAAGGGAAGCTTCTTGGGAGTCAAGGGCTGAGTTCCAGCTGTGGCTTTACCCCACCCCCACCCCGGGCCCCCGACTGCAGGATCCTGGGCAAGTCAGCTCACTTGGGCATGTTCTCTTTTATGCAAGAGAAGGGCAGTGTTGGAGCCCATGAGCTTTTTAAAACGTCTAAAAAAATTGGAACTGGAAAAATTACCACCCCCAAATTCAAAAGAAAGCGTTGGCAAACAGAAAAACATTTGTCTATAAAAAGTATGTTGTGTCTGATTCATTAATTTTTAGATATTTTTTTTTTTTGAGAGAGAAAGAGGGTGCAAGTGAGTGAGGGGTGGAGAGAGAGAGAGAGGGAGAGAGAGAGAGAAGCAGGGCTCACCTAATGCAGGACTTGGACTCATGAACCATGAGACCATGACTTGAGCCTAAGTTGGAGGAAGTCAGATGCTTAACAGTCTGAGCCACCCAGGCGCCCTAGATAATATATTTTTAAATCCATAATTAAAATTTTTAATATTTATTTTATTTTTGAGAGAGAGACAGAGTGTGAGTGGCGGAGGGGCAGAGAGAGAGGAAAACACACAATTTGAAGCAGGCTCTGCGCTCTGAGCTGTCAGCACAGAGCCTGATGCAGGGCTCAAACCCATGAACCGTGAGATCATGGCTCAACTTCGGTTGGTTGCTTAACCAGCTGAGCCATCCAGGTGCCTCTTTAAATGCATAATTTGAGAAGAGTTCCTTGGGTTAGAGTTTCTCACTGTATAAGAATTCCCAAGTAGGCTCAATAATCGATGAGAAATCACTGTTAATGATACATGATGTGTTCATAGCCAAGTGGTTTTTTAAAATTTTATTTATTTTGCAAGAGACAGAGAGAGTGCAAGCCAGGGAGGAACAAACAGAGAGGAAGAGAGGCAGAATCCCAAGCAGGTTGCATGCAGTCAGTGCACAGAGCACAACATGGGGCTTGAACTCAAAATCTTGAGATCATGACCTGAGCTGAAATCAAGTCAGGTGCTCAACCGACTGAGCCACCCAGGTGCCCCACAGCCAAATGACTTTTAAAGCAAAATGATGAAAATCTTGTCAACCTTTTAGAGTAAGAATTAAATCTGAAGAAAGCACACTTTACTATGTTTGACATGTGATGTGGGAAGGAGCCTACACAGGTCTTATCGTATCCTTGACCTTCACCTGTGTGGCCCATCTGTCTGGTTGCCTTCTCAATAACATGAGGCCATCAGGTGGATAATCCCGAGGTTTCTTTCAACGTTAGAAATGCCATCACCCCATGTGGAACATTGGCAGAGGGATCGTTATGGGTGGGATACATTCTCAACGAGTTGAGCTAATCCTTTGGAGTCCTGGCTTTGCCAGAATGTACTGTTAGTGTTGTAAATGCTGCTGACATTCTGGCTGGGAACAGAAGTAAGCATGCAGGTGTGTTTACCTGGGGCCAGCTTTCTGCCACGCCAGAGCTACTGGAATCTTGCAGAGACCCACAAGTGTGAGCTAGGAATATCAAATGACAGGCCCTTGCTCAGGGAGAGTCAGGTGCAGGGGTGTCCCGCTAACACCTCTGTTCTCATCAACAACATGTGCATGAGGTTGAGCCATGCACAACATTGCTGATGTGCAACCATGTTTGACTTCCACAAACGATAACCTCATGTGGTTCACTCTAAGACTTTCAGGTCCAGTGTCAGCCTGTGGCCCCATCTTTCACAGCCCTTGCAAGGACAGGCTCATTTTAGATGATCAAGGTGATGTGGTGTTCTTCTGCTGGAAACGTCAATTCCATTTTATTTATTTATTTATTTTTAAAATATTTTTAAAGGTTTTTAATGTTTATTAATGTTTGAGAGAGACAGAGACAGAGTGTGAGTGGGGAAGGGGCAGAGACAGAGAGCGAGACAAAGAATCAGAAGCAGTCTCCAAGCTCTGAGCTAGGTCAGCATAGAGCCCGATGCGGGGCTCGAACCCACAGACTGTGAGATCATGACCTGAGCCGAAGTTGGATGTTTAACCAATGAGCCACCCAGGAGCCCCACTTCAATTCCATTTTAAAACACCAGTTAGGCTGAGCAAAATAAGTCATGCAGAGAAGGACAAATATCATGTTTGCATGTATAGGAGGATTAGGAGGAACTTAACGGAGGACCGTGGGGGAGAAGAAGGGGAAAAATAGTGGGGGAGAGGGAGGAAGGCAAACCATGAGAGACTCTTGAATACTGAGAACAAACTGAGGGCTGATGGGTGTGGGGGCAGAGGGGAGATGGGCATGGAGGAGGACACTTGTGGGGATGAACACTGGGTGTTACATGAAAACCAACTTGACAATAAATTATTTGTAAAAAAAAAATTAAATTAAATTAAATTAAATTAAAAAATAAATAAAACACCAGCTCCTTCATTTTCCCAGTTACACTGTAAGGGCCCTGGACTTTAAAATGACTGCCCTGCATTGGGGTCTCTGTCCCTCTCCCCTGGGCTCCAGAGAGTCCAGAGAGAGGCTTTTGGATTTCTGAGCTAATTATGGTTCCTTTGCCACCATTCTGCTTAGTTCCTTAGGTTTCTAGATGCCCTTTCTAGAGCTTTCTTGAAGGAAAAGAGAGCCCTATGAAAGCATTGAATATGCAAGCCTACAAGGACAGTCTATGGACTCTAACTCTCTAGTATTAATCAGGGTAGAGGGGTGCCTGGGTGGCTCAGTCAGTTAAGTGTCAGACTCTTGACTTCAGCTCAGGTTATGATGTCCTGGATTGAGGGTCCAGCCCCACATCGGACTCTATGCTAACTATGCAGAGCCTGCTTGGGATTCTTGATCTCCTCTCTCTCTGCCCCTCTCCCTTCTCTCTCAATAAATAAATAAACTTAAAAAAATCATAAGGCACAGACTCTGACTATTGTTTGTAGGTTTCTTTTTCTTTCTAATTTTTATTTTTTATTGAAGTGCGGTTGACCTATAATATTAAATTAGTTTCAGATGTACAACATATGTTGATTTCTTTTCTTTCTTTTTTTAAAAATAGCTTTATTGGGGTATAATCCACATACCATACAATTCACCCATTCAAAGTATATAATTTAATGGCTTTTGGTATATTCACAGAGTTATGCATCCATCATCACAATCAATTTAAGCTATTTTCATTACCTGGAAAAGAAACCCCTCACTTCTTAGCCACCACTCCCTATCCGCCCCCCCCCGGACAAGCCATCCCTTCCAGCCCTAAGCAACCAATAATTGACTTTCTGTCTCTATTGATTTGCCTCTTCTAAACATTTCATATAAATGGAATCATACAATATATGGTCCTTTCTTACTGACTTCTTTCACAGAGCATATTGTTTTCAAAAAATCATAAATGTTGTATCATGTGTCAGTACTTTTCTTTCTTTTTCTGACTTTTTGAGGCTGAAAAATATCCTCTTATATAGAAATACTATTTATATTTGTCCATTTGATGCTCAATTTTATGTGGAAGATGACTGGACCAAGAGATGGCCAAATGGCCGGTGAACCGTTGCTTCTGAGTGCATCAGTGAAAGTGTTTCCAGAAGAAGTTAGCCTTTGAAATCAGTAAACTGGGTCAAGAAGATCTGACCTTACCGAGGTGGGCAGCCATCACTGAGAGTTTGAATAGAACAAAAAGGTAGAGGAAGGCAAATTTTCTTTCTTCCTGAGCTGGGACCCCAGTCTTCTTCCCTAGGACATCAGAGTGCCTGGTTCTTGGGCCTTCAAACCCTGAGACTTATACCAGAGGCCTCATGGATGTCAAGCCTTTGGCCCTGGACTGTATGATACCACTGGCTTTCCAGCCTGCAAACAGCAAATTATAGGACTTTTCCAGCTTCATAACCATCTAATCCAATTCCTACAGTACATCTCCTCTTTATCTACTATGTACTATCTATCTATCTATCTATCTATCTATCTATCTATCTATCTATCTATCCATCCATCCATCCATACTTTCGGTTCTGTTCTCTGGAGATCCCTGACTAATACATTTCTTGATGAACATTTGGGCTGTTTCTACCTTGTTGCTATTGTGAACCATGTTGCTGTGACTATCAGTGTATAAATTTTTATGTGCACATGTGTTTTCACTTCCCTTGGGTATATCCCTGAGAATGGAGTTGCTGGGTCATATGGTAACTCTGTGTTTGAGGAACCACCAGACTGTTTCCAAAGTAGTTGTACTATTTCATATTCCGGCCAACAGTGTATGAAGGATCCAGTTTTCTCCACTTTGTTGAAGACTTTCTTTTTCTTTCTCTCTCTCTTTCTTTCTTTCTTTCTTTCTTTCTTTCTTTCTTTCTTCCTTCCTTTCTTCCTTCCTTTCTTCCTTTCTTCCTTTCTTCCTTTCTTCCTTTCTTCCTTTCTTCCTTTCCTTCCTTCCTTCCTTCCTTCTTCCTTTCTTTCTTATTATAGCCATCTTGGTGGGTGTTAAGTGTTATTTAACTGTATTTCCTGATGGCTAATTGTGTTGAACATATTTTCATGTGTTTATTGGCCATTCACATATCTTTGAAGAAATGTCTCTTCACATCCTTTGTCTGTTTTTAAATTGGATTATTTGTCTTTTTGTTGTTGAGTTGTATTCATTCTTTATATGTTATATTAGATATAAATCCTTTACCAGACATAAGATTCATAAAAATTTTCTTTCATTCTATGGGCTTATCTCTTTATTTTCTCCAGAGTATATTTTGGAACACAAAAGTTTTAAATTTAATTATGCCCAGTTTATCTATTTTTCTTTCATTGCTTATGCTTTCAGTGTCCTATCAAAGAAACCACTGCCTAACTCAAGGTTACACGGATGTTTTCTTCTAAGAGTTTTATAGTTTTAGTTATTACAGGTAGGTTTTTGTTCTGGCCTGATTTGTATGGTGTGAGGTCGGGGTCCAAATTATTTTTAAAATGTTTGCACATGTATATCCATGTTCCCAGCATCATATATTGAAAAGACTTTTTTTTTCCCCTCTAATGAATGGTCTTAGAAGGTCTTGGCATCCTTGGTGAAATTCATTCGACTATAAATATGGAGGGTTTATTTCTGGACTCTCAATTCTATTGATCTATACATCTGTCTTTATGCCAGTACCTCACTGTCTTGATTACTGTAACTTTGTAATAAATGTTGAAGTTGGTGTCTCCTTCCAACTTTGGCCTTTTCTTCAAGGTTACTTTGGCTATTCTGGATCCTTGGATTTCAGTATGAATTTTAGAACCAGCTTGCCAATTTCTACAAAGAAGTCAGCTGGGATATGATGGGAATCACATTGAATCTATACATCAGTTTGGGAATTAAAACCTTCTTCACAAAGTCGTCTTTTGACCCATGAACATTAAGAGTCTCCCCACGTTTTTAGATCTTTCTTTATTTCTTTCAACAACATTTTTTAGTCTTCAGAATGTAGTTTTTCTCCTTTAGTTGTTGTTGTTGTTAAATTTCTTCCTAAGTATTTTATCCTTTTTAATACTATTATAAATGAAATTCTTTTCTTACTTTCTTTTGGTTTGTTCATCGATACAGCAGAGAAACACAATAGATGTTTATATTGATCTTTTATTCTGCAGATCTGTTGAATTCATTTATTAATTTTAACAGTTATTTTAGTGGATTCCTTAGGATTTTTTGTTTTCAAGATTGTATCATCTAAAAATAGAGATAGTTTACCTTCTTCCTGTCTAATCTGCATTCCTTTGTCTCATTTCTGCCTAACTGCTCTGGCTAAGGCCTTGGCTTTGTATCTCAGGGGTCTAAGGGGCTGGATTTCTGTTATCGGCCATCACAGAAGGCTGCATTAAGTGCTTTAACGAGGCAGTTAATGCTTAGTATTCAGCCCACCAACCAAATTGAGAGATACACACTTCCCAGAATACATTTCAGCAGAGTAACAGAAAGTATCGGGTGCTAATGAGGCGTGTGCCAGGCCGGGTCACTGTCCTGCTCCCACATGGGGTGTTGGGACACCAGGAGAGAAAGAGAAGTAGAAAGATTTCGACACGGAGCCCTTTCTTGGCCAGGGCTACTGCCTGGCCAGGGCGAGGCCGGCCACAGGGGAAGAAGAATGAGCTCCGGGAGGGACACACTGCGACTCCCACGCAGCCAGAACTGTAGCCATGGCCTGGACAAGCCTCCCAGCTCCTTCCCACCATCCACACGGCCCACGTCTGCAGGCTGCAACAGAGAAGACGACTGCTGGTTTTTTCAGTTTACCGACCAGCTAAGCCATTTTCTTTTCAGACCTGGGGTCGGCAAATGCCAAAGGCAACCTAACTAACCAGGAAAGCGCCAAGCCAGGCACGTTTGGCTGGGCCCTTCAGGCACTAGGTGCCTTTAGCACCCCTCTGAGCGGCTGGGCTGGGAAAGACATCGAAGGAGGTCTCTGAGTGTGTACATATTTGTGGTGGCTGGTTGCTGTGATGGGGACACACTGCCTTCTCCCTCACTGGGGCCAACGCTGGGCATCCGCAACTTCAGAAACAAGACGAAATAAACAGCTTGGTTCGTGGGCAAACTGTGCAGGGCAGGCTTTGTGTGGGAGTCCGCGAAGGTGCAGGGGCCATTCAGAGGCCTGCCACAGCCTGAGAATAAACTGGCTTTGAGGAGGCTTCTGGACACGATCCAGTTCTTAGCAAAATCCACCCCAACCTCGCTGAAGTGCACCATTGAGAAAATGGCTTGAAAATAGGTTGAATGGCATGGGGAGCAAGATGGGCAGAATGGCTCTAATGAGCCAAAAAATGTGGTTTCAAATGCCCCTGTCTCAGAGTGCCACTGCCTGGCTTTGCCAGCACATGTCAAGCCTGCTCACTGGGGCAAACTCCCAGCCACAAGAGGGGCAGGAGGCGGTGTTTCTGCAAAGGCTGAGCCACTGAGCTGCATTCACATGCAAGCCCAGAAAACCCACTCCCTGAGAGGAGAGGTGGGTCTGGGCCCAGGGAGAATTGTCTGGAGCCCCGAAGGCTCGGTGGGCCTGGGGTGGGGGTGGGGAGCAAGATGTGTGCAGAAAGAAATCTCTCAGATCTCCAGCAGGGAGGGTTTGTGGCGGGGCCTTGCCGTTGGCTCCCAGGGAGGTGGGGGGCTGTTTACTGTAAGTGTGACCCTGATTATTCAGGGGCTGATTATCCGCTTCATGGATTCCCTGGCCCCGTGCCTCGCGTCCTGTTTCAGAGTAGCCTGACTTTTGGTGACGTTGCTGCTCTGCTGACTCCCAAGAGTAGAAAGAATGGAAAGAGATAAAAATAATCTTAGATTAAGGCAGGTTTACCAAGTCACCAAGTAATCACACATCAAAATAAAGTTTAACATACTCTAAAAAAAAAAAAATAATAATAATCTTACTCCACGTTAGCTATTCCCATAAACTATCTGATGAGGGAAAGGGAGCAAACTGTGTGGTTAAAATGGGATCTGCGCCTCGTGGAGAAGGATTTCCTTCTCTGTTCTCCATATGCAGTATCTTGGGTGGCGACCGCCATCGGGACTCCCTGGCAGATTCACTGAGGAAATCTCCGTAGGGCAGTGCTCGTGGGGAGGAGACAGGGAGCGAGGGCAGGGATGTGACTGCAGGGAGAGTCCAGGAAGGAAGTGGGCGCTGAAGAAACATCTGGGCTCTGCGAGGCTTGGCCTACAGCTGCTCGTGTGTGGGCAGTGGGATGAAAGCCCCGTCCCGCTCCTGGGCCACCAAAAATGATCAAACAGTTTGTAATGATGACTCGAGGGAGTCCCTTACAAATGGCCAGAGGGAAGAAGTAAAAACACAGAAGTGTGAGGACGCTTGGCGAGGCCAAACCCTAAGAAAGTCATGGAAGTGCAAGAGAACACATTACTCCATAGGGGAGTCGGAATAACTATCAGAGAGGAAAGTGGGGGTCACCTCTCATAAAGTTAGTGGCAGAAGGGGGCTGAGAGTTAAAAAAAAAATTCTCGAGTTAATGTTCCTTAAAAGAAATGAACTCTTTTCTATTAATACACGTAGGCTTAGGGCCAGCTGCTTAATATCATTACTTTGAATGGTAATCTCTTCATTAACTTCTCTCGCTTTCCTTTATTAGTGACCACTTATATCTTTTTACGTTTATACAATGCAGATAATAAAATGATGGCAATTATACTTTAAACTTGTACTTAGGATTCTTAAATAGTGCCAACAGTGCTTTTCATAGATAGCTCTGTCCCATGCCAAGGTGCTTGTCTATTCCTCTAATACCCCCACTTAATTCAACATTAAAGAGCTTTGTTGCAATGAAAGCAGAACAGGAATTATATTTCAGTCTTCAGTCTTTAACCTTGCTCTTGCTTTTTCTCATTGTTATCAAATTTAAGAAAACTCGAGGTTCGAGTAGCTAGCTCACTTTTTACTGTGGAGGTTGACAGAAACACCAACCAAATACAAGGTTATTTGTTAACTAGAATAATTGATCCTAAAAGCCTCCTCCACTCCATACCCCTAAGATGTTACAAGAAAAAGAAAAAGAAAAAAAAAAACCCAACTAGTTTGACAATAATAATAGTCTTTAAATCTCTCTGGTCCCAGTTGACTTTGAGATTCAAATAAAATTTATAGGCCTCCTTCCCAGAAAAGTTGACATGAATACAAAAGCACAGATTCCCTAAAGCTATCCTGCCCTGGTTAGAGTCTTCTGCACAAAACAAAACAAGACACCAAAAACTGTGATCTACAGCTTCTTCCCTGGGAGGTGAGTT
The DNA here is from genome assembly GCA_017311185.1 of Proteles cristata cristata. NCBI lineage: Eukaryota > Metazoa > Chordata > Mammalia > Carnivora > Hyaenidae > Proteles > Proteles cristata. Next base: position 1,413,059 of record JAESUZ010001971.1, read on the forward strand.
TAAGGAGGATTTTTGCAAAAGTCCTTTCTTTGCAACTGAGATAAAGAAATAAAGGATTGCCCAAAAGAGTAGGACAGGAATGCCGTGGGGAGCTCTACAAAACAGAAGAGCAACAAGTAAAAACAAAATTTATTGAGAAAAATGCAGAGAAGATCGCGGAAACTCCCGGAAACTCCTCCCGGTAACACCCCGTGGGAGTATCGTCTCTTTTAACTGCGGTCCCGCCCGCAAAGCGAGTCGCACCCTGGAGTACAATGGTCTGCGAAATTGCTGTTAGGAAACCGTGCAGCGATGCCAAAAACAATCTGAAACACACACGGGAGACGATGGCTGGGAGGAGAGACTCTGAATTCAAAAGACCCCAGCGGGAGATGCTCTGTGACAGAATCAGACTTGACAGGGAGAGGCATTGACTTCTGCTGTCATCTCTAAACAGAAATCTCAAGACGACATATTTGGTATGCCCTTGAGATGCGACAGTGCGGCAAAGGAGGGGCGGGCAGATGTTCAAGCCGCCAGGAAGAACCTACCTTAAGATTGGTCAAAAGGACTCAGGACTCCTCTTATATTCCTAATAAAACAGCGTGACTCTCCTCTGCTGCGGAAAGGCACAATTCTCCTAAGTATGCACCGGGAGTGCCCACTGTATTCAGACAATCTGTACATTGGGGGACCCGCCAAGGCACTAGCCACTGGCCTCGCACCAGCATATATTTAAAGGGGTTTGGCAAAGACACGGCTTTAGCCATGAAACTGGTAGATTTCGTTTGGAACTGATAAGATTTGTGTCAAAGAGCCTGAGACTTGATACTTCCTAAAATAACAGCAAAGGAATCAAGAGCTGCTAACAGCTCTGATTGTCCAAGTACAGTGTTGTCGCTGCCATCGCGGTGAAGATAAAATTCACAGAAACATTGCGATGAGTTTTCAAAGACAAGACCATTTCACATTTCCATACCACTGATCCTGGCCTTGATCTGCAATGGGAAGTTATAGTATGTGGGGTTTATTCAAAGTGAGTGATCGGAAATCAGGCCAACAGGGCGTTGGAAATTTACACCATGAGGTCTCTTTTCTTTTCTAAACCTGTAACAATGCTATAGAGGACAGAAAATTAAAAATATGTAAATATAAAGGCAAAATTAGAAAGGCACTGTGTATGGTTAAGGGTAACACTGGCCACTGTACCCAGCAAACTCTGAGATCTCAGAGGCGTAATACAGTAAGAGCTTCTTTTTCACTTGTGTACATTTCAGCCAGATGACCCGGGAGCTGCCTTCTGGGCCGTGATTAGGGACCCATGCTCCTTCTGTGTTGTGGCTCCTCCATCTCTTAGGAGTCTTTCACTTCCAGCCAATGGCCAGGAGAAAAGGGGAACGTAGAATATGACATGGGGACTTTTTGAGACAGTCATGTGTCACTTCTGCCTACATTCCTCAGCCATAACTCAGTCATGTGGTCATACCTAATGGCAAAGGATGTTAAAAATGTAGTCTAGTGTTGTGCCTTGAAAATGGAGAACACAGAGTTTTGGCAGACACAAAATTTCTGCCTATTTAGTCAGACATCTTTATGGTCCAAACATCTCCACGGTCCAAGTGTATCTCTACAGAGATATACTTCTCCACAGACCAACGGCAAAACAAAAACACAAAACAATGAACACGAAGTGGAGTCATTGGCCAATGCCCTGCAGGAATGTAAGCCTAAAAGGTGGCAAAAAGTGTCAGCTCCTGAAGGGTAAACGGGATTATCAATGCTTCCTATCAATTGGGAGGCTGGGGACAGACTCATTGCTTGAAGTCAGGCTAGGGTTCTGACTCAAGAAAAAAAATCTACAGTTGACTCTTGAATGACGCGGGTTTGAACTTCACAGGTCCACTTATACATGGATTTCTTTTATTATAAATACGGTACAGTCCTGTAAATGTATTTTCTCTTCCTTATGATTTTCTTCAGCTTTTATTTTCTCTAGCTTTCTTTATTGTGAGAAAAAGTATATAATGCATATAAATTATAAAGTATGTGCTAAGGCTCTAGTCCATAGTCGGCTATTAGCAGTTGTCTGGGGGGGAGTCAAAAGCTGTATGTGAACTTCCTACTGTGCTGGGGATGGTGATGGTAGTTGGTGCGTCTAATCCCTATGTTATTGAGGGATCAATGGTATTGAAAAATGCTGCCCAGTGGAATGATGTATAAAAGATTATGTGTCTGGGAGGTAGATGGACATAGACACAGACTCTTAATTAGAAACTAAGGAGGGCTTCCGTCTGTGTTTTTATTTCAACAATATCATCAAAGGGCAAGACAGGCCCATTCAGACTATAATGAAGGAGGAGGAAGACAAAATCCCTTAAACACAGAGGGGTCGGCACAGAAAGAACAATGTGAGAAAAAAGTCGAAGACAAGATTAGCCTGCAAATCAAAATTCCAAAACATATTGAGCTGAACAAACAAAAACACAACCACAAAATTAACAATCAGAAAGTAAATTGATCCTGGATAAATTTGTAACGGATATTCTAAAGAAGACCTTATAATGGATATACTTGGAATTCTCAGAGAGATAAGGAAATATATCCATGAAGCAGAATTAGAAAGTATATTTCTTTTTTCTAGATTTTAAAAAATGTTTTATTTATTTCTGAGAGGGAGAGAGAGACAGCATGAGCAGGGAAGGGTGAGAGAGAGAGGGAGACACAGAATCCAAAGCAGGCTCCAGGCTCTGAGCTAGCTGTCAGCACAGAGCCTGACACGGGGCTTGAACCCACACACCGTGAGATCATGACCTGAGCTGAAGTCGGACACTCAACTGACTGAGCTACCCAGGTGCCCCTCTTTTTCTTAATGTTTATTTATTTTTGAGAGAGAGACTGGGTAGAGGGTAGAGGCAGAGAGAGAGAGAGAGGGAGACACAGAATTAGAAGCAGGCTCCAGGCTCCAAGCTGTCAGCACAGAGCCCGACACAGGGCTCAACCTCATGGACTACGGCGAGATCATGACCTGAGCCAAAGTCAGATGCTTAGCCGACTAAGCCACCCAGGCACCCCAAGAAATTATATTTCTAATGTGAATTACTTTCATGTAAATGTCTACTAAATATTTTGTTAGGACTATAAATAATATTATTACTTTACAGTTATTTTTAAATGGTTGCATGCTATTTTATCATTTTAATAACAATAATTTAAACAATTCTATCAATAGTATACAGTAAGATTGCTTTAAGTTCTACTTGGATTTGCTATAATTTGCATTGCATGTAGTAAGTATATATGCATTCATATTTTTTTTTTTAATTTTTTTTTTTTATTTACTTCTAGGAGAGACAGAGAGAGAGAGCAGGGGAGGGTCAGAGAGAGAGGGAGTCACAGACTGAAACAGGCTCCAGGCTCTGAGCTGGCAGTCAGCACAGAGCCCGACGCGGGGCTCGAACCCACAAACCGCGAGATCATGACCCAAGCGAAAGTCGGACGCTTAACCGACTAAGCCACCCAGGCACCCCTATATATATATATTTTGAAAGTTGTAATAAATAACTACGCAGATTAAGAAGTGGTATTTCTAAAAATCAGGCAAATATAAATAATACAGGAAGATATGAAAAAGAATCAATTAAAATCTTAGAAATGAAGCATACTAATTTAAACAAACACTACCACTGGAAATTTTAAAATATTGGGAGTTCTTTAGAAAGTGAAAACTGCCGCATATTAAGAACTGAGGATACAATTTAAGTGGTAGATATAAAGCTACCCACGAAAAGTCAGGAGAGACTGGAAATAAATAAATATTTAACTCTAAAGGTGAGAAAAGCAAGAATAGGGCAAACCTAGAGCTGGTGGGAGAAAAAACAAATAATGAGGAAGAAGATGGGAGGCAGTAATGTTTTCTCGAATCAGGTCACGCCTTTAAAATTCCTTCTCCTTTCTGCTGGCTGGAGGGTGGAGGCAGTGGTGAGACCGGGGTGAGCCACCCAAGAGTGCAGCTGAAAGCCATGAACTCAGGTTGCCAGCACAAGATGCACCCTGATTCCTGACATCATGAAGGTTCCACATCTGCCTGGACTGTTTAAACCATTAGGGGAGGGAGAAATACATCTCTATCACAGTGAGGTCACTGTTCTTTTGGCCTCTGCACATGCAACATGTACAAAGATATATTTAAAATATGAAGATTCAGGGGGCCCCTAGGTGGCTTCATCAGTTAAGCATTAGACTTCGGCTCAGGTCATGATCTCACGGCTCACGAGTTGGAGCCCCACATTGGGCTCTGTAGTGACAGCTCAGAGTCTGGAGCCTGCCTTGGATTCTGTCTCTCCCTTTTTCTCTGCTCATCCCCAGCTGGCTCTCTGTTTCTGTCTCTCTGTTTCTGTTTCTCTCTCTCTCTCTCTCAAAAATAAACATTAAAAAAAAAAAAAAACGAAGATTCAGGGCACCTGGGTGGCTTAGTCGGTTGAGCATCCAACCTCCACTCAGGTCATGATCTCGTGTTCCATGAGTTTGAACGCTGCATGGGCTCTGTGCTGACAGCTCAGAGCCTGGAGCCTGCTTCGGATTCTGTGTCTCCCTCTCTCTCTCTGCCCCTCCCATGCTTGTGCTCTGTCTTTCTGTCTCTCAAAAGTAAATAAACATTAAAAAATCTTTAAACATGAAGATTTAATCCAGCAATGTAAAAACATGAGGAAGGATGGGTACACTGTTATTGTATTCTTCTTCTTTAGTTTTTAAAATTTTTTTATAGTTTTTATTTTTCGAGACAGAGAGAGACAGAACAGGAGCAGGGGAGGGTCAGAGAGAGAGGGAGACACAGAATCTGAAGCAGGCTCCAGGCTCTGAGCTGCCAGCACAGAACCTGATGCAGGGCTTGAACCCACGAACCACGAGATCATGACCCGAGCCGAAGTCAGACACTTAACCGACTGAGCCACCCAGGTGCCCCTATATTCTTCTTTAAACTGCACCTCTGATGTGAGTTTTTAGTGTCCTCAAGGGTAGCTTTTGTGTGCAGAAATGATTGTTCGGATTGGCTTGTCCTTTAAGAATTAATATTCAATTATCAACATTGTAATTTCAAACTCATAGTTTGTTTTAGAAATTCTATCATTTTATTTACGTCAAACTCTTTAATAACTTTTGACAGAACGCTCAGTAATATTTGTTTTCTTCTACAAATTTAAAACACTTCAATAGAATACGTCATTCTAATAGGCCAACATTTATAAATGTTTTGTATTTTATTTCCTTTCTAAGTGCTTTGATGGTTAGAATTAAGCAAAACTGTCTCAGGTACTTAAGTAGCTCTTAAGAAATAAGTACATTGAATTGAACTTAAAAATATTACAAAATTGAACTTTATAAAAAGTCTCCAATACATAAAATGCCAAATGTATGTTGATAATGATAATTTCTCTTCTTCCTCCTCGCCTTCCTTCTTTCCTTTTATTTTTCTTAGGGTAAAATTTCACACATGAACAGGAAAGAAAGAATAAAATACCTATCACCCAGACTCAACAATAATTCAAAAACATTTTTACTCCTTTGTTTCATTTATTTGTCCCGTTTGATTGCCTAAAATACTTTCAAAACCAACTTTCAAACCAAATCGCTAACACCCTGCATACTTTATCTACCTCTCTAAAACTAAAGATATTTTCTGAAAGATCCAATGCTATTATCACTCCCCACAAAGTTTACAGTCACTTTTCTCATGTCACCCAATTCCAAGTTCATAATCATATTTGCCCAATAATGTAAAAAAAAAAATTCTTTTTAGAGTTCAGGCAAGGTCACCCATCACATTTGATTGTTACATCTTTTAGATTTCCTGTAAACCAGAAGAGTCTATCTTCTCTTTTTCTTTCCTGCAGAGTCTGGCTTAGTTGTCTTGTAGAATGTCTTATACTCTGTATTTGCCTGTGAACTTGCTGGTGTCATTTAACATGTTCCTCTATCTTCTCAAATTCCTGTAAAAGCAAGTTATCCCTAGAATCTTCAGGTTAAACTTTTTAAGACGGCTTTATTGAGTTATCACTCACATACCACGCAATGTACCCACGTAACATGCACAATTCAATCATTTTTAGCATCTCTACAGTCATGCATCCATCACAACAGTTAATGTAAAATGTTTCATTGCCCCCAAAAGAAACACCATACTCATTCTCAGTCATTCCCCCTCCTGCCCCTCATCCCAGCTCTTTCTGTTTCAGTGGATTTGTCTTTCCTACCCATTTTGTATAAATGGAATCATAACATACGTCATTATTTGTGACTGGTTGCTTTCACTTAGCATGGTGCTTTCAAGATTCATCCGTGTTGTGACCTCAGTCAGTACTTCATTCCTTTTTATGGCTTAATAATATTCCATTGTATGGCTAGATAACATTTTCTTTTTTAAAGACTTATTTATTTATTTTTAAAATTTTTTAATGTTTATTAATTTTTTAGAGAGGGAGAGAGAGCACACAAGCAGGGGAGGGGCAGAGAGAGAAAGAGACACAGAATCCTAAGCAGGCTCCAGGGGCTCAAACTCAGAGACTGCGAGATCGTAACCTGAGCAGAAGTTGGACACTTAACCGACTGAGGCACCCAGGTGCCCCTTAAAGATTTATTTTTAAGTAATCCCTACACCCAACGTGGGACTCAAACTCACGACCTTGAGATCAAGAGTTGCATGTTCTACTGACTGAGCAGTCCAGGTGCCCCCACATTTTCTTTATTTATTCAGCAGTTGGTGAATATTTGGGCTGTTTGCCACAAATAATGTTCACTTTTATATATATGAGCCACCTTAAAAATATCTTTCTGTTATTGAATATTTCAAACATGTGAAAAGTAGAGAAAATAACATAATGAATTCCTTATACTTGTCACCCAGCTCAACAACTGTCATTAGTTATCTTTTCTCTTGATATCACCCCCATCTCCCCCACCATTCACAAATATTTTGAAGCTAATCTCAGACATCATATGATTTCATCTGAAAATATTTCAATATATATCTCTAAAGATAAGGACTCTACTTTTTACTTTATTTATTTTTCAAAAAAAAATTTTAGGACTCTCCTTTTTAAATTCAATTACAGTAGCATCATCATATCCTGAAAACTCCAACTATAAATCCATAGCATCTTCATTGTTCCCATTTTCCTGATTGACTATAAACAAATGTTATGATTTTTGTTTGGCCTTATAGTTTGTTTAATTTTATAGTTTGTTTAAAATAGGACCCAAAAATGTCTATTATCATTGGTGAATCATTTCTTTTTTTTATGATCTTATTTTTAAGCAACTCTACACCCAACATTGGTCTCTTTTTTTTTTTTTTTTTTTTTTCTAAGAGAGAGAGACAGACAGCGTGAGCAGGGGAGGGTCAGAGAGAGAGGGAGATACAGACTCTGAAATAGGCTCCAGGCTCTGAGCTGGCAGTCAGCACAGAGCCTGACACGGGGTTCGAACCCACGAACTGCGAGATCATGACCTAAGCGAAAGTCGGACGCTTAACCGACTAAGCCACCCAGGTGCCCCCAAACATGGGTCTCGAACCCACAACCCTAAGAACAAGAGTCACATGCTCCACAGACTGGGCCATCCAGGTACCCCTCATTGATTAATCATTTCTCAAGTCTTTTTTAATATAAAGACTCCCTTTTAATGCTTAGTGTTGTTTAAAACAACAAGAGGGCTTTTTCATCCTGAATTTCCTCTAGTTTGGATCGCTCCCTCATGGTGTCACTTAGTGTGTTCCTCTGTCCTTTACTTCCTATAAACATGTGAGTTTGAATAGTTTCAGTTTGGTTTTTCTGGCAGGATTATTACATAGGTAGTGCAGACACTCTCACTGAGAAGCAGATAATGTCCTTTGATTGACTGGCTATCGGCCACTGTTGATCATTGCCTACAGACACTAATTCATTAGGAGTTTCAAACGGTGATATATTTCTAGTATGTCTTCTTCCATTTATCAGCTAGGTTACTACTGTAAAAAGAAACATCTTCTTGTTAAATATCTGGTTACGCTAAGATACAGTTCCTATGGAAAAAGCAAGAAGACAGGTGTGATTTTTTTCTTTCTCTACTGATCAGTTTTCAAAAGCAGTGCATTGGTTCCCTATTGCCTTGAAAGAATATCAGTGTAGTGAGCTGCCTGGGTGGCTCAGGTGGTGAAGCAGCTGACCTTGGCTCAGGTCATGATCTCACAATTCTTGAGTTTGAGCTCTGAGTTGGACACTGCATGGACAGTGCAGAGCCTGCTTGGGATTCTCTCTCCCTCTGTCTCTGCCCCTTCCTCACTCGTACTTTCTCTCTCTGACTCTCTCTCTCTCTCTCTCTCTCTCTCAAAATAAATAAATAAACTTAAAAAAGAAAAAAAGAGCAGGGGGTGCCAGGGTTGAGTTGAGTGCCGTTGGTTGAGTGTCCGGCTTCAGCTCAGGTCATGATCTCACGGTTTGTGGGTTCGAGCTCTGCGTCGGGCTCTGTGCTGACAGGTCGGAGCCTGGAGCCTGTCCTTGGATTCTGTGTCTCCCTCTCTCTCTGACCCTCCCCTGCTCATGCTTCTCTCTCTCTCTCAAAAATAAATAAAACATTAATAAATAAATAAATATAATTTTTAAAAATTAAAAAAAAGAGTGTTAGTGTACTGCTGTTTCAGTTTTATTATGAACCAATGGGTTTAGGCATATTAGGTGTGTTTACATAAACATACTCTGTGTTTAAATCTATTTTAATTATCGTTCTTATTGTTGCCCAGTAAGAGCTTCCAATTCCATGTGACACAATCTCAACAGTTTTTGATATATTTCTTGGTATTTGGTGTGACAAGATCTTCTAGGCTCCTCTGGTACATTTCCAGCACCAGACCTGGGATGGCTCATTTCTTTAAGGTGTCTCCCCCTCTTTTTTTTAAAGCAGGAAATGGTATTTAGAAAACATGATCTGACTCTGACCTTTTTGAGCTTAATATAGACACAATTCCTTGGGGTTTTAATTAAATATTTCATTTGACAAAAGAGAAGAGCATTTATTTTGAATTTGGCCAACTAACTCAATGAATCTCAGTTTTATCAATTGTAAAACGCAGCCTATACTAATCGTTACTCATAGGTTTATGGTACCGATGAAACAAATCAATAAATGTAAATGATCTAGAATTGGGTCTGCAATAGTGAGCACCTAACAAATAAAAGGTAATTATGGTTTCATACCTAGCATTAATTTAATATTCAGATTGGAAAGTATGGAGATTCATTTTAAGATCAAAATATTATTCTTTTACAACTCATAGCTCCTCTTGATACCTATCCTGTCACCCCAAATTTCCCTGACCTGATTTGAGCATTCAAACTCTCAGGCAGCAGGGTTCAACTAAGGAAGCCAGGAGAAAGAGCCACCAACTCCCAAGTTATTTTTTGCTTCTTGGAAGGCCATCTGCTGCCATGACCCATTTTACAACATGCACATTCATCAGCTGAGTGCAATTTCCCTTCAATCAGTGGCCCAGTAAATATAATTACATTGCTAATTTTAAATTTCAAATGGGCAGCTCAGGTTGAAGAATGTCCATTCAGCAGTCAAGATTCTGCAACTGATTGAGAAAACAGAGGGCCCACAGGCCAGGAATTTGACAGACAAGTGGGAAACAAGTTTGTTTTCCTTCACCTATCACATAGCCACTGGGACACAACAAACAGAAATATTTCCAAGTCTCTCCTTTTTTTTTTTTCCATTAGAAAGAACAACTTGACTTGGCAGTGAATGATAAGGGAAATCACCTTCACAGACCGGACTGTTCTCTATAAAAAGAAAGCATCTATCCTCAAATAAACTTTGTAAAGCCCACATTAAAAATAAATTAATTTGTGATAGCTGAACGTCTTCAAAATAACATATTGGTTTCCTAGAGCCTCTAAAGAATATCAGTGTGTTGTTGGACTGGATAATAATGCACCAAATTGCTTGGCAAGACATTATTAATACAATTGATGAAATTGCCATAAGATTGTAGATTAAAGTATTATGTCAATATTCAATTTCCTGAAGTTGATAACTGCTTTGCTGTTAGAAAAGACACATTCAGTAAAAAGTAGTAAAAGGACATGATGTGCTCTCAAATGAGTCAGAACAAAATTAATGTGTGTGTGTGCAGGCAGAGACAGCAAGAGTACATGTACACACGAGTGCTCGTTTGCGGCAAAAATTAAAAATTGGGGAAAACAGGTGAATTTGGGTAAAAGGGACAGGAGAGTTCTTTATATTATTCTTGAAATCCTTCTGTAAGTTTAACATAGTTCAAAATAAAGTGTTTCTAAAAAATAATTTAAGAAATTTGTGGGTGACTTCAAAAGCCCAGACCAAAAAAGATAAGTGCATTAGAGGCTACTCAAAAGTCAAGTGAATTACTCGCCCATAAAGAAGTGGGTTATGTAAGCACAAACATTTGTAGGTAATTATTTGAGCTAAGCATGAATAAAACCAACAATGTGAGCCTTGATTCTCAGGATACCTGGAATAACAGATGAAGAATGCAGATTGTCTGGAATACTAATGCTAATACGAGTACTAATATGAATATGAATACAAATACTAATACTAAGACCATCTTGGCTATTAGAAGGAATTAGAAGAGCTGGCCCAGGGGGAGGGTCTGTTTGAAAAGCCTGCTGAAATGTCAGGTGAAGAGATTTAAGTTCTGAAGGCAATGTAGCAATTCTTTGTCATTACAGCAGGTCCCAAAGTCAGCTCCTTTAGAGTCTTGATCTTCTCCATTTGTCAGAAGACAGCTTTCCATTTTATCTAGCATCCTAATCCTCATTGCCGGACATGCCAATAAATCTGCTCTGTATTAAAAAAGAAAACCAACATCATACCAACCAAGCCTTACCTCAGATGCTCCCTTCTCTAACTGATGCAGCAGACAGCACTCTTCTCCATAATGGTTCTTGCATTTTGTATTTGCGCTAAGGGTGGAAGATCTTCTCTGATGCCTCCAGGGAGATCGGGTTGTTCTCTCTTCCTCTAATTTAGGAAGTAACCATGTGATAGCACACTTCATTTTGTGTATTTGTTTATACGGCTATCACTCTGATGGCTGAGTTCCTAGAGGGTAGGTAACATGGCTTACTCATCTTTTTATTACCCCAACGGCTCGGGCTCTGTTGTAGGCTTTCAATACTCACTGAACGAATGAATGAATGAACAGACAGGATCTGTTGACCTGGATGAAATGAAAAGAAACAGAAATTCAAGATATTTAGGACATATTTATCTGGCATATCTGAAATCGGAACCAAGAGCACAAATATAGACACAATGATTCACCAATGGGTCCATTTCCACACGTTAGCGGTAAGATAGACACATTCTCAGAAGGGGAACACTATGGAGACTCATCTGAAACACATCGGTACCAAGTATCATTTCTGCCACTGAGGCCATGTTTCCTACGTGTTCCCAGTGAGAAGCCAAGAGTTCTCTATGCGCCTCTGTTTTGAAATTTCTAGCTTCTACAAATCCTGCCATGTACCAGCATTGCAACTTGGAAGGGGTCACTTGGTCTTTCTTGCTCCTATTTCTTCATCTATAAATGAGAATAATAATCCTACCAACACTATAGGGTTGTCATGAGGATGATATGTTTCATGTATATGATGCACTTTTTCTTCTTGATTTGATCACTGTTCGCTTTACAACAGGGGAATCATATCTACAATTTTCACCTTCCTGTTCATATTCAATATTATCTCATGAAAATCTTTTCAAATCATTTGTATGGTTGCAATTAAGTCATTCATTCTAGTGACCGCATAATATCTATAATGCAGATCTATAATAATTGACCTGCCATCCTTCTATGGATCATTCTACCATTGGCTTTATTTACAGCTTTTCTCTGATAACAATGCATTAAAAATCTTATGCATGTGCCTGTTTGGGAAACGACTCTTTGGTGTACAAATAAGAAGAACACAGCTCAATGAATTTTTGAAAAACTAACATGCATATAATCAGCACCCAGGCCAAGAAACAAAATATCACCTGGTCCTAAGAAACATTCACTATGCTCTCTTCTGGTCATTAACAGGGCCCTTCCTGATTTCTTTGAACTTCATGTTATTTTTAACTATATATAAATGGAGTTAGGCCTTCATGCTCTATCGTGTCTGGCTTCTTTTGTGAGGTTCATGCACGTTGATGTCGGAAGTGCATCACTTCCAACACACAAGAATGATATGTTCATTCTTAACTTGTACAGTATGCCATTAAATGAATAGGACAGTTAGTTTCTTCATTCTATACCTCAGGAATGTTCAGGCAGCTTCCGGCTTTGGGCTTATATGAATGGTGCCACAAACAACATTCTTATACATTTCTTCCGGTGAAAGTCTGACACATTTCTGTGGGGCACATACCAAGTGTAGTATTTCTACCTCGCGGGGCATGCATATGCTCAGATTTAAAGAATGCTGGCAAACAGGTTTTCAAGGTGGCTGTATCAATTTACAGGTCTACCAGAAGTACTTAATAGTTTTGATTGTTCCACACTCTTGCCAAAACTTTTTTTTTTTTTTTTGTATAGAAGTTTGTTATTTCTATGGGCTACATGGTGAGGAGTGGGATTCTTGGGGCAAAGTGTATATGGATTTTTACTTTGGCACAAGTGGCCAGGTTGTTTTTCAGAAAAGTCTGTTTGACTGCACATTTTCCCCAGAAATATAAAAGAATACTCTTCTCCCTACATCTCTACAAACAATAAATACGACTGCTCTTTAAGTTTTGCCATTCTGATGGGTGTAAAAAATACAACACTGTTATTTTAATTTGCACTCTCTACTGTTAGTTGATTTTTATATTGATCACTTGGATTTGATCTTTTTTTTTAATGTTTTTTTATTTATTTCTAGGGGGGAGAGAGAGAGAGAGAGAGAGAGAGAGAGAGACAGTGTGAGCAGGGGAGGGTCAGAGAGACAGGGAGTCGCAGACTGAAATAGGCTCCAGGCTCTGAGCTGGCAGTCAGCACAGAGACCGACGCGGGGCTCGAACCCATGAACTGTGAGATCATGACCTAAGCGAAAGTCGGACGCTTAACCGACTAAGCCACCCAGGCGCCCCTGGATTTGATCTTCTATGAACTGTCTTTCTGATAGGGGAAAGGTTATGGAATTTGTGACTTATAAGAAAAGATTTTGGGGCGCCTCGGTGGCTCAGTCAGTTAAGGGTCTGACTCTTGGTTTCGGCTCAGGTCATGGTCTCATAATTGTGGGAAAGAGCCCCATGTTGGGCTCTGTGCTGACAGTGAAGAGCGTGCTTGGGATTCCCTCTATCCCTCTCTGTCTGCCTCTCCCCTTCTGTCAAAATAAATAAATAAACTTAAAAGAAAAAAGAAAAAAAGTTTGAAGAATGACATTAGCCCAGAGAAGAAAAAGCCTAACAATTATATTAGCTGTTGTGGAATAAATGAATGCTCAGATTCTAAGGGATTTTTTGTACTCTGTGTATCTTTTGAAGGCAGAAATGGGAACTAATGAATGAAGGTTTTAAGGTGTCAGTCATATTTTAAGTTAAGAAACCAATAGTGTTATCCTATTAAAAAAACAGGAAGTTTTCTCTGAGGCTATAAATTCTGTCCTGCATGTGTCCGCCATGAGGCCACCTGCTGACGTGTTGGGGGGGTGTGCTTGAAGGGATTCTTCTGGTTTAGATATGTCTGAGGATCAAGTTAAAACATTTAAATTTAGATTCCCAGCATTCCGCCTTGAAGGGTTTTTTTTTTTTTTTTCTAGGAGAGAGAGACAGCGTGAGCAGGGGAGGGTCAGAGAGAGAGGGAGTCACAGACTGAAACAGGCTCCAGGCTCTGAGCTGGCAGTCAGCACAGAGCCCGACGCGGGGCTCGAACCCACAACCGCGAGATCATGACCTAAGCGAAAGTCGGACGCTCAACCGACTAAGTCACCCAGGCGCCCCCCGCCTTGAAGTTTTTAAAAGAAGTCTTAAGGTAAAGGCCCAGGAATCTATATAAAAAAATTTTTTTTAATGTTAATTTATATTTGAGAGAGAGAGAGAGAGAGAGACAGTGCACGAGCAGAGGAGGGGCAGAGAGTGCGAGAGAAACAGAGACAGAATCTGAAGCAGGCTCCAGACACTGAGCTGTCAGCTCAGAGCCCAATGTGGGGCTCGAACTCATCTACTGTGAGATCATGACCTGAGCTGAAGTCGGATGCTTAACCCATTGAGCCACCCAGGCACCCCCCGGAATCTGTATTTTCAAAACACTCACCAAGTGATTCTGATGTAGCTTGTGTACAAACCAACATTTGAGAAACACCGAACCAGACAACCTCTAGAATCTCTTCAAATTTTGAAATGATACATTTTCTCAGCTGTAGGTTAGCGTTGTGATTTAACACAAACTGTAGTAAGAGTCAGATAATAAAGGATTGTCAACAACCCCATCTACAGTTCTTTGACCCTATCTAAGGAAATGTGAGAAATATATTTTCCTCCTACAGCTAAATGTGTCTTAACTATAATCCGCAGACAAATGAAATGACTTGTAAAATTATGAGTTACAGTTAAAAATTTGCAGACAAACATCTTTGGAATTCTGCATTTGAGTGTGGGGGTTGGGGGATCATGATCTCAGAAGTTAATTCTGCATAGGGAGAGAAATAAGTTCCTTGTTTAAAATGAGCCATCAGTATGGGGCACCTGGGTGACTCAGCAGCTAAGTGTCCAATTCTTGATTTTGGCTCAGGTCATGATCTCGGGGTTTGTGAGTTTGAGTCCCGCATAGGGCTCTGTGGTGACAGCACAGAGCCTGCTTGGGATTCTCTCTCTCCCTCCCTCTCTGCCCCTCCCCCCACTCACCTGCACACACTCTCTCTCAAAATAAATAAATAAACTTTAAAAATAAATAAATAAAATAAACCATCACTAAAGACACTGAACTTTGGGTCTGACTCACTCTCCCCTTCAGTCTCCTTATCTCCAAAGTGGGTCAGCGAAACAACTGGAGCTGCTTGGAGGCGACTTTCCGTCTGGATTAAATGAAATAGCCCGTAAACTGTCTACCACACACTTGATACAAAGGCAATACTTAAGTATTAGTTCCCATGCATTCCTTCTTTCACAGCGCCAGGACTCTATTTTTTAACATAAGCATGTTTTCTTCTTTCTACAATGCAGGAAGTCAGGAAGAAAGTTTGATCTTGATCCGGTGGTTTAAAAATATTATAGGTCATTGCCAGAGGGGAAGTGGGGGGGAGAGGGGCAGAAGAGGTGAAGAGGATTAGGAGCTACAAACCTCCAGTTGTAAAGTAAATCAGTCACAGGGCTGTAAAGTGCAGCATAGGGAATATAGTCAATAATACTGTAACAATTTCATATAGTAACAGATGGTAACTAGATTTATCATGGTGATCATTTTGTAATGCCGATAAATGTCCGATCCTTACGTGGCATACCTCGAACTAATATAATGTTGTATTTCGACTGTGCTTCAATAAAAAATATTACAAGTGTTTCAAAATATTTGGCTCCTTCTCTGATAACTATCGAAGGTACACAGTGTTTTAGCTCTAGACGTTGACCAAACATTTCAAGGATATTTGAAGGAAAGTATTTATATTCAAGGAAGAGAAATATTTGATCTTAATAGGAACACTTCAAAGGTCACGAAAGGAAGGCTATTTTCAGAGTATTTTCATCTGTTCCAAAAAGATTGAATAAATTAGCCTTTTCTTTTCCTTTCAACCAGTTATGTTGGGTTTCAGCTATTTCCTCGAGGCTAATATTCAGCTGGTGTTAAGCTTAATTTCTTCTATGAAACGAGATACTGAAGACCCAGCTTGCCCCAGTGTGTACTGAAAGCATGGGATTTGGGACGTAGTCACTGAGTCTCAGGTTGGAGTAAAGAACAGTTATCTCTTCGTGCAAGAGGAGACACTTAGAACTCATTCCCTTGGATCAGGTGAGCCGATGGCTGAGACAGGCTCAGTTTTAAGCAGGCTCCCAGAGACAGGAAATCCTGTTGTTTGTTTTTGTGAAATAAATACTTGGCACATCGTAGGGTGGCATAAATGTATCTCAGATAAATGAATAAATGAAATAAGAACTAGGAGCCAAGAATTGGAAACACAAAGACCAAAGTGAAAAAGCTAACAGAGCAATCCAGATTGATCTGGTCCTAGGCATATGGAAAACCAGAAAATGCCAAACACGTTTCTTATATCATAGTCCCTCACTGTATCGGCATATTGTCAGGTGATGAACGGAGATAACATCCCTGGATTTCTTTTTTGCAAGAGCATTGTATAGGTCTAGAAGAAAGCTTTTAATAAGCCCTTTGAGGTAGTAGGTGAGACTCTCACGGGATCTGGCATGGACAGTTTCCTGGGTAAGACACGGGAGGAGAGATAGATTTATGATTCCAGAACGATGACTAGGGGGAGACAAGGTGGTAGAGGAGTCTGAATTTTCCAGAATTCCCTATACTATAAGGTGAATAAAATCTACAGAAGAATCAGAGATACTTCCTGGGGTCAAACTTCATGTCGAAATGAGAGAAGAGACAGCTTGACACAGCGATGCACACAGAGGAAGCATTCCTGGAGATCAGAGCATTGTGCAGGAGGAAACGAGGTGCAAGAACTTGCAGAAATTGGGGGCACCTGGCTGGCTCAATCTGTTAAGCTTCCGGCTCTTGGTTTCAGCTCAGGTCATGGTCGCGTGGTTCATAGGCTCAAACTCCTCATTGGGCTCTGTGCTAATAGCACGGAGCCTGCCTGGAATTCTCTCTCCCTCTCTCTCTGCCCCTCCCTGCCTGCCCTCCTCTCAAAATAAATAAACTTGAAAAAAAGGATTTGCAGAAATTATGAGCTTTGGATTCTCTCAGGCCATAGGATTAAGGTTTAGATGAGTTAATCAGATCTCCAGGCAGCAGCAGGCAGCGAGTATGCTAGCACTGTGATTACATGCGTGGGCTCCAAGAAATGACATCCTTGGAGGAACACTGGCTGGCCCTTTTGCGGCTGGGTCTTACCCTGTACCAGCCATTGGTGCTTAGTTTATCAAATTCCTATCCGTTGATGACTCGACATCCATCATGTTCCTGAGACTAAATCAGCCAAGAGAGATTTGAGTAATTATGATAATGGGATACACTCGTATTAATACATATTAATAAGGTGTATACATATGTACAGGTGTGTTTGTTATCTCCAAGAGTTTACCATCTAGAAGGATGGATAAGGCAAGCTTCCAAGCTTCCTGACCTCACAGTTGAGAAATATCCAAGTATCCTAAGATATAAAGGCACCACAAAGGCTCAAAAGGTGAAAATTCCTTCAGGCTGGAAAGGACCCATGAAGGAAGGAGCTTCTGAGAAAGCTGGACAGCAAAGCACGCATCGGGCTTCAGCAGGCAAATGCTCCAAATGTTTGGGGTAGCAAGAGTAAAGCAATGGACAAGAAAAGGGACATGGTTTCTGGAGAAAGCAGGGCAGATCTTTCTGGCTGAGCAGAAAGAATACAGCTTCTTTCTGGTTCTTGACCCCAGGCTTCTGGTCGTGATGCTTTCCCTGTTTCTCAGAAGAGCCCAACCTGATTATTGCCAAACTATGGCCAACAAGTAGTAGTGGCTGAACTTATTATTCAGTTTGTGACTTATTCTAGACCCTGTACTTTTATTTTGGGCTGATGTCGCTGGTCCTTCAAGCTGAGCTTGAAGATAAGTTTATTTTAGGATTATTACTTATGGAGCTTAAAAAGGAGAAAGGCTCAAAACACCCCCTTGAAGCACTCACTGAGCACGTATAATATTGGCTGGTTTCAGGGTACCTGGGTGCCTCAGTTGGTTAAGTGTCCAACTTCAGATCAGTTCGTGATCTTGCAGTTTGTTAGTTCAAGCCCTGCGTTGGGCTCTGTGCTGACAGCTCAGAGCCTGGAGCCTGCTTCAGATTGTGTCTCCCTCTCTCTCTGCCCCTCCCCTGCTCATGCTCTGTCTCTCTGTCTCCTTCAAAAATAAAATAAACATTAGAAAAATGTAAAAATATTGGCTGGTCTCTACCAAATAAAGGCCAACATTTGTTCCTTCATCCAACATTTGTTGAGGTTATTCATTGGGTCTGAATGTTCTTAGATGAGATAGAGGGCAGTGTATTAACTAGAGTTCAGAGTTAACACAGAGAGCCAAGGTGATTACCATGCCCAACCAAATGCCCTAGACCTTTCGGACTTAATTTGCTTGTGTCCTTGAGTTTCTAAATCTTCCAAGACTATTAGTGCAGGGTCACTCCTCCCTCGTCTCCAAAATATACAAACACGTCAGACTCCCAGAAACTGACATCGCTTCCGCCAAGCAAACGGAAAGCGTTTTTGTTTTGACGGCTGCAGAAATTCTGCTGGGGACAGTCAGGTTCCCATCGGGTCTTCCTGCCATCTGCACCAAATAAACTGTTGTCCCTGTGAGCTTGGTGATGATGCCAGCATTCAGTAAATGCTGCCAGAGGCCCGGATCAAGCGGGCAGGTTGAGGCCAGAGGGCTAGCTTATTCCTCTGCGGAGAGATGTCAGAGCACCCTTTATTCTATCAGCCAGAGTGTCCAGTGTCCTACCCCAGACCTCTGAGCACCACGGCTTGTCCTTAGAAAGCCAGATGTTGGGCCGCCAGCCTCATTTGTGTCCTTGAGAGTTGATGTTCCAGACCGAGTAAACTAGTGACATCTGCTCAAAGGCCATACTGCTGGAACTCAGGCTTTTGTTTTATGAACTCAGATGGTCTGTGTGTCTGGAAATGATTCCGCCCAAAACCAAAATGAACAGCCTACCCTGTAATACATGCTTTGCTTTCAAAGCCTTATTATTTTCAAGCATTTGCCCATGATCCCTTTGAGGTAGTTCTTGGAAAGGCTTTGATTGTGTAGAAACATAAGCTCAGTAAATAAAATTTTAAAAATTTCAAGTTGCTGAGTTTTAGAGGTAATTTTTTTATTAGTTCCAGTATGGTTCCCTCTCTGATGAGGCTGACCCTGTCCTTCTTATTTGGCAAGTTGGGGCATTATATTTCTTGGGTTTCCAAATGCTTTCTACACTCCCTTGGGCTCTTTTCTGAGGGAACTTTATTCAAGCATGAGCTTCATGGTTCAGGATTTTGTTGCATGAATGAATGTTACCCAAGCATGAATCAGCCATCATTTTAAATATCTCAACTTAACTTATTTCACCTCAATTTAATTAAATTTTAATTTTTATAAGGGTGCCTGGGTGGCTCAGTTGGTTAAACATCTGACTTCGCTCAGTTCATGATCTTGCAGTTTGTTAGTTTGAGCTCTGTGTTGGGCTCTGTGCTGACAGCTCAGGGCCTGGAGCCTGCTTCAGATTCTGTCTCCCTCTCTTCTTGCCCCTCCTCCTCATGCTCTATCTCTCTCGCTCTCAGAAATAAACATTAAAAGGGCGCCTGGGTGGCTCAGTCAGTTAAGCATCCGACTTCGGCTCAGGTCATGATCTCACGGTTCATGGGTTCGAGCCCCGCGTCGGGCTCTGTGCTGACTGCCAGCTCAGAGCCTGGAGCCTGTTTCAGAGTCTGTACCTCCCTCTCTCTCTGACCCTCCCCTGCTCACGCTGTCTCTCTCTCTCTCAGAAATAAATAAAACATTAAAAATTTTTTTAAAAATAAACATTAATTTTTTTTAAGTTTTAAATTTTAATTTTTATAAATCAGGAAAAGAATGGGACGCTGGACACAGTGACCACACTTTTCTTGGACTTCCCAAGGTCAGGACCTGTTGGAAAGTTCTGACAGAGGAGGAGCTATTCGATTGGCGCTATTGGATCACAATTACCAGCCAAGCATCTAGACCCTGGGCTACAGGGAAGACAGGACAGCCTTCAAGCTGAGAACACTTAATTCTAAATCATTTTTTTCAACCCAAAGAATGTATAACTCTTCATGGTTTCTGTGGTGGGGCATGAAAAGGGAGGCTGATCTTTTAGAAAGGACAGTTAAACGCTAAAGATGGAAAACCAGGCAGGGAATCCAGTCTCCTCAGTGATGCCCGAACTCTTGAACATAGATGTCAGTCTATCCAGGCATGTCCCCGCTGCCCAGTGACATTCCTGTCCTCTCTAAATTTAAGACCAGGCCATTTCATTAATGTGAGGTTAGCATCGGGCCAAAGAAGCGTCATTAAAAGTCCACAGGAAAGCTAGACCTCATTAGCACATACCTAAGGAAGGAGGGCTGGGAGAGCTATATTCAGTGGTAATTGCAACAGGACAAATCATGAGATAATGTCCCCAGTCAAATGGCACTCTGGATGTCCCTGTGTCTCTCACTTAACAACGTATGTCCTTGTTACTGCATGTGTGAACAGCATTTCTGACTGTATGTTTTAAGGAGGTGTCCGGGGACTTAGCGCAGTTTGAACCCTGTGAGATGCAAAACCAAAATTCCTCAGAGCCCTTGGGTCTGATGCTTCATGTTTGCAGTGGCTTCAATTAGTTGTACTAATCCCGACCACCAATCACCGCCATCACAGAGGGGCGAACACTCCGTTTGGAACCCTAGAGAAATACTAACTCCTTATATAATAAAGTCCAAGGTACATATATAAAGCTTTATTTCTTCTTCCTCCTATCCTCAAATCTATCCCCTTCCCAAAAATCAAGTTTCTCAGGTATTTCTGTTCAAGACCACTTCCCTAGACTGAAACTCCTGTGGGTTTTAGTCCAACTCTTAAAAGAAATGGAAGGGCATTTCTAAGTTCGGCTCTGCATCTTGAGATTGGCACCAAGGCATTGGATTCTTTGGGAAACTTCCTGTCTCCTACCTTGTCCTTTCTGGCTTCACTCATGGATTGCAAAGTTTCCCTTGAGTCAAATACCTGCTCTTAGTCCAACTCATCAGGGCTTGTCTTGGCTTCTCCATGGTTGAGGAGACATCTCTGAGAATCTCTCTTTCCACAATAACACTGGTATTTCTGTTTTGTCCTAGTCTAGGCTTAGGGTCACTATAAGGGTGACTCAAGACACCCTCCCCCTCACAGGATTCCAACTCAGTCAATGTAGTTCTTATCCAATTGAGATTCGCTTGACCTTCTCTGACATCTATGTGATGCTTTCTTTTTTTGTCCTGTTATCTGGATATAACTTACTGAGGTTCATTGTGATTATAGAACATGTCCAAATCTCTCCCACTGCATTTTCCTTGCTGTTCCCATTTTGATTACTTTGAAAGAGATAATTCAAGTCTTCTGACTGTTTCTTTCGGCTCTTGTTTCTAAAGAATACTAATTCTTTCCATGGGCCACTCTTGTTGCTTTTCCCTAAGGGGGTCTGAACGGTTTCCCTGTAAATGAAAGAAGGATGCTGAACCCCCATCTGAGTACCCCGGGCCCCCAAGGCAGTTAATTACTAGCAGAATGTCTGAGTGAACGGAGTCCTTGTATTTCAAAGAAGCACATTGGGTTGAAGACACTTTTCTCGAGTGGAAAGAAGAAATGTTCTCCTATCCCTAGAGCCAACTCTGCCCCTGGCATTACTATAAAAGGAGAGAGCTTCTACCCACAGAAGACCATTCAATAACCCACTACAGTCCCAGACACAAGAGTGGGCAAATCTGGCAAAAGTCCACACTTTTGCACACATAACATTGCAGTTATGTGCAATGAGAACCATCTGTAAGCAGTTTATTTTGAAATCATCCAATTGGGAAGAAAACTGCTTCTTGCACACTCTACTTGTCAATTTTGCTCACTAACCTCAAATCACATGGGATGTGGAATAGTCATTTCATGATACCACGCACAGCATCTGTAAGATGCAAAAAGTTATGGGTACCCACTCCTTTCTCACTCTCTACATAGCCTATGGGCATAGCTACACTCAACAATGCTCAGAAAAGGTGTTCTGGGCAAGAGGCTGGACCACTAGCTGGCACTGTAATGGTCCTCTGATGGCCATTTATTTTATTTTTTTATAAAACATTCTATATTAATAACAGTCTATTTTAAGCTGATAACTTGACTTCAAGTGAATACAAAAGCTCTACATTTATACATCCCTACCCCCATTTTATGGCTTTGATGTCACAATGTACATCTTTTCACATGTTTGTATCCATTAACAAATTATTGTAGTTATAGTTATTTTTTTTAATTTTTTAATGTTTTATTTATTTTTGAGAGAGAGATAGAGACAGCGTGAGCAGGGGAGGGTCAGAGAGAGGGAGTTACAGAATCCGAAGACAGGCTTCAGGCTCTGAGCTGTCAGCACAGAGCTCAACGTGGGTCTTGAACCCATGAACCATGAGATCATGACCTGAGCTGAAGTCGGATGCTTAACTGGCCGAACCACCCAGGCACCCCTGTAGTTACAGTTATTTTTAATACTTTTGTCTTTTAACCTTCACATTGGAGTTGTAAGTGACTTACCCACTACCATTACAACATTAGAATATTCTGAATTTAATCATATATTTATTTTTCCCCTAGTTCCATTGAGATGTAATGGAGACACAGTATATATTTGCTTTTGCCAGTGAGATTTATACTTTTATGTATTTTCTTGTTAACATTAGTCTTTTTGTTTCAGTTTGAATAACTCCCTGTAACATTTCTTGTCAGGATGCTCTAATGGAGATTTTGCTTCTCTGAAAAAATCTTTATCTCTCCTTCAATTCTGAGGGACGTTACTGGATAGAGTACTTTTGGCTGGCAACTTTTTCTTTCAGCACTTTGAATATATCATGTCACTCCTTTCTGGTTTGCAAAGTTTCTGTTGAAAATTCTGCTGATCTTTTTGCGGGGGTTCCCATATATGTAACAGATTTTTGCAAATTTAATCATAATGTGTCTTAGTGTGGATCTCTTAGGATTCATTTTATTTGGAACCCTCTGAGCTTCCTGGATTTGAATATCTACTTCTTTCCCCCAGTCTAGGAAAGTTTTCAACTATTTTATCTCTGAATAAATTTTCTACCTCTTTCTCTCTTCTTCTTTGGGACCCCTATGATGTATATATTTGTCTGGTTGTTGATATCTCATAATCCCCTTAAGCTATTTTTCACTCTCCCCACCCCCTCCCTTGAGTAGAGGAATCCCACTGCCTGGTATTCAAGTGCAATGATCCTTTCTTTGCTTAATCTAGTCTGCTGTTGAAACTCTCTATTGATTTTTTAAATTTTGTATTTATTAAAAAATTTTTTTTAATGTTTTTTAATTTATTTCTGAGAGAGACAGACAGTGTGAACAAGGGAGGGTCGGAGAGAGAGGGAGACACAGAATCTGAAATGGGCTCCAGGCTCTGAGCTGTCAGCACAGACCCAAATGCAGGGTTCAATCCCACAAATTGTGAGGTCACAATCTGAGCAGAAGTCGGATGCTTAACCAATTGAGCACCCAAGCACCATTCTATTAAAGTTTTCCACAAATCAGCTCTGTGTTTCCCATTTGATGCATTTTTAAACCAATTTTATTTTATTTTATCTTTCATCATGATAAGTGTACTCTTTAATCCCCATCATTCCTCCATCCACCCCCTCTCTGGTAACCATCAGTTTGTTCTCTATTGTAAAGAATCTATTTCTTGGTTTGTCTCTCCCCCTTTTTTTCTTTGCTCGTTTGTCTTGTTTCTTAAATTTCACATGTGAGTGAGGGCATATGGTATTTGTCTTTCTCTGACTGACTTATTTTGCTTACTGGTTGGTACATTTTTATATTTTCTATCTCTTGGTTGTAATCTCACTTTGTCTATGTACTGTTCTCTGGAGCTTAGTGAGCACTTTATAATTATTATTTTGAATTGTCTATCACTCGTCCCTGTTTCATTAAGGTCTGTTCTGGAGCTTTGTCATGTTCTTTTGTTTGGAACATATTCCTCTGTTTCCTCATTTTCTTTAACTCTCCATTTGTTTTTGTGCCTCAGATAAAACAGTAATCTCTTCTGATCCTGACAGTTTGGTCTTGTGTAGGAGATGAGCCCTGGCAATCCGCCTGGTCTGAGCTCTTGGTTGTCTCACTTTCGTGATTGTGATTGTTCAAACGGCCTTCTTTGCTGTTGGTGCTTCCCAGTAGTTGAGGGTATGTCAAGACCCATCAGTGCCCCGAAGGGACAGCATCTTAGTCAGCATCTATGTGCAGTATGATTGGAACTAAGGTCCCTAGACAGCAACTAGGAAAGTAAGTGTCAGGCCCCTTCTAAGGAGAAATTGGGAGATGGGTATTTTTGCTTGTTCTATCTATACTTGGTCCAGGTTTATAGCCATGGGGGAGGGAAGTTGTTTCCATGCCCATTAATAACTGCTTGCTTGTTTGCCACATCCTGAGGGACTCATGAATGCAAGCCCCATTGGCTAGCAGGGGTAGGTGACCCAGTGGCCCTGGGCAGCAGATGCAGAACCTGGAGGACCCGACATGTGCACAAGATCCTTCCAGATACAGACAAATAAGAGAAGGCTAGAGAGAGAGAGGATGGGTGTCCACAGGCTTCCCTGGTCTCCAGAGAGGATCCTAATGGTTATTTATTAAGTATTTATAGACGGATGATATTTTCTACAGCTAAAAAACAGTCTTTTTCATAAGCCGCAGATTCTAAAACTCAAATGCAGAAAGGTGTCAATTCCAGAGCCTCTCCATCAGAAGTTTTATCTCAGGGATACCTGGCTGGCTCAGTTCGAAGAGTGTACAACTCTTAATCTTGGGGTCAGGAGTTCAAGCCCCATGTTGGGTGTAAATATTACTAAAAATAAATAAATAAATAAACTTAAGAAAAGAAAGCCTATTTGATAATGGGAAGAATCTTGGTATCCAATGGCTTAGAACCAATTTTTTGCCAGTGTTCCACAGGCAGGAAGATCACTCAAACCCAGAGTGAACCTGAAGTAGCTTCAGAGTCACCAGCAACCCTTCTTAGTTAAGACTAATGTCTGTGCAGATGCAAAATGAACTGAAACCCCAAGTCAGAGGCAAAGAACAAATCATAGGTGACATAATTCTTTTAAAATGGTTCACAGGGGGTGCCTGGGTAGCTCAGTCAGTTAAGCGTCTGACTTCGGCTCAGGTCATGATCTCAAGGTTTGTGGGTTTGAGCCCCATGTCAGGCTCTGTGTGTTGACAACTCAGAGCCTGGAGCCTGTTTCAGATTCTGTATCTCCCTCTCTCTCTGACCCTCCTCTGTTCACTCTCTCTCTCTCTCTCTCTCTCTCAGAAATAAATAAAACATTAACATTTTTAAAAAAATAAATTAAATGGCTCACAGAAGAAACTTTTTCCTTTTTTTTTTTCTTTCCCTTCCCTCAAATGTCTCAGGTGGGAGAGAAGGTCTCAGATGGAAGGTTTTTTTATTTGTTCCCTAAACAATTAAAAATAGCTCTTTTTTTCAAGGAAATAAAATCATGGGAATCATGTTAAATTTGCATCTTGTCCCTCACCCTCTGGTCTTGCCTAAATACATCAAGAATGGACCTAGTCTAGGTTCTAGCATATCAGGAATGATGTGGCAGAAGTCTACAGCCATAAAAAGGTTGAATCCCAACATACTCATTTCTGTTTGTCTCCTAAGCTATCCGTCACCAGGAAGTGAGACGATGGTACTGAGGACAGCCTCTTTGGAGCAGATGTGAACACGCATCTTCAAAACATACTTGTTGGTACAGGAAGCGACAGCTTTAATTCAAGTCATAAATGTGCTCAGAACAACCTGTTTTTCCAGGTGGTCTTCTCCATTCTTTGGGAAGTCGGAAACTCCCTCTTTCTGTGAATCATTTCTTTCTTCCAAGAATCTAATATTATGTCAATTAGTGGGAAACAAATGATATGGCTGGGAGTTCACAGCCACTTTAATAAACATTTTTTCCCTTGTTTTTGCAGTTCAGTTCAGTGACCTCTAGGTGGTGGTAAAAGTTCCAACCAGTTTTTATGACTGGAATGACACCTAGTCCTCAAATTACCCTGTAGGGTCTTAAAGAGTTAATTGACAGAACTCAAAGGAAGTTACTTGTTTCTTTGTGGTTTCAGTAGCACCTTTTTTTTTGATTCTCAATAAAAGATGTATTGTGTATGTCAAGGAGTTCTGAAAACCAAGGATGAGATTGAAAGCAAAGCTTAGGGGCGCCTGGGTGGCTTAGTCGGTTAAGCGTCCGACTTTCGCTTGGGTCATGATCTCGCGGTTCGTGGATTCGAGCCCCGCGTCGGGCTCTGTGCTGACTGCCAGCTCGGAGCCTGGAGCCTGTTTCAGTCTGTGACTCCCTCTCTCTCTGACCCTCCCCTGCTCGCGCTGTCTCTCTCTCTCTTTCCAAGAAATAAAGCATTAAAAAAAAAAAATTAAAAAAAAAAAAAAAGAAAGAAAGCAAAGCTTAGAGGGGCACCTGGGTGGCTCAGTCAGTTGAGCATCTGGCTTCGGCTCAGGTCATGATCTTGCAGTTGGTGAGTTTGAGCCCTTCGATGGGCTCTCTACTGACAGCTCAGAGCCTGGAGCCTGCTTCAGATTCTGTCTCCCTCTCTCTCCCCCTTCCCTGCTCATGCTCTGTCTCTCTCTGTCTCAAAAATAAAATAAACATTTAAAAACACTTTTTTAAGCAAGGCTTAGAGAATGCTTATTTAGTTTAGACCAAATTTGAAACTTTAGCTAAACACATTTCAAACCAAATTCAAATGGCTTCAAGTTTTAATTTGTTTTCAGTGAGAAAAATATTATTTCCTGTTTTTAATGGGAAGAGAGTGGATTACCAACTGCCATTAACCAGGCATCAGTTTGATGAGTAAAGGAAACAAACACATAGATTACATTTCTTATAGTATATACTCTTTTCTTAATTTAAGAGAAAAACATGTTTGGAAAAATAAGTTTTGCACAAAAAAAAAAAGGGAGGGAACAATAGTAGTTTATAAGCACTGGTGTCCCAAGGAATAGACCTATTAGATCTTATCTTTCTGGAGGTCAGACATCCCAGAATACCAACCCCCACACATGAGCCCTAGATAGATTTTGAAGACTCACAGATTGTTTTTCACACTCATTTCTTACCTTGGTGGTATGAGTAGCCAGGCTCTGAACAACACTCCTTGATGTGTCCTGAGCTATCTGTTGGGATGGACCCGGCTCAGGGCTCTGATGAAGACTCCAGCTCACCTCGGGAATTAGGACACAGGAACACCCGACACTGACAGGCAGGCTTCACCTACTATCCTTATTTGTTGCCTTAACTGGACCACAGCAACATACGTTCATGTCAGCCAACTTTATTCTAAAATAACCCACAGTTGTAGCCAAATCAATTGTATGCATGGTAAACTGAGAAGGCTAATCAATGGCCAAGTTGAAGAAGTCATTCTACAAAGGTTGTACAAACCCCTCTGCTGGAATTTGCTAACCAAGCTGCTGTTTTCTGCTTATAGATACAACAACTCTTCCAGATTTTATTTCCTGCCCCCAAACAACCTTATGTCTCTGTAATTTCAGTTCTCTAACTACATCTACTTACTATTTGGGGAGGGAGGACCTATAATATCTGTCCCCTTTTTACTTTTTAAAATGTGTTATTTATTTTTGTGAGAGAGAGAGAGAGAGAGAAAATGCAAGAAGCGGGGGAGAGGCAGAGAGAAAGGGTGTCAGAGGATCCAAAGCAGGCTCTGTCCTGAGAGCAGAGAACCCGATTTGGGACTTGAACTCACAAACTGTGAGATCATGACCTGAGCCAAAGCTGGATGCTCAACTGACTGACCATCTAGGTGCCCCTGTCCCCTCTTTAACATTGGCCTATTAGGCGTAGTTTAGTCCTATAATACTTATCTTCCCATTCAATATAGAACCGTTAGATATAGTTTGCTTTCCTATGTAGCCTTTAATGCTGAATCCTACGTGTGTTCTATTCACTATGTATTTATGTGTGAGTGTGTGTGTGTTACTTTCAGAAACTGCTGTGCCCCTCTCTAACTCTGTACCCTTGCAGGGGATGCTCCAGAACCTCTGACCCTTAAATTATGGTGGGGACCAGTCACTAAAATGGCAAGCTGCATTACAAGTTGTGAATAAAGAATGGGAGTGCCTACTAAGCACTCTTTTGTATGCTGTTGATTGTTGTCACAGCAGGCAGAGTGTTGCAATATAAGAGTATGGACTTTGGAACTGGCAGATTACAGGTGATGACCTATTGGCCTTGAACAAGTTATTTATGGACATAAGAGTCCTCATCTAAAAGGTGCAAATGACATATCTGATAAAAGGTTAAGATCCAAAAAATATAAAGAACTGATATGACTCAACACCCAAAGATGAATAATCCAATTAAAAAATGGGCAGAAGATTTGAACAGACGTTTCTCCAAAGAAGACATCCAGATGGCCAACAGACACATCAAAAGATGCTCAACATCACTCATCATCACGGAGATGCAAATCAAAACTAAAATGAGATATCATCTCACACCCTGTCAGAATGGCTAAAATCAACAACACAAGAAACAACAGGTGTTGGTGAGGATGTGGAGAAAAAGGAGCCTTCTGTGGAAAACAGTATGAAGTTTCCTCAAAAAGTTAAAAATAAAACTACCCTATGACCCAGCAATCACACTACTAGATATTTACCCAAAGAATACAAAAATACTAATTCAAAGGGATACATGCACCCCAATGTTTATAACAGCATTATTTACAATAACCAATTATGTAAAAAGCCCAAGTGTCCATTGAGTGATGAATGGAAAAAGAATATATATATATATATATACACATACATACACATCATATATATATATATATATATAATGGAATATTACTCAGATGTAAAAAAGAACAAAATCTTGCCCTTTGCAACAACATAGATGGAGCTAAAGAGTATTACGCCAAGTGAAATAAGTTAGTCAGAGGCAGACAAATACCGTGTGATTTCACTCATATATGGAATTTAAGAAACAAAACAATTTAAGAAACAAAACAAAGAAGGGAAAAAATGAGAGAGGGAGAGGCGAACCAAGAAACAGACTCTTAACTATAGAGAATAAGCTGATGGTTACCGCAGGGGAGGGGTGTAGGGAACGTGTTAAGCAGGTGATGAGGATTAAGGAGGGCGCTTGCTGTGATGAGCACAGGGTGCTGTATGGAAGTGTCGAATCACTATTTTGTACACTTGTTAAATTACCCTGTATTTTAACTAACTGGAGTCTAAATAAAAAACTTAAAGAAATAAAGT
Source organism: Proteles cristata cristata (assembly GCA_017311185.1). NCBI lineage: Eukaryota > Metazoa > Chordata > Mammalia > Carnivora > Hyaenidae > Proteles > Proteles cristata. The sequence continues at coordinate 1,442,238 of JAESUZ010001971.1, forward strand.
AAAAAGTGAGATCCTTACGGTATTCCAATTTCATATCGTTGTACGAAGAATTGAGTGCTTAGGACCCTGAGTTTTGTTCTTACTTCCTTTTGCTGTGAGGAAATGTAGTGGGTATGTCCTGGGTTCACTAGGTATGTTTTATAAAGCTAATCTACAGCTCCAATGAGACTACACACACTCGATTACATATTTCAACCAGTTCAGTAAAACAGGATTCCAACATATTTCTACTTCCATGGAAATAAATTTAGGTTAATTCCCTTTTCCAGTACTTGCCGGAGGGGTGCGACTTTATGTATTCTCAGGGTAGAATGACTCATTCTCAGAGATGTTTGGCTGGATCATTTGGAAGAGCTGCTTGTTTTCCCCGGAGAAAACCAGATATAGACACTCCCATTCATCCTATAAGATTTTGATGTTCTCACTTGTTATATATAAAAGATTCGTTGGCCTAGGAAAACTAGCTGAAAGCTTCTAAACCTCTATCTTAAATTGTCTTGAAAATGGCAATAATACATCAACCAGCGTGTTTTTTTTTTCTTTCTCACTCATGTGTAGTTTTGAACGTCTCCAGAAGGGTAGACATGAGGGATAAGATCAAGCCTGGCCTGGGCGAGTAGCATCGCCGACACCAAGGACATTACCTTTGAGGTTTACCTGTCTCACTTTCTATACCTTTCTCTCTGTTTTTGTTTCTTGTCCCTTCTTGTCATCCTCCAATTCAAAAATCCCTATAGACTCAGGGAGGGTCAATCCTACAGTTCTGTGCCCCAGCCTCTCAACTCAACAAATCTCCCCACTCCCCACTCAACAAATCTATTTTTGTTTCATTTCTGCTCTGCTACACTTGGAAAAGCTATGGTAGGCTAATTCATCTTCCTGACTCACAAATAGTTTTCTTTATTACCTCCTGGGAGGGAGAAGGGAGGGAAGGGAGGAAATTTCAGGTCTAATACTATTGATGTAGGCTGGATTTGCTATCTCACTTTCATCCCCCAAACAACCATATGAAGTATACATCTCCATTTCCTCATTTGCAGATGAGAACACGGGGACTTTGAGAGGCAAACATTGCTCAGAGTAGGAAAGGTCATAAATGGCAGGGGCAGAATTTCATTCCAGGTTTTTAAAATCTCAGGATGTGAACATTCTTCACCACTGTACTGAGTTAGTACATTTTGCCTGGAGTGGAGGCCTTGAGCGCAAAGGTCATGTCCCCAGCACAATGGGGGGCTGGGGTAGGGATCACACGCCTCAGAGCGCCAGCTTCCCCTGAGCTAGCCAGATCCTGGTCGAAATCCATTTCTTTTCATTTCCTTTGCATTCTAATTCAAGAGATGCCCTTTGTTTTAGAAGTAACACAATGGGGGAAGGTTCCGTGACCTGTTATTCTTTTCCTTTGACTAACCAAGGCTCCATAGCCCCAGTGCAACCCAGTGAGGAGAGAGAATAGGGACCCTGTGTGTTGAGGAAGGCGGGGAGAAAGAGCAGTGTCCCGCAGGGTGGCCCAGAAGCCTCCCAGATGGGCTCCTTGGAGAGAACTTAGTTAATTCTCCAAGATGTGGGTGGAACAAAAGCTTCTATAAAGGGCTCTGGGAAGCTCCTCTTCCAGATGCAGCTCCAGACTCTCAATGGCCAGACCTTGCTTAAGGAGAGAGGAAAAACTAACTCCCTAGAATTTTATAGAACTGAACTGATCATAGGTCTACAATCGGATAGGAAATCTAAGGTGCCTGGAGAACAGTCCCAATTTTTTGATGTCAATGTTCTATCAGCTCGTTGTTAAAGGGTGTGGACCATGGGTCTGAACCAAATCCCAAACAGGGCAACAGCCCAGCCTCTTCTTCTCAACAGTGCTGGTCCATTGCTTTTTAGTGAAACCATTTGGAAATTGAGGGTACGTGTGGTACAGGAGGGTGTGCCTTCTGTCTTGTGCTATTTCAGGGTCAGCACTACAGGTCGTTTGCGTTGAGATTCTGTGAAGTAGCCTAAACGGATTCATGTGACAATGGACTAAGTATTTCAACTTTGCTTCTCCTCTTTTTTTTCCCTCCCCTGTGGCTGGATTGATGGCCAGCAGGGGTGGGGGTCGGGTGAGTGAGTCCAAATAGGTTATTTAAAATAAACAAATGGCATTGCAAAGAAAAGTACACTTTGTGTGAGCAAATGTTGATTGCTTGAAACTCAAGGTCTGAGTGTTTATATTTAACACGCTGGAAAATAAATAGGAAGGTTTCCTTGTGTTCTGGAATTTACTGCCATCCTTCCAACCATGCAGACAAATTAGGGAGTGACCCGCTAGGCTGCCAGAGGCCAGGAGCGGGGAATAAATAAATAAAATACCTCCCAACACCAGGGATAGTTGCCTTTAAAAAAATTTTTTTTAATGTTTATTCATTTTTGAGACGGAGAGACAGAGCATGAATGGGGGAGGGGCAGAGAGAGAGAGAGGGAGACACAGAATCCAAAGCAGGATCGAGGCTCTCAGCTGTCAGCACAGAGGCCGACATGGGGGCTCGAACCCATGAACTCTGAGATCATGACCTGAGCTAAGTCGGACACCTAACCGACTGAGCCACCCAGGCGCCCCAACAGTTGCCTTTTCAAAGGGAGAACATATTCAATATAATCTGTTATCCTTGAGGGTCAGTTCTAGATCTTTCCTTCACCTCATTCATGCCAAAAAGGAGGGAAAAAAGTAGGGCTGCCTGTTAGGGCGATGGAATAAAATGTTGAACAATGTCAAGAGGAGGTAGACAGCAAAATCTAGACTGCGGGAGAATTCCATTCTTTCCAGACAGTGGAGAAACCAGTTTCCCTTAGAAAAACAAGTCGTACACATGCCACAGAGATTGAAAGAACTTTATAAAGAGACTTACGAGACACGACAACCAGTTATAACGTATGGATCTTACTTTGATCCAGATTCAAAGAAAATGTAGAGATAAATGAGTAAATACTACAAAGGAAAAATAGTTATGAGGCAACGGGCAAATCTGAACACCGACGGGATATTTGAACATATTAAGGATTTCTGTCTACGGGTTAGATATAACAATAGAATAGTGGTTGTATTGTTTTTAATTTATTTATTTAAATTCAAGTTAGTTAACCTACAGTGTAGTTTTGGCTTCAGGAAGAGAACCCAGTGATTCGTCTACACACAACACCCAGCACTCATCCCAACAAGTGCTCTCCTCAATGCCCATCATCCGTCTAGACCATCCCCACACCCACCTCCCCCCAGCAACTCTCAGTTTGTTCTCTGTATTTAAGAGTCTCTTATGGTTTGCCTCCCTCTCTGTTTTTACCTTATTTTTTAAAAAGAATCCTAATCCTTTAGAGGCGCATATGAAATATTTCTAGATGAGGTTAGAGTCTTGGATTTGCTTCAGAATAAGGGAGCAGGGGTTAGGGCATGCAGGAGGTGGTTGGAAGTACATGTCTAGTGAAACTGGCCTCAAGGGGATAATTGTTGTGGCTGAGGGCCATTAGACTATTCTTTCTACTTCTGCACAGACAATTTTGAAATATTCCATAATAAAATGTTAAAAGGAAAAACCCATTAGGTCATGCTGTGACCTTTTGAACACCAGAGCTACCCTTTGTAAAAGGCTGGCAGCACTGGGCCAGTATCTCCAAAAGACTGAGAGAATTTCCTTTTAAAATCATTCTTGGGGCACCTGGGTGGCTCAGTTGGTCAAGCGTCTGACTTCAGCTCAGCCCATGACCTCACAGTTTGTGGGTTCGAGCCCCGTGTCGGGCTCTGTGCTGACAGCTCAGAGCCTGGAGCCTGTCTCAGATTCTCTCTCTCTCTCTCTCTCTCTCTCTTTTTCTCTGCTCCTTCCCCATTCACACGCTGTCTCTATCTCACAAATATAAATAAACATTAAAAAATTAATCATTTTTGTGTTATTCAAACAGATTTAGTGTCTTACACAGCCTCGAACCACAAACTGTCCTTTTTTCATTCAACTCACCGAAAATGTGACAGGAAAGCACTGAATGGAATCAGAATGCACACCAAAGGGCCCTAAACCATCGTGAGGACATTCCACGGCCAAGGTGAAGTTGCCCAGTGAACGAGACACGCAGCCGGCACCAGGCACAGCTTCGCCGCAGGCCCCTCAGCTGTCCTGACGATACCTGCCGTCTGTGACGTTCGGGACTTCGGACTGGAGTGCCATGACGTGTCACAAAACCCAGGATCGTTTTGCTTCCTGGTTGAAATGATGATGTTGTTGAGGGTGTTCTGAACCGGTACCACATCCGGACAAGGCTCCCGGGATCAGGGCAAGCGTGCTTTGAGACACACGTGGGGATTTCTCTTTAAAGCCATCTTGGGGGGTGTCAGTGACATCTTCTGGGTGGCGACTCCAGGCTGCTCACAAAAGAACAAGAGGGCTTTGTCTCGGCGTCCGGCAAGCAGAAAAACAGGGCAATAAAAGCTAAGGCTCTTGGGAAATACCGGCTCAGAAACCAGGGGGGAGGTTTGAACTGAGATGTTTTCTGGGACAGACTGGAAATCAGGGACCAATGAAAAATAGGAACGTGAGGAGCGGTCATGACCTAGGGCCACAACGGACTGTCCAGAAGGCAGCTTCCTTCAGACTTCCTGCTAGTGGGCCTGACCCAGTGAGTCCCCAAGAGAGTAAAGAAAAAGAGAGACAGACAAGGAACAGAGAAACATAAAGAACGCAGCGAGTGTTCATGAAAGGATAGTAGCGTGTCTGTCGCTCCTGGGACTCTGATTCTGCACCCTGGTTTTCTTCCAAACTCCCCCTACGACTCTTCCTCTCCAGAAGAAGCCTACATATACTTGTAAATGCAAACCAGATTCCTCCTGGAGCCAACACTAGTGGGTGCTTTGAAAACACTCATGGGGAATTCAAGGATATAATTTTACATCTTTCCAGTTTTATTCAGATATAACAGACCTGTAACTTTGCATTAGTTTATGGTTATACAACCCAAGGATTTGATCTATGCGTTTATTGCAAAATGATTACTTTCATAAGTTTAGTGAACACCTATTGCCTCACATACTTGCCAATTTGTCGTGTGGTGAGGACTTTTATGATCTACTGCTTTCGTAACTTTCAAAGTACAACACGGTATCGTAACCCATGGCCACCATGCTGTCCATTATATCCCCAGGATTCATTTCTCTTGTAACTGGCCCACCTTTTGACCACCACCGCCTATGTCCTCCACTGCCCATCTCCTGCCTCTGGTCACCGCTGATGTGTTCTCTGTTTCCCTGAGTTCTGTTTTCTAAGATTCCCCATATATAAGTGATAACACACAGCATTTTATCTTTCTCTGTCAGCATATTGCCCGGAAGGTCCATCCATATGTAGGCAAATGGCAGAACTTCCTTCCTTCTCGTGGCCAAATAATATCGCCTTGTGTATACACCCACACGCCACATCTTTATCCATTCATCCACTGACGGACACCCACACGCCACATCTTTATCCATTCATCCACTGACGGACACTGAGGTTGTTTTGATGACTTGACTATTGCGAATAATGGTGCAGTGAAGAGGGGGGTGCAGATACTAATTCGAAATCCCATTTCAATTTCCTTTGACTGTATGCCCAGAAATAGAATCTCTGGATGGTACATTAGCTCTATTTTTAGTTTTCTGAGGAACCTCCATATTGTTTCCCACAGCGGTTGCTCCCACGTACATTCCCACCGACAGTGCACCACGGTTCTTTCCCCACACATCCTCCTCAGCACCATTGTCCCTTGTGTTTTTGACAGCAGTGTTCTGACAGTGTGCACTGATAGCCCATTATGGTTTTGATTTGCATTTCCCTGACGAGGAGTGACACTGGGCTCTTTCCTGTGCCTGTTGGCCCAGTTCTCCACGTTTTGGCATCTGGAGAAAAAGTGTGCCCATATTGTATTTTATGCTTCCTTAATTTTCAAAAATATACTCTTAATTTTAGAACAGTTTTAAATTTACAGAAAAATCGTGAAGATAGTACAGAGCGTCGCCATATGGCCCACACCCTTTTTCCTCTGTTACTAACGTCAAACATTTTATGGCACGTTTGTCCCAATTAATGACCCAGTGTTATTAACTAGAACCCATCATTTATTGGTATTTTCTCAGTTTTTATCTAAAGCCCCTTTTCTGTTCCAGCAAGTTGTCTAGGAAACCACGTTGCCTTTAGTATTTATCTCTCTTGCCTTTAGTCTTAAACTGTCTCGCAAGAGTTTCTCAGACTTCCTGTTTTTGACGACCTTGACAGTTTTGAGGGGTACTTGTCAGGAAACTTGCAGAAGGCTCTTCAGTTAGGATTCAACTGATGTTTTCCTCAAGATTAGATGAGGATTATGGATTTTGAGGAGGAAACTCCTTAACCGTTTCATCTTAACTTCTGAACATCAGATGGTCATTTCTTCAGCTCTCTTCAAAGCCAGGCACATGGCTTTAGGCAGCCAGAAACTCACTCTGGGCACGTGTCGCTCCCGTGCCCTGCACGGTTATTATTATTTGCCTTCAAGCACCTTTTGCTGTTTACTCTGCAAAAGAATAAAAGCATTTTTAGAAGTTGCAGATGTGCTTGGCTCTATCTGCTAGAAGACAAGGTGTGTATAGAACGCACTTCTAATTATACTTGCTGTGCTGAGTTAAGACCTTAAAAGTAGCAATGGATTATTTTAGTCACAAACATGAATGGCATATAAATTATCTTTCCCTGTGAAATAGGAGATCTGTTGTGTTTTTTTTCCCTGAAATAATTTGTGCCCTTTCTATTTTTAATTGTAGCTGCTATAGGAATCAGGTATATCTTTACTATGGTGCTGTTTTCCTACCTTCCAGCAGAACTGAAATTTGGAAAAACCATACTAAAAAGTACACTAGATTGCATCAGAAAGGGAATATCACTTGTGAATATCATTGCATAAATCTTAAATAAAATATTAAAACATAGCAGCTCATGAAAAATAACATATCACAACCAAACAGGATTTATTCTAAGAAAGCCAGGGTGAGTCAGCATTGGAAAATTCAACAATATAATTCTGTATATTAAGAGAAATAAAGAGGGATGCCTAAGTGGTTCAGTTAGTTAAGCATCAGACTCTTTTTTTTTTTAATGTTTTATTTATTATTGGGAGAGAGATAGAGACAGTGTGAGCAGGGGAGGGTCGGGGAGAGAGGGAGTCACAGATTCCAAAGACAGGCTCCAGGCTCTTAGCTAGTTGTCAGCACAGATCCCGACGCGGGGCTTGAACCCACGAATCGTGAGATCATGCCCTGAGCCGAAGTCGGATGCTGAACCGACTGAGCCACCCAGGTGCCCCAAGCATCAGACTCTTGATTTTGGTTCAGGTCATGACCTCACTGTTTGTGGGATTGAGCCCTGCATCAGGCTCTGTGCTCTCTGTGCTGACAGCACAGAGCCTGCTTGAGATTCTCTCTCTCTCTCTCTCTCTCTTTCTCATTTCTCTCTCTCCTCCTCCTCTCCCACTCTCTCTCTCCCTCAAAAGAAATAAATAAACACTAAGAAAAGAGAAAGAGCTAAAGAGAAAGATCATATCTTTCCATAACATCTCCATAGAGATGGCATTTGATAAAGTTAACTTTTATTCAGGTTAAAATATTCAATAAAATAGAAATTGATGACTCCTTCCTTCATATGATTGTGGGTGTGTGTGCACGTGAGATAAACCTGGGGACTGTGATGGGGGGTTAGGGGGAAGGATTTATCACGAAGGCTAGAAAGGTGAGCTGAGACTTCAGGCTTTAACCAAGGAATCTAGAGCCAGGAGGAAAGATTCTACACAAACACTGGTGTGTGGACTGAAACTGTGACCTTACTCTGAATTCAAGGCAGTTTAAGGAAGAGAAAAAGTCATCAGATACTTTCATCTCAGCTGACTTTGCTCTATCCATCTCCGGAGAGCCAGACACCATGAATTTATTTGAGAAAGGAGAACAGTGTTAAAGAAGACATGTAGCTAATTCTTTTCCGTTATTAATTATTCTTCAGCATTCATATGCGTTTCAAATAAACACTTCAAAAAGAAGCCAACCAAAAGGGTGACTTTCTAAACAGGAAAAAAAAAGATAACGTTGTTCTAGGATCAGACCAAGCACATTATTAATCATTCTTCATTCATTCACTCCCTCCCTCACTCACTCATTCCTTCACTCAGGAAGGAATTTAGAAATATTAAATATTTCTGAAGCACCTGCTATGCTCCTGATCGTGCTTGCAGGGTCCGAGATTGTCTGGACGACAGGGTGGACACTTACAAGGAACGGCACTGGGTAAACAACACGCTAAGTTTTACTTCCGTTAGATTAAATTAAAATCCAGTTGTTATTTAAACATTTATATCATTACAGGCAGTCATTATCCGGGTTGTTTTCCAAAAGGCCAAATCTGACTCGTGCACCTCTGATTACTGTGACGACACAGCAGCCACCACATAAAACATTTCTCCAGGACAAAGCAGATGAAAAGAACCATTACCCAGGAGGTTTAGCTCAGGAAAAAGGAATAGAGAAATAGCTCCGGGTAAAGAGCTCTTTATCTCGGTTTCCAAAGTGCAGTGGTTTAACATTTTAAAAGGCTACTCTGGGGCAGGTTTTCCCCTTGGAAGTTTCTTTCATACATTTACAATCTGGAAGTACAATAGAGCCACTTCGACTCTCTGGAGAGGATTTTCTTCCTTTTACTTATGTAGCAATGATTAAACTAGCATTTTATTTCTCTTCAAGCCTGAAGACAAGATTACATTGGAGTCTGGGTCTTCCGTTTTAAAACAGGAATCGTTAACCAGGAGAGCGGGAGACCTGACTCTGAACCAGGCGGCCTTCACCGTTGTGGGGGTCCACGTCTTCTGTCCATGAAGTTCCCCGAGGCGAACTGAGCCCCTGAGACTGTTCTCTCCATCCCCCTTCGCACTGACGGAGCATTTCAGTGTTTGTTTTTTCTGGTCGGATCAGCTGCCTGGAGAGGCTGTGATATTTATTTCCTTGCGGATTTCTCTCCTGAGCACCCTGAACGGTTCACTCCTTAAAACAAAAGGGGAGAAACTGACTAGATCAGAATCCCTTTAGACGCCTCTCTGGTTTAAACTGTTTGACAATCCAAAACCCAATGCAAGATTGTATCTTTAGTTATTTTATACCTTGTCTACATGCCCGAATCCGGTTCCTAATTCAGAGAAAACACTAGGATTGTACCAATTCTTCTTTAAAGAATTTACAAAACAAAGCGATCCAAGTGACAAATTCATCACAAAGGAGTATGGACCCCTTGGATTGCTGACAATTAAAAAAAAAAAAATGAACTGTTGGAAAAGTCAAATCATAGCTAGAGAGATTTCTGATGTGCATTCTATAGAACACATGTTCTCATAATAACATCTAATGTTATTAAGCATTATAAAGTTCTAATAACATATTATTATAATATAATTAATTGAATATATTAATATTATAAAGTGCTAGTAACTTTTACAGAGTGTTACAATGTTCTCATAGTGCAGTCAAAAAATAATATAATAGGGGCACCTGAGTGGCTCAGTTGGTTGAGCATCCGACTTCAGCTCAGGTCATGATCTCACAGTTCATGGGTTTGAGTCCCGCATTGGGTTCTGGAACCTGCTTCGGATTCTGTGTCTCCCTTTCTCTCTGCCCCTCCACTTCTCACGTTCTGTCTCTCTCTCTCAAAAATAAATGAACATTAAAAATTTTTTAAAACAATACACCGAGTGGACATTTTGAGAATTTTCCTACAAATTGCTTCCTCCCACCCGCCCCAGGAAGGCTAAGAAGACACTGGATATTACAAATCCTCTCAACAGCCCCATACCTTTACTCACTAGGGTCAAACGCCTGGTGTTTAACTAATTAATTTATGCCGGCTAGATATTTTATAATGACATTTCAGCTATTAGAATGAAAAGTGCCAGTGGTGTCAGCAAGATGAGGTGAAGCAGTGAACCAGAACTAGGTGACCCACATAATGAACGTGCAGCCCTTGACCTTCCTGAGTCGCTCGAGTATGGTTCTTGGGGTCTCAAGATGTGGCTAGTGTTGATGCCCCTTATCTGTGAGTTCGAAAACAGCCCCGTGTTGCCTGTCATTTGGTAGTGACTATAAAAATCCAATTTGATTTAATTCAAAACAATTTCAGTTATTGAGCATCTACGCGACAATTTATTACAGGAGGCATTTTGGGGAGAGATGTAGGGAAATGGGAGCTCTGCTCAATGGTGGCTGCTTGATGTATCATCGGCTTGGCACACTGCCTGCAAGATGCCAGGAGCAGATGATTTTTTATTTTACCGTTAGGAGGCTGGAAGGATGGGGGAGGAGCCCTTTCTGTTGGATTAATAAGGAGATAATCAAATCTGAGGACAAAGATGTCGAATCTGAAGTAAGTTCAGTGGCAATAAAGAGACCTCTAATGACTTGGATAAGAAGCGTTTTCAATCGTGAGAAAACCATGAAAAATAAAAATGAGGGGGCCTGCGTGGCTTAGTCGGTTAAGTGTCTAATTTCGGCTCAGGTCATGATCTCACGGTTTGTGGGTTCGAGCCCCGTGTCGGGCTCTGTGCTGACAGCTCAGAGCCTGGTGCCTGCTTCAGATTCTGTGTCTTCCTCTCTCTCTCTGACCCTCCCCTGCTCACGCTGTCTCTCTCTGTCAAAAATAAATAAAACATTTAAAAAAATTTTTAAATGAAACAATCAGGCAATGAATGCAATGGCTTTTTAAAGGTACAAAAGATTTAAAGATTGCTTTTTAACATTTATTCCTTTTTCAAAAAAATGTTTATTTATTTTTGAGAGAGAAAGCATACACAGGAGAGCAAAGGAGGTTCAGAGAGAGAGGAAGACTGAGGATCTGGAGCGGGCTCTGAGGGGGACAGAGGATCCTAAGCAGGCTCTGCACTGACAGCAGAGATCCCAGCTCACGGCTCGAACTCATGAACTTCGGGATCACAATTTGAGGCCAACAGATGCTTAACTGACTGAGCCACCCAGGTGCCCCTTCTTAACATTTATTCTTTTTAAAAAAAAATTTTTTTACATGTTTTATTTTTGAGAGATAGCGTGAGACAGAGAGCGAGCAGAGGAGGGACAGAGAGAGAGGGAGACACAGAATCTGAAGCGGGCTCCAGGCTCTGAGCTGTCAGCACGGAGGCCGACGCAGGGCTCGAACTCATGAACTGTGAGATCATGACCTGAGTTGAAGTCGGACACTTAACCAACTGAGCCACCCAGGGACCCCCTTTGCATTTATTCTTAAACATAGCATTTGGTGAATGACCTTGGTTTTATGTAAGGTCAAGGAAAGAAGGAAAGGAAGAATATAGAGTTTTCAGAGGAAAATAAATACCAAAAAAAGATGAAACCCCAGACAGGCGAACACAACAAAAAGGTATCTGAAGGGCCCCCTGAGAGCAGACTCACAAGAGGCTGATCATCTGAGGAACTAAAACAGGGTATTCCAGGGGGGACCTGAGAGGCTCAGTCAGTTAAGTGTCTGACTTCAGCTCAGGTAATGACCTCGGGGTTTGTGAGTTTGAGCTCCGCCTCAGGCTCTGTGCTGACAGCTCAGAGCCTGGAGCCTGCTTCGGATTGTGTGTGTGTGTCTCTCTTTCTGCCTCTCCCTTGCTCATGCTCACTCTCTCTCGCTCTCTCTCTCTCTCAAAAATAAACATTAAAAATATTTTAAAATATAAAATAAAATAAGGTGTTCCACATCCAATAGGAAAGAACCCCAAAAAGAAGAGAAGAAGGAAATTTGTTAAAAAATCACAGCAAGTTGTCTAAATAGAAACCAAGATAAATTTTTCAGCTTTAAAGGTATTGTTGGGTTAAGTTTCTAACACTTATTATTGGCTGAATGAGGTATCAGGGGCTCCACAGGTAGCAAAAGCGAGCTTGTAAGCGAGAGTTTCTACAACAAAACAAACACAGCGTATCTTGGCAGTGGTATAACAGATTCCTGCCTTGGGTTCCTTCGGTGTTGGATACAATTTTACAGGAAGACGCCTGCGCCATTTCTAATAGCATGGGACCAGAGTGTTAATCAGGCCACGATGGGCTGCAGGGAATGGGAAAACCAAATAAAGCAGCGTCAACGATAAGGAAAAGATGGATCACCGCCTGTGACCGTAAGTCCGGAGGCAGAAGGCGAGGCTGGGTCTCGGGATCAGGGAGCCCAGCTGCCCAGTAACTGTCAGGCTGACCCAGCTTCTTTCCTCCCCTGTGGCCTGCCGGTCTCTCTGCATGTCCTGCTTCCCCAGTTGTCACAAAATTGCTATAGCTGCTTGGACCATCACATCTTCTCACCACGTCAAAAGCCAGAAGAGAACAGGTAGTAAGAACCCAAAGGCACATGACTGTCCCGAAGCCCCTATTTAAAGAGGAAACAGAATCTGGGCAGAAGCTTCCAGACTTTCCCATCTTGGATTACCAAGAATTCTATCAAATGCCATTCTTAGCCAGGGCGTCTGGGTGGCTCAGTTGGTTAAGCGGCCGACTTTGGCTCAGGTCATGATCTGGCGGTCTGTGAGTTCGAGTCCCATGTCAGGCTCTGTGCTGACAGCTCAGAGCCTGGAGCCTGCTTTGGATTCTGTGTGTGTGTGTGTGTGTGTGTGTGTGTGTGTGTGTGTCTGCCCCTTCCTCTGTCTCTCCCTTTTTCTCTCTCAAAAGTAAGTAAAGATTGAAAAAAAATTTTTAATGCCATTCTTAGCCAATCAGCGACAAGAGGAATTCGATTACCAATTGGTTTAGATTAATCAAGGTGTATCTTTAAGAGGCAGGGAGAGGTCTAGCCTCCCCTAAACCAAACAGATCCTACATAAAAGCAGGATTTTGTTAGTAATGAATCCAGGTGGGTATGGGGCAAAGGCTGCCGTCTGGGCAACATTGGTGTGTGCCACGCCCTCTCTCTTATTTTGCACACGATAGCGGTCACTCTCTGTGGTGTAAGGCTCTATGGGTTTTGGCAAGTGTATAGAGGTATATAACCACCAGCATCAAGACATAGAAAAAGTACGTTGTGACAGCGGGTGGTAGGTTTATCATCAGCCAAGCTTGGACTCACTCTTGCCATATAAACAAGCAAGAGAGACTCATGGTTCTCCCAGCCTTCACCCCACTGAACCTTCTTCCAGGAGGTCAACCAGGGAACATGCAGAGGGACGTTAACAGCTGGTTTGGGGGGCTCCCACTCTGGAGCCAAAGCTGATCTCATCTGTGTGACCGCGTATGCCACCCAAAAACCCATTTCTGATGCGGCCCTGTGGCTGAGCTGATGATTCACTTTGCTCCCCGGGACTCACAACCGTTGCTTTATTCTTATCCAACCTTCCTGTCACCCCCACCCCACACCCCCCCACACACCCCCCAGCTAGCCAGCTGCAGATTCAGGACCTGCTTCCAGTCCAGAAAGGAAAGCTGAGTCTGTAGGAGGCGCTGTTGCAGAGAGGACGGGCCGGCCTCAGGATGGCGTGGGGCTACCTCGTGGCTTGCCTTCTGATCTTTATCTTTATCACGGGGGCAGATGATGCTGACCAACTGTTTTAGGAGACAGATGTGGCCTCTGTGATGAGTTTGAACACAGCAAATACAATTGTAAAATAAAATGATTGCAGGGCAGACAGCAAACAAACACAGCAGCTAACATCAACAAACCAAAAGACTGGTGAGAGCAGCTTTGCAGCCTTGTTCAACAATACTTACAGTGTGTAGAGTCCCAGGAACGAGCCCAGCTCTGCCTACAGCCACTGTCGTCTATCCCGGATCGCTTTCTCCCAGGGAGCTGGGCTCCAAGTGCTTGTCTTTGCTGTCGAGGACCAGCGCTTGCCCATAGAGTGCCTCTGTGAGAAATGGCGAACATCTCATGCCTCAAGATGCTTTATTACATTGATTAAAGAATCACAGGAATATGCAATAAAATCGTAACAGTCAATGTACAAATCCATAGAGCATGAACTCTGAATGGTGCAAGCAGCAGAGATGTATATAGTAGCTCAGGACCCAGGTGTTCGGAGGGTAAGAATGAAACCCACCACATGGGGCGCCTGAGTGGCTCAGTTGGTGAAGCGTCTGACTCTTGGTTTCGGCTCAGGTCATGATCTCACGGTTCTTGAATTTGAGGCCCGCATCAGGCTCTATGCTGACAGTGTGGAGCCTGCATGGGATTCTCTCTCCCTCTCTCTCTCCCTGCCCCTCCTTCTGTCTCTCAAAATAAACATTTTTTTCTTTTATTTATTTATTTATTTATTTTTACAAATAGTTTATTGTCAAGTTGGTTTCCATATAGCACCCAGTGCTCATCGCCACAAATGCCCTCCTCCATGCCCATCTCCCCTTCCCCTCCCTCCCACACCCATGAGTCCTCAGTTTTTGTCAGCATTCAAGAGTCTCTCATGGTTTGCCTCTCTCCCTTTCCCCCACCATTTCCCCCCTTCTTCTCCCCCATGGTCCTCCTTTAAGTTCCTCCTAATCCTCCTATACGTGCAAACATATATTTGTCCTTCTCTGCCTGACTTATTTCGCGGAGTGAAATAAATAAACATTTTTTAAAAAGAATAAGACCCAGTGCTCAGAAATGTGGCAGCTCTGGACCAACGGTTTGGAGGATGCCTACTGGTTGATTAATTTATTCATCAGGCATTGACAGAGTGATTATTATATTCTAGGTGCTGTGCTAAGTGCTATACGAGTGTTATCTCATTTAACCTTCGCAAAATAACTGCAGAGGAGGGGGGGAGGAAGAGGTGCAGGGGAGGGAAGGGAGTGTGGAGGGGGAAGAGGAAGAAGAAGAAAAAAGAGGAAAAGAGAAAGGAGGAAGATGGGCGCCTGGGCAGCTCAGTCTGTTGAGCGTCTGACTGTGGCTCAGGTCATGATCTCATGGTCTGTGGGTTCAAGCACCGTGTGAGGCTCCATGCTGACAGAGCCTGGAGCCTGTTTCGGATTCTGTGTCTCCCCATCTCTCTGCCCCTTCTATGATCATACTCTGTCTCTCTCTCTCATCTCAATGATAAATTAATGTTGAGAGAGAGAGAGAGAAAGGAGGAGGAGAGGAAAAGCACCTCAGGGATAATTTAAATAGCCCTGTAACTATAAGGGAGTTGACATATATAAATGTATATTAAATATATATGCTCAGTATAACAGTTCTGTTGGAATTGAGGTTGATGATTCTTACAAACATTCTATTTGAATATATTTTTCCTGGAAAAGGAGGGGGCCCCTTGATACCTAAGGTGTTGCAAGAGATGATGATGTAAACACACTGAAAATTGCAAGTATTACAGGGACACTTCCATCTTTTCCCCATCACGTGACTGAATGCGATACAAGCAGCCAGGCAGCCGTGGAAGTGAATTGCGTGGCGCTTCGCGGCACTCACTCCAGCGGGGGTGGCTATACTTCTGCTCCATTAGGAGGATTAGCCTTCCAGATGGGGAGTGGGCTGGCACGGAGTCATGCCTGAGATGCTGGGCAGTCCAGGCGATCGTCCTAAAGATCTCCGGAGAGATGACACGGCGGCTGCCTCCCACGCACATGCCAGCGAGGAGCCTCGTGGCCGCAGACCAGGTTTCTCTTTCGTTCTGGTTTCGGTAGACGCGGGAGCACAGCCCCCTGGCCCGACAGCGCTCGGCTGCTATGTCTGGCCCCCTTACCCCTGTCTCTGGGGAAGCTGATTGACATGAACGAGGAATGAAAATATTGTTTACTTATTTCTTTTGGGAGAGAGAACAGCAGAGGAGGGGCAGAGAGAAAGAGAGAGAGGGAGAGAGAGAATTCCAAGTAGGCTCCACACTGTCCCCATATAGGACTTGAACTCACAAACCCTGAGATCATGACCTGAGCCAAAACCAAGAGTCGGACACGTCACCGACTGAGCCACCCGGGTGTCCCTTTCCATCCGTGTATTTATTTTGGCTCATTGTCTTTTCTCCTCTCTGTGTTGGTGTTTATAACCAACAGAGATGGTTGGTTTATAACCAACAGAGAGAACAGAGATGGCTCCATGGGTGATTTTAGCCACGGTCAGTATGACGTGACTCTTTCCCCACATTTCCTTGAAGTCTTTTTTTTTTTTTTTAATTTATTTCTAAGAGAGAGAGAGAGAGAGACAGCATGAGCAGGGGAGGGTCAGAGAGAGAGGGAGTCACAGACTGAAACAGGCTCCAGGCTCTGAGCTGGCAGTCAGCACAGAGCCCGACGCGGGGCTCGAACCCACGAACCGCGAGATCATGACCTAAGCGAAAGTCGGACGCTTAACCAACTAAGCCACCCAGGCGCCCCCACATTTCCTTGAAGTCTTGAGTGAAGCATCCATTTCTCAGGAATGTGTTATGGATTTGGCTCTAGTATTTTGGCCTTTTTCCCCGGTGGGTGTGGGCATGGAACAGGGGGTGCCCTTGTGGGGGGTGGTTCACCATTCTGGATACAGAAAGAGGTGATGGTGCATGGAGTCTCCCCTCCCACTCGAAGTCCTTACCAGCCCACCCTCCGGTTCTCCCCCCCCAGGGATTAGTGGTGGAAATGTGAAGCCAGTCGAGGAGGGCTGGCCAGGACATGGGTATTAGCACTGATACTTTGAAAGCACAAAGGCTTGCCGGGGCTTAAATCCTTCAGTTGTTTGGACGATCCTTTCAGAAACATACGGTGGGAAATCCCAGAATCCTAATCCCCTTTGGCTCTACCTGGATGCCTTCTCACTGTTGAAGAAGAATTTTCTTCCCCCTAAAAAAACACGGGAGTTACCAAAAAATATTGTTGCGAAACTGCTTCCTGGGGCAGCAGTGGGGCTGCTTCAAAGGGTAAGTGTAAGAACCACATAGAAATGAGGAACATCGCACCCAACAGCTAGACCCTCCAGCTCGTGGGGGTGGGGAAAATGGGGGCTGTTAGTGACACTCCTTAAAAAACAACAAAGCAAACCAAAACAAACGAAACAGTGTGCCGCCATTCCGTGCCTTCAGATGTTCCGTGTGAAACCATCTGAGGCCATCTGTCATTTTGAAACAGCGTCGGGTGGGGCTTAAGCCCTCCAGTGGCCTGCGTTCGTAAACTCGTTCTGGCACCAATTCCAATGCGGGTGTTGAGCGGGAGGGTGCTTCCCACACAACACCAAGAACTCAAGTCCATTCTGACACTTAGCCACCTGGGGACAGCATCAGACCCCACAGGTTGAGGGTTCGATCCTATGAGACTACCGTCACCCACCCCCACTTCAGACGCCAGCCATGCGCCCAGGCTGTTCCCTGTGCTTCTGATGGCCAGCTACACACTGGAGGTCCCAACGACCCCCTCCAGTTAGGGGTGCCAAGTGCAAGCCCAGGTTGTGACCTGTGCTTCTAGCTCGCTGGCTACAAGCCGGTGGTTCCTGTAAGTCCCTCTGCAGGTTTGATTAATTTGTTACAGCAGCTCACAGAGCTCAGAGAAGCATTTTACTTAATAGATTCATGGCTTGTTATTAAAGGATAGAACTCAGACGCCTCGGGCAAGGTGTGGGGAAAGGGCGCGGAGCCTCCAAGGGCTCCCCACATCTGCCTGTATTCACCAGCCCAGCAGCTCTGTGACCCCTGTCCTTCTGGGATTCTACGGAGACTTCATTATACAGGCATCATTGTTTAACCCATTGGCTATTGGTGACTGAGTCACCCTCCAATCCTTCTCTTTTTCCACCCCTCCCCCGGGGAATTCACAGTGTAGGACATCACAACCTTGGGTCACCTGGCAACAAGCCCCCCACTCTTAGGTGCTTTCCAAAAGCCACCTCATTAACATAACAAGAGACACCTTGGTCGGTCTCCTCTCTTAGGAAATTCCAAAGTTTTTAAGAACCCTGCGGCCCGAACAGCAGGAAGACCACATATGTATTTCTTGTGATAAATCACAGCATCACAATTAGGCTCCCTTTTCCTAGCCCTGTGACCTTGAGAAGTCACTTCACCTTTCTGGTCCTCATCTATAAAGAAGGTCCCAAAGAGCACCTGCTTCACAGGCATGGGGTGCGGATGAAACGGGCCAATTCCTGAAGGGTAAGAACTGCCTAGCACCCAGCGTTTTGAGTGCTGAGCAGGACCCCACCGAAGATTCTCGCATTCTGTCTGTAAATATTAGAAAGCAGTGGGGAGGCATGGCTTCCTCTTCAAAGGAAAGAGAGCTTTCAAACATCTGGGTGATACGGGGAGGGAGGAAAGGCTTCCTAGAATCAATCACAGGCATGCCTCGTTTTTTGGGTGCTTTGCTTTATTGCGCTTCGCGTGTATTTTGTTTTTTTACAAATGGAATGTTTGTGGCAACCAGTCCACCAGCATCACTTGCATTTGGTCACTTTGTGTCTCCATCACATTCTGGAAAGTCTCACGATATTTCCAACCTTTTCATCATTCTCATATTTGAATGGCTGTGATCTCACAATAAAAACTTGAACAGATGAGGAAGTGCGTGTTAGGGATAAGCAAAGAAAGTGGCTTCTGGAGATGGAGCCTACTCCTGGTGACAATGTTGTGAAGACAGTTGAAATGGCAACAAAAGATTTAGAATATGATATAAACGTAGTTGAGAAAGCGGCGGCCAGGTTTGAAAGCAGGGATGGAGTCCAATTCTGAACGAAGTTCTGCTGTGGGTCAAATGCTATCAAACAGCATCGCATGCTACAGAGAAATCACTAGTGAAAGAAAGAATTGATGTGGCCAACTTCACGGCTATGTTATTTTAAGAAATGGGGGGCGCCTGGGTGGCTTAGTCGGTTAAGCGTCCGACTTTCGCTTAGGTCATGATCTCGCGGTTCGTGGGTTCGAGCCCCGTGTCGGGCTCCGTGCTGACTGCCAGCTCAGAGCCCGGAGCCTGTTTCAGTCTGTGACTCCCTCTCTCTCTGACCCTCCCCTGCTCACGCTGTCTCTCTCTCTCTCCTAGAAATAAAAAAAAAAAAAAAAAAGAAATGGGCACGGTCACCCCATCTGTCAGCAGCCATCAATGTATAGTCAAGACCCGCCACCAGCAAAAAGATCGCATCTTGCTAACAACTCAGATGATGGTTAGGAATTTTTAATGTTTATTTTTTATGAAAATTATTATTTTTTATTTTTATTAAAATTTTAATGTTTATTTTTTAATGTTTATTTACTGTGAGAAAGAGCATGAGAGAGAGCAAGTTGGGGAGGGGCAGAGAGAGAAGGAAAGGGAGAATTCCAAGCAGGCTCCGCGCTGCCCAACATGGGGCTTGAACTCATGAACCATGAGATCAAGAGTTAGAACCTCAACTGACTGAGCCACCTGGGTGCCCCTAGTGGTATTTTAAAATGAAGGTATGTACATTGTTTTTTTAAGACATGTGCTATTGTATACTTAATAGACCACCATAGAGTGTCACTATAACTTTTATATGGGAAACCAAAACATTCATCTGACTCACTCGACGGCGGTATTCCCTTTATGGTGTCGTGGTCTGGAACCAAACCCGGGTGAGGGGAGGTCATGACTCCCCCCAGACTGGACACTACAGGTATACCTTACACATTCTCCTACAGAGAAAGAACAGAAGAGGAGGCACTGAGAAAGATTTATAATTCTGCTTCCAGTTTCCTTTTCCAGCATAACTGGTTCGTTTGTGGAGATTACGCTTGCTTTGGTAGATCTTATAGGATACCTCAAAGCCATGGTTGAACCCTGTAGGGAGCTGGGCTTGAACAGATAACCCGTGCACCATTCCAGAAGCTGCTGCCAGACTCGAAGGGCCCTACTCACCCAGCACCCGTGAGCACTGTTTCACACGTGTAGGAATGGCCCTTGGAGACGCTTACAAAATGGTAGCCTAGTCGCTCTCCTGTACCCCCTAACGCTCACTTGCACACTCTCCTGGCCATATGTAACCGAGCCCTGGTTTTGAATACAAAGGACATTTGTTGCATGTAATCTTTTTATAAAGCCAGCCTACTTCCATTATGAATCATCATGAAATTGGGGGTGAAGGAGAAGTAACTCCACATTTGAAGCCGCAAAAGGGCTGTGATTCCTTTTTAGTCTCTTTATTATGAGGCCTCGTCTCAGTTAGATAATTTGCAGCAAAGTTTTACCCTGGAGCAGGTTTCATCAGTCATGTTAAATTCATGGGGGAAAATCCTCCTAGGATTTAGAACTGAGAAATAGACAGCTTTAATAACAGAAACGCTGATGTAAAGAGCAGGGAAAGGCAGCATGTTCTAACCATTTAGGGGGAAAATGGGTAAGACGTTGCTAATAAGCCCTCCTATATTTTTATCTTACCGTTTTCTTCATCTGAAGGAATATTGAAATGAGGTTTTAAATTCTGAATGATTATCTGACAGCTTCCACCTCTAGGGCAAATTATTAGTGCGAGTTCTATTTTGCTATTACCT
This sequence comes from Proteles cristata cristata, assembly GCA_017311185.1. Lineage (NCBI taxonomy): Eukaryota > Metazoa > Chordata > Mammalia > Carnivora > Hyaenidae > Proteles > Proteles cristata. Next base: position 1,462,632 of record JAESUZ010001971.1, read on the forward strand.
TTACTCAAAGCTCAGAGGACGCACACTTACCAGAGCCCAGATGCAGGAATAAAAAATCTACAGACGAGAGTGGTGTGAACAGAATCCCAGAACTTCTGGATTCGTTTTTGTGACCTTTGTGGACATTGACCTTCTTATCAAGTAGGCATGGGCGGGGCCGCGGCACCCTCCTAGGTACGGTATGCCCCAGCCTAATGCCATCTCTCACCATTTGGCCTCAATCCATCCCACCACAGACCCTGAACTCCACTTATGCCAAACTGCCCACTGGGTCCCAAACAGGCCACCTTTTTGAACAACCTCCTCCCACTCACCTTTCCCATGGGGGAAACCAACCTTCTACTCATCTTTGAGGGTTCATCTCCAGTGTGACTTTCTTCCAGAAATCTTTTCAACCCCAAAGAGAATAAATGGCATCTTTTTCTGCTCTTCCAAAATAACTCAGTACCCTTTTCACTATGGACCTTAGTGCACTGGGATTATTAGTTTAAGGTGTCCCCTCCCCCTGGTAACCCTGGAGGGCAAGGACTTTATCTCAGATATTTGTACCTTTTAGCCCAGCATTTCTCAACAGCAGCAATATTGACATTCGGGGCCAGAAAATGCCTGGTTGTGGGACTCATCCCTGGCCCCCACTCACTGAATGCCAGGAACACCCCATCCCCCGTTTGACATTTAAAACCACTTCCAGATATTGACTGTTGCCTCCTGGGGGAGAAAAGGGGTCCCTGGTTGAGAACCACTGCTCCAAGCCTCTAAGAGAGAACTGGATCTATAGTAGGTGCTTAATAAATATTTGTCGAGTTGATAAATCAATGTCCAAGTTAATGAATAAAAAGCTGGGAGAATCAACAGATGAAAAAAAGACCTTACTACTGCTTTTACACATGTACCAAATCAAACTTAAAAACCTTTATTTCACCAAGTCAAGGCTCTTCATCAACTGGCTACACTTCTTCCTCTGTTCCTTGTACCCTTTGCTTCTCACCCGTGGGCTCTTCCCCATTCTCAAGCTTTATTTTCCTTTCCACCAACCTAAATTCTGTACTTTCTTCAACACAAAGAAAAACTTACCTATTTCAAAAAGCCTTCCCCAATTCACCCAGCCTACAATGATCTAAATATTTAGAAACAGGATCGGTGAGGAAAAATGATAAGAATACATAAATATGGAACACGTAATAGATGTCTATACACACAAATACCTATGTATCTATTAATTTTGGTCTTAGACCTATTCATCTTTTTGTTTCATAAACATGTGTAGGAACTTTCTTCTCCACTAGAAGAATCGCTCCTTGATAGAGAGCTTACTCAGGCCTTTAAGAGTTTTCTTCTCCTTAGCGTTAGCACAAGCTTTATGAACAATGGATGTTTAGCGTTCACTTGGAATAAATTTTTTCTTGAAGAAATGAGCAGGTGTGTTAAACGTGTGTCATTTGTGTGCTCCTAATGCAGTTTTGTTTTTAAAAGGCATAGGAGTAACTCTTTAATATCGTGCAGTTTTTAAAGAAACCCATTTCAAGGAGGTTGTGCAAACATGAAGAAAGGATGTTTTAGGAGTTCTGTGAGAAGGTATTCTTGTGTTAAGCAATGAGAAAGACAAAAATGGCTGCCTTTGGTCTTAGATTGTGATTGCGCTCAAACTCCATGTAAGCTTTTTTCCATTGCTTGGGGGGACTGTATTATAAGCTTTGGCCTGAGGTGCCTGGGTGGCTCAGTGGAATAAGTGACGGACTCTTGGTTTCAGCTCAGGTCATGATCTCGTGATTTGTGCCTTGGGCTCCTCACTGACAGCACCGAGTGGACTTGGGATTCCCTTCCTCTTCCTTTCTCTCACCAGAAATAAACAAACTTGGGGAAAAAAAAAAAAAAAGCTTTGGCCTTCCTGGTTACTCTGAGCTCTCAACACCCAGGCATCCCTCATTCTCTTCCTCCTTCAGACATACGTGCCGTGACTGGTCCATACACTTTTCCCGTGTTTGGAAATTTGCTCCAACTTCACAGGGCATCGCTTTCTCACGTTTTTCTTGGAAGAGGACATGCTTTACCCAAGTAGTTGCCCATGGGTCTTCTGAACCTGTGTTCGACGGCAGAGTTAAGGAGACAACCCCAGATGCTATCAGCACCGCATGAGTCCCCATCTGTGATGGGGTCAATAGAGACAAACTGGAATGGGGTAGGGTGGGGGAAAATATTTACAGCTTCACTAATCTTTGTAACCCTTATAACTTGTATTTTCTGACAGAACAGCCTTTTGAGGCTTCAGTCTCCATTTATTCTTCTCTGCTGTGTCATTTGAGAGAGAGGGAGAGAGACAGAGAGAGAGGGAGAATAGGGGAGAGGGATGGGGGGAGTGAAAGAGAATCGTAAGCAGGCTCCACGTTCAGTGAAGAGCCCGACGTAGGACTCGATCCCATGACCGTGAGATCATGACCTGAGCCAAAATCAAGAGTTAGGCGCTCAACCAACTGAGACACAGAGGGACCCTTCGGCTGCGTCTTTTAATTCCCTCTCTTCTTGGCTGGCTTATCTCTGCCTGCCCAGGCCTTCCCACTGAAAATACAAAGCCACAATGTTTCTCCGACTCTGCCTCTTCCTACGGCAGCATCCTGTTATTTCACACACTACCCGATGTGCACTGGCCTCCATTTATCACATCCACAGCCTGGTCTCATATGTATCCACAGCTCACTACAGTCTGGAAACTTATAGCAACCCCTCACTTCTCAAAATACACCCCTCTTTCCCAGAGCCCTGGACTTCCTATTTACCGCCCCGTCTGACGCCCCCTTCTGGTTACTCCAACTCCTCGACCCTGCAGCAGCTCTTGCTCCTATTCTATGGTGTTGAATATTATTTAACTGCTCTATGTGATGCAGAAACAGGTCATCCATGTCTTGCTCCTTGTGAAACTTCCAGCATGCAAGAATAACTCAGGTACTCAATGTATTGAGCGAACAAAGGATTGCTAGAAATGGAAGGAAGATTGAATTAGGTACAGGAATCGTAGGACACAAATGCCCATTTCTCCATTTTTAAAAGATTATCTTCCAGAAACAAGCGTGTACTTGTCTGGCGTACTTGTGCTGGACTGAATTTCTACAGCAGTTGAAATTGCATCCTTCAACTGCTACAGATAATTGTCAGTTACATATACAATGTGCAGTGTTCTACACAACACCCAGCAGCACAAATGAGCACACTCAGAACATGCTTATAGCAGATCCTAGGGCAGCTAGGTGGCACAAAGTGTATTCCTTGACTATGTCGCATGAGACCATTACTGCTCAGACCGAGACAGGCACTCACCTCTCCTGGCTACTAACTAGCAGAGGCATCTGGGTTTAAATTGTTACCTTCAAGGGGCCCCAGCGTGGCTCAGTCGGTTAAGCATCCAACTTTGGCTCAGGTCATGATCTTGCAGTTTGTGGGTTTCAGCCCCACGTCGGGCTCTGTGCTGACAGCTCAGAGCCTGGAGGCTGCTTCGGATGCTGTGTCTCCCTCTCTCTCTACCCCTCCCCCACTCTCTTTCTCTCTCTTAAAAATAAATACTAAAAATATTTTTTAATTGTTACCTTCCCCTTCTGCCATTCCTCTCCTTCTTCAACACCTTCTAGTCCCGTCCCCAGTTTTCACTTTTCATCTGTTTATACAGATTACTCCATTTTCACCTACATTTCAATCCTAGACCAGAAAGCAGAGGAGTAAATAAATGATGTTCTCGATCAGAGCCAATGCCCTCAACATTTTCAAGTTTTCCATATAGGACCGCTGTAAGTACTAAGCGTGATGTTATTGGTACTTCTTGTTTTTAGTGAACAAAACTGGTTTCAACGACAAAAACTGTGATGATGCCAATAGCCATGTTTGCTTTAAAGTCTTTATTATCCTGAATACAAAAGACAGAAGTCCTTGAGGATATAGCAGAGTTCTTTATGTGGAAACATTTTTTTTTACAAGTGAAAAAATAAATACCTCTTGGAATAAAGGCTTATATACTAATATGTGCCATAAAAAAGTAGAGTTTTAATATCTGACAAAATGTCTGTGCAAAGAAACAAATGCATAAACACATTACTGCTACATTAAGGCAATATGAAAAGTATACTCGGAAATCTCAGTAAAGTGACAGTGTAGGTTTCTAGCTTTAACGTAGCTAGTATTGCACCCAATAAGGTCATCTAGGTGTCCCGACGTCCTAGAAAACCCACAAGCTGACCAGCGTCCAAAATGCCCAAGTGGGAGTGGAAAACTTGAGTAAGAATATAGAAACAAAGAAGCTCCAAACCCCTCGAAGACGTAGGGAGGGGCCAACTAGACGTTAATACTTAAGCATTTACAAAAAAACCCAAAAGCGTACAATCTCTAAGATACCTATGATAAGGCTGTAAAGGCTTGATGGCTCAAGCAAAAGCGACCCCACTGGACAAAGCTGGAGCTTTGGGGAGAAGGGGAGAACCCCACCCCACCCCCAGTTTGTACTCCATGAAGCTTCATCTCCGCGAGCAACGCTCTGCCTTCCGAGGAACGTGCGTTCCCTCTTCAACTTAAATAAACTATTCCACCAACTCAAGAGCCCCAGGAGTGTGGACTACTCCACAGAAGTCTTATTACCAGACCGGTAACATTTTATAAATCGAACGACGTGGGGGTGAGAAGACGAGGAGGGAAGAGAAGCCATGCACACCGAGTTACCGGTTTTCTACTTGTCAACCTTTTGCAAGTCCCAGAATTGATCTTTACATCTGTTTGCCTTCCAGTCATTCCTGGCCAAGTTATAAAAACAGAAATGACATTAAAATGACGGTTTCCTTACGAAGAATTCCCTATTAAAATGTTCAGAGCTCCATGACCATACAAAAAGAACCAAGTAAATTCTTAAAACGAATTCTTACAAAATTTGCTGCAAGTAGGAGACTTACCTTGGGACACATTAAGGAGACTTAGCAATATCCTTTCCTAGAAGGTACCCAACATTTTGGCTGGGCTGCCACTTAACCGACCTCAAAGATTTGATTTATTCTTTACTTGGTCATATGAAGACTGAGCCCACGGACCATGTCTGTGTCCCAGAGCCCTTCCCGGCCCCCACGACGGCAGGTGCGGATTCTACGCGTGGTATGTGTTGGTGGTGAGGAATATTTGCTTTGAAGTCTTCCTTTTTTTTTTTTTTTTTTTTAACGTTGCATGGCGGATGGGTGTCGGAGTACTTATTTTCTCCACGGTCGCTTTCTAGTTGTGTGATAGTGCAGTTCACAGAAACGTGGCCTGTCCAGTTAACTGCACAGCACGTCAGATCACGGTCAGGTTGAGGAGGCTGGTGTGGGTCGGCAGGTAGACGTGTTGCACGTGTTCCACCCGCGACCTGCAGACCGGACATGACTGGAAAAGAGAAGCCAACAGCATCTGTTAGGGACCCTTCAAGGATGTGTCCTCGGCACTGACATGCGGCGCCTTCTCTATTCCGTTCACTAGTAACTAAGCTGTGGTCACAATTATTTCTAGCTCTCAACTGGCAGAGGTCTTTGCTTTCTAATGGGCTCGAAAGTCTAGATCTTACAAGGAACTCAAAACAGTATGGAAAAGTATCAGCTGCAGGCAACTGGTTAGGTCTGCAGTCCCCCGCTAAACCGGGCACCACCAGTGGCTGTTGGAAAATTCTTGCTGGACAAGGAGGCTGCGGTCCCTCCGTAGGCAGATTGTAACCCTTCTGGCAGCGAGGCAGGAAACCCGAGACCCTTCCGGAGTCTGGGAGGCTGGCTGACTCAGCCCAGCGTCACTGGGTTAATGCCATGTGGCCAGCGAACGTGGCTCTGCTCCAAGTCACAGGTCACAGCACCATATCCCGGCTAGCTTCTCAGCAAGCACTGTCCCCGCCACACCCAGCCCCTCCTTCCAGCCCACAGGGGAGCCTCAGGCACGGGATCAGACCACGTGGGTGGAAAAAAAAAAAACACAAATCCGTGACCGCTCCTGAAGAAACAACTCCTTGTAGTAGAATGACCTACTCTTGGGAAGGACAAGGGCAGACCCTAAAAATAGTTCCGAAATTACAGCTTTTGAAGTTGGATATTATTTAGGGCTTTTAAAAAAAAATTTAATATTTTACTTATTTTTGAGAGAGACAGAGCATGAGTGGGTGAGATGCCAGAGAGGGAGGGAGACACAGAATCCGAGGTAGGCTCCAGGCTTTGAGCTGTTAGCGCAGAGCCCGATGCGGGGCTTGAGCCCACAAATTGCAAAATCATGACCTGAGCTGACAGACCACCCAGGCATTCCCCCATCTTTCTTTTTTTTAATTTTAATGTACTTAGGGCTTCTTTTAAATAATGCTACATTGACATTAAGCAGACTGTTCTCAGAAATGAAAATGAATGGAAAAAATTATTGTTAAGAGTAAGGTACAAGAAAGGAAAACATACATGACTTGCTTTAATCTTTTTGTGCCGATATTAAAATTAGTTTGACTCCCTAAAAGCCAATCCAAGATGCCCCCCTAGAGGGCTATGGAGCCATCTAAGAAAATTAATCACAAACGATCAAATGATCACAAACACTCCCATGGATAACTGAAAGGCAGCTATAGCTAACACCTCTGGGTATGCTTTTTCAAGTATTTTAAGGAAATAATAAAGGCCATCTTCCTGAGGTACCTGGGTGGCCCAGTCGGTTAAGCTTCTAACTCTGGATTTCAGTGCAGGTCACTATCTTTCTGTTTGTGAGATGGAGCGTGGGGCTCCATATTGACAGAACAGAGCCCGCTTGGGCTTCTCTCACCCTCTCTCTCTACCCCTCCCTAACTCTCCTTCTCTCTCAAAATAAATAAATAAATGTAAAAACCTTTTTAAAAATTAAAAAAAATATGAATAAGTAAGTAACCATCCTCCTAAGTGGTGGGAAGCGACGTGAAGTAGAAGACGTAAGTCCAGAACCAGCTGCGCTCCGGAGGCTCGGGTTCGAGCCCCCGACTCATCGCGTTACCCTGGGAATCTGAGCCTCGTTTCCAGAACCTGGAAGAAGTCTACGGCTTACAGCAATTACACTCCGGCCAATGCCAGGCCAATCCAAAATGTCCCCTCAGGGCAGCACCTCTGAGGTCCCCAAACGCGGGGACTCCGCGGGGCCCCCCCACGGCCGGCGCTCAGGCACGGGTCCCGGGGCGAGACACCCCCCCCCACGGCCGGAGCTCAGGCACGGGTCCCGAGGCGGGGCCCCCCCCACGGCAGGCTCACTCAGGGTCCGGGGTGGGGACCCCACGGCCGGCGCTCAGGCACGGGTCCGGGCGGGCCCCCACGGCAGTGCTCACGCACGGGTCCCGGGCAGGGCCCCCCGGCGGCGGTGCTCACGCGGGTCCCGGGCGGGACCCCCACGGCAGGGCTCACACACGGGTCCAGGGGGACCCGGCCCGGCGCTCACGCAGGGTCCGGGGTGGGACCCCATGGCGTCACGCGGGTCCCGGGCAGGGCCCCCACGGCAGGCTCACGCACGGGGGGCAGGGCCCCCACGACGGTCACGCCACGGGTCGGGCGGGGCCCCCACGGCCGCGCTCAAGGGTCCGGGCGGGTCACGCACGGGTCCCGGGGCAGGGCCCCCCCACGGCAGGCTCGCACACGGGTCCGGGCGGGCCCCCCCAGTCGCAGGGTCGGGCGCCCCCACGGCAGGGTCCGCTCACGCAGGGTCCACGGACGCCACGGGTCCGGGCAGGGGGCACGGCCGGCGCTCTCGCAGGGTCACGGCCGGCGCCCAGGCGGGCCACGGCCGGCGCTCACGCACGGGTCCCGGGGCAGGGCCCCCCCACGGCAGGCTCACGCACGGGTCCCGGGGCAGGGCCCCCCCACGGCAGGCTCACACACGGGTCCCGGGGCGGGGCCCCCCCCACGGCCGGCGCTCTCGCAGGGTCCGGGGCGGGGCCGCCAGCGCGGAGCCGCGGCGCACGCTCACCTGCAGCTGGGCGGCGCAGGCCTCACAGCACACGGTGTGGCCGCAGGGGCAGAAGGCGGAGTTGATCTCGCCCTCGCAGCACAGCATGCACAGCATGGCCTCCCGCAGCTTGCGCAGCTTCTCCTGCAGCGCCCTGGTCTGCTGGCAGCTGAGGCCCTCGCAGCTGCTGCAGTTCAGGCCGCTCTCCGAGGCCTTGAGCGGGGAGTTCGGGGGGCTGGGGTCGCCTCTCGAAACGAGGTCCACCACGCCGGCGTTGTACAGGGCCCTCCGGGCGTGGTCGTACACCTCCTTTGACGTTCTCTTAATATCGAAGACGTACTTCTTGCCCAGGTTAATGTTCTCGTTCAGAAAGAGAGAGGCCAGGTGGCCCTTCAGGTCTCGGCTATACTGCATCATGACGGCGCTGGTCACCGTGTCGCACCTGCAGGGAGAGACGGAGCGTCCACTTCAGTACCTACCAGCCAGGCACGCCCGCTACTCACACCTTCAGACGTTGCGGTGAAGAAGAATATTCTGGGGGCACCCGGGACGGCTCAGGCAGTTAAGCGTCAGACTTCGGCTCAGGGCATGATCTCAAGGTTTGTGGGTTCGAGCCCTGGACAGGGCTCTGTGCTGACAGCTCAGAGCCCGGAGCCTGGTTTGGATTCTGTGTCTCCCTCTCTCTCTCTGCCCCTCCCTTGCTCGTGCTCTGTCTCCCTCCCTCTCTCTCTCAAAAATAAACACTAAAAAAAAATTTTTTTTAAATGTTCTGTGGCAGAATATAAAGACATTTATATTCTTGTTTTCATGCCTGAGAGTTAATTCTTCCAGTTTTATATGTGTTAAACATTTCCATGATTCTATCTCTGGGTTTCTCCACTTTGTCCCCAAAGGACCCATGACGAAGTCACTGTAAGTGCAGAAACAGCAAGTGCGCGTCCCCACCTCCGGGGACACAAGTGACCGTCAAGAACAGCTTGTGGTGAGGAAAAAGGCCACTTTCTTCTTTCAAGTCCTGGCTTTTATGTTAAAAATTACTAGAAAATTTTCCATTCTGCTCCAAAATTTGTGTGTCTATCTTAACATAAAAAAAGGTTAAGATCGCAATTAAATTTCTTAGCTTTAATTTCTCAAATATTTGGGTCAAATCACAAATCTACTTTAAAGCACCGTGTGAAGTGAGGGGATCACTACTGGTATTAAAAAATATCCTTGTACGGGGGTGTGAGGAATCGGGATAGCCACTCCCTCACAAGGACGGTTAGATCATCCTGTGGGGATGAGCAAAAGGGACACAGAGCTCCTGGGAAAGGAGCTGTCTGAAGAAAGAAGGTAAGAGAAGTGGGGGAAGGGGTCTGTGCAGCTCACTCCCACGCACATTCCGGGGTGAAGGCAGCCCCACGTTGACAAGGCCCTGCTATACACAATGTTTGAAAGCAGTGGAGGTCTTAGATTCCGTACAAGATGCACGGACATGACGCTACCAGAAAGCGTAGGGGCCCTGTGGTCACCTGAAAGCTCAGAGCTGCAGACAGACGCTAAGGTTGTGGGGTACAGAGCGTACGTGCCTGTAGAAAGCGTGCGTCTCTGTTATGGCTCGATACAGCCCGCTGGCTGCCCTGGTGCTGATCATCTTGAACAAGAGCACAACGCTGTTCCCAGACTCCTTGGTGACGGTCAAGTACACGTTCTTCCCAGACTGGGTGGCCATCTGGACCACTGGGTACGCAATCCTGAAACACGGGGAGAGACAGTGAGCAAGCCCAGAAGGAGCGATGGGTCACGGCAATTGCCCCTCGTAGATTCTCCTGTGCTCAGGACCGTGCGGCACAAGCAAGCTCGGTCCAGGACTACGAGTAGGCACTCTGCTCCCCAGTCATACAGGCGTGCTGAAAAGCAGGTGTGCGTGTGTGTGTGTGTATGTGTGTGTGTGGGTGGAAATGAGATTTTTACACCAGTGAACTAACCTAAAAAATAGTAACTCCACCACATCAATACACTGGAGTTTGTTGTTTAAAAAAATAATTCAACGGTTATCAAGGCCTGAATCAAATTAATACACATACCTAAAGTGAAACATGTCATTCCCAAGGGGTGACCACCTAGCAAATCCCTTTCCAGTTTTATTTATTTTAATAATCAGAGCTACAAAGGGATGTATGCACATTCAGGGCTCAAAGAAAGATTTAAGATGCAGGCAAGTTACCTATTAACTGGGCAGAAGTCGTCTTTGCAAACGGAGATTCCTTCAGGTCCAACCCCAATGAGGAGTTTCTGCCCTTCGCTGTCCCTCACGGAATGCCACTCTATGCCATAGTGCTCCATTGCAGACACGATCTGTAACACCTGGTATTCGGCAGAGGCCTGGCTGGTCCCCTCCAGCTCCTTATGCTTTGCCACGATGCTGCAGGATGCCATGAGGGCAGAGAGGCGTGGACAGATTAACGTACGCAGTCCTTAGAGAGGGCTCTGTATCATTTTCCCTAGTGAGTCACACAGACACTGCCATTTCTGTGTTAACGAACACTTAAAAGCAATATAGCATTGATATTTGTTTACCAAATTTACTGTAAAATACTTGTAAGACACTGCTCCAGATCTCAACTATTAGAGATTCAGCAGAAAAAGCTGATGGGGATGCCGGACAGGGATGAATTGGAAGAATTATGGAAAATCCCTAAAAACATCCATGAGACATTTTGTATGTAGGAACTTCTCAGACAAGGGTCTACTTTGTAAGTTTCATTTTAATATAGCACTATAGGGGCTCCTGGGTGGCTCAATCAGTTAAGCATCTGATTGGGTTCAGGTCATGATCTCGCTGTTCATGAGTTTGAGCCCCGCACTGGGCTCTGTGCTCATGGCTCAGAGCCTGGAGCCTCCTTCCAATTCCGTGTCTCGCTCTTTCTCTCTGCCCCTCTCCTGCTCATTCTCTCTCAAAAATAAATAAACATTAAAATATATATATAGTGTTATAAGGGATTGATTAGATAATCTGCAACCGAAAATCGTAGGATTTATTTTATTTATTATGACAGATAGCCTCTAACATGGTCCTTAAAGATCCCCACTTGCTGGTATTCATACCCTGAATGGTATGAATTCATACCCTGAACGGACTGAGTGCTGAGTCCCTGTTGTGTTCATCACTGGCTGGACTCATCACTTGCTTCTAAGGAACAGAAATGGCAGGAGTGGTGTGATGCCACTTCTGAGATTAAGTTCTAGGAAGACTGCCGTCTTGGGTGTTCTCTCTTGCTCTGACCTGGACTGCTGGTCCTGGGGGGAGCCAGCTACCACGTTATGAAACAGCCCCTTCAAGAGGTCCATGCAGTGAGGGAACAAGGCCCTGCCAACCCACCACATGAATCAACCTGGAAGGGGACCCCTCCCTCGGATGAGCCTTCAGATGACACTGAACTCTACCAACAGCCTGTCTGCAGGCTCGTGAAAGGTCTTGATCTAGAGCACCCAGCCAGGCCACGGCCAGGTTCCTGACCCGCAGAAGTGTGATACACTGTTCATAAGCCACTAAGTTTGGGGGTAACTTGTTCCCTAAGAACAGATAACTAAGATAACACCTGTGTTAAGCTTCTTGGTTTAATCCTCACTGGGTTGAAGAAAATACCAATACACATGACAGACTTTTGAAGAGATTTGCATTTTTAACTTTATGTTTGTTAATTTTTGAGAGGAAGAGAGACAGACCATGAGCAATGGAGGGGCAGAGAGAAAGGGAGACAGAGAATCCGAAGCAGTCTCCAGGCTGTGAGCTATCAACACAGAGCCCGACGCAGGGCTCAAACTCACCAACTGTGAGATCATGACCTCAGCCGAGGTCAACTGCTTAACCGACTGAGCCACCCATGTGCCCCAAGATTTGCATTCTTAAGAGGTCAGAGATTTAAAAAATTCCCATTCCATAGCATTTTATAAAGGGCACTGATTCAGGTGGATTGCTTTGTGTCTGTAAATCTCTCAGAGGAAAGGCGGAGAATCTTTAGAAAACAACAATCTTAGGTAATGGCCTAGTCTTAACCTCACCAATTATCTGTATATATATGGTAGATTCATCTTCTTTGGGAAACAACCTATAAACTCACTCAATCTATGAATATAAACAGACGCCGCCGGGCAGCCTCACCTGTTCAAGGTGGCACTGGACAGCTCCTTTGCACAGAGCTCCTCATAGTTGTACTTGGCAGTGTTCTGATTATAGTCTCCAAACTTGGTCTGGGCCAGGAGGGCGCTCAGTTCCACTGCCTGCTCCGGAGAACACTGCAGGTGACCCGCCAGGAGCGTCTCCTTAATATGCAAGAAAAAGATATGCCTGCGAAGCAATGTGAGAATGAGGTTATCCTGGGGGACTAGCGTGATGTCAAGCTCAACCTGCTTAGCACTTTCACAATCCCTTTTAAGTAAGGAACACATAGTAATTTAAAAAGCCACCCTGAAAATGCTCACCACTAAGGAAGACTTTTTCTTGTTAGTATTAAGGCAAAAGAAGTCTAAGGACTTAAATTTCTCTGGACTAAAAAGTATGACCCAGACAAAACAAATCTGAGACAAGGTCAGGAATATTCAAGTTAGCAAATGCAAAATAATCTCACAAAGGCTTCTGCACTCAATTTTTAAAAAGAAATTCTGTTCAGAAAAACTTGATCTTGACATGGACTTGGTATCTTAGATCCTCACTCACCTTTATTCAAATGACCCCCAAATCTCTAGTCTTTGCCCCAACCTCTGCAGGCATCATATTCAAATGTCCCACTTACAGACGTCTCCACTTGGATATTCAGAATCCTAATTTCACTGTTCAAAACCAAACCCACTGCTTTCTTTCCCAAACCTGCTTTTTCTCCCAGTGAAAACCAGAGACTCATAATTTTACCTCAAGATCCACTTCTGATTCATTTTCTTCCCATTTTCTTTCCTTCTCTGCAAACTCCCTAAATCCAGTAACACTCTTCCCATTTTTACCTCCTATGTCCGACTTGTGGCTCTCAACTGTCAGAGAATTCACAATCTCCCCAAAGCTGATCTCTCTCGACTCTGCTAAACGACCTTCCAAGCTACTTGCTCCTGGGATCAGCTTGCCACTTCTCGGCTCAAAATCCTTCAAGGGAGGGGTGCCTGGGTTAAGCATCCAACTTTAGCTCAGGTCATGATCTCATGGTCCCTGAGTTCAAGCCCCACGGTGGGCTCTGTGCTGACAGCTCAGAGCCTGGAGCCTGCTTCGGATTCTGTGTCTCCCCCTCTCTCTCTGCCCCTCTCCTGTTTGTGCTTTGTCTCTCTCTCTCTCTCAAATATAACATTAAAATAAATAAATAAAAAATCCTTCAAGGGATCCCAACTATTTACGGAGAAGGCATGCCGTGGCGCGTACCCAGGCTTCTGTGGGTCTCGCCCCCGGTGTCCAGCCACATGACCCACCATTCCCTCCAGCCACTATGCCCCGGGATAGGGACCATTCCTCTTCCTGGAAGGACCAAGCATGTCCATGTCTCCACGTCTCTGGTCTTGGCTGCTCCCTGTGTCCTGAGGGGTATTCCTTCTGTCCCCTCATTTAGCTTCCTTTTCAGCCACATCAGCTGCACACTGTTCATTCCCCCGTTACAGTACTGGACGTATTCTGACTTCTGCTACGGTTAGCTGCACGTAAGCAGATGTCTGAAGTGTCCCTAACCCCACAGAGCTCTGTGAATGGATGTAAAACCGCACAGTATCTGCGGTCAGTTTCTTTCCCCGCCCCAGCTGCACTCCCTCTGTGCCTGTCCTCGTCGCATATGATACTATGCTCGGTTTGCTATAAGCTATGTCAGAACTAGAAACTCCTAGGAAACTCCACGTATGTTGCCTGCCAATCCAGATCACTCAAGATTCTTCATAGAGTATCCCAACTGCCACAGACAGGCCAGCCTAGCTTATAAAAGTGGTCTCTGGCAAACATACAAGCATAACCTTCCTTTGATGACTTGTTATATAGCCTCTCAAACTTGCTTAAATGCCACAATATCCCTTCCATTAACAACTGAATTACGACCAGCAGTAAAGCTCTAACACTGCTCTGAACAGGGCTCATAAGCCAGCTTCCTGGTTGAGCTGGATATCCTTACCACTGCTCTCAGGCTTTTATTTATACTCTAGCCTCATGTCCGACGTCCCCGGTCGAGGGGATAATATGAGCAACGTAAGAAAAGCAAACGGAAGCGGGGCTAGACCTACAGGGAGGGGCTCTCTGGACAGTCTCACAGTGTCAGGCAGGCAAAGCCATTAATCTTCCTTCAAGAGATGTTCGAATGCAATGTTTTGTGTGTTCTAGAATGATAAAGAAATATTTAAAATTATCATGCTCTGCCAAATACTGCGGGGTTTTCTTTATTGAGAGCCCCGATGAAGAAATCACAGTAAGAATGCCTAACAGCACTGAAAGGAGAGAAGCATGGTTTTTATTAACCCAAACATCTGCTAGTCTTTAAACTATTTCTGACATACTGCTAAACTGAGGAGGGGGTCCCAACTGGGGCAAAGAAATAACCACAAAAATAACTTGTTTTGAAACAGCTATGTGAGCAGTGGAGGGCTGGCATTCCCCATGTAATCTCGGCGTCAAGATGCCTGCTTCAGCCCTTGAAAGGCTCTTTAGATGACCATCCGGTAAACTTCACCTTGGTGAAGGGATCTCTGTCTCTTCACTGGGCGGGGGAGGGGTGTGTGTGTGTAGGAGACACAAATCTGAGTACGTGCTTTAAGGAAGAAATGGTGTGCTGCATTTAAGGGGATCCCCACAAACCAAGTCTTCTCAATCTAATCTCTGCTCGTGTGGAAGTGCCTTTTCACTGATTTCCCCATGAGCCATCTAGAGACTAGTCACGTGTAGCCTGCAACATTGATCTTATTTCTTTTTCCGAACCATCCACGCCTGCATTGAAGGCAGCTGCTGAAATCAGAGGCAAAGAAGCAGTAACAGAATATTAACAGGTGGTCAGCAGTGTGAGACCCAATACCGATCTTCTCTAGGTCTGTGGGTCAGGATTTTTTAAACCAAGGAGAACTGGCCTTTTGTACATGCTCCGCATTCTAGGGCGAACTGTAATCAACGCCCTGTGAGCGGAAGGGTCCTCCCCTTGACTGTTCACAGTAACTCTAGGATAGGATCCTTCCTGCGTTTTGCAGTTTCATGGCCATGACACCACCTTTTCATGTCGAGTCAACAAATGTCTGTCATTCATTGCCTCTGTGCCAGGCCCCACCTGGGGTGCAGGGTAAACATACCAGATAGATCCATATTTTAGATGGAACTTACAGCGCCTTCGTGTGAAGGCACCTATCCCTATCACGGTAAGTCCAGGCACATACTGGTTTTTGGGTGTTCTATCCAGAAGAGCACAAAGGGGCAGTGACGGCAAAGGTCGCCAGGTGTGGTGAGCCATCGGCTATTCAATGTGCTCTACCAGGGAAGAGGGCAGAGCTTGGAGGCACATTCCAACAGGGAATCCAGTGACAGCTCAGTACTTAGTGGGGTGATTTTTAAAAAAAAATTTTTTTAATGTTTTATTTATTTTTGAAAGAGAGAAACAGCATGAGCAGGGGAGGGTCAGAGAGAGAGGGAGACACAGAATCCAAAGAGAGGCTCCGGGCTCTGAGCTGGCTGTCAGCACAGAGCCTGACGTGGGGCTCGAACCCACAAACCGTGAGATCATGACCTGAGCCAAAGTCGGACACTCAACCGACTGAGCCACCCAGGTGCCCCCTTTTTTTGTTGTTGTTTGTTTATTTTTGAGAGGCAGACAGAGCGTGAGCAAAGGAGGAGCAGAGAGAGAGGGAGACACAGAATCCGAAGCAGGCTCCAGGCTCTGAGCTGTCCGCACAGAGCCCGACATGGGGCTCAAACTCACAAGACAGGAGACTGTGACCTGAGCCGAAGTTGGATGCTTAACCAACTGAGCCCCCCAGGCACCCCTGGGGTGATTTTGAATCAAGTAATTTTTTCCCCTATTATTTTCTCTTCAACCATCTGCTTGGTAACTGTCTGGTTCATGGATTTTTCCTCATCCCCTTTTTTTTGTAAAGTGGGTGAAAGGTTAGTGATAATATCAAAACAAGCAGATGTGGTCAAAGAGGTTATGCCTGCAGTGAATTTTTATTTATCTAAAGATCAAAAGTGGTCAACCTATCAAATTCACTGGAGGCTGCATTCTAGAGTCACAAACAGAAAGAAAGCCTTTGGGAAAAAACTTACTTCTTTGTCTTAAGTCAATGTCTGTGAGTAGTCCTGCAGACATAGGCTCAAACTGCATTTGCTAGTCTTCTGGCTATGTGACTCTTCAAGTTTTACTCGGTTACTAAGAAAGTTACATATTGTCAATATGTGGATTGGTTTGGAGTCCCAAAGTGAAACATTCTGGCTAACTTTGCATCATGGGTAGAAATGAATTCACACTTGTTGTAGCCTTATGGAAGATTTGAAAAAATAAAGTATTACGGATATGCCACATTCTCCTTAAAAAAAAAAAGTCATATATCCTTCACACATTTGTTTCAGAGTACCTCAAATTTCCTCTACTTCAAAAATGAATTCCTTTCCATAGCTTTAAGCAGTAAAGTTAAGCCATTCATCTTTTAAGAACTGTCCTCTGAACACTGACTTATCTCATTAAAGAAATCATCTAAGAATCAAAGCAGAACTTTCTGCAAACCAGGAGGAGTTGCTGACCTGCCTATCATAGGCAGTTATAACCAATCACTGCTGCCAGTATCTTCCCAGTGACATCATTTTGAAGAACTTTCTGTGACGCAAATGTAAATCAACTATATCCACATTCACTCTTAGATTCAGCATTTAAGTAACTGACCTAAGACATCTTTCAAGTGGCTAAGAGCCTATGAACAATATTCGCTCTCGAGACCTGACTGAACCTGGCCACCTGTTGGTGATGGCTGGCATGCTCCTCACCCAGTTAGACCACCTCTGAGATCACCCATGTGCCTGCCTCAGTCCAATGAACCATTTAACCACCTCAGTTTATTTTAAACCAAACTAACTGCCAAGTTACATTTATTTTTTTTTTAAGATTTTTTTATTTATTTCTAGGAGAGAGAGAGAGAGACAGCGTGAGCAGGGGAGGGTCAGAGAGAGAGGGAGTCACAGACTGAAACAGGCTCCAGGCTCTGAGCTGGCAGTCAGCACAGAGCCCGATGCGGGGCTCGAACCCACAAACCGTGAGATCATTGACCTAAGCGAAAGTCGGACGCTTAACCGACTAAGCCACCCAGGCGCCCCTTAATATTATTGATCAATAGAGACAAATCCATGAACCTCCACAGCCACCAGAAAGCTGGTAGGGATATGGAAGACTCAGATACTCCTGATGGGAACACGGAATGGTATAAACACTTTGGGGAAAGGCTGGGCAATTACTTACAAAACTATGGGGTGCCTGGGTGGCTCAACTGGTTAAGCGTCCGACTTCAGCATCAGGTCATGATCTCACAGTTCATAGGTTGGAATCCCATGTCAGGCTCTGTGCTGACAGCTCAGAGCCTGGAGCCTGCTTCGGATTCTGTGTCTCCCTCTCTCTCTCTGCCCCTGCCCCACTCTCACTCTGTCTCTCTCTCTCTTGAAAATAAAGAAACATTTAAAAAATTTAAAAACTAAACTAAACAACCCCCTCTGTGACCCAGCTATTCCATTTTAGATTTACTCAAGAGAAATGAAAATACATGTCTACCGAAAAGACTGTACTTGTGATGTTCACAGCAGCTTTACTCACAATAGCAAGAACAGGTGTCCATCAACAGAGGTATGAATCAACAAACAGTAGTATATTCGTAGGGCAAAATACTATCTAGCAATGAACAAGCTGTTGATGTAGAGCAGTATGATGAATCTCTAAAAAATAAATAATCAACAAAAGAAGCCAGACACTGCACGATTCCATGTGTGTGTGAAGTAGATCTATGCTGGAAAAACAAACAACCCTGTTTGTGAAGGGGGTGCGGGGTAGGGAAGGGGGCCAGGACTGACTGAAAAATGGGCCTGAGGGAACTTTCTGGAGTGCCGGTAATATTCTACATCTTTTTTTTTTTAACGTTTACTAATTTTTGAGAGAGAGAGACTGAGTGTGAGCAGGGGAGGGGCAGAGAGCGGGAGACACAGAATCTGAAGCAGGCTCCAGGCTCTGAGCTGTCAGCACAGAGCCCGTTATGGGGCTTGAACTCACAAACTGTGAGATCATGACCTGAGCTGAAGTAGGATGCTTAACCAACAGAGCCACCCAGGCGCCCCTAGTCTACATCTTAATAAGGATTGATTTTGTTTAAATACTCTGTTTGTCAAAACTCATCAAATGGTATAATTAGTATTGATACATTTCATCATATGTAAATATTTTATCAAAAAAAACCTAGACAAATATGGAGTACTACTTAATGATATGTATCCTGAAGTATTTACGGGGAAGTATATGTATCCACAACTTATTTTGAAAAGCATCAAAATAAATGTGTGATAAAGCAAGTATATTAAACTGATTTAAGCAGTTAATGGTAGAAACTAGATGGGGGTATTGGGTATTCACTGTAAAAATCTTCAACTTATCTGCAAGTTTTAAAAGTTTCATAAGAGGTTGAGGAAATAACACTAGTGAAAATCCCTAAGGTTAAGGTTCAGAATTCAAACGAATAGCTTCTTATACCTAAAATGAACTATCAGATCTACTCCACTCCATGGAAGGCTTGCAGCTGAGAAAGAGTCATGGCCAAGTAATGACCAAGTCAAGTCTCTATGCATCTTAAGGGAATCCTTCTCAAAGCCCCAAACATAATATGGGAACTATGGACATATTTCCTCTTCCTCAGGTTTCAAAGCATTTAAAAGATACAGGAGTGTGGGGTAAGGGAAACCCCCGGACATCAAAAGTGATGACAGCCCACACCGCAAGCACTTGGAAAAAACAGGGTTACTCGCTCACAACAGACCCTGACCTGGGCAAACAACAGTCCAGCAATCCTGTAGTTTAAAAGTGTTACCCACAATCTCTCTCCCGAGGGTCTACACTGTGGTGAGTGCCATTCGATCCGGGAGAGGTCTGGACCAGGCTGCAGGGGCATGACTCACAGAATAAATGTGCCTGGTGCCCCTGGAGTCTGACACTATGTGCCTTCTAAAGAGTCAAGTTTTATTTAAAATGACAAATTTAAATTAAAAGTTCACTTTGGTTACATGAAAAATCAGTAATGTTCTCTGCATCCTTCATAGAAATATACAAGTATGAGAAATTCATGAAGATGCCAAATGTGCCCAGATGGGAAATCTGTGGCTAAAATACACAGATGATAATGCAAACGTCTTACACTCGGAGCTAAAAGAAAGACTTAGTAGATAAATTAGAATTCAAAAATCTAATTAGTACTTTCTGGAAACAATATACACGTCTGTCTTACTTTCTTGGGGCCTATTTTGTGTCTGGCCATTTAAAAAAGGAAAGGGGGAATGTGTCATTCCAGTCTTAGGCATAGAATTGATATGTAAAACAAGAGTGACACCTTTACAGCAGATAAATACTGCTGTGACATCCTACAGAAAGTACCCATCCTGAACTCTACAAAGGCAGATTGTGTTAAGCAACCTTTACCAACACTGACAACGTGTGCAAAGATTTTGACATTCATTACAGGCCCTGGCTAAGATCTGTATGATTGGTTCAAACACATTCAAAATCACCGCCTCCAATCTGCCCATGGCTGCACGTGACATTCGCTCTGTGGATTTCAATGCGGCCCTAGATTTTGACAAACAAGTAATTTTGGTTAGGAGAAAGGGAAAAATTGGGTTGAGGAAGTACTTAGAACCTACAAATTGGTTGAAAATTAGATTTAAGAGAGCCTGGAGCTTGAAAACTATCTGAACTTCACAAAAGGTCCAGGTAAGTGGTAGTTCATTTTAGATGAGAACTGATAGCCACAATAAACAAATGTGTTGGGGTGAGGTGGAGAGGGTAAAGGAAGGAAGGGAGAAACGGTGCTGAGCACTGAGCCAACCCTTAATGGAGAACAATCACGTTTTTTAGTGATGAGATTTCTTTCAGATAGGCTTAAACTTTTCAGTTTATAGAAGCAAACTGGCAAACATTTTGCTCGAAGAAAATTTATATTATCCATATCAGTTAACTCTACTTGTATTTATTTCTGATTTCTTAATTCATCGCTTCAATGAATGTTTATGCACCAGGCACTTGCTAGACTCTGGAGACACGATGCTGATCAGCCCCCTGCTTCATGGAATTTAAATTATGAGAGCAGCTGACAATAAGCAAATTGTCACATAGGTAAACGGTAGCGTTATACGCTCATTAGATGCTCTAAAGGAAAGCTACAGAATGCTTTGGGGCACTGCAGTCTCCTGAGCAGGTCCAGTGGACGCTTTTCCAAGGAGTGATGGATGGGTGGAGCCTGGAAGATGGCAGGATTTAACAAGGGACAGGTCAAACTCAACACCACTCACTCGCAGCACTGAAATCTTGATGAGATTCAACACTCAAGGGTTACAGCATCTCCCTGAACAGTTAGTTCAGGACTCACGGAACCCTGGTATTGAGGCTGATTTCTGGGAAAGAATTCAGGCGCTGGTGAGTCTTAAGGAAGCAGGAGCGCAAAGACCACAGATCTCTGCTAAAACGTGGCAAAGTTTTAGAGAAACAGAAAGACCGTATTGGCAGTGGATGGTATCATGACCATCCCTGAAGATGAAGCATATACTTCTCTAATCTCCGGCGGTGAAAATGTTGACAAAATCTGGTCTGAATCTCTGAATAACCAAGAGCCTCTGAAAGGCAAGAATTTCAAAGATCCTTATTATTTCAGATCTACTTCCAGAATACATTAGTTTCACTTTTAGTTTCAATGCACAGCATGGCAAACATCTGTTGAATATACCTGCTTGTCTCTGTCTCTCAAATGTGCCTGCTGAGTTTGAACAAGACTCTCTGGTTACTTTCCAGGCCCTCATTCAAAGGCAAACATAATAATCAGCATAAAGAATCAAGTCTAAAATTAGGCCAAATCAGAGACCATAGTAACTGTATCAATCTAAGCAGACAGTTGATATGGTTGGTTTTGTCTTTGGAAAAACATATTTAGGGAAACACTGAGGAAAATAGAGAGGAATTAGAAGGAAAGAAAAAAACATTTATAGCTAGAGGGGATTTTAGAGACAAGCTCTTCCTGGCCTTTGAAGAGAGAAGTGCCACCCTGGTAGCTGGGGGCTGGGTTGCACTGAGAATACAGGGCTTCTGCCTCCCACCCCCTGCCCCCCCCACCAATCCCACTCTCCAGTTACCAACATACCCTCCAGCCAGGCCTCCCCAGTAGCCTCCCTCATCTCATGCACACGAACATATTAACTGCCCCCACTTAGACCGGCTCTACGGTGAGTAGACTGCTTTTAATTCTCCACAGAGGACAATTTGGCCAGGATATTTCAGCACCATTTAATAAACCGTCCAGACACTTTTCAGTATTCTAAACATACCCTCGTGACTTGACTTCAAGATGGTACAAAATCGCCGCTCATAAGTGAACTGGCAAAGCTGGCCTTACAGACGACATACGCAGATCTGTTTTATTTTTGCGGCGTTTTACATAAATATTTTATAACGAATTATTAAACATCAGAATGTTTACCGGCCAGCTTTATCTGGCTAACATGACATTAGGGAAAATACGGATTTTTGCTCTGTCGTATCATGTACATAAAAACGACGCTAATTGTGACTATACTGGACCCAGGACAGCTTCTCATCCTAATGAAAAGGCACAAATGCTAATTACAAATCACTCTAGTTATTAAAAGCAGAACTCTGTATACACTCGAGGAGGCATGTTCTCCAAATTCTGTATTTTGGGCAAACCCCCTGAAAAACAAGTAATGTTCACCAATATTTTAAAAGCAAGTCAAACCTTAGATCACACCAATTTTTTAATAAGATTTCAAAAGAACTAAGATTAAAATTAGGCTAGGGGCGCCTGGGTGGCTTAGTCGGTTAAGCGTCTGACTTTCGCTTAGGTCATGATCTCGCAGTTCGTGGGTTCGAGCCCAGCGTCGGGCTCTGTACTGACTGCCAGCTCGGAGCCTGGAGCCTATTTCAGAGTCTGTGTCTCCCTCTCTCTCTGACCCTCCCCTGCTCACGCTGTCTCTCTCTCTCTCTCTTAGAAATAAGTAAAAATATTAAAAAAAAAAAAATTAGCTAGGCTAACCAGGGATGTGCATTCTCTGAGTGCTATTAGGCATGAATCTCAGGAGTTAAAGTCAATTGAGTCAATATAGCAGGAATTTTTATTTCAGTTCTAATTCACAGAATATCCTGCATGAATTAAATGGACTTGATAATGGTTATTAACTCGCTTGCAAAAGAAAACACAAAAAAAGCACAGGTAAAGACCATCTAGTAGCAAATTTTAAAGGCTGTAATCATTCATAATATAAATGTATCATACTGTTATGACTGCAGCCATTGTTTAAATGATGTATGTGGTCCTCTAAGCCTTTGCACGTTTAAAAAATAAATTTGTAGATCAAAATGGATTTGCCTCTGGAGGCCCAGAAATGATTGGAAAATCATGACAGAACTACACAATGAAAACTCCAATACGTTGTACTATATGCGTGTGTTTGTGTATACTTTTACTCTATTTCAATTTATCACACTGAAGGGCAGAGTGCAAGCTTTCACAAATCAGCTTTCAGTTAAACAAACAAAATCTCCCTAAACAAACAACCTGCTCCCCGCCCCCACATAACCTATTCTGATTAATATACACGGCTAAGACATCCTTAAACATGTAATATGTGAATATTTTACAAGACGTTTTCAAGATTGAGAATTCAATATACCAGCTTGTCTCAGAAAAAGAAAACTGAACATCTCCCTCACCTCTGAAAGTGCAGCAACAAGGTAAAGGAGAGATTTCAAATTCAAGTGACTAGTATCTCAAAAGATGTTTTTATGTTTTTCAGTAAACAAAAAGTCACATGCTAACAACTCTTAAGGGGTTTTGCTCACTTATCATTACTCAAGATTCTCACACTTACATTTTTCATGTGCTTGGCAAATTTCCAAACCAAAGGATTATGAAAACTACTAGAACTTAGATCCAAAGTTTGTTGTGTTTAAAAGTAGTCAGTTTTGTTGTTTGTCTGTTTTTTGGTTGTTACTGCTTGTTTGTTTACATGGGGGCTCTAAGATTTAGGTCTCCTGCATTTCAGCAATAAATGCTGGACACCAGTTTCCGAATTTAGCTCCTCCTTGAAAAAAGTATTACAGTCAGTCCAGGGGAGAAGGCATTTTCTGTTGGAAAAAGGAAACCGCATGCCCCAGCTGTCTACCACTACTGGTGGTTTTCTAGAAGTAAAGAGGTAATTGAACAGTCTAAACAATCATGTGTAGCCATGTTTGTGGGTTGGAGATCGGTTACACCTTACAAAGTGTTCTTACTTAAGTTTTCAAGAAATTTAAAAAGTGAAAAGATTTTGCACTAAGTAGGGACAGAGCTCTTTGCTACATATTGTAATCTGACACTAGGCTGAACTTGACTAAGTTTAAGTAACCCAAGAGGAACTGTTTCCTGCTTTCTGTTAGAACAGTCTACAATGACCTGTAGTAACACTGCGAGGCAGAGGTTACTATCGGGCATTAGATGCTGCTATCAGTAAGTCAGTTGGGTTTCTAATTTTTTTGCGTCCCCGCGCCCCCCCCCATGCTGTGGCACCGATCCCAAGTATTAGTAAGAATTCAACCCTGCTCCCTCCTTGTTTATAAAGACAAGAAAAACCTCAGGAAGAGCTAGAAAACATACCCCAGGCCAACTAGGCAGCTCCCTGTTCACCCCGACAAAAGGGCTGTGCCATGGAAAAAAACTTCTCGGTTAAGAACCAACTTGCTCTGCAGCAGACACATTTGCCTGTGAACATCTCTGGGGAGGCGCAAGGGCCCTTTCTACAAGGGGAATCAAAGGTCCCATTTGACACTGGTTTGGTTCAGCATCACCTTACCTAGTCTGCTCCTGTAAAATGAGATGAGGCTCCACGAAGAACTTGACTCTCAGTTTGAGCCGATAAGGGGCTAGCCCGTCCATCTGCTGGGAGATCCGATTTCTCAGATTTAGCCATAAACTTTCACCTTTGCTACCCGTAAACTGCAGTCCAAAATAATCCACTTCTATAATTCCCAGCCGCCTGCACACCTAAAACAAAAATGAATGCAGCATGGGTGAGCAGACAGTCCATGTAAGTCAAAGCAAAACCCAAGGACTCCATCCCGGCTGAAGACTCCTGCCTCCTTTTTACAAAGTTCAATGAAGGTGTTAACAATTCCGGCCTTGAGCTGTAGCCACAAAGTTCTAAGCTTCCAGGGTGGCTACGCCCATAGAGAGGCTTGTGCTTCCGTTAACTCGGAGGACACGGTCTACTGCAGTGGAGAAAAAGGAGTCCTTAAAACTTGCCTCCCAGAAAGGCTGAGGAAGAGAATCTACAGGGTATTTTCCCTCTTGTTCCACTCACTGGAATTCCCTCCACCAGCACAAGCTGCACAGCTGATTTGGCAGATTATCTGGGCAATTTTAACCATCTGGACTCCAAAAAAACAAACACACTGAGGAAACACGCCACAAGTGTCAGTGAAGCTCGCTGCAAGAGGTTTTCCAAACATCTCAGGTGGGGTTGGGGGGAGGACAGGGCGCGGGGGGTTAAGGGCATGCCGTTCCACTGGAGACCACATTTGCTGCCTGTCATACCCAGATGCGCGGTTTGGAACCATTCTTCTTTACTCCTTAGGAAACGCGAGCTTTATAGACCACGGAGGGGCGGATGAGCAAAAAGCCAGGGTCCTCTGGAGCCCCGCAAACCCGCAGGTGCAGGTCAATGGTCCATTTCAGAAGCAATAAGAGACAAGGGCCGGACTTGTCTGCCGAGCAACCCCAGGGACCTGCGACGGCCAGCAGCCACCTCCTCCCGAGATTCAGGTGGCGCTGCCAGGCCCCGCGGGGACCCGAAAGGTGGCACCGTGCACACACCTGCGGCAAGTGTGTTGGGCCGCCTTCTTCCGGGAAAGTGCGGGGCTGGGCTGGGGGGGCAGGGTGGGAGCCCCCTTACCGCTCCCCGCGTGCGGGAACCGAGTGCCCCACGGCCGCAGGGAGGAGGGGGCGCGGGCCGGGCGCCCTGGGGCGCGCTCCACCCCACCCCCCCATACCCCCTCCCGTTCGCCGCCGCAGCGCCGCCCGCCCCCTGGCAAGCGGCGCGCCCCAGAGCCCGGCGCCGCCGCGAGGCCCCTCCGCCTCGGGGAACCGGCGGGGGCCCCCGCTGGCCCCTGGTCGTCACCTGGTTGAGGCAGTCCTCGCCGTTGGCTTTCGCCTCCACCTCCACCTCCATCAGCACCGCGTCCGGCCTCGTCACATAGCACAGCATGGCTGGGGCCGCCGCTGCCGCCACAGCCGCCTCCTCTTTGGTGTGCGTGGGGCTGCCGCCTCGCCACCGCGCAGACCCAGCCCCGGGCTCGGCGAGGCTGGCCCTCCGGAGGCTGCAGCGCCGCAGACCCGTGCTCCGCGCCCCGCGGCCCCCGCGCCCTCCCCGCCACCCCCTCGCCAGCCCGCCCGCTCGCCCGCCCGCCGGCTGCCCGGGTCTCCGCGGCGGCGCCGCACTCCAGCAGCCCGACTGCCTGCGGCGCTCCAGGGACTCCTCAGATATACTGGCCCCGCCCCCTCCGGCTGGGGCTCCCGCCAATCACGGCGGCCCCGCCCCTCCTCCGCCGCCCCGCCGGCCAATAGCGGCGTCCGCTCGGCCGCGGCCCGACCTGCCTGCGCCGGCCGAGTTTCCCCGCGCCGCCCGCGGAGGTGGCGGCTTGCGGACGCCGAGGGCTTGCGGCGGGAGGCCGGCCCGGGACGCACCCGCCGCCTCTGCCCCCTGGGCGCCGCTGCTCCGAGCGGGCGGGCGACCGCCGGGCGCACGGCGGCGGCGGCGGCGGCGCCCCTCTTTCGGGCTGGAATTGACGGCGACGCAGCCCCTCCGAGCTCGTCGCCGGTTTTCAGAAGCCTCGGGTCGATCCTGGAAGGCGTGTCGGGAGGCGAACGTCTAAAGGAAAGCGGGCGACCCCGAAGCCGAAAGCGACCCGTCTTCCCCGCGGGTTGCTGGAAGGCGGAATGGTTGCGCCTCATTTCAGACCTCGTCGGTGGAAAATCAAAACCCGAGTGTAAAAGTTTTTGCAGTTGACCAGTGAGCCAGGGAACTTGATCTAGTGCTTCCGTATAAATCCTCCCTGGAGGCTTCTGTTTACTGGTTGTGCTCAATCAAAACACCGTATGGGGCTCTCAGGCCCTCGCTCGGGGTAGCGCATCTTATCTCGCGTGTTCTTCATTCATTAAACGTTAAGGGAGCGATTGCTGTGCTGCCAGCCCTTCTCTCACGCACCCAGATGTTATCCCCACCTTGAAGGTTAGGGACTTATCTCAGAACCGAACAGGTGGTAAAACCTCAGTACGAGCTATTAATAATTAAAGGCCCACAGCTCTTCACTCGCTTGTTCCTCTTTGCCACTACATTAATTAGGTAACCTACCTCTTTGGTTTCTTTATAGGAGAAATGAGAAGACGGGGTTTCGGCCTTGGACCCTTGAAAAACCTACTTTATCTCTCTGAAGTTCAGTGTTTTCAACAGTAAAATAGAACCCCCAAACTCTGCTCTGCCCTCTCCTGCCCAGAATTGCTGTGAAGAGCAGGAGAGACATGTTCAGGAAAGTGTTTGAATGACTCTGTATTTGCAGGGAGGTCTATAATGTCAGGGGTTATTGCCTGCCAATGGCTTCTGTCCTTACCCCTTTTCCTGAGTCTCGATCATCTCTGTCCCAGTGGCCTTAATTGCTCAAGAAATGGGAAGGGTATCATAGCAGAAGGCTACAGGGAAGGATCCTATCACAGTCTTAGACTGAAGCCGACTATGGATAATACCGTAAGGAGTTAAAGTCCTTCCCCCCAGTACCCCCAGAGCTGCAGGCAGACATGTGTACGGACACAGCTTTCTTTGTGTCTTACGAATACACTTCACTGTATTGTGCTGTTGAAATATTCTCCTCTTGTATCAACTCCTGTTCCTCGTTTCCTTAATTCCAGCTTACCGATTGGAGAATTTATAGGAGACACAATATTTGGAACGTTGTTATCTAATAATCTATGCTTAATCACTAGCAACTTTAGGACAGGAAGGAGAGTGAGGGCCAAGATGGGATCCCGTGTATTGGTTAATAGCTTTGTTTATGAGCAATTAAACTGCCAACCCAAAGCCAGCTAACCAAAAGTTGGCTAACTTAAGCAAAGGGCAATCAAGTGCACCCATTTTGGAAGCTCCCAAAATCAATGGGGACAAGGTACAGAAATGGATAGAAAGGGAGAAATAGTGGTTGACCAAAACCAAAAATAAACAACAACAACAGACAAACAAAACCCAAGCAAGCAGAAGCCAAGGCCAAATACTTGTTTTGTTGAGCAACTAGTTTAAAAATAACTTATATTTTTGGTTTGGGCAGGGATGTATCTAATCCAAACCCAGCTTATGTCCCTCAATGGATGGTTGATAAAGACTCCAATTGTTTTTGAAGTTAAGAATCACCAGGAGCATGGGGCTTGGGTGAAATAGATAAAGGGGATTAAGAGCACTGTTGTTGTGAGGAGCACTGGGTAATGTATAGACTTGTTGAGTCACTATATTGTACTCTTGAAACAAATAGAACACTATGCTAATTATACTTCCATAATAATAATTTTTAAAAAAGAATCACCAGGTAAGACTGAAGAGGAGATAGATTTCTTAAAACAAAACAAAGCCTAAAACATGAAAATGTACTTGAGGAGGTGGAAGAAATCCTGATGACTGAGAAGAAAAATAATATGGTCTTTTGCGAGTATATACAGAAAATGTGAGACTATAATTTTCTCCTCTCTCTCTGTCTCCCTCCTTCTCTTTTCTCTCTCTCTGGTCCCTCTCTTCCTTTCCTAATTTCATCCTAGAGTAGAGACAGGGAGAGACTGGTTAGCTAGGGAATGAGAAGGCTGAAATTTGTTGGTGACTGGGTGGGAAAGCACATTATGTTCAAAGACCTGGTTAGGGAATAGAAAGCCTACAGAATTACTTCCTAGGAGGATCCCGCCATCTGGTAATGCTACTAAACGTCTGGAGCCCGTTTGAAGCCCCAGCTGGGTCTAACTGCAAAATAAGAGATGCTGAACACCTCGGCCCCGGGGGCGGTAACTGTCGTGGGTGGTACAGTGACTGAAGCCATTCTGACTTAGCCAGAGAGGGGCTACCTCTTATCTGTGTCTGCTTTCTTTCGCCGACAATTAGCTAGCACCTTATAAAGGATTAAAATTAACCTACCAAGTGAAAGGATCATCAGCATGAAGGTAGAATTTGAAAATAGAAGCTGTAAGTCAGCGGTAGAGTTGGCTTAGCCAGGGGAACCCTGGCTGTTCGAACTCACCCAAGCACTCCACTTTTTCTGTCTCCTACACTAGGGCTCAAGCCTGAACTATATAGATAGTTATTTGAAGGATGTGATGTGATGTGATAGTTGATTGGATGCAAAATTATTCTCCTGGTAGGGTGTGAAGTCTGATCTAGCCGGCTGGAAACGCATCTTTAATTATTTCTACCCCAACACTGCCCAGGCTGCTGCAGACACCCTCTGCTGGGTCAGAGGAAAGGCCCTTCTCCTTACCTCTCCCCCTTCATCTGTGGGAGAATCGAGGGAAGAATAACGAGTGGCTTCCTAAAAAGCTGTCTTTCTGCTTTCACACATTATTCAAGCTGATTATTCTCATAAGCGATGCTTCGTCAAGCACGAGTGGGTTAGAATGTGTTGAGTGAGCTGAAGTCTCTCTCATGTGAAATATTAGACTTGTAAAATCAGGAGTGGTTTAATTTGATCCTGGCCTCCCATCAAAGCAGGGCATCTCCTTTATAAAACTGCCTGTTCGTGTAGAGGCAAAAATGGAGAGAGAGAAGAGGCAACGCCCCATATTACAAAATCTGGAACATATATATGGGTTTCGTCTTCATTACCGTGCAGTTTAAATGATTTCATTTTAGTTGTGAGAGTAGTTCATGTTCATGGTAGACTACTTGGAAAAGACAGAATAGTAGAAGGAAAACAAAAGAATTGAGGTGCCTGTAACATTGTCAGGCATTTCCAGTTAGTACTGATATTTTACTTTCGTACTTCGCGTGCCATGTGCACGCAATGTGTAAATCTTGACTGTGATATCATCAAATACTGCTCGTGAACTTCTGGATATATATCAAGAGAGCAAGAGACACATGGGGTGGGGAGTTCCCCTTCTAAAGCTAATATTATGAATATTAGGAAAATCATAAACAGAAAGAAAAACCGTCGTGAAAAAAATTCCAACTGTTAATGTGTCTCAGCTGTGTTTTTTCTCCCAAATACTCCTCCTTCCTCTATTTATTTTCCTTCTCACTGCTAGCATACCCTGAAATGTCACGTTTTGTGATAATGCATACTTCTTTGGCATGGACCATTTAGTTGAGAGATCCTCAGAGCTGGGAAATCATTTTCAACCCGGTACCTTTCGGGTAGCCACAAAAATGTTTTGTTTAATATTTTGATGTCTATCTTTTATTTATGGGGATGGTCAATAATTAGGCATGTGCTTTTACAGTTGCTTCTCAAGTCTGGTGACGTGCAGGTACTGATCCACCCACAACAGGGTTACCATCCTTCTTGAAGGATGGCTTGAATGAGGCTGGGTGGATACTGGGGATGCCATTGAGAGCCAGGAAATGTGAAACACACCCAGTCAGCCCAAGGCTCAGACTCATAAAGCTCTCCCAACTGGTGGTGTTCTAACCAGCTGATCTGTAATGACACGTCTCCTCTGGCCCTCATACCGTCTGGGCATGCCCTGCTGCAAAAGCCAGAAGGGTCACCATGATGTATTGCGTGCATGGATGTGACACAGAACTTGGTGGGGGTGGCCATTCCCAAGATTCAGTGGCACATTTAGAGAGCACCAACTGTCCAGAGAAAAGGTGACGACTGTTAGAAATGCTATAGAAATTCCAGAAGAACATGAAAACGTCCAACAGCTGTTGGAGAAACCAACAATATTGGAAACAAGGCAATGAAAATGATGAGTCCTGTGGAAAGAGGCAACTTCTCACTGAACCTCAATTACACCAGCTCCTCCTCGCTCACTTATCGTTGTTGACATTTGCATTGGTTTATATCGCTTGATCTGCAGATCTCGCCCCCCCCTTTCAGTTATTCAATATTTTGTTCTTGTGGTGTCCTCAGAGATGGTGATTATTTGAAAATGACTTGAAAACAGGTCTAATTCTTCCCCGGCAGCCCCTCAGTGCCTATAAGTAGCAAGCACACTCCAGCAATTGCTATCTCCTCTCTTCCGTGTTCAGAATTTCTGGGAGACCTGAACAGGAAGCCATGGCCGGCCAGGGGAGGGGAAGAATTCCTGTCTCTCCCACAAGGGATCTGGACCTCAAACCCTCTCCCTACGTTTCCCTCCACAACAGACGTTTCAGTACAACAGCTCAGAAACCCAGCAGTGATTAGGTGGGGGGTGTAAGCATTTCCCAGACTGCCACAAGCTGGAGAACTTGCCCTTCCTTGCATCCAGGCTTCTGGGAGAAGAGGCATCTGCGCATGTGCTCCCCAGTGGTTGGCGTGATGCTTGCTGTCCACCAAGAGCTACACCTACATGGCAACCGTGAGGCCCAGAGAGCAAACCAGGCCTTGAGCTGACCTACCTAGTTTCTGCGTAGTCATGCTTGGTTATCTCTCACTCATTTGTAAAACTTGCCCAACCAGCCCAGTCCTGTGCTAGCTTTATACAAATTATGGTGAGAAAATGGCCTCAAGACTTCACTTGGGTCTGAGTTCTAAAGTAAATAGGATACCCGCAGGGCCAATGTGGAGGCAATAATAGTAATTACAAGAGAATAATTCTAGACGAAGGTGAGAAGTCCAGCCGCCCTCACTACTTGGGATGTTGACTCCCTATTTCTCATCTTGGAGGTGCGGTTTGTAATTTTGGTCAATGTCAGTCCACTCAGGCTGTCATAACAACACATCATAGACTGGGTGGTTTGAGTGACAGAAATGTATTCTCTCACAGTTCTGGAGGCTGGGAAGTCCAAGATCAAGGTGACAACATGGTCAGCTTCTGGTTTGCTCTCTTCCTGCAACCTCACATGGTGGAGAGAGAAGGGGAGAGAGAGAGAGAGAAGCAAGCTCTCTGATATGACCTCATGTAAATCTAATCACCTCCAAAGGCCCCATCTCCAAAGACCATCACACCGAGGTGTAGGGCTTCAACATATGAAATTTGAGGGACACTAGTCCATAGCATTCAGAAATATCATCAACTCTGTATAGCCCTACATGCATTTCACACCTCGACCCATTTGCATATAATGAGTAAACTCAAATACATATATCTATTAATATTGACTTGGAGAACCAGCTATGAATAGCTCATCAATGGAGGTTTGATTCATCTTTTCACTGAGCAATATAGTAACTTGTTAGCTAAAGGACAATTCTTTGTAGCACATGTTTACAGGATATGCAAGCAGCGTTGATTGAGGGGCAAGTATGCCATGGAATTCCCTACTGTGAATTGTACTTGTCCAAACTAAAAGCAGTAAAAAGCTAAAGATAAGCAAATCAGCAAACAAGATACTTATAACTGATAGCTTTGGCAGTGCATGGTGCATAAATTTCCTCATTGTTTTATTATTATTACTATTATTATTATTATTATTATTACTCATTGCTATGAACCTTCATTTGGCTTCAGCATTCACTCATGTATTCAACAAATGACTGATATGCCAGGCGTTGGTGATAGAACAGAAACAAAGCTACCTCACGAAACTTACTTTCCAGGAAACAGGCCATAAACAAGATAAAGAAGTAAACTGTGAAGGCTAAACAAAAAAGTAAAGCAGGCAGGGGGCACCTGGGTGGCTCAGTTGGTTTAGCATCTGACTTCGGCTCAGGTCGTGGCCTCACAGTTCGTGGGTTCAAACCCTGCATCGGGCTCTGTGCTGACAGCTCAGAGCCTGGAGATTGTTTCAGATTCTGTGTCTCCCTCTCTCTCTGACCCTCCCCTGTTCATGCTGTCTCTCTCTCTCAGAAAAACAAACAAACAAACAAACAAAAAACATTAAAAAAAAAGTAAAGCAGGCAAGGGGGACAAAAGACAAGCAGGTTATGATTTGCAATTTTGGATAGATTGGCCGTGGAAGGCTCATGGAGAAGGTCACAGAGGCAATACTTGAAGAATGCAAGGGGTGCCCGTCTGACTTCATCAGTAGAAGGTTCATCTCTTGATTTCAAGGTTGTGAGACTGAGCCCCATGTTGGGTTGTAGAGATTACTTTAAAAAAGCGGGGGTGGGGGGCGGGGGAAGGTCAGATGGAGTCCTGTGGATGAATATCTGTGGGGAAAGCCTTCCTGGAAAAGGAAAAGGAAGTGTCAGCACAAAAGCCTTTGAAGGGGCTGCGGCCACAACAGGGGGAGGAGGAAATGAACTTGGAGGTAAGGAGGGAGTTAACCAGACAAGTGACATCGGAATCCGAATTAATCCATTGTTAACAATTACCGCGTGTATTTCCCTCAGATTTTAAAAACAAAGTCCAGTAGACTTAAACCCTAAACACATAAATAATCAACAGATTGTCTCAGCTCAAAAACCTTACATTTGAACCTACCTTCCCTTCTAGATACTGAAAATTAAAATCCATTGCTACTTTCTTTCTTTTCTATCAACCTACAAAAACTTTTCTTTCCGTCTTTTTCACAGAATCTGGCCACTAATGGTAAATACAAGGAAGACCATGTTTAAACACCAAATCTCTTTATCTCGGGGTGCAACTGAGATGGAAAGAATTGTAATACACAAGTCTAATTAGCTTCCTTGTAATAGATTAGGGCAAATAGTACTCATGCAAACAAGACTCCACTCGGGTTGATATCACGGTTCTTGTTGTGGCTAAAAGATATTTTGATTTATCATAGACAGATTGCCCAAGGCAGATGTCAGATCTGAGGACTGTGATAGAAGAAGAATCAGGAACACTTCTGGGTGCTTTGAGAATGATACAACTCTTGTCTCCTTTCCCAGCCCCCATCAGTAAGAGGTCTTTCTCAGATTGTAGTTATTTTTAACCAGCTTCAAATATATGTGTGTGTGTGTGTGTGTGTGTGTGTGTGTGTGTGTGTGTGTGTGTATAATCTCATCCGTAGTTATTTTTAACCAGCTTCATATATATATATTTTAAAAATCTCCTCCAGCTGTAAAAACACGTACTTGAAAAACCACAAGCCTAAGATAGAACATGAATGCAAGGTATAAAATGAAATAATGTAAGCAAAGATACACAGAAAAGAAAAAGTAATATTCAAATGTACAGTGCTAAAATGATATTCCTTTAAATTCTCACCTATGTTACATGCCTTTAGCATTCATTTGATGTCCTGATGTGTAAATCAGTTCTCTTGGGGTATAATTCTTGCTACTGGATCACTGAGCAAATTGGAGATTAGAGTAAGACCAGTAAAATTGTGTTTTGCCACTAGAATTTTAGTGTATGTCATGGAAAGCAAAGCATATATTATCAATAATTAAAACTATCCTAAGTATTTACAGGGGTGCCTTGCAATTCATAGATAATGTTAACAAGACCATCTAACACATTTTTTAAGGTTTTAAAAGCTAGGTTTTATTACTGAAAATTTTTTATTTGACATAATTTTAGACTTACAGAATAGTATGAAGAATCCCACAACAGAGCCCTCAAATATTAACACTTGATGACATTGGCTTGACCTTCCTTCTTTTTTATGTATCTAATGTTTTCCTGAATTGTATGAAAGAAAATTATAGACATGATGCTACCTTGAGCCCTAAATACTTACAATGTAAGTAGTAATCCAAATAATTATCCACATATCTCCCAATAAGGATATTGTCTTACAGAATCGTACGTGATTATCCTAACCAGGAAGTTCACATTGGTGCAGTGCTATTGTTTAATACCCAGACCTTATTCAGTTTTCACCAATTGTTCCATTACTGTCCTTTGTGACCAAAGAAGAACACTGGGTCATGCGATGGGTTCAGATGTCCAGTCTCCTTACTTTCCTTTCACCTGGAACAGTTTCTCAGTGTCTCATGGGCACTGTGAAGAGTACAGATCTTGTAGAATATCCCTCAATTTAAGAATGATCATTTGTGGGGCACCTGGGTGACTCAGTTGGTTAAGCGTCCGACTTTGGCTCAGGTCATGCTGTCGCGGTTCGGGGGTTTAAGTCCTGCGTTGGGTTCTGTGCTGACAGCTCAGACCCTGGAGCTTGTTTCAGATTTGGTGTCTCCCTCTCTCTCTGCCCCTCCCTTCCTCGTACTTTGTCTCTCTCTGTCTCAAAACTAACCATTAAAAAAA
Source organism: Proteles cristata cristata (assembly GCA_017311185.1). Classification (NCBI taxonomy): domain Eukaryota; kingdom Metazoa; phylum Chordata; class Mammalia; order Carnivora; family Hyaenidae; genus Proteles; species Proteles cristata. The sequence goes on from JAESUZ010001971.1 coordinate 1,497,078, forward strand.
AATTAAGAATGATAATTTATTGGGTAAAAGCAAAAAAAAAAAAAAAAAGAAAAAGAAAAGAAAAGAAAAAAAATCCCAAACCCAACCCAAACCAACAAGAGCAGCAAAACCCGGCATGTAACCATGTAACACCGTGTAACACGTGTCGCACCATTGCATGTAACACGCATTCAAAAGAAGTGTAACATTTTATAAAAGCCTATAGTGTCCCTAAAACATGTTTTTGCTGTTTTCTGAATCACGTATCATATAAGAGGCTTTCAAACTTGGATTCTTACTTGGAGGCTCTAAGGATAAAGGTTAAGCCTTGTGCCTTTAATTGCAGTGACAATTTGATTGCTGTGATCAAATTCCAATCAGACAGGTTGAAAGTCAGTGTTGTTAGGGGTTGGCCATACCTCACTGGCCTAACCTTCAAAATGCAGGGTTTTCCGAGCTACCTAAGGCCTCATTGGATACTGTGATTAAAAGAAATCAAACCAGGGGCACTTGGGTGGCTCAGTCGGTTAAGGGTCCAACTTTGGTTCAGGTCATGACCTCGCAGTCCATGAGTTTGAGCCCCGTGTTGGGCTCTGTACTGACAGCTCAGAGCCTAGAGCCTGCTTTGGATTCTGTGTCTTCCTCTCTTTCTGCCCCTCCCCTGGCCCAGAGTAGGGAAGTCCTGTGTAGGTGGTTTGAAAACCTCAGCCTGGGCTGACTCTCAGGTGCCCTCAGCCTTTGCCTCCGTATTACGCAAGGATGGGGACTCTCCTGCAAGCCTCTGAGAGTGAACAGTACATGGGGACCCAGCGACCTCCAGACTCCACCAAAGTAACATAAGAAAAAAACAGCCAGCAGACAGAATCGGCTCCGAGATGCCCATGGAGCCGACAGAGCCTTCAGGATGCCCCAGAAGCTCCTTCTCTACCCATTTCCTTCACTGCACATCCAAGTTCAAGAACCAGCAGTAATATCACTAGAATGTAAAACACACACCAAATCCAGGCAGGAACATAACCTGGAAGGAAATATACTCAAATGTGGCTCGTGATTGTTTTGATTGGCAGGAATTTATAAGAAGAAATTCTAATAGAAATGAGCTACCTAATTTTCTTTATTTTAGAACATTTCTTTAAACAAGTGGCCGTTGCTTTTTGCTATCTAAAAATAATACTTAAAAATAGTGGAGTGTTATAGTTCCGTAGCATTACTTAGAATATTGATGAGGTATTTTAATTTTTTTTCTTTTTAATGTTTGTCTATCTGTGAGAGAGACAGAGAGAGAGAGAGAGAGAGAGAGCATGAGCGGGAGAGGGGCAGAGAGAGGAGGAGACACAATCTGAAGCACAGTCCAGGCTCTGAGCTGTCAGCACAGAGCCTGATGTGGGGCCTGAACTCATGAGTGTGAGATCATGACCTGAGCCGAAGTCGGATGCCCAACTAGCTGAGCAAGTCAGGTGCCTCTTAATGAGGTATTTTAAACTAACCAAAGAAATAAAACTTTGATATGGGCCTCCACTATGAATAGACTTGAACTCCATTATTTGTACTTCAAAGGATAAATATTAATATTATTCTACCTGATCTGTCAATTAAAGCTACTAATTAAGTCTTCAAGTTCTTTCCCCAAATAATGCCTAACAGATATTTATACTTAGACAAGTAGGTTATTGGAAAAGTACTAGGGAGTTCTTACAGTCTTTAAACTCTACTAAACTCAAGTTTCTTTCTTTCTTTTTTTTTTTTTTAATCTCATACGTTCTAATTATCTGAAAATCCTTTTGAACCCTGTTAATTATAATATCATCTCAGTGCCCCAGGACAAATATTAAGGTAGGACCTTTTTGGGGTTATTCCTATAACACTGACATGTAGTTTCAGATAAAAAGGCAGGAGCAAGCTCTATCAGGCCAAAGAGATTTTCATGTAGAAGGATGTGTTATTGTATATACACATGTACCAAGTGTATATTTTAATATGACAGTGTCTGAGATTTCTTTGGAAAGAAATAAAGTGATGCTTTCTCTAAGAACTTATGAGCTAAGGATGCAGTAGGTCATTTGTAACCTAGCCTGCCATACTTCATATCCCTTGACTGTAATATCTTACTGCTGTTAAGTTCTCACTTAGAGTCTTTTATGCAATACCCACACAGGTAAAATGGAAACATGGTCAGTGTAGATTGCTAACTTTCAGCCTGATGCACTAGGAAGGTGCACTCATGTGGGTTTTAGTGCTGACCTTGTAAGATGTACCAACGTCACAACCCGAGGCTCAGTTTACAGAGCTATAAAAGGAGTAATACCTGTCCTCTGTTAATACTGGGTTGTTATAAGATTTAAACGGGATAAGTTACATGAAAGCATTGAAATAATAAGCACATGTATTTTCCTTAGTGTACACCAGAAGATAATTAAGTTTCTATTTCTTTTTTTTTTAGGTTTATTTATTTATTTTGAGCGAGAGAGTGAAAGCATAAGCAGGGGAGGGGCAGAAAGAGAGGGAGAGAGAATCCCAAGCAGGCTCCCCACTGTCAGCACAGGGCCTGACAGGGAGCTTGAACTCACGAACCATGAGATCATGACCTGAGCCGAAGTCAGATGCTCAACTGACTGAGCCACCCAGTCGCCTCTGTCATCTTCAATTTCTCTCATAAATTTTCTACAGTTTTTGGTGTCTAGTTTTTTCACCTCTTAGGTTAGGTTTATTCCTAGGTATTTTATGGTTTTTGGTGCAATTGTCAATGGGATAAATTCCTTGATTTCTCTTTCTTCTGCTTCAATATTCATATATAGAAATGCAACCATTTTCTGTGCATTGATTTTATATCCTGCAACTTTGCTGAATTCATGGATCAGTTCTCGCAGGTTTTTGGTGGAATCTTTTGGACTTTCCATATAGAGTATCATGTCATCTGCGAAGAGTGAAAGTTTGACTTCCTCCTTGCCAGTTTGGATGCCATTTATTCCTTTGTGTTGTCTGATTGCTGAGGCTAGAACTTCTAACGCTATGTTGAATAGCAGTGGCAAGAGTGGTCACCCTTGTCGTGTTCCTGACCTTAGGGGGAAAGGTCTCAGTTGTTCCCCATTGAGGAAATTAGTGGTAGGTCTTTTGTACATGGCTTTTATGATTTTGAGGTATGAACCTTCTATCCCTACTTTTCTGAGAGTTTTTATCAAGAAAGGATGCTGTACTTTGTCAAATGCCTTCTCTGCATCTATTGAGAGGATCATGTGGCTGTTGTCCTTTCTTTCATTATTTTTTTATTAATCAATGTGTGTTATATTGATTGATTTGCAGATATTGAACCAGCCCTGCATCCCAGGTATAAGTCCCACTTGATTGTGGTGAATAATTCTCTTAATGTATTGTTGGATCCGGTTGGCTAGTATCTTGTTGAGAATTTTTGCATCCATGCTTATCAGAGAAATTGGTCTCTAGTTCTCTTTTCTAGTGGGGTCTTTGTCTGGTTTTGGAATCAGGTAATGCTGGCCTCATAGAATGAGTTTGGAAGTTTTCCTTCCATTTCTGTTTTTTGAAACAGCTTCAAAAGAATGCGTATTAACTCTTCTTTAAATCTTTGGAAACAGCAGGTTTCATCTGGCTTTCTTCCTGTTTCAGTTTTGGTAGTTTATATGTTTCCAGGAATTTGTCCATTTCTTCCAGATTGCCCAATTTATTGGCATATTAATGCTCATAATATTCCTTTATTCTTGTTTGTATTTCTGCAGTGTTGGTTGTGATCTCTCCTCTTTCATTCTTATTTATTTGGGTCCTCTTCTTTTTCTTTTTGATCAAACTGACTAGGGGTTTATCAACTTTGTTAATTCTTTCAAAGAACCAGCTCCTGGTTTCATTGATCTGTTGTACTGTTGTTTTTTTGTTTTTGTTTTTCGTTTTGTTTTCCAGTAGCATTGATTTCTGCTCTAATCTTTATTGTTTCCCATCTTCTGCTGGTTTGGGATTTTATTTCCTGTTCTTTTTCCAGCTCTTTAAGGTGTAACTTTAAGTTGTGTATCTGAGATCTTTCTTTCTTCCTTAGGAAGGCCTGGATTGCTATATATTTCCCCCTTATGGCTGCCTTTGCTGCATCCCAGAGGTTTTTGGCTATGGTGTTATCATATTTTTCTTTCATTTTTTATTAATATGTGAGAAAATATTTAACCTGGGCTACATTTGTTGATGTTGGACTTGATTTATCATTTCATTGAATGTGATGCATCTGTCCTAAATGAACTTCTGCTTTGGGCTCTTGGAAAGGAGGTCTGTCCAAGGTGTCCTCCATGGGGACCAGAATTCATTCAGCAAGGTCACGGTTACTAATATAACCCAAATAGATGGCATGTTAGCTAAACAGCAGAAAAGAACTTTCAGGCCATATGTAGACTAACTCAATCTAGATAAATCTAGATGAGCAAACGTGGACTGTAGTTCTATATCAAGGCTATTTCTACGTGGCATTTTGTTTTTCCTATAAAATTACTAAAAAGAAATCACTAAACTGGTATGATGACAGTTTTGCTATTTGGGGACTTCACTATTTTAACTTTAAAACAAACATAAAAGACCTATAGCAAAATGGTCTTATGCTAAATGGTTTCTTTGAGCTACCACTATGGACCTTAAGAGTAAATGCGAGGCTCTACAATTATATAATTCCTTAAAATTATTCCAGCCCCAGAATTTTCCCCTCCTATTTTATCTTTTTCTTTTAGCAAAAGGCTGTCATTCCTTTTTCAGTCCCCATCTTCCTGATTGTGACTTAAATTGTATATTATACAGGTTTTCTAAAGGGTGAGCTGCCACACATTCTAAAGTTATACAGATGTGAGGAAGCAAAGCATCTTATTTTTGTGATCTTCACGTGTGGTTAAAAAAAAAAAAAAAAAAAGATCGGCTTTCCCCTCTCTCTGTGAAAAAGAATCTAATAGCATGGCCTTTTTTCCCCTCAATCAGAGGTTATTTTCTGGGCCACCAATCCAACTCTGAATAGTTGATATTCTTCAAAACTCTTAGTGAATAGAATCATTACTGATTGTTATTTTACATCTGTAGTTTCATTATCTGGTTTCCTCCACCTCCAACCAAAGCTTTTTCTCCTCTGGTCTAGAATGTAGAGAATGGGATGTCATCTGGACTAATATAATCTGAGTTCTCATTGTTCCATAATGCATTCAGCAGGCTAAATTAGTCCTTTCAGAACTATTCGACAGATAGTAGGGGCACATTAAACTCTTTTTGAGTTATTAAATATTCAATTTGCAAAGCAAGTTGTATTTTAGCAACCTTATGAATAGAGTCCTTTTAATGGAATCATTTTAAAATAAACTTCTTATTTGAGAATAATTTGCAAAGATAGTACAGAGAGTTTCCATATACCTTTTACCCATTCCCCCTAAGGTTTGCATGGTATGTTTGTCACAATTAAGAAACTGACATTGGCACATTTCTATTAGTGAAACTGTAGACATTTTTTTTTCACCAGTTTTCACACTAATGTTCTTTTTCTCTGCCAGGAACGTCTTCACAATGCCACATTACATTTAGTTGTCATGGATCCTTGGTCTCCCCTGATCTATGACAGTTTTTCTGACTCTCTTCATTTTTCGTGACCTTGACAGTTTTGAAGGGTGCCACCTGGGTGTTTTGTCGAATGCCCCTCAGTGGGAGTTTGTCTGATGCACGGAGGTGAGGCACCATTTTCATTGTATCATTTCAGGAGATAGAAGGTAACCCCATGAAGTACTGCTAACCTTAATCCCTTGATTATGATAATGTAATTATTTTTAATGGAAAAAAAAAGAAAACTACCAACACAAACTCCAGAGAGAGGAAAGTTACATATTTGCAAGCATGAACTTCACACATACAAAGTATTAAATGTTAATGACAATGATTGCATAAAACATTCAGATAATGACTGTGCACTCATTTCAGTGATATTTCCTTGTCTCCTTTAAATGAATTATTTAAAAAAAATTTAATGTTTATTTATTTTTGAGAGAGAAAGAGAGAGAGTGAGTGGGGGAGGGACAGAGAGAGAGGGAGACACAATCCGAAGCGGGCTCGAGGCTCTGAGCTGTCAGCATGGAGCTCCACACAAGGCTCAAACTCATGAGCCACGAGATCATGACCTGAGCTGAAGTTGGACGCTCAAACGACTGAGCCACCTAGGCGCCCCTCTTTTAAATGAATTATTAAATGTTATTACTTACCTTAAATGTCTGTGCAGAGACTACGTGAGAATGTGTATTAAGATTATTTCTGCAGTTCCTTTTCTGTATTATGGTAGAAAACTTCATACAAATAAAAATGTCAAATCATCTTCACAATAATGTTGAAGAAACAAATTAAGAACCCCCAGACTATAGTAAATCACTTCAGTTGTAATAATTTGGTAGATATGTATAAGTATTTTCTACTTTTCCAATGACAAAATTTTAAAATATTTTTGCCATCATACCATAGCCTATATGGCAGGCAACCCAAAATGGCACCTTTGTTGGGTTTTTGTTTGTTTTTTTGTAATGTTTATTTATTTATTTTGAGAGAGAAAGTATGAGCAGAGGAAGGACAGAGAGAGAGGTGGGGAGAGATAATCTCAAGCAGGGTCTGAGCCTGATGCAGAGCTCAAACCCATGAACTATGAGATCATAACCTGAGTCAAAATCAAGAGTCAGGTGCTCAACCAACTGAGCCACCAGACACCCTGAAATGGCACGTGTGTTTAGTGTGGAATACTGAAAATTTGGCCCAGCATTTTCATTTAATTTTCTGTTTCAGCTCATTTAGATTTGTCATCTTAATGAATAATACATCCTCAAACTTTTAAACATTTTGTCTCAAGCACTTCATTTTCCCCCATGGCCAATATCCTCAATTTTGTAGGTTATCAAGTAGGATAGTCAAGCGTTTCCCCCAAGTTTTAATTTTTTTAGTTTGAAATAATTTCAGAAATGCAGAAATTTGCAAGAATAGCACAAAGATCTCCTATTCAGAAACTGTTCAGTTTTCCCTTCAGCCAAGTTCCCCAATTGTGAGCATTTTACTGTATTTGCTTCCTTAGTCTCTGTGTGTATGTGTCATATTTGTCTATGCTATTTGAGAATCGATTACAGACATGATTCCCCCTTATCCTTCAACACTTTATTCAGTACATATTTCCTAAGAACAAGGGCATTTTCTTAAACAACCACAGTATAACTCATAAAACCAGGAAAATAAATTAATAAATATTATGATCTAATCAGGACACCTTATTCAATCTCTGCCCATTATCCCTGTAATGTCCTTTATAGCAAAAATAAGATAAAATAGAAGAAAAGAATATGGTCCGGGGTGCAATCTGGGATCACATATTGGCAAATAGCTTCGGCTTTTCTTTCATCTGAAGTAGTTCCTCACTCTGTGCGTTCTATGACCTTGATAGTGCAGACAAGTACAAACTAGCTATTCTGCAGAATGTCTCTCAATCGGGCATGTCTAATGTTTCCTCAGATTAGATGTCAATGTGTTCCATTGTGGGTGATGTTAACACTGGTCACTTGGTTAAGGTGGCATCTACCTAGTTTCTCTCTATAAAGCTGCTATTTCCTCCTTTGTAATCAATAAGTATCTTATGGGAGGCTATTGTGAAATTATGTACATAACCTATTCATCACCAAACTCTTACCTGGTAATTATTAGCATCCATTGATGATTCTTGCTTGAATTAATCACTCATTGCTTTGCTGAAATGGTGATTTTTTCTACTTCCATCATTTCTTCTACATTTTACTTGTTGGCATTTTGCTACAGTGAAGAGATTTTCCTTCTTATTTATTTATTTACTTACTTACTTATAACAGTGGAGACTTGTAGAGTCATATTTTATTCACTGGGTCATAATTTGTTGTTAATACTATTTATTTCAACGTTAAAATTGTGCCAGAATTGGCCAGTGGCAATCCCTCAAGCTGTTTGGTGTGTCCTTTTCACGTGGCTTCATCGTTCTTTGAACAAACACTTCTTTCTGATGCAAGATATTTCAGGTGCATCTTTTATTTTCTTCACTGACCCTGGAATTGGCCATTTCTTCAAGGAGTCTTTGTTCTTCTGAGTGGAGAGTAACATCTAAAAATATTTGGCCACAAGGTATGCTCACTGTTACTGGGTGTCTTTTCTTCTTGGCTATTTCAGCAGACAGAGCTAAGGGGTGTGTGTGTGTGTGTGTGTGTGTGTGTGTGTGTGTGTGTGTGTGCTGTAGGTTGAGTTCTCTGAGAATCAAACCCTGAGACAGACATTAGTGAGCAGAAAGGTTAACAGGGAACACTATAGGGAAGAACTCCTCTGTACTGCACGGGAAGTAGGATTGTGCAAAAGGAGAAGATGGGCTCCAATGTGGTACCTGCAAGGCCTGAGCTGACCCCAGGGGGGCGCTGATGCTGGATGATCTTTTAGAGTTGTCCAGGGTTGGGGTGAGAGGTTCAGGCCTTTATAACCTTCCATCCATCATTCACTGGACACAGGCTGCCAAGAGAAGGGGTCATGAAGTCAGGCAATTCTGAAGAGGGCTGACAGCCGAGAGCTGTTAGTCAACAACATTCCCTTGCAATTCTGGCAATAAATCCCAGGCCTAAAAGGAATCCGGGCAGCAAGGAGCATTCATCCCAAATCCACATACATGCTTATCTCTGTCGATAGATCTGTCTGCCATCCATCCATCTTAAAGTGTATAGTGATAATTCCAATTTCAATCCAACATCACAAGTTTCAGTCTATAATTTCCCCCTCTTTTTCTTTCCCATTTCTGATCATGGGAAGCCCAGCACCCACTGTCAACGTAGGCTCAGTCCTAGAATTCACTGGAAGTATGGCTGAGCCATTATGAAACTGCCTCAAGTTAACAAACACTTGACTGTTCTGTCCCAAGGAAACTCCGATTAACCTGATTGATTTATGAGGCTGTTTTGCATACTTGATCCATCAGCTCAAGACTAGCTACGACTGGAGCAAATAGGGACGAATTCTTTCGGTTGAGCAGAGGGACCAGGAGTGATCGAAAGTACCTCTGTGACAATACACCCGAGACCAACTCTCTTGGTCATGCTTACACTGCCATTTAACGAACCTGTGTCCCATGAAGAGCCATGATTCCTGAATGCGCATGCTCAGAAAGGAGGTCCCGCCCTTTTCTCTCTATCCAATCAGCATATTCCATTCTACCTGGGTACCCAGTGACGTCATCACCCTTATCCTTAAATACACCCGGCCACAACCCTTAGAGGACTTGGATTTGAGAAAGTGTCTCTCCTCTTGTTGCTTGGCGCCTTGCGATGTATTCTTTTCTCTGCAAAATGCCGGTGTTACCATGTGTGGTTCCCTCCTCTGCTCAGTTACAATTCCACTGCAAAAGCAAACCTACCAAGTAGAGTTCAAAAACTTTTTAAAAATATTTTTTAAGTTTATTTATTTCTTTTGGGAGAGACTGAGAGAGACCAAGAAGGGGAGGGGCAGAGAGAATGGGAGAGAGAGAATCCCAAGTGGTCTCCACACTGTCAGTACAGAGCCTCATGCAGGACTTGAATTCAGGAACGGTGAGGTCATGACCTGAGCCCAAACAAAGAGTGCAGTGTTTTAACCAATAGAGCCACCCACGCGCCCATAGAGTTTAATGTTTGTTTGGAGCTTTTTCTATATGTAAATGGAGGGTGTATAATTGAAACACTGTGTTCAAAAGTTACTTTAGCCACCCCCACCAGGGTGGTTTGCTATTCATTTGGAATGAAGGTATGTTCTTTTGTTCTTTCCTTAGGGATTTCCCTAATATTATTCATTTTCCTGTTTATCTTTCCTGTGTTATTTTTGCAAATTAAACAGGTTCTTGTATTTATCTTTATTTTTCTTGTTTCCTACATAAAAAGTAACACTGTAGAACATTGTTTTACACTTTGTTTGCTAAAAAATAGATTCTGCATATCACCCTTTATCAGCTTATAAAGGTCTTCTCCATTCTTTTTTGCATAACATAATTCTCTTTTGCATAGATATACCGAAGTTAATTTTATCACCTTCCTATCTGGGCATGTAGGATGTCTTCAACATTTTGCAAATAGAAACAACATTGCATAAGTGCACTCCTAATGTGGAAGCCTTCTGAGGTTTTTAAATAAATATCTTCTGGGGCACCCGGGTGGCTCAGTTGGTTAAGCATCTGACATTGGCTCAGGTCATGATCTCACGATTCCGTTCGTCTCACGGTTCCGTTCGTGGGTTTGAGCCCCCGCATCAGGCTCTGGGCTGACAGCTCAGAGCCTGGAGCCTGCTTTGCATTCTGTGTCTCCCCCTCTCTCTGCCCCTCCACTGCTTGCACTCTGTCTTTCTCAAAAAGTAAATAAACATTAAAAATTTTTTAAAAAAATAAGTATCTCTTCTCTTTTCTCCCCTCCATTCTCTTTATTATATTATTAGGTTAGCATTCCTTGAGCCTAGGCTGCGTGGTGGTGTCAAACAGCAGTGCACAGTCCTCAGATTATTGTTCCCAATAGACAATTCTCTGGGGAAAATTGGGCTTTCATAGACTCCTCAGCCCACCAATCATATACCGATAAACTACAGCGTATCAACGACAGCAGTATTTGTTTTTATTATACTGTATTTGTCATATTATATCACTATTACTTAAATAATGTTTACATATTTATTATTAAAATGTGTTCATGCTGGGGCGCCTGGGTGGCTTAGTCAGTTAAGCGTCCGACTTTCTCTTGGGTCATGATCTCGCGGTTCGTGGGTTCGAGCCCCGCGTCGGGCTCTGTGCTGACTGCCAGCTCAGAGCCTGGAGCCTGTTTCAGTCTGTGACTCCCTCTCTCTCTGACCCTCCCCTGCTCACGCTGTCTCTCTCTCTCTCCTAGAAATAAATAAAACATTAAAAAAAAAATTAAAATGTGTTCATGCTGTCACCAAGGGTGAGTAATTTTAGTTTTGCTGATGGTGAGTGTGACCCCGAGTAAGTCACTTAACTTCTCTGTGCCTCAGCTTCCTCATCCACAAAATGGAAATAATAATTGTGCATCTCCACTAGGCTATCTCAACCCTAACGCATCCAAGAGCAAAATTCCCGATTCTCATGTATTCCCACTCCCTCACCGTACCCACTTCTTCCTCAGTTTCCCCAGCTCAGTGAATGGCAACTTCATCAAGTGCTCACAGAAAAGCCGTGGGATCATCAGACTCTTTTTCTCACACCCGCATCTGATCCATCTGCAACTCCTGGACTGTAACTGTCTTTCTCACCTTTCTTGTTTCCGCTTTTGCTGCCCTACACCATATCCTCCATAAATAGCCTTGACCGTGCTTTCATAACCAAATCTTTTAGAGTTATTCTTCTGCCCATAACCCTTTAGTGGCTCCCCGTCTCCCTCAGAAAAAAAGTCAGAGAGCTGGCATTCCCTGGTGTTCTCTGACCCCATCTCCGACCCATCTTGCTCCACACTCACTGCCTTGCAGCTGAGCCAGTGTCCTTGCTCTTCCAGAACTGGACACTCTTGCACCTCAGGACCTTTGCAGCAGCTATGCCTTCTGCCTAGAGAGTTCTGGCCTTAGATTTCCCCATGACTCACTTCCTTATCCCCTTTAGCTCTTCTCTGAAAGCCTTCTCTGACTCCCCTCTTCAAAACGGCAAGCCCCAAACTTGGCATTCCACACTCTTTTCCCGCTCTAGTCTTCCTCCACAGCCCTTCCTACCGCCAACACATTATCTTCCATTGCTTGTTTATTTTTACAAAATAACAGACCCTCCAAGGAGAATGTAAGCTCCATGGGGGTAGGTACTTTAGTTTTGCTTGCCTGTATATCCTCTGCTGCTCAAAAAGGTTCTTGGCACGCGGGACATACTCAGTAATCACATGTGTGTTGAGGGTTCCCAAGACCGCTCCCCGGTTTGCTGATTCACCAGGAGGACTGGTAGAACTCAGCAGACAGTGTCTGCCCAGCTAAGACTGAGCACAGCAGCCAAGGGGACACTCAGCAATGCAAAGCCCAGGGAACCCAGACCCAAGATTCCCAGCATCTCCACCCATCCTTCAGACGCACAGCTGAGCTTAATTCCCCCAGCGGTGAGACGTCACAGCACATGTGTTATGTTGTCTACCAGGAAATTTCACTGCAGACTCGGTGCCCAGGGTTTCAATTGTGGTTTGGTCCCATACACACCCTCTGCCTGGCAGGTTCTAAAGTTTCAGACTCCCCAAAGGAAAGCAGGTGTTCGGCATAAATCATGCTGTTTTCATAAGAAGTGTGGGCACAGAGTCATTCTTATCTGTTCCGGGAATGGGAGGGGACCCTCTCCAAATCCAAATTCCCAGATGTCATCCAAAGACCCACCTTGCAAGCAGGTCTTTCTAAAGGTAGCAGCCTCAGGCCTGCAGCAGAAAACCTTTTATGCACAGTATATTTTTTAAAAATTGTCGCTTTTTAATTGACAAAAATGAAGCACCTCGGAGCTCAAGAACAAGGTAAGATCTATTAAAGAAAATAACGTTTCTTTCTTTGCACATTGGATTCCTGCTGTATACATTTTGACCTTACTTACACACATTAACACATTAACGCAGTCTACAATTTTTTTTGAAAGAGAAGAGCATGGAAATGGGGAAGAAGGGCAAAGGGAGAGAAAAGAATCTCAAGCAGGCTCCACACTCAGCGTGGAGCCCAACGTGGGGCTCGATCTCACGACCCTGGGATCAGGACCAGAGCTGAAATCAAGAGTCGGATGCTCAACTGACTGAGCCAACTAGGCACCCCACAGTCTGCACATTTTTCACATAGCCTGGCACAGAAAGAAAATATGGTTAGAGGCTCACATGTTGTTTGGATTCTATGCATTGCAGGGTCTGCTTCTGATGAAGCTAGTGTGTATGAGAGGGGGTCTGTGACAGCCTTTACGATAATTAATTCATTTATTTACTTACTTTGGTTTTTGGTTCTCCAGTACTGAACACCCCACAAAGTATCTAGTGTATACAAGAACGGCATGAATATATTGCATGTTGCCTACATGATACCACCATCAGTGCTAGAAATGGTTCCACGTACAGGCATGTGAGTAAAATTCAACTCAACTTAATAAATGTGACTTGCGGCGGGTACTGATCACAACCTTAAGGTTAGTATTATAGCTGTGGTGAGAAACAGGGTTTTTTTTTTCTTTATTCCATCTTATTTAGGTATGTTGGAATTGTAAGTAAATAGTTGGCATGTACTGCTCTTTTTTTGCTTAAGTTAAAAGAAGATGGGGGGACACACACATGTGCGTGTGCACACCGCCCCAAACCGTCTGGAGTTGTGTAGGGTTGAGGGAAGTGGGTCCCTACATCTCCAAACCTGCGGTGACTTACCACAGCCTTCTTCTTTTTTTTTTTAATGTTTTATTTATTTCTAGGAGAGAGAGAGACAGCGTGAGCAGGGGAGGGTCAGAGAGAGAGGGAGTCACAGACTGTGAAACAGGATCCAGGCTCTGAGCTGGCATTCAGCACAGAGCCCGACACGGGGCTCGAACCCACGAACCGCGAGATCATGACCTAAGTGAAAGTCGGACGCTTAACCGACTAAGCCACGCAGGCACCCCACCACAGCCTTCTTAAATGTGAGGCCTTCCTAATAATATGGAGACCGTGGGCAACCTTCTTGGGACAAAATCTCCTAGGAAACTCAGGCCAAATCATTTTAGAGCTTGTGAAACCAGCAGAAGCAAGGCCGGTTTACTGGGGTCAATGAAAGAGGTGGAGATTTAAGAAGAGTGTTTAGTGTCTTGATTTCAATATGGTATCTTGTGGTTTTAGACCTTTGCCCATTGATGCTACTGTCATATAAATATTAGGTGCTTTGCCTGACATATATTTAGAGCATAATTTAAGTAGAGCATGGTAATTTGCTCTAACTTCATTTTTTTAAATGTATATTCATTTTTGAGAGACAGAGAGAGACATAGCATGAGCAGGGAAGGGGCAGAGAGAGGGAGACACAGAATCTGAAGCAGGCTCCAGGCTCTGAGCTGTCATCACAGGGCCCGATGTGGGGCTTGAACCCATAAACTGTGAGATCATGACCTGAGCCAAAGTCAGATGCTCAACTGACTGAGCCACCCAGGTGCCCCAATTCGCTCTAATTTGTGATGAAAATTTGAGTGGCTTTTATACATACACATGAACATTCACATACACACGTGTGCATACATACCTACGTGTGTGTATTAACCTCCGTGACTGTTTAAAAATGTCTACTTACTACTACCTTGTTGAAAGCTCCAAAATTTATGATAGGAGAGAGTAAAACATTCCAAAAGTGTTAACTCTTTCTCATGCAGACAAACCCAACCCTGGGTCACAATTGTTACCTGCTAGCTGACATAGTTGTTAACAATGTTTTATTTATTTTTATTTATTATTTATATTTCTGAGAGAGAGAGAGAGAGAGAGAGAGAGAGAAAATGAATCTTAAGCAAGCTCCACACTCAGCACAGAGTGTGACATGGATTTCAATCCCACAAACCAGATCATGACCGGAGCTGAAACAAGAGTTGGACACTCAACCGAGTCAGGTACCTTAACAATATTCTAATGTTCAAAAGTAAAAAGGAAGAAGAAAGGAGGAAGAAAAACACTGTGCAAACATACAAATATGTAGAGTTCCGCATTTCTGATCCGAGGGGCTGTCCCTCTACAACATTATTGTGGAAGCTCCTCTCTTCGAAAATTGACTCAACGAGCAACAGAAACTTGGAAAGTCTATTTCTAGATGTAAGACTTGAAAATGAAATGCCACACATTTTTTCCAGGCTGCAGTATAATTAGGTATTCCTAGAGTTTTAGAGCAGAGGCTCAACTTGAGGGGCCCAGACATAATTTCTCATTATTCTGGCTGGAAAGCCAGGTCTACGAGTTGAAAGGCACTTGTCTAAGATCCACACGAGTTTGAGGCCACTGGAAGAAGCCATGGCTCCCACGTCTAGAATTGTCTCCATGATATCCAACTGCTTCCTTCTGTCTCCTCAGAAGGAGTCCAGGCCTTCATTACCTACCATATATGCAATTGTATAGGAGTTTCTGAATTAACTTAGCTTTCATCAGAAGGTGATCTTGATGCCTCTTAAGCTGAAGTGGTTAGGCTTTCCTACGTGATGTACCTACATCAGGTGGTACCCAAAAGGAAACAGCTGAGGAAAGCGTGCCTTTGTTGATCTTGCCATGGAAATTGGTATAGTAAGACCTTGGTTAGCGAGCATAATTCGTTGTGGAAACACACTTGTCATCCAAAGTGCTCGTATATTAAAGCGGCTTCAAGAACCATTGGCTCAGTTGTGACCATGTGATGTTAGGCATCACCGTACGACTCATTATTACAAGATATCGCTCGTTCATCAAGTTAACATTTATTAGAAGTGTTTGCTCGTCCTGGAGAAACCCTTGCAAAACAAGTTACTCACCGTGCAAGGTGTTACTGCACTCTCTAAAAGTCCATTGCAACTCTAAAAACGTTGACGTTGACTGCGTGTCTGGATAGAAGAATCCCGAGATTTGGCCGGGGGTGGGCCTGCATTTTTCTCAAACAAATACCACCTTGTGACAGACTCCTTTCCTTTAGTGGGGAGACTATCCTGATCTAGCTGAAGCTGGTAAGCCTAACGTATACAGCCGGCCGGGCAGCCTGAATCTAGGGCAGTAGTTTAAATTTAGTTGCAAATGCTATATTAAAACCCGACGAGTGTTTTTAGCGTGTAGCAATGTATTCTTAAAAGACTGGTGGATTGCTTATGCCTGGGGATTCTCAGCGACAGATGACTTCATAAATGAGGAGAATTAGTGGCCCTCTCTCTCCAAGACAGACTGTGGTGATAAAGCTGTCGCCCACTCTGAGCCGCTGTGAGGCACCTACCGATACCTGTTGCAGGGGTGCTGAGATGTGCCTGCTGGCCTTCACACGGTCCCCCCTCCCGCCCTCCACATGCTCAGTGGCTCTACTAAAACAAGTCTCCTCTCTGAGTACAGCCTTAGCAGCTTAGTGGTAAGTAAACCTATTCTTTTTTTTTTTTTTTTTTACAAATAGTTTATTGTCAAGTTGGTTTCCATATAACACCCAGTGCTCATCCCCACAAGTGCCCTCCTCCATGCCCATCTCCCCCCGCCGCTATCCATCAGTCCTCAGTTTGTTCTTAGCATTCAAGAGTCTCTTGTGATTTGCCTCCCTCCTTCTCCCCCACTATTTCCCCCCTTCTTCTCCCCCACGGTCCTCCGTTAAGTTCCTCCTAATCCTCCTATATGTGAAAACATATGGTATCTGTCCATCTCTGCCTGATTTATTTCGCTCAGCATAACACACTCAAGGTCCATCCATGTTGCTACACATGGCCAGATTTCATTGTTTTTCATTGCCATGTAGTATTCCATGGTATAGATAAACCACATCTTCTTGATCCATTCGTCCGTGGATGGACACTTAGGCTCTTTCCATGTTTTAGCTATTGTGGAGAGTGCTGCTATGAACATTGGGGTACATGTGCTCCTATGCATCAGCATTTCTGTATCCCTTGGGTAAATTCCTAGCAGTGCTATTGCTGGGTCATAGGGGAGTTCTATTGTTAATTTTTTGAGGAACGTCCACACTGTTTTCCAGAGGGGCTGCACCAGTTTACATTCCCACCAACAGTGTAGGAGGGTGCCCATTTCTCCACATCCTCGCCAGCATCTAGAGTTCTCTGATTCGCTCATTTTAGCCACTCTGACTGGCTTGAGGTGGTATCTCAGTGTGGTTTTGGTTTGTATTCCCTAATGAGGAGGGATGCTGAGCATTATTTCATGTGTCTGTTGGCAATCTGGATGTCCTCTTTGGAGAAGTGTCTGTTCATATCTTCTGCCCATTTCTTCACTGGGTTGTTTGTTTTTCGGGTGTGGAGTTTGGCGAGTTCCTTATAGATTTTGGATATTAACCCTTTATCTGATACGTCATTTGCAACTATTTTTTCCCATTCCGTTGGTTGCTTATTAGCTTTATGGATTGTTTCCTTTGCCGTGCAGAAGCTTTTAATCTTGATGAGGTCCCAATAGTTAATTTGCTCTTGATTCCTTTGTTTTTGGGGATGTGTCAAGTAAGAAATTGCTGTGGTGGAGGTCAAGGAGGTTGTTTCCTGCTTTCTCCTCTAGGGTTTTGATGGTTTCCTGTCTCACGTTCAGGTCCTTTATCCATTTTGAGTTTATTGTTGTGTATGGTGTGAGGAAATGATCTAGTTTCATTCTTCTGCATGTTGCTGTCCAGTTCTTAAACCTACTCTTAACTCTACCTGTGAAATGGGACCATTCGTCTTTAATGACACAGGCAGGGTCTACGTGGTTTATAAATAAGCCCCTGAATTCATGTAAGGATCACTCCTATCCTCCTCCTTCCCCCATCACATCAGGTTAGTACGTTTGCAACACATGATTGTCATAATACAATACTTCATGGATGTGATGTTCAGCTAGAGTCAGCAATAAGACAGAACTCAGTACGGAGAACTTTCCTTCTTCAGGCAAATTGAGACCTACTCACCTTGCAGGCCACAAGAAAGTTGTGCTCTTACTGGATTTCCTCCCCAGGACCCGAAGGATTCAACAAAATTCTCACTATCATTGTAGTTGTACCCATAACCAATGATTCCCAGTCTACTTAAGAAAATTAACATCCCCAAATGCTGAAATCAACAGTGGCTGGAGCAGAGGAGAAACTTCTTGTCCGCTCTTACTCCATCAGTCACTGCTTTGAATTCGCCAGCAATAAAAGTCAGTCCTCACTGGAAAAGACTGTGTCGTGTACCAGCTGGAATGGCAAGTCACCAAACCTTGAGCGGGGACACTCGAACATGCACTGATAGAAATCAGGTCACAATGTGATCACACTCCTTGTCCCCATGCTCCAGAGACCCACGGCCAATAGCACACACTGAGCCTCAGAAAGATGCCTGGCTAAGAAACTTACCCTGTGCTTTCTCAGACATCTGACAGAACATCTGTCGGGGACGAGGCCAGCGAGATGACCGTTTAGTCTGTTCTTTTCCATTTACCATACAGAAAATAAAAATAGAAATGACCGCACAGTATGTTTTTGTGATCTGTGTGCTTGTACCACAAGTTTTGACTGATAATATTTGTCATTTTATGCCTGCCAAAGAAAAATATTCTCCCGCCCTTTAAAACACTGTAATGGAAAACATTCTCATAATGAATAAATAGAAAGAATTCATCTCCATGTATCACATGTTAGCCTGAAGGCAATGATGAATTAAGATATCGTCTAAAACTCACCTTGGAATGGTTCCCCTCATTAGCTACCATCTACCTAATTATATATATATATATATACATATATATATACACACACATATACATATACATATGTATATATATATATATTCAGAAGCTTCTCAGTGTCTAGATTTTAAATGCTTGTTAAAAATGCTTATTTAAAATCTTTATTCTTTCTCAACATGCTAAACTTTAGTCAATGCTTCCTTAGCCACAAATGTCAGCAGTATATTAGATTAAAAAAGAAAACACAGGACACCTGGGTGGCTCAGTCGGTTAAGCGTCCGACCTCGGCTCAGGTCATGATCTCGCGGTCTGTGAGTTTGAGCCCCGCATTGGGCTCTGTGCTGACAGCTCAGAGCCTGGAGCCTTCTTCTGGTTCGTTCTCTCTCTCTCTCTCTCTCTCTCTCTCTCTCTCTCTCTCTCTCTCCCTCACCCCCATCTCCTGCTCACACTCTGTCTCTCTCTCTCAAAATAAATAAACATTAAAAAAATTTAAAAGACAAAACAATGCAGTTTTTTTCTTTTTAAAAAAGTTTTTATTTAAATTCCAATTAGTTAACATACAGTGTAGTATTAGTTTCACATGTACAACATAGTGATTCAACAGAAAATAATTCAGCTTTAAGACAATTCTAGCCTCCTAATTTAGAACAATGTTTTTAAAAGGGAAGATATTCTGTACTTTCAGATGTTTAATTATTTGTTCTTACTAGAGTCATCGTTTTATTTCTTTGTAAGTTTTATCATACAAATACCGTACCCATAATAGCCTGCCTTCCTGTGTAACTTATAGATCAAGGATTTGATAGTCTGCCTTTGGACATTTCATGTCCGCATAAACATGTAACAATCTATCTAATGATCTAAGGAAAGCTAAAATGTTATATTTTCAATTGCACTTAACATTTTCTTGCTTGATCTAACATTTGTGTGCTAATCACCCTGATGCCATATGAAAGATCTCTGAGCATTTAGGGAAAACTAACTTAAGAATTTCTTGGAGTAGATTTGGAACATGTTATAGACTGAATGTTTGCGTCTCCTCCAAAATTCATATTTTGAAATCTTAAACCCCAACGATGGTATTAGAAGGTGGAGCATTTGAGAGGTATTTAGGGCTTGAGGGTAGAGCCCTCATGAGTGGGATTAAGGCTCTGTGAAAGATCCCAGAGACTTCTGTCCCTTCCACCATGTGGAGACGCAATGAAAAGAGGCATCTGACCTAGGATGAGTCCTCGCCAGACACTGAATCTACTAGCACCTTGACCGTGGACTTCCCAGCCTTTAGAATTGTGAGAAATATATGTCTGTTCTTTATAAACCTCTTCAACTATGGTATTTTTCTTGCAGCAGCTGGAATGGACTAAGTAGAGCAACATCAAAATTTATCTCTTACCTCTTGCTGTCATGGCTAACATATCTCCACCAAAGCTTTGGCTCTGACTTTCTTCTTTCATTTGATAGCGACGGTTAAGACCTTTAACCAGCCAGACTTCACACACCTGTTGGTCTTCTGTTGAACTTTCAGCCTCAGCTTTGAAGTGAGATTGACCTGCAGCTATATTATCTATTGGCTTTAATCTTTGGCCGGATGACTTCGCACTTGCACTTAAGATCAGATTTTGTTGTCCAACTGGGCTGAAAGGTTGGTATTGATTACACCTTCATTTGGTCAAAGTGTTTTGATGTGAATATGGCCCTTCCGAAAGGCCCTAAGCAATTTAAAAAAAACCCAATAAGATACTGATGGGAAATACAAGTGCACTACTCCTTCCAAAGAAACCCATGCTATTTGCCTTTTATTCTTCTCCCGATTTTACAAAGGAAGGCCGAACAGTTATATTCAAGCCAATGATACGGACACCATAGCTTCCTTTCCTCTGATTATCTGTAAGATAAAATCATTTTCACAACAATCAAATAGGCATTTATAATAGTGCCTAAAGTGAATTGGGAGAGGTGAGCCCCTTTATTTTCATGTATTTTAAGACAACTTGTCAGTGAGGGTTACTACTGCAGGCTTTTGGGTCATTACTGATCTGGATAAAATTTATACAGCTGCTACAGGCACCCGGTATTCATCCCGAAATCTTGATGTGTGCTCACAATTCAGACTTGAGATTTCAGAATCTTGAAGTGATTCTGTTATTTTAAATAATTAAAAAGACTTTAAATTATGTATGCAAATATTTTGATATTTTTAATGCCCTGGGTGTCTTTCTTTCCACATGTTATTTCTCAGACAGGCATAGAAGAGTTCTTTTTAAAAGATTTTTTTAATGTTATTTCTTTTTCAGAGAGAAAGAGACAAGGTGCAAGTGGGGGAGAGGCTGAGAGAGAGGGAGACACAGACTCCGAAGCAGGCTCCGGGCTCTAGGCTGTCATCACAGAGTCCGATGCGGGGCTCAAAACTGATGGACTGCGAGATCATAACCAGAGCTGAAGTTGGATGCTTAACCGACGGAGCCACCCAGATGCCCCAGACACAGATGAGTTTTACAGAGAAGAGGAAAATCAAAGAATTGAGGTGTGGCAATGGGCATCAACCTTTGGGGGTTGACAAGCATACCAGGAAGTGTTCCCCGTTCTGACCTGAAGCTAGAGTGTTAATTCAGATACTGGAGCAGGTCTTGATAACAGCACCCTGTGGCGAACCCTTTGATCTTCTCCCTACTGGAATGGGGCAACATTGGAAGAAGACAGCATCTTTCATGAGGACAGTTTCCTATCCCTCAGGGCAGCAGAGATTCCAATATGCTCCTTCATTTTCATGCTGTGAGTCAAGACAGAGAACCAAGGGAAGAAGACATAGAGATGGCCTGTGGGGAACACAGGGTCCTCTGCTTCAGAACTTGTTGAGAGAAAAACAGGGAAATAAGCTCTTACCCAAGATTCTGTCAAGCACTGCTCTAATTTTAGAGGAACTGGCCCAAGTGATGCTTAGCATAGACTAACTGACCTCAAGTTTTCTGTGGGGCATGCTCTCTCTTCGCTGCTATGCCTTTGCCAAGGCACAGGTTGGAGGACATTCCACTAAAGGACATCAAACACTGAAAAGAAACAACTGTCACTTTGTCAGTCTATGTTGCAGTTTGAATGGTGTCCTCAAGAAGATACACTGAAGTCCTCATCCCGAGAAACTGTGAATGTGGCCTTATTTGGAAAAAGAGTTCTTGCAAATGTAATTGAGTTGAGTTCTTCCTCGGCTGGGGAGGCTTCTATTCCAGTGACTGGTATCTTTAAAAGAAGAGCGCGTACACACACACACACACACACACACACACACACACACAAGAGAACGCCTTCTAACAGATGGAGACAGAGAGTGAAGTGATGTTCCCACAAACCAAGGAAAGCTGAGGATGCCAGCGACCACCGGAAAGCAGGAGAGAAGCAAGAGACTGATTCTCTCTAGAGCCTGTGGTAGAAACCAGCCCCGTCACACATCTTGATTTCAGACTTCTAGTTTCCAAGACCATGAGAGAATGAAGGTCTGTTATTTTTAGCCACCCAGTTTGTGGTGTTCCGTTATAGGTGCCACAGGAAACGGATACACCCCAGCACACAGCGAGAGAGTAGCCACTTCAGCTTTTCCTCGCCACTTCCATAGAACAGCGGCTGGACAACAGGGAGCTTCAGGGTCTCTCTTCTGCTTAAAGAGCGCAGAGTGGGGCTTGGGCTCTCGAGTGTGTGAGCTTGAGTCATCACCACAGCAGCAGGGCCACCTCCCATTGAGAGCTGGCCGCATGCTTGGCTCTGTGTGAAGGGTTCTACGTGTTACTTAAGTCAACAGCCCTGTGAAGCTGCCTGCATCTCACAGAGGAGGAATCCGGGCTCCGATTCAGTGACTTGCCCACGTCCCGGAGCTCACACGTGGGCAAGGGGGGAGAGGGACTCTGGCTCTGCTCCTCCAGAGAGCTCTGCCCTCTTCTGAGCAACCATACCAGAATTTTCGATGCCTTGTCACTGAGAGGTACAAGGAGGTGGTCTCTGAGGATAGCAGTCTGTGACCGAAAAGAATGAAATCCTGCCATTTGCAACAACGCGGTTGGAACTAGAAGGTATTATGCTAAGCGAAACAAGTCAGTCAGAGAAAGACAAATATCATATGATTTCACGCATATGTGTAATTTGAGAAACACAACAGATGAACAGAGGGGACGGGAAGTAAAAATAAGATTAAAAACACAGAAGGAGGCAAACCATAAGAGACTCTTAAATACAGAGAATAAACTGCAGGTTGCTGGAGGGAAGGTGGGTGGGGGGATGGGCTAAATGGGTGATGGGCATTAGGGAGGCCCCTTGCTGGGATGAATGCTGGGTGTCGTAGGTAAGTGATGAATCACTAAATGGTACTCCTGAAACCATTATTACACTATATGTTAACTAGCTTGGATTTAAATAAAATTAAAAACAAAAACATTGGCCTTAACTCCGTGTTTTAAGGGAACTACAGAGAAAATGGAAAGGTAATAAAGGAAACTAGTTGTGGAATTAAAAAAAAAGAGTAAGGAGGGGCGCCTGGGTGGCTTAGTCGGTTAAGCATCCGACTTTCGCTCAGGTCATGATCTCGCGGTTCATGGGTTCGAGCCCCGCGTCGGGCTCTGTGCTGACTGCCAGCTCAGAGCCTGGAGCCTGTTTCAGCCTGTGACTCCCTCTCTCTCTGACCCTCCCCTGCTCACGCTGTCTCTCTCTCTCTCCTAGAAATAATAAATTAAAAAAAAAAAATTTATAAAAAAAAAAAAAAAAAGAGTAAGGAAAAGACAGACAGCAGTGGTGACATTTTTACATTTCTTTCTTTTGGTGACATTTTAAATGACATATTAAATTTGCTGTGAAACATGAAGGATTTAGCTGTAAAAACGAAAACTAATAAAACCAATGAGCCAGGAGGCTATCTAGTCAGTGATGGCATGTAGGACAAATAAGTCTAAAACCACCTTGAACAAGTTGGGAGGTTCTGACTTGCTATAGTGAAATGGCCTTGTTCCTCTCACAAAGTCCCTGGTGTGTCCTGACGGAGCAACTAACGTGATTCATGTTCAAGAAATGCTTTTGATTCATAGGATGGCCAAATAAAGCCATGAAATAAAAGCTGTATGTACTGATATAAAGATAGTACGTCGACAAGCTTTTATAAAAAGTAACTGGCCCCGCACAGCGAGAGCTTGTAGATTATACCTCTGAGTTTCCATGCATATATATGGGATACCTACTGTGTATTTAATTAAGCATGTACTCAAGCCTTGTGCACAAGTCATAGATGAAGCTTTACTTATATTTGAAGTGCCCATAATCTGAACAAACCTGTAAAATATGTTAAAGCTCAGAACTGTGGGGAAACCTTGAGCTACTCTGAGTTACCTCTCTTCGGTCTCACTGTAATCCCCGGCTGACCACATTCTGTGGAAGGAACAAGTGGTTTGTCAGCATTCATCTGAGTAGCCTCTGGAATAGACATGTGGCAGAATTTTTGGGCTGTTCCTCCCAAATTGTCTTCCTCCTCTTCCTGGATGGACTGCTGGACTACCTTTCCCAGCCTCCCTTGCAGCTAGGTGGGTCCCTGTGACTGAGTTCTAACCCTTGGGGTAGGGGTGGAAGTAATAGGTGCCATTCCAGCCACAGTTTTTAAGTGGATGTTTCCCTTCCAACTTCTTTCCTTTTTCCCACATGGGTCGAGTCCAAGAAATGCCTTAGAGGGTGGTGGGCTAAATACAGAAGGAACTTGGGTCCCTGAGTCACCAGGCAGAGGAGAACCATGCACCAAATAGGAGAACCCACTTCAGACAGCTCAACGGACAGTGAGCAGGGAGCACGCATCTATTGTGTTAAGCCACTGATGTTTGGGGACTGTTTAACATTTATCTTGATCATAATATAGCTCCTGCAAGTGTAGTCCACCAATTGATGCTGATTGATGAACCATTTATTATTAGTGACCAAGAAAAGAAGTATAGAAGTCCGTGAGGAAACGTTAACACGCTTTTATAGCAATTTGACACCGTTACCTCGAAGTGGGTGATGAGTGGATTCATTGCACTGAACAGAGTATAACCCATGTGAGTACTTAGGAAATCACGTGGTGAGTTGCATATGGTATAAGCAACATACTGCCACGTGCAGTGGGTGGAATCACAAATCGTGTTTCACACATTGGAAATAAAAAAGGAAAAGCTCGTTCTTTCCTACAACTGTGCGAGAAACACCAGTCTTGACTATCATGGTCGGTGAAAGCCGCTATCTGAAACATTGGCAGGTTTACCCTGACTTTTTGCTTTGCAAACTGCATTAGCCAGTGGTTGCTGGAAGGCTCGCCAATCCTCCTTTCCAAATATCTACTGAATGTATATTCTCTCTTCTCCGGCCTTAGCTTAGGCCTCAACCTCTTTGACATAGACCATTACTGATTGCCTCTCTGCTTCTTCCCCTTCTAATGCAGGCCCCCAGACTGTCACCAGACCGACGTTTCGGAATGAACATCTGACCAGACCATGTCTTACTTGAAAACATTCCGTAGCTTCCATTGCTTCAAAAGTACCTTTGACTTAAGGTTGGGTATTAACTAAAACTTCAGCCTCATTTATTGCTACTCTCTCCTTTGCAAACTGTGTTTCAGTGAGAGAGGATGTTTCATAAATGTGCCACGCTGAATCATGTGTCTATTTACTGGAGCATGTGCCTGTCTCTGTCTAGAATCTCTTCTTTCCTGCCCTCTAAAGTCCAGTGGAAAAAACGACTCATTCTTTGAAATAGGTTGAACGAGCCAAAGGTCTTCTCTGAGAAATTTCTCCCAAAGAGAATTAAGCAATCTTTACTTTGTACTACTCTTTAAAAAAAAAAAAAGTTTATCGGATGGCTGGGTGGCTTAGTCGGTTAAGCGTCCGACTTTCACTTAGATCATGATCTCACGGTTCGTGGGTTCGAGCCCCGCGTCGGGCTCTGTGCTGACTGCCAGCTCAGAGCCTGGAGCCTGTTTCAGTCTGTGACTCCCTCTCTCTGACCCTCCCCTGCTCACACTGTCTCTCTCTCTCCTAGAAATAAATAAAAATATTTTTTAAAAAAGTTTATTTATTTTTGAGGTAGAGAGGGCGCACATGCAAGTGAGGGAGGGGCAGAGACAGAGGGGGACAGAGGATCTGAAGCAGGCTTTGTGCTAATAGCAGTGAACTGGATGTGGGGCTCCAACTCAAGAACCAGGAGATCATGACCTGAGCCAAAGTCAGACATGTTCAACTGAATGAGCCACTCAGATGCCCCCTGTGCTACTTATATATATAAAAATATAAATATAATATATCTTTCCATTATTTCACTTGTCATTTAGAATTTTGAAAAACTATTCTGCATTTCAACTATGGTGCTGGGTATGGGGTCTGGCCCACAGAAGGGAATCTGTCAATGGTGAATGAATGAATGAATGAATGAATGAATGAATGAATGAATGAATGATGTCATAAATAACTGGACTAATTGGGTGATTTTGCCCTTTGCCCTCACTGTTGCTATTGAAAATCCTTTTCAGCCCGTGTGACATCAACTTTTATCCAACTTGTACTGTGAATGTAACCACACAGGTAGAATGGCTTTCCTTGCCACTTTTATTCATGCTTTTATGCTTTGGATTTATGAACACATTAAGTGAGCTTTGAAGGTCTTTTAAAGATCTATGCTAGCCAACATTCCTGCTACTAATGGATTAATATATATATTATATATATATATATATATATATATATATATATATATATATATATATGGCTTTTGCCTCTCTCTGAAAAAAAAAAAAATCTGCATGTAGGAATAAGTAAGGGGGCATCTACAGTTAAGAGCCAGGACACGATCTCAACTCAGTTCTTAACACCTGGCTTTTGGAAGGCTTCTGTATCGAGGACAACCTAAGACCCCTTCCTCTCCCCTTTTCTGGAAAAGCTCACAAGGGAAGTTAGTTAGGTCTTTGTAATTACAGGTCAACAAACATATAAAATAAACTCTAGCACGTATTTTGAAACCAAAGTCAAGCCTACATTTTGAAATCAAGGGTAATAAGCAAGGTGAGATCTCTATCTGTAAAAAGACTCAGGCATACTTTTAAAAGAAAGGGAGCCATGGTATTTGTTGAAGAATAAAGGGGCTGTGACCTTGAGAAAGTAAAATATCAGGAATATTTTTGGTAATTGTGTTTTCAACACTTAGACTACATAATGGTGTTATCAAGTTATTTTGATTCTGGAGGGGCTGTTTTTTCTCATCACCCTGCCCCTGGGTGTGCAAATTTACACACTTAATATCTGTAGAGTCATGGAGCTCTGATCATACCTTTCCAGGATTCTAATCATTCACCATCAAGTGTAAGAGACCCTTGAGGAATGTAGTCAAGGTGAGAAAAGGGAAGGAGGACCTTCCACTAAGGGAGCAGCAAACTATTTGCACCCTGCAGAGGGTATTAGCCGGGTAACTTCCCGGTTCATGGGAAAGCCCTGAGGTGTGTATTCTGCCTCCCTACACAGATCTTCACTGTTTGGTTGTGATTTGAGTCCAGCCATGGCAGCGGGGGTGGGGGGTGAGGGGCATGCCACCTTACCTCTTAGTCTGAAGCTACCACAAAGCTGTGTAGGGGGCCTCTAGGCTTTCTTCTTCTTTTTAAAAAAATGTTTATTTATTTATTTTGAGTGAGAGAGCATGTGCTAGTGGGGAAGGAGCAGAAAGAGATAGAGAGAGAGAGAGAGAGAGCTTCCCAGACTTAGGACTCGATCTCACAAACCGTGAGATTATGACCCGAGCTGACACCAAGAGTTGGATGCTTAACTGACTGAGTCTCCCAGACACCCCTAGGCTTTCTGAGGTTTTAAGTAATTCCCCAGATTTGCACAATTCAACCTCAGCTTTAATGAAGAAAACTTTAATGAAGCTATTTTACATGTATTTCAGTGTCAATATCTGAGGTACAGGACATCATAAACCAATTGATATTGACCTCACAGATTACTAAAAATTATTCTAAGTCCATATTATATTTTTAGTACAGTTTGTCAACCCCTTAATGGTGGCATGTGTGTAAGTTTATCTCCCCAAGTGGAGGGTAATAAATAAGTCTATTTATACCAAGGACCAGACTGTGGTGTTGTTTTTTTTTTTAATAGTTTGGAATACTAGCCTCATCTTATTGTGATAGCAATTTGGTTGTGGTCTTGTGGCTTATTATCACAGGGTCTCTGGAAGTAGTGTGGGGTTGATTCACAGCAAGATGCATGTGTCTCTGAGGATGGTAAAGGTCAAGAGAATTTCATAGGGCACAGCCCACTGTGAGCGAGGTGGCTTTTTTCCAGAATCTCGGTAGCCACAATTTCCTGGCCAGTATGGCTATGTTGGGGGGAGTCCAGCATTAGCTTGGAAGCCCACACTTGGGCATAGAAAGGACTTGGAATAGATGTGATCATTGATGATGACAGCAAGGGCCCTCCAGCTACTGGACAATGAGAGCTGAGAGAGGACTAAAGCCTGATCTGACCTCCAGTGCCCTTTGAAATGTAGCCCGTATTTTCATCATCACACCTTGAAGGGCCTCAGGCCATCTGTGACCTATTTTCTTCCATACTGATCTCTATTAGTAGAGATTTGGTTGGAAAGTTGTCTGGATTCTCCTTTGTGACGCTAAGGTGGTGCTTAACTTATTTACAGTTGCTTTGTGTATGATTCTTCAAGTTCAAGAACAGAGTGATCACCTTCTCCTCTGCTGGATTCCAATTAAACACAGGACCTGTTCTATCTACCACCAGGAGCCCGCAGCTCCCACTCAAGTTCATAGGTCCCAAGATACATAAACATCATTCTCTTCTACCTCTATGCCTTTGAACCTGATGGCATCCCAAGAGACGCCATTTTTAAAGATCTTGGAACCTGATGGGCTCTTGCATTCTTTCCCATTTTTAGGATCACACAACACTTAAAGACGTTAAAATTATATTCAATTGAATGTTGGATTCTTTACATGGCTTTGTGTGACTTGAGGTCACAACTTACTGGAGTCATTCTATCAATAATTCCACTGAGTCAGAAACATCATCGAAGAGATGAGTTTGCATTTGCTAGTTTCTGTTTCTTCCACTGATACATAAATAAATCAATGATACCAATATGATTAAATAACAAAAGTTAACAGGAATGTTAGTTTGGGCAATACAAACTTTTAGAGGTTACAGAGAGTTCAACAATGATAATTTCACCCGCTTGATCAAATACATTTATATTATAAGGTGACATATTTTGAATGGGAAGGTTAAGGTCTTTGTTTTCAGCCTTAGAATTTAAATGGGAGGATCCACCTTTGCCTGAAAGTAGAGGAAATGCAAGTGTCTTCTAGCCATCCCCATCCAGACTAGTTGGACCCAAGGTCAAATTGTGAAATGGACAACAATGATCTTTCCTGCTGGCCAGGCTCCCCCTACTCTGACCTTGTGTTGAGCACTTTCCCTCCCTTCCCCTCCCCTTCACACACAGACCTTTGACCTACCTTGGATTGCCTCTTTGGTGTTATCAACATCTGCCTGATGGCACCACACGTCGTTTTCCATTCATATCCACCTGCCGCCTGTAGCAGTCCTGTTGAATGGCTTGGTTGGCTCTGTTCTAACAAAATCTACTGACACATGAGTTTAGAAAGTTCCAGAAAGAATAACATTACTGTTGAAGAGAGCAATGGTCCCAGGTTTTATTCTGCCACATAAAGTAAACAGTTCCCTTACTAATTTGTATAGTTACTTCTATGTGCCCAAAATACTTGGCCAGAGTTTGTCTGGTGCCTGTAAGTTGCCACTGGTCAAGCAGGTAGGTGAAGAAGCCCATTGAAATGGGTACAGAATGTTCGGTTAAGTCCATGTAGGCTTCTGAGTGCCAGGCCCTTGATTGTTCTTTTGGTTCTCACCCCCATTTCACACCTGAACCGTGTGAACACCTCTCAGAAAACTCTGGCAGGCTTCCCAGAGCCCACCCTGCCCATCCACTTGTGGCAATGGTGCTACCTGTTATGACATTGCCTCCAGAGCCCCAGATAAAGGCTGGATCCCAGTTACTGACCCAACAGGCTCAGAATAGGCCTCTGCAAATTCCCACTATGCCAGGATCTAATATGGTTAAAAGGTTGTCGCATATTTGTGACATTATTGCCATTCAGGTTATCTTGAATATCAGCGTGCTCATCAGTTCATTCTGCAAACGTAGAATGAGTCTCAGGGCACATCCTGATGTGCGTGATCGGAATGCAATCTAGCATGTAGTTCAAACACAACAACCACAGAAAGGGAGCAGAAGGAGTCTTCCCCTTTCCTGATTATACAGAATTGGATAGTTCCTGAAATCAGTGGATCCAGTTATGTTCCGTGCGCGCGCACAAACACACACACACACACACACACACACACACACACACGGTTGTTTTATTTGCTTAGTTCCAGGAAGAACTTCAAATGAAGGGAAATTATGCTAACAGTTTATGCTTGTCTCTGGAACTTTCCATTTCTTGATGTAGAAGATTTGCTATTTTCAGAAATAAGTGCAAAGGACCCTGACATTAATTTCCAAATCCCATTTCATGTGAGGTGCTTTTGAGCTCTCAGCAGCAGAGTTATTATGTATAACATGAGGCTAAATTGTTTACAATGTATTTTCCACCGAAGACCTCAAGGTAGTTTATAGACATGATCTCATTTGGTTTTATAACAGTCTACAAGATAAGACTGAAACAGACTCTATTTCTTCTTGAGATATTTAGGTAACAGATATTGAAGTAATCAAACTGACACCACTGTACCAAGTCACCACATCAACATATGTATCGCCAACAAGAATTTCTGTTTTGTCTTCAAACTCCTTAGTTTGTCTTGGCGACCTAGGATTGCAAGCAGCTGAACTTCAGGCTAAAACAGCATCCAACTTAAATGACAATGATCCAGTGTAAATAAAGGGGCTGTGAGTAATATGCTTTGTGCACCAAACACATGTACTCGGTTTGAGAATATCACCATATTACGTTGAATATGAGGATATGCAGAAAAATAGCACTGACATTATAAAGGAATTCCTTATCTCACAAGAGGGGGGTCTACTGGTTACAACCACGAAGACATTACTCTCTCTGTCTTCTGAGTCAAATCACAGTTCCGTATTTTGCAAGTACCTATGGTACTGATGAGGCATCATGATCACAGAAGAGATGTGGGCTCCCTCTAGGCTTACAGATTAACTGGAAGGTTTTCATAAAGTCCTGGTGTTGTTTAAAGAACTTCCCCACTAGCCTTTGCAGGCCCTGTCTGCCTGTAGAGACAGAGAGTTATGCTCTGAATGTAGCAAATCCACAGTGGCGGTAAAGCATGGTGGTGATAGAGGCACTGATGCTCTTAGAAAGCCTGGGTTCAGATTCTGGCCCCACTGCTCACCAGATATGGGGCTTCAAGCAAGTTACTTAGCCTTAGTATTCTCTTTTTCAAAATGGCGATATTAATAACTACTTCAGAGGGTGAATGTGGTTATTAAGTGCAAAGTGCTTAGATTAGCAACTAGGGCCTAAGTGTGTGCTATGTGTTAGCCATATTATTGTTACAGCGATTATTACCATTGGTCACTGGAGACAAAGGGCAGCTTTACTATCAAGTGAGTTCCTCTCTCCAAGGACCCAGTGCAAAGAGAGTTTGGAGTAAATAGTCTGTCAAGAAATCCAAAGCAAGATAGCAGAGGAGACAAGTAAGGGATGTGGCAAACAGGGTAATAAAAGTAACAGAGACGTTTTCTGAGATCCTCAAGGCAATGCAAATCGAGAGTGAGTTCTCCAGCTCCCCTGAAGCTGACTGGTGCTTTTCCCCAAACCCTGAATAGAAGAGAAGGTCCTGGTAAGAAAAGATACATACATAGATAGTGTTTCACAAGGCAAAGGCATTTAAATAGCTGAATTCCCTCAGACAAATCATTAAAAATGTGGTTTCTTTCTCCTTGTGGGCTCAATAGGAAGTTTCTATATATTTGAAGTGCACTGCTGTCCATGAAAGGGACTTGGGATCTTTCACGTAAAAAATGCTCAATATAATCTGAGTGCATAAATTCATCTATCCTCGTATCTGAAAAAGAAACAGCCTTCTGGTGGGTACTACGTCCATTTTGCTTCATTTCGTTTTAACACACACTTATGGAACAAGCATAAATCGTAAGATGGCGGCCACACAAAGACGCACATGACAAATCTGCGCCCTTAAGGGATTCACACTCAAGTGAAAAGGTAAAACCTGAACTCCATTAACCCACAAGCATTAACCAGAGACAACATATAAGACTGGTAGAGAAAGCATTTCTGTCAAATGGGATAGCCTGCTTCTACCTACTTCTCAAGGTGTGGAGGGCTGGTTGTGGCTGAAGGCACCGGACACAGACACGCTCTGTAAAGTCAGCGCTTACTGTGCACCTTAGGTTAATACAGTAAAACCTTGGTTTGCGAGCATAACTCAATGGAAATGTGCTTGTAATCCAAAGCACTCATATATCAAAGTAAATTTCAAGAACCATTGGCTCAGTTGTGATCATGTGACATCCAGCATCAAGTACAACTCATATTGCAGACATGGCTCATTTACCAAGTTAACATTGATTAGAAATGTTTGCTTGTCTTACGGAACACTTGCAGAACAAGTTACTCACAATCCACGGTTTTACTGTACTCTTATTTGACCTACTACGCCTACTCAGTGATTGTGTATTTACTACTGTCTACATCTTATGTTGGAGAAATTGGAAGCAGAAAGAGTACATCTGTTGGCCCTGGCCATGTAGCTAGCGAGGGCAGAACCAGTTTCTGCTCATTTCTGCCCCATCCCAGGGTCTTTACTTTCCTCTCCGTAGCCCCCATGGTCACATCCATGCAGAGCCTAATCCTTCCCAGCCCTGCCAGGTCATCTGGACAGCCTCCATCCAAAATATTTCTGGGTTTTTTTTTTAATGTTTTTATTTATTTCTGATAGAAAGTGAGAGACAGCATGAGCAGGGGAGGGTCAAAGAGAGAGAGGGAGACAGAATCTGAAACAGGCTCCAGGCTCTGAGCTGTCAGCACAGAGCCTGACGCGGAGCTCGAACCCACGAACCATGAGATCATGACCTGACGCGAGGTCAGATGCTTAACCGACTGAGCCACCCAGACACCCCTCATTCCAATATATTTGAGCTAAATAATAAAACTGTCACCGGCGGGGGGGGCCTGGGTGGCTTAGTCGGTTAAGCGTCCGACTTTCGCTTAGGTCATGATCTCAGTAGTTTGTGGGTTCGAGCCCCGCATCGGGCTCTGTGCTGACTGCCAGCACAGAGCCTGGAGCGTATTTCAGATTCTGTGTCTCCCTCTCTCTCTGACCCTCCCCTGCTCACGCTCTCTCTCTCTCTCTCCTAGAAATAAATAAAAATAAAAAAATAAAAATATAAAAAAACTGTCACCGGGGAGGAAGGAAAGGAAGACCATCAAAGACTGGGAACTGATAACTATGTCCCAGTGTATACATATTTGTACTCAAAGGTTTTCTCAAACACATGTGAGCAAATAGGTAAAACTGAATCACCCAATTCTGAGAATATAAAATTCTTAGTAAAAAGTGAGAGGATGTTTGAACGTAGGTGGTGCCTTAGTATTTTTGTCTTGATATTTAAAAATTATGTTCGAGTTACATATGATATTCACTTTTCTTTTTTTAATAGAAAGAGAAGAGGGGCGCCTGGGTGGCTCAGTCAGTGAACCATCTGACTCTTGATCTCAGCTCAGGTCATGATCTCACAATTCACGAGTTCCAGCCCTGAGTCAGGCTTTGTGCTGACAGCGCAGAGCCTGCATGTTTAAAAAAATGTTTTAAAGAGAAGAAATGAGTGAATTAGTAAGTAACTTTGCCTCCTCCCCCAAAATAATCAATCATTCTAAACAGAAGGAGAATGATTCCTGTCTTTGGCCGCACACACTCTCAGTGACAGGATGGTGAAATTCATTCCTAACTGCTTCTCTCAATGGCTATCTTTATTTTGAAAGTTACATTCATTTGCTTCTTGTTAAGACATGCCAAAGCAGTTATGAAACTCAACCATCCCAATACCGATTGAAAGATAAACAAAGATCTTTAATAAAGAAAGAAACAGAGGTGCCTGGGTGGCTCGGCCGGTTAAGAGTCTGACTCTTGATTTCGGCCCAGCTCATAATCTCACAGTTGGTGAGACGGAGCCCCGTGCAGGGCTCTGCACTGAAAGTCAGGAACCTGCTTGGGATTCTGTCTCTCCCACTCTCTGTCCGTCCCCCACTGGTGAGCTCACACACACTCACACTTTTGTTCTCTCTCTCTCTCAAAATAAATAGATAACTTAAAAAAGAAGGAAATAAGCTTATTGACATAATAGAAATTTACTTCTAATAAAAATCGTAAACATGCAAAGTGCGGTCATGATGGAGTCAGAAGAGAGGACAAGCCTACATCCATGTAACATTTGAGTTTGTGTCCACATAGCCCTAAATCATATGGGTTTAGTTAAACTGATAACTTGATAATGACCACTATTCACTTGATTGATGTATAAGGGCATTAAGGTGGGTTATTTAGGCAAAAAGATCTTTCCCAGAATTAGGGTAATTTTGATTGGCCATCTTTGTCGATTCAATCAACTGGTTAATTGACCAGATCTTTATGTCACATGGGCCTGTTGAAACATAAACTTTAAACCCTCCACAGGCATGCCTTCCAGTCTCCACCCTAGTTGATTGAGCACAGCAGCTCTAGAGCTATTTTCTGGTGCAGCCAGCCCTGAAGGAACTGGAAAGAAGCACTGTTATCCTCAGTGCACCATCGCTAAAGCGGCCTGAGATTCAGAGGTCCAAGTGACAGCCAATATTGACTCAGATCTCTCTAACACCTTTCTTCTGAGAAGTGCAAACCAACTTACATTAATTAAATTAGATTCTCCTGGTATTTAAACTGTGCTTTAAGAGTACTACAAGGCACACTCAGGCTTTCAAGGTACCCAGCAGCCAAAATAGCAGCAGATACATGGCTGACACTGGATAAATGGTTGCTGAATAGACAGATAAATGGAATGAATGAGTTTACAAATATTTAGGCCCACGGTTTTAAATATTTCATTGGAAACACAAAAGCACTTAGCATATTTTATTTTCTGGAGCCTTTCTACAAAAAGAATTGAAATCAGTATATCCATTATCTTTAAAGAATCCTAATGTAATAAAAAGAAAATAAATATAATCTTTCTTTTCATTTTTTAAACTTCTCACCATGGAGTTAAGTGATTGGTTGAAGTAAATCCAGAATAAACAGTCAGAAACAGAAACTGCCCCTTAGGTCAGTATTTCACAGTCTACTTCTTCATGGATCATTAATTTGCAATTTGCTCAACTACCAATGTAAAAGCCTACAGAAAATACAAAAAAGGAAATGAAGGGCTTATTTGCTTTACCTCTGGGTTCTCTGCTCTGTATATATCATTGATCTTTGATTACCTGAGCTCAATTGGACAAAGAACAAACAAATCCCATGTAATATTATTTTCATTTAGTCAATTGATGAAATTCTTCATCAGTCTTTTATCAGAGTTGGTCGTTGTTAGATTGACTTCTTTGAGTTTCATCTCCCACCTCCTAGGATCATGTAGCCAGAAAAAGACCAAAGAAAAATGGAGAAAGGAAAGCAAAAGCCGAGATCATCTACACACTAGATAATCATCCCATTAATAATTTTAACAGGGACTCATAAGAACATCTTGATCGTAGGCTGAAAAGTGGCTGCCACACAGGATATCCATATCCATACCTTAGTCTGTGGAATCTGTGACTATTACCTGACATGGCATGAAAGGAGGCTTTGCAGGTGTGATTAAGTTCAGGCTCTTGAGATAGGGAGATTATCCTGTATTATCCATGTAGTCCAAAATGCAGCCATATGTATTTTTCGAAGCGGGAGACAGAAACAGATTTGACACACATGGAGGAGAAAGTGATGTGAAGTGAAGGCAGAGTAGGGCAAGATTTCTAATCCTTGAGGATTAGAGTGATGAGATCACACCATGGAATGCCAGAGTGGGCGAAAACTAAAAGGGTGAGGGACAGAGCATCTGGAATGAGTGGACCTTATGATACTTGGATTTTAGCCCATTAATTTCAGATTTCAGGCCTCCAAAAGCATGAGAGAATACAACTCTGTTGTTTTAATTCACCAGTTTTGTGGCAATTTGTTAGGAGATGCATACAGCCTCCACATAGGAGTTTAGTCAGCCTATGTATGTATCTGGCTATATATCTGGATGTGCCTATGTGTGAGAGAAGGGCATCTCATAGCTGTGCTTGGTTATAATAGAACAAAAGTCACCCAGTTACAGCCATCTTTGGAAATGTGTCTTCAAGGGACATGGTCTTTCTGCAGTATCTGATAACTTTCCTGTTGGGTTGGTTTCCTGTGTGAAGGCCGTAGAGCAAATTAGAACCTTTCTTCAGTGATAATAAGTATGGATTTCAGCATCCTCTGACACTAAAAAGGAAATAGCATACAAAATAAGAAACCTTCCTTTAACGTTCTTACTTATTTATGCGTTCTTTCGTGTATGCGAGTGTGTATGTACGTATGTGTTGAGACAATGGCTGACCGCGTTTATATTCATGAGAATCAGACTCCTCTCCATACTGGGCTGGCCATTGGTCAGATGCTGGGCAGTCAGGGAGAATATTTGTTTCTAGTCATTCATCAAATATTCATAAGTGTTTTCTCAGATCATACAACTTGCCTAAGTACCGCAGAGGATAAAAAGATGTAAAGCCTGTTTATTGACCTTATGGGACATATCATACAGTTGAGTTGAAACATCGATCCTAATGAAGAATTGAAAACCAGCAAAATACAGCCATGTGAGTCAAGCTATGAAATACATGGCTGACTTATTTCCTGAGACATTATTCCCCTGAGTTTCGCTCTCTGTATTTCCAGCCTCCCACCGTTGTTTCCATTGGGGGAATTACTATTCCTCTCAGGGTAGAGCCAACAGTGTTCCTGCCATTTACAAAAGCCTGGGCTTATTGAATACATTATTTGTATGATCTGAATGTCTGTGTCCCTCCAAAATTCATACATTGAAGACCTCATCCCCAATTTGATCATGTCTGGAGGTAGGGCCTTTGGGAGATGATCAGATTTAGATTTGGTTGCAAGGATGGGGCCTTCATGATGGGATTAGTGCCCTGATAAGAAGAGGAAGAGATAAGAGAGCTCTCTCTCTCTCTCTCTGTTTCTCTCTCTTTCTAAGTGCACACTGTGAGGAAAGTCCACATGAAGACATAGTGAGATGGCGGCTGTCCACAAGCCAGGAGGAGGGGTCCCACCAGGAACCAAATTTGTCGGGACCTTGATCTTGGACTTCCCAGCCTCCAGAAACACAAGGATACATATGTCTGTTGTTTCAGCTACCTTGTCTATATTAGCCTGAGCTGGCGAATATAATTATACGAGGGGTCCCTGAGGCAGCACAAGAATAAAAGCACTGCTTTTGAAGGTAGCAAGAGAGGAGGAGTTATTTCCCCAAAGTGGAGAGGTGACAGAGCCCTGGGAGTGGCTGCTCTCCCAATAGGGTTCCAGGAAGGTGAGGGGCCTTAGGGATACGTGGCCGCATGGGACATGCAGAGAGGCTGGCCCATCAGGTGCCCAGATGCTTTTCACTCTCCAAGTGTAAGTAGCAATTATTTACATGACCACTCGGGCTTTGACCGTGAAGACCTCGGTGATGACTGTGGTCCAGTAGAGCATACAGGTTTCTGCCCTATTATCTGTGGATCCCATAAGCACCCCACACTTTCGTGTAACCCAAGAGAGGGGAGAGGGCCCTCACTCATGGGGATTCCCACCGGCAGAGGGGCTCTGAGTCTGGATTGTTGATTACAACAGAGTAAAGAAGTATGGTATTTTGCACACCTCAGCTTAGGGATACATATTTCCACTTCTTCAACAGTCCATCCCACTGTACATTCCATGTTCCAATTTCCCTGGTGTACCCTGTATCCTCCCAACCCACCCCAGAGCTCACCAGACTGGATCTAATTACAAATCTAATCTCTTCCCCACATACTATATATTTTCAAGACTCAGCTAGACTCCCATCTGCTCCAAAAAGCCTTCCTAGACTCTTCTAGTCAGAATTAATCTCTCCTGGCACGCCTGGGTGGCTTAGTCGGTTAAGCGTCCGACTTTCGCTTAGGTCATGATCTCGCGGTTCGTAGGTTCGGGCCCCCGTTGGGCTCTGTGCTGACTGCCAGCTCAGAGCCTGGAGCCTGTTTCAGTCTGTGACTCCCTCTCTCTCTGACCCTCTCCTGCTCACGCTGTCTCTCTCTCTCCTAGAAATAAATAAAATATTAAAAAAAAAAAAAGAATTAATCTCTCCTTTCCGTACATTCAACATTCTGTATCTCTTTTGCACTTACCATTACTTGCCTCCTAGGATGTGAATATCCAGGGCGTGTTCCTTTCCCCAGATTGTGAATTCTTGGGTGCGGGGTAGGTACACGGTGGGATCTGCCCTTTCTCCACCTGGGATCCCACCCCCTCATCACTCCTTCCCCCAGTACCCACAAAAGTGGTCTTTCCTCTCAGGGGTTTTCAGGAATTTTGAATTTAATCTAACTGCAGGCTCTGGTCATCAGAAGAGGCAGAGAAATGACTGAGATGAAGTAATCATACTAGACATGAGTTCGGTCTCCCAGGAGAAGTAAGTTTGTTTTTCTAAACACCCTGAATGGCACTTTGCAAACAAGGTGCCACTCTTGAGCCCCGAAAAAAGTAGAGGACTCAGAATTGACTTCCTTACCCACAAGGAATGATACGCCCTGGAAAAAATCTGACAGAACAAGTTCTTTTCATACATGAAAAAAAAAAATCTCATTAACTTGGGCTTCAGTAATCCAGATTTCGAAATAGCAACAATAACCAATATTTGAATAGTGCTTTTCTGTTTGTGAAGAGCAATTTCACACACTTAAAACCTATTTCATCCTAGCACCATCTTTGGGGGGATGTAACAATCCCTAACCGAGGTAGAAATAAAATCAGTCAGGGTAAACAATTTGTCTCCAACCCGGGTCTTTTAATTTTTTCCTCTACAAAACACACATGACTAAAGGCTATCATCAAGTCAGAGTGAGAAAGCATGAAGCTACAGGTCCAAACTATGCATCAAGTCCCTCTAAACCTTGACTATAAAGTGGTGAGGTTGAAAGCATGCTTTAGTAAGCAAATTAACAGTACAAAAAATTAAATGGAGAATTGTTAAATTACTTAGGTGAATAAACTTGAGAAATGTGCTCCTGTAAAAGCAGAATTATTAGGAAAGAAAAATATATCAGAGGCATCGGCGAGCTAATCATAAATCAGTCATACTGCAGAATATTAGTCAGTGAACTGTGATAATTACACTTCATCCTTATTTATTTACTAAACCAAGTCCTTGAAGACCCTTTGTCAGATACCACTTGCTCAGCCTAACTTGAGTTTATATGTGCTTGAAGGCAGTAAAAATTGTATTTCTTTAAAGTGGAGTCCATGTACTCAAAGTTTTTATCGACTGAGTCTGGTCTCTCAACCAGTTAGTTTAAAGAAAAAATGTGACACTCCACTGTATTTCTCTGTTAGACTTTGCTCTGAGACAGCAGTGCATAGGTACCTGACTTCATCAGGGAAAAGTCTAAATCCCAGACTTTCAAAGAAAAATAGTCTCTCTGTCCCGGGCAAGAGAACTGAACTGTATAATCACTTTATTTTTCTAAAGAAAATTCAAGGGCCAAAAACATCACATGCCATGCATTATAAAAGAGCCAAATCTTGATTTTATAAGATTTCAGGACAAAGCACAGAAGGGCAAAAGAGGGTTGCAAAAGCAGAAATAAAATTTTTGCTGTGTGAAAGGGCTTTTTACGAGGGAGATTTTGTTTTTTAGAACTCTGCCTCTTCTGGAGAGTTTTTGTGAAGCACAGAAATGAAACCTCATTGTGAACTCAGAAAATGACGACTGTCTGAAGCTTTTGGCTCTCTGGTATACGATGGGTCCCTCCCTGACCACAGATTTCTCTGCCAGCTTTAAGAGCTGTGATTAAAATCCAATTTTCTCGGAAGCTTTCATTTCCACGGTTAGTATTGAGTTTTGCACACTTTGCACACTCAGATCCGATCACTTTTGTTTTCTTGAGAAGACGTAGCATGCTCAACTTGCTTTGGGAAGTGGTGAGGCTGGGTCTTACTTGCGCCTCTTCCCATAGAAGGAAACTGCCTCTCCTTTTATGTAAGAGATGAAAGAAGAAAATCTAAAAATCTCTTCAGCTGTTGCCTAGGGTTTAACCTGCAGTTTGCAAATGTTTTTCCAATCATGGTAACAGGCTTTGCGTGCAGAGCAAAGTGCAGACCAGGGTAGCCCTGAAAACTTGACCTGCCAACATTCCACCAACAGAAATCTGTCAAGAGCCATCTCCCAGGGAGTGCTTTGTGAGTCTAGACAGCACAGAAGTTTCCGGACATAGAGGCAGATGCTAATACATGAGACCTCAGTCTGGGCTATGAGACTACTTCTCATCACTGACCCCAGCCCCCCATCTCCGGCCCCGGAAAGGATCCTGTTACACCCTAATCTCCACATCCACCCACACATTCTCCTCATCGTACCCCCTGCCCCACAGTCTCCCACTTGTCACCCCTGTGTTCTAGATGCCCCGAAGGCAAGTACTCTCATACTTGCATGTGTTTTCTCATCTCCTGGGACCTTATTAAAATTCAGATTCTGATCACCTAGGTCTGGGGCAGGGTCTGAAATTGATTCATTTTTTTAATTTAAAAATTTTTATGTTTATTATTTTGAGAGAGAGAGAGACAGAGCATGCATGTGGGGGGGGGGGCGCAGAGAGAGGGAGAGAGAGAGAATCCCAAGTAGGCTCCACGCTGTCAGCACAGAGCCCAACGCTGGGCTTGGTCCCACGAACCGTGAGATTATGACCTGAGCCAAAATCAAGAGTTGGACAATTAACAGACTGAGCCATCCAGGCACCGATGAAATTCATTTATTTTTTTATTTTTATTTTTTAACGTTTATTCATTTCTATGGGACAAAGCACAGGCAGGGGGGAGGGCAAAGAGAGAAGGAGACACAGAATCCGAAACAGGCTCCAGGCTCCGAGCTGTCAGCACAGAGCCCAACGCGGGGCATGAACCCACGAACTGTGAGATCATGACCTGAGCTGAAGTCGGAGCTTCACCAACTGAGCCACCCAGGCACCACTGAAATTCATTTCTAGCAAGGACTCAGGTGACACACTGCTGGTCCATGGAACACATTTGAGGGGACAAACCCTCCAGACAAGCTAAACTTTGTGGTGCTCTTCCTCCCTTTGCTAATATGAAACATTTACCCCAAATCAGATCATTCGTTTTTCTTCTTCAGAGCCTGGTGACACAGGAGCATGAGCAGTGGCACCAATAGCTCTAGGTTTGTTCCCGACCTCGGTCTCATCATCTGTAAAATGGGCGGTAATAGTCCCTGCACACAGAATAAGGCAGACGATAAACAAGAAACTGTTTGTGAGTATAAACCCTCAAGTGCCTTGTAAACATTAGTTAACCCGTCCTACGTCCCAGATACAGGGATAGGGGCAGCTTTTCACCCCAGGACCTCAGTGGCCCACCTGTAAGGAAGGGGAAATTGTTATTACTGGGTGTATTTGGTTCATTCTCTGTGTTTTACCAGTGGGTGAGGATTTTTGTCCCAGAGTCGGGTGTCCAAGCTCCTCCTTCTTGAGTTTCTTGTCTCAGACACGGGGCGGGGGAGCGGGGTGGGGGTGGGGGGATTCCTGGTGCCAGTCCAGCCCTATCCCTTCATTTTCTCTCTCTCTTCCATGCCTGGAGCTGCAGATAACTTT
Organism: Proteles cristata cristata; assembly: GCA_017311185.1. NCBI lineage: Eukaryota > Metazoa > Chordata > Mammalia > Carnivora > Hyaenidae > Proteles > Proteles cristata. Next base: position 1,538,325 of record JAESUZ010001971.1, read on the forward strand.
CCCTGCAGTCTTGAGGCTGCTCCCTGACTTCCTCTCCCCCATGTTGTCTGCCTGAGACTTCAGATCTGGCGAGAGTTGGGGAAATAGAAGCAGGAGATGCGCGTTTTGTGTTGGGTTTCAGCTCGTCTGCATCTATTAATGAAGTACGTCCTACTTCCTGGATCCCCAAACTCCGGGCTGGTTCCCATGCAGAGTGGCATTGCGAAGATACAGGAGGAGCATTTGTGAAGAGGCTGCACCGACTGGGAAAATGTGACAAGTTTCACTTTATTTAGAAGTCGGTGACGCATCTAAATGTTTACTGGCACCTGCAGCCCTGAGGGCAGACGTTGTCATTGATCTCTTGGCGCCGAGCCAGCCTCCGGCCCCTGTGGTCGGGCAGCGTGGTTTGGAGAATTGCTCTCTGTCTCAGCACAGAACCTGGTCAGGTCATTTCTTATTTTATTTGTTTACATTTATGTATTTATTTTGAGAGAAAGAGAGAGAGAGAGAGAGAGAGCACAATGGGGCAGAGAGAGAGGAGGGGGAATCCTTGTCTGAGCTGACAAAGCCCCGATGAGGGGCTTAGTCTCATGAACCCTGAAATCATGACCTGAGCCACAATCAAGAGTTGAACAATTAACTGACTGAGCCGTGCAGGCATCCCAGAACATGATCAGTTAAAAAAAAAATTGTAATGTTTATTTTTGAGAGAGAAAGGGAGAGAGAGCATGAGCTGGGGAGGGATAGAAAAAAGGGAATCAGAATCGGAAGCAGGCTCCAGGCTCTGAGCTGTCAGCACAGAGCCTGATGCAAGGCTCAGACCGACGATCTGTGAGATCGTGACCTGAGCCAAAGTTGGACGCTCAACTGACTGAGCCCCCCAGGCGGCTCCAGAACCTTATCCGTCTCAATCAGTCACGGTAATCTCATTCCCTGGCTAGTTATTGACTCAGGAACCCAGGCCCCAGTTGTCAGATAAAGGCTGACAGATGGGCACGTGGCCTGTTGGGCCCAATCAGGCAAAAGGGAAGGATTCTTGGCACTCTCTCTCTCTCTTTTCCCAAACTCTGAACAGAGAATCAGGCAGATTTGCTTCTTCCAGGAAAGCACCCAGCACCTATGAAGGAGCCAGGAGGAAGATGGCACCACGGAGGGTGGACCAAGAGATGAGAAAGTCCCACGGCCTGCAAGCTGTGATGGAATTTTTGGGTCGGTGAACTAAGAAATCACTTCAGTCAGGCTTTCTGTTACCTGTAGCCGAAAGCATCCCAAGAGACAGGTTTGCTGTATCCACGGCATCCTGACCTTTCCATTATAGCAATAGTCATTCAGGCATTTACAAATGAGTTTACAAATTCATTTTCAGAGCACCTATTGTGCTCCAGGCTCAATTCAAAGTATTAAGGATATAATCACAAATTAGACACAGTTCCTGAGCTCAAGGAATTCCTGAGCTCGTATTCTAGTAGAGCAAAGTGCAAATAGGTGATTATAATCCACTGCAATAAATGTAAGTAGAGGATACGAATAAGAGCATGTCGGCTAAGGCTGAACCCTGTGATTGAGCAGGCAGACCCTAAACTGAGGATGCCGGGGATACAGGGCTTGAGAAGTGTCAGATGAGTAGTGAATTCTCCTCCCAGCGGTGTCTAGGAGAGGTGTGCCTACCATAACACCAATCAATCTCCATTTCCCTCCAGCAGTTTCCGTGGGGGGGGGAAGGCAGAGGCCTGCAGAAAATTCACTAGAACACCATTAGATGCAGGTTACTTAATTCCTGATTTTAAAAATATCATGTGCAGATGAAAGGAACATGCTTTGAACTTGTAAAAAGCGTCATAACTATAAAGAACATTTCTTTTCACTAGCACTGTGTACATATTCTTGCCAAGGGGAGAGATAGCAGAAATGGTAACCACTGAAAAAACACAGACTCAGGCACATGGATACATATAGTTATTACAATGAGAACATGAACTATCCGCATGGAACACTGAAGAAAACACACTGTATATTGTAGGAGAGGCTTATGGCCCAATTATTTCTCTGACACATGAAGATAGAGAAAATAACTGTCTCTCTTCCACTGGTAACCAAGAGGTGAGCCCTTCACGAACCCAGGGGCTTTCTTAACTTCATTAGTTGCCGTCACCGCGGGAGCCCCTGAGTCGACAAGACGGTCATTACCAGATTTCTCCTCGCCCTGCCTCCCACAATGTCCCCCAGCTTCTGGGCAAGAAGTGAGGATAACAAAGCTTCCTGCAAAAAAACCTCTCTGGTTCTGCAAAGATTTGTTCTGGAACTGCTGTGTTTAAGGACTTACATTTTGACTCCCAAGAGATTTCATAAAGATGTGAATTTTATCTCTTTCCAAGTATGTTCGTATTGTGTCTTTCCTTATATGGAAGATTTGTAGAACATCAAAGGAAAAAAATACATTTTTTTTTCAGCTCTTCTATGTTGTTTACCCTAAAACAGTTGCTGTGCGTAGACACAGCTGGGATTAGCCAACATCATTCTTTGCCTCAAATAAACCAGAATACATATAAGAATGTAAATTATAAAAGTATCTTTGGCTCACAGCTGAGTTCACATCATTGTTGATGAGAGCCTGACAATCTAAGGTGACTGCAAAAGGAATAAGAATTTATAATGCAAAGTAGTTACTTTTAATGTGGCTACAAAGCTTTCTTTCCTGTGTAATCTTTATTAGAACATCCTCACTTTTATGTCATATTTTTCATATATAATATAGCACCAAGAACACTTAGTGTCAGAAGAGACTTGGGGGTGCCTGAGTGGTTCAGTAGGTTTAGCGGCCAAGTTTGGCTCAAGTCATGATCTTGGGGTTGGTGAGCTCAAGCCCCACATTGGGCTCTGTGCTGACAGTGCAGAGCCTGCTTGGGATTCTCTCTCTCTCTCTCTCTGTCTCTCAAAAAATGAACTTAAAAAAAAAAAGAGAAGAGAGGCTTTGAACTGAGGTTTCATCTTCATTAATTTCTTGAAAGTATGTTCCAAATTTTTTTTTTCAATTCACTTTTAGAACTGAAGTTCTAGAAGATTCTGGGGAGTAACACCTTTTGCGCTCATGCATGCATCAGTCATGTAAATGGCTGAAAACAAAGGGAAAGAGAACATTCTCTTGTCAATGTTGTTGAATTGACATTCTTGCCTGGCTGTTGAATCCATTCTCCTCCCCAGCCTCAGCTCCCAGAAGCATTTGAGCTACATGTGGAGAGTTTTTGTATAGCTTAAAGGCATGCACTGCCAACTGAAGAAGCCCAGGGCATGGTGACAGGAAGGCTGGTGTGACAGCCCTGGGGTGGAGACATGAGTGTGAGTGGCCTGCGTGTCCTTGGCTAAGTTGCACACATTCTGTATGTGTTGGTACCAGCTTCGCCTTTGCATTGAAAAGGCACCTCGGTGTTGTAAGAGAAAACAGACATGAAAGGGGACATAAACAGGAAGAGAAGATATTCCCTGCTTTCCACACTCAGCTGGATAAAAGGCCCCCTCTCTGGTCTGAAGAGGAAGGCAAGAGTGGAAGGGAAAACAATTTGAAAAAACTTAGGAACAGGTCTCTGCCTCTTGCCAGGAGGGAGTGTGAGGAGGCAGGAAAAGGTTCCAAGAGATGTGCCCATGTGATATTGGGGATCTGAGAGTAGAGGAGTCCCCTTCCCTATAGATGCTTCTAGAAGTCCCGGAGTCCTTTGGCTGAAGGATGGTGAAGAACAGGCATGTTCCACAAGAGGAGATGGGGACTCCGGCCCATCTCAATGTTCCCAGGGTCCCAGAGGAAAACACTACCTGAGTGGGAGGGAGAGAGAAACAGTAACGAGAGGCCACCAGGCTTGCAGAGGGCCTTGGGGGGGAGCAAGGATGAGCTGCGCCAGGTGGTGAGACCCAAGGGGGCCAGAATGAGCATCAGCAGATTGCCTGGATGAGTTCTGGTTCTCTAGAGAAACAGAACCGACAGGAGGTAGATACTGGTATGGAGAAAGAGATTTATTATAAAGGGTTGGCTCACATGACTGGATTACAGGCGCAGAGAAGTCCCACAATATGCCACCTATATGATGGGACCCAGGAGGGTTGGTGATGTAGTTCACAAGCCCAAGAACCAGAGATGGTGTGGATCCAGTCTGAGTGGAAAGGCCTGAGAGCTGGGGAAATCAATGCCTTGGTGCAGCGGTGAGGCAGAGAGGGCAGATCCTCCCTTCTTCCACTTTTCTGTTCCATTCAGGGCCCCAACAGATTAGCTGACGCCTACCCACACTGGGGAGGGCAAGGCACTTTACTCTTCCTACCTGATCAAATGCTGATCTCTTCCCGAAACACACCCACAAGCGCATTCTGAAATAATATTTAACCAGATACCTGGGCCTCCTGTGATCCAGTCAGGTTGACACATAAAATTAACTGTTATACTAGTTCATTATTTGGAGCCGGGCCTCTCAATCCTGGGGGGCTTCTAAAATTCCCATGCCAGGGCCACGCCCCGTTTCAGTTAATCACCATCTCTGGGGAGGCTCACCCAGGCATCACTATGTTTTCAATCTACCCATATAATTTCAACGTGGAATCAAGGTGAGGAACCGCTGATGCAATTCACTCTGCACACCCTTGCTGCCTCCTCAAAGTGAGGTCTGCAGACCAGTGGTATCATGAGCACCTGGGTGCGTGTTACAAATACAAAAACTTGGGTCCCCTCCCAGACCTGCTATTCAGAATCCACAGTTTAAAACCATCCCAGGGGGCTCCTATACACATCACATCTTGAGAAGGCAGGTGCCCAGTCAGGGATGACAGCCAGATGACATACGTTTGACCAATAGTAGAAGGCTCCCATGGGGTTCGATCCATGATTTTCAGCCTTGTGAAATGTTTAAAAAATACAGATGCCCGGGCTTCAATCCAGCTCTTTGAGATCAGAATGTCTGGATGGGAGAGCCTTGGCTTTGGCATATTTTAAAATCATCTGGGTTTATGTTAATGGACAGCCAGCATTGAGACCTGCTGACTTAGACCCAGAAGCTGATAGCTCCTTCCCTATAGGTGCCTCCAGGACAGAAGGGAGGGAACAGGCCAAAGGGGCATTTCAACATGAATGTGACCCACTTGCAAATCTGAATGGATTTAGAAGTCATTGAAACAGACTGAGTTCATATGGAGGCAATGGGATCGAGAATTTGCATCAGGTAGAGTCTGGCTTAGAGACACATCATTGTACTGAGTCTTCTAAAGATAAGGATTCATTTTTGCAGGTCCAATCTGTGACTGTGAAATTACTTCATATATCCGATGCTGTCACAGTGCCTGGCACATAGTACTTCCTCAATGAATGGTTACTGTTTTTAAGCAGCTAATATGTAACCGCTATACCTCCTTTGGTTTCTGAATGTGAAGATGGTTATCTTGCAACAATTTTAGAAATCATCTCTTTCAATGTTCCTTCTCTTTCATTTTCTCAATAACCTATGATTAGATGTATATCAGGTCTTCTCATGCTACTCTTCATGACTCTAACCCATCTGCCATATTTCATCTCTGTCTTTCCATGCTGCATTTTGAGTTATTTCTTCAAATCTATTTTCTAGTTCATGAATTCTTTCCTGAATTGGGCCAAGCCTGCTGGTGGTGCATCCTTTAAGCTTTATATTTTATTCTAAACCTATTCATAAATAAATATTTCTGTCCTTGTTTCTAGTATTTTATTATTTATTTATACCTTGAATCTCTTTTATACCTTCAAACAATTAAATCATACTTCATTTGTAGTCTTTGTCCAACATCAAAAAGTATTGGGAGCTCGATTTCACCGTGTGTTGTAGCTTATCTATGTAGTGTGTGTGTAGGGGGTGTTATTTGGGCATGTGTGAGTGTCTATAAGTCCATGCTTTATTTATAGACATTCTTTGAGCTTTGGTAGGTAGTTCTTGTTGGCTTATCCAGCAACTATTTGTGTTGGCTTCTTCTAGGCTACAGTAGGCATTACCAACCCATGAGACTTGAAAACCTTTTAGCCTGGAGTTTGTAGGACAACACAGGTAGAGTCAATTTGAGCAGCAAATTTGCAAAAGATTCAGCTTTCTACTTACAGTCAAACTGGTCTCCCATCTACCCAGTGCCAAGCTGGATGTAACATTTTTCCTTGCTGTCTCATCTGTGAGGCAGGTATATTTCCAATAGACCTTTACAATCAGAGCAGTCCTTTGGCATCCAGCTTTATGCACGGTCTCTATTATTAGATTCCCACCTTAGCTGAGCCCTTCTCTTTATCTACTTGCCCCTGAGCCCCATGCAGCTGTCAAAGCAGAAGCTTCAAGTCCTCAGGGTCACCCCCTGCTCCCAGGGAGATAGCCAGCTCATGCGGGTGCTTACATCCCTACATTTCTGTTCTTGCTTTCTGCTTGGCCTCAGAGTAGAGGCTTTTCTTTATTGCCAGCTCAATAATGCATATTTTTCAATGTTTTTTTTTTGAAAACCTTATCCAACATTTTTAGTTGCTTCACAGGGAAGTTTGTCTGGAGTAACTTACCTACAATATTGCTGGACACTGACGACCTCTTAGTAATTTCTGTCCTAGCAAAACAAACAAACAAACAAGCAAACAAACAAATAAACTCACCACCACCAACAAAACACACATACACACACAGGTTTTAGTTTTGGTTTTTGTTTTTGTTTTTTGCCATATTTCAAGGCTCAGGAAGAGAAGATGCAAAAAATATAAACATCTTTCAGAACAATAAGGCCTGGTTCAGAGGACCAGCATTTATTTATTTTTAAAAAAAGTGTTTTTTTTTTTACAAATAGTTTACTGTCAAGTTGGTTTCCATATAACACCCAGTGTAAAAAAAATTTTTTTAATGTTTTATTTATTTCTGAGAGAGAAAGACAGTGTGAGCAGGGGAGGGTCAGAGAGTGAGGAAGACACAGAATCTGAAACAGGTTCCAGGCTCTGAGCTGTCAACACAGAGCCTGATGTGGGGCTCCAACTCCTGAACCGTGAGATCATGACCTGAGCCGAAGTCGGATGCTCAACCAACTGAGCCACCCAGGCACCCCTGAGAGGACCAACATTTAAACTTTCGCTCCCTCCCACCATTTTTCAAAGTTTCATGTGTTGCAGGAAAAAAAGAGACAGAACGAAATTCTGTGAAGTTCTTTGCTCTTGGAAGAATGTTGGTTATTTGAATTTTTGCAAAAACAGCAAAAATCTCCATGAGCCAGAAGGCCACATGAAAACGGAAGCGATACTCCTGCCCTGTTGCTGACTTTCATGTTGACAGAAGGCTGAGTGGGAAACTTGCACATCCCAAGGACGAAAACTCATTTACCTTTGTTGAGGCTCCTCATGAAAACTTGAAAAGCCATCAAAGAGAAGATAGGAATAGCACTCACCAAAAATAATTGCTCCCATAAGCATCATCTTCTTAGCTACTGTTATGCCAATGTGTTTGTTAAGTCCCTTAGTTTCTTGGGCCCACACATGACAATGTAAAGACTTCTCATCTCAGTTACTCAGCTGGCCATGGAGTGTCTACTGCAGTGTCAGACATGGCCCATGTTTCTGCCTCAAAAGATTAGAACTACCGGTTCTTTAAACAAGGTGAAACATGTTCTAGAACCATGTTAGGTAACACACCATGGAGGTCTGCATAAAGTAAATAAATCATCCTACTTGAAAATGTTCCCTTTCTGCCTCAACTCCACTATGGAGATTTTTCAGTGGCTGGAGGTTTTGACAACAGCTGTCATTCAGGCTTAGTTTTTTCCCAGTTTTTGAAATTATTCATTATATCTAGATAATAAGGATAAGAGATAAATTGATTTTATTTATTTATTTATTTTTTAATGTTCATTTTATTTTTGAGAGAGAAAGTGTGAGTAGGAAAGGGTCAGAGAGAAAGCAGGAGACACAGAGTTTGAAGCAGGCTCCAGGCTCTGAGCTGTCAGCACAGAGCCTGATGCAGGGCGCGAACTCACAGACTGCAAGATCATGACTGAGCCGAAGGTGGATGCTTAACCGAATGAGCCACCCAGGAGCCCCTATTTTATTTATTTAAAAAACATTTTTAAGTTTACTTATTTACTTTTGAGAGAGAGAGAGAGAGAGAGAGAGTGTGTGTGTGTGTGTGTGTGTGTGTGTGTGTGTGTGTGGGGAGGGGCAGAGAAAGAGGAGAGATGAAATCCCAAGCGGGCTCCCCACAGTCAGCACTGAGCCTGATGAGGGGCTCGAACTCATAAACTGTGAGATCGTGACCTGAGCCAAAACCAAGAGTTGGACGCTTAACCTGCTGAGCCACCCAGGTGTCCCAGAGATAAATCTATTTTAAACTGGATTTTTAAAAATATTTTTTATTTATTTCTAGGAGAGAGAGAGAGAGACAGAGTGAGCAGGGGAGGGTCAGAGAGAGAGGGAGACACAGACTCTGAAACAGGCTCCAGGCTCTGAGCTGGCAGTCAGCACAGAGCCCGACGCGGGGCTCGAACCCACGAACTGCGAGATCATGACCCAAGCAAAAGTCGACACTTCACCGACTAAGCCACCCATAAACTGGATTTGACAAACACCAACTAGACTGGCCTCCTTAAAGCTGACAAAACTCAGTTACAAAGAAGTCAGGGCACAACTGAGCAGGTCCACCCCAGGGGCGTTCACCTGAGCCTGGACAGTGGCCCACACACGTACTGACTCTGTCATGGCTCTGTTCTCCTCACCCGCTGTTTGGCATTCTTGACAGTGTATGCTCTGTGTTGGCTCATCTTCCTGCGTGGTTTCTTTAGCCCATATAGCCTTGACATATAACAACCCCCCCCTCCCCCCCCGCCCAACCAGGTGTTATCCTCCTCAGGGCAAAAGCTGATATGGTCTATGCCAATAAAAAAAATTATCTAGATTAGCCGTAAGGTATATAATTTCCTTTGATGTTCTGAATTCCCAAACATTCTTGTCTGATTTTATAATAAGATATGATACCACAACTACATTCTTTGAAAGATATTTCAGCCAGTAAAACTGAAGGACGAGTTAACCTTTGATTGTAAGGAATAAGTAGAAACAATTCTCAGTGTAATTTTCTCCTTTGCAAAAGGACTGAATGGCAAAATATACATAACATAAAGTTTATAATTTTAACTATAGTGACTTATTTTGCTCAATAAATCAAGCAGAGAAGGACAAATGCCGTATGTTCGCACGTATAGGAGAATTAAGAGGAACCTAACGAAAGACCATGGGGGAGAAGAAGGGGAAAAATAGTGGGGGAGAGGGAGGGAGGCAAACCATAAGAGACTCTTGAATGCCGAGAACAAACTGAGGACTGATGAATTGGGGGGAGCCGGAGGGGGATGATGGGCATGGAGGAGGGCACTTGTGGGGATGAGCGCTGGGTGTTCTATGGAAACCAACTTGACAATAAACTATTCAAACAACAATTTTTTTTTTAACTATAGTGAAGTGTACAGTTCAGTGGCATTGGATCCACTCACGTGGTTGCGGAATCATCATGGTGCTCCCTCTCCATAACCTTTCTATCCCAACTGAAATGCTAGCTATTAAACAATAACTTCTTGTTACCCCCTTCCCCTGGCCCCTGGCAGCCATCATCCTACTTTTCATCTCCATGAATCTGACTGCTTTGGTGCCTCATAGAGATAGAATCATGTAATATTTGTCCTTTGGTGTCTGGCTTCTTTCCCTAAGCATGATGTCTTTGTAGTGCATCCATATCGTGGCATGTATCAGAAGGTCCTTCATTTTCATGGCTGAATACTATTCCACTGAATGGCTAGACCACATCTTGTTTATCCATTCAACAGTTGGTTGTTTCTACCTTTCAGCCAGTGCAAATAGGGCTGCTATGAGCACAGTGTACGAATATTGGTCGAGTGCCTGCTTTCAATTCTTTTGGGTATTTGCCCAGAAGTGGAGTTTCTGGATCATACGGTAGTTCTAGGTTTAATTTTTTGAAGAGTCACCATACTGTTTTCCATGGCAGCTACGCTATTTTACATTCCGACCCAGCACCAAGGACCCAGCTTCTCCATCCTCACCAATAGTTGAGTTGTTGTAGTGTGTGTGTGTCTTTTAAATGAGAGTCATTTTAATGGATGTGAGTGGTATCTCGTACTTTTGATTTGCCTTTCCCTAATGATTATTGATGTTGTAGGGATTTTTTAAATGTTTCTTTTCTTAAAATTTTAAAGTTTATTTAGTTATTTGAGAGAGACAGAGACAGCATGAGTGGGGTAGGGGCAGAGAGAGAGGGAGAGAGAGACAGCATGGAGCCCGATGCAGGGCTTGAACTCATGCACCATGAGATCAGGACCTGACCCAAAACCAAGAGTTGGATGCTTAACCAACTGAGCCACCCAGGTGCCCCAGCTTTGTGGGGTTTTTTTGTTTTTTGGGTTTTTTTTTTTAATGTTTTCGACATGTTTTCCATGTCTGTTTGTCTTGAGGAGAAACTCCCCTGCCAGGGAGTACTTTTAATTTTGGGGAGCCGATAGAGCTCAAGCTTTCCCATTTTTCCCCCTAGGAGGATTTAATGCAGCTCAATTATCCGGATTTGAGGAGACAACTAAACTTTCAGATACATCGTCTCAATTTCTTTAATTCCCAGAGAAAACAACGAACCAGACATTTGCTTCCCTTTGTTCTTTGACTATAAGCACTGCTTTGAGGGCGGATGACCTCCTAGCTCAGCCCGCACAAAAAAGCAGCATGAGAGGGACCGACCAGCTTCTGAGGACTGGTAGGTGACCCCAGAGCTCTGCCCCAGTAGGCATGTCACGGAGTGTGGCATGCGCATGTATCGCTGTAGAGGAAAGAAGCCTTGCTGGGTGGCAAGCGTACCGCACAGAGCAAAACAAACACAGGAGACTTAGGGCAGGAAGAAATGCCTGCCTTTGCACTGTGCCCAGGAAAACTGGTGACTTTCAGTACAACATGGGGCTGGGGAAACGGTTTATTCGTGAAAATCGTCTGAGATGTGTAGACGTAAGAAGGCAGGTGGGAGCTTGCCCCACACCAGCTTTTTAGAAGTTGTCTTCAAGGATGTGCTGGAGAACAGACTTCTTTCCTGTGGCAAGTCAACTTGAGAAGAAATTACTAGACAGCTACGACTTGTATCCACCCAAGGACAATCTTTACTGAACAATTAAGTTCTCTTTTGTATGGGCCTTAGGCGGAACTAGAACTTGCCTAGAATGACATCAAGTTCAATAATTTATTTTTTTTAATATATTTTTTTATTTATTTCTAGGATAGAGAGAGACAGCGTGAGCAAGGGAGGGTCAGAGAGAGAGGGAGACACAGACTCCGAAATAGGCTCCAGGCTCCGAGCTGGCAGTCAGCACAGAGCCCGACGCGGGGCTCGAACCCACGAACCGCGAGATCATGACCTAAGCGAAAGTCGGACGCTTAGCCGACTAAGCCACCCAGGCGTCCCACAACACTGCATTTTTAAATAGGTGAAGTTTTAGCCAGTAATATACACTAACACAGTTTTCAATTTTTACTGTAATTAGTACATTAAAGGCAAATAGTGCTGGGAAGGGTGTTTTGCTTTCCTGATAAGTTAAATAACCCTCCCAAAACCTTATTCATATTTAATTTGCTAAGCAATCTGTTTCTTTGTTGATGGCACAAAGGTAAAGTTTAGCTCAGTTCGTGCGTGCTTTAGTGGGATTTAAATTATTGAGATTTTACTGTGGAGACTGAATTAGCACGTTGGGTTGAGATTTCTATTGTGAACATCTAATTATCCCTGTTTCAAGAATATTGCCTTTATAATGTTAAATAATACTCACTTCATGGTTTCTTCTATTTTTGTTCAGTAAAAGATTCAAAATCCACTTTATTATATTTTGGTTTTGAAGTTGTATTTTAAACAATCCCTAAATCGACAATTTGCCCATGGGGCTTGTCTTTTATCTTCAAGGTGGAGGTTTCCCTGAGGCCCTACAAAAACATCAAATGGTATAAACAGTGATTCAACATTGCATGTGGCTCTTTCTTTCCTTCTTTCGATTTAGCTTCTTCCTTTTCTTTCTTTTTGGTCATTTGGCACTCAAATGGATAGACATTGCTAAGAATCCATTTTTTTTTTCCTTAGAGAGAGAGAGAAAGAGAGTGCCCACAACTCGGGGAGAGGCAGAGGGAGAAGGAGAGACAGAATCTCAAGCAGGCCTCACCCCACAACCCACCACATCTCACAATGGGTGCTGTTATGCCCGAATCGCGAGTCCCCAGAGACCTCCAAGGAGCCGGCACCGATGCAAGTACAAAAGGGTCTTTATTACAAGCTCGAGCAGGGGCTCACCCGTCTACCGGCACAGCAGTAGCAAAGTGAAGCCTCAAACAGTGGCGAGCAGGGTTTTTATGGGGGAAGGACGGGGGTGTTACCGTGCACATGTTGTACGTTTTGCATCATTACATAAGCACCAATCATAATTGTACAGCACCCATAGTAACAGCATAGTAACAGTTTTGACCATTCAGTATCTGCGAGGCGTCCGTTACATTTGGCGGGACCCAATCATGACCTTTGAGAGTCTTTTAAAATGACCAATTATGAGGTGGGCTCAGAGGATCTACGTGGGGTTTCTGCAAGCGGTGATTGATTGGCAAGTTTGTACAAAGTAACTACCTGCAGTTCCCAGCCCTGACTTGTCTCCAGGACTACAGGAATGTTACACATTTCTTTTGATTGGTGGCTTCGGCTTCGGCTTTTCCTGGAACTGGGTCTATGTGCAGCCTGAGGTTGTTTCTAATGGGGGACTTAATTTCAGGCTCCTCACTGCCATCAGGACCTGAGCCCAGATCAAGAGTGAGACACTTAACCAGCGGAGCCGCCCCGGAGCCCTGCGGAGAATCCATTCTATAAAGGCCGTGGCTTGCTTATATTCTGTCAGCCTGGAAGCCAGATGTTAGTGGTGACAGCTGGTCGTGGCTGTGGTTCAGATCTTAATGACACCTTGAACAGACCAGGTTCCCACTCTAGAACGACACAGAGTTTTCCGGAATTGTTTATAATGCAAAGTCCACCATCCAGCACGTGCGGAATGGGGTACAGTATTCCTGGTACCTGCTGGCAATACCCCAGCAGGGAGAAGGGGACATCTTTCCCAGGCATGGCTGACAGCAATGCCTCTATCCTGCTTCTATTCTTCTTCTTTTTTTTAAATGTTTATTTATTTTTGAGAGAGACAGAATGTGAGTGGGGGAGGGGCAGAGAGCGAGGGAGGCACAGAATCCGAAGCAGGCTTCAGGCTCTGAGCTGTCAGCACTGATGTGGGGCTTGAACCCACAAACCATGAGATCATGACCCGAGCTGAAGTCTGGCACTTAACCGTCTGAGCCTCCCAGGCGCCCCTATTCTGTTTCTGTTCTTGACCTTCTCCCCTGTCTGTTCCTTTATGGCCTTTGGTCCTCTTTCACCATCCATCCTGGCCCAGTTGTTCATATTGGTCAGTTTCCAAGAAACCATTATATTTATTATCTGAAATAATATTTATAATAATTTCTGGGGGCACCTGGGTGGCTCAGTAGGTTAACGTCCGACTTCGGCTTGGGTCATGATCTCACGATTTGTGGGTTCAAGCCCCGTGTAGGCTCTGGGCTGTGACAGCTCAGAGCCAGGAGCCTCCTTCAAATGCTGTGTCTCTCTCTTTCCGCCCCTCACCTGCTCATGTTCTGTCTCTCTCTCTTTCAAAATAAATAAACGTTAAAAAAAAAAAAAAAAGAATTTCTCCCTTAGGGCGCCTGGGTGGCTTACTTGGTTAAGTGTCCGACTCTTGGTTTTGGCTCAGATCGTGATCTCGTTCAAGCCCCACATTAGGCTCTGTGCTGACTGTGGAGTCTGCTTGGGATTCTTCTCTCTCTCTTTCTCTCTTTCTGTCCCTTCTCCACTCATACTTTCTCTCTCACTCTCTCTCTCAAAATATATAAACTTTAAAAAAGAAGAAAAAAAAGAATTTATGTCTCTGTTTGTATTCCTCCAAGTTAAACTTTAAGAAATGAGAGATTTCAGGGCACCTGGGTGGCTCAGTTGGTTAAGCAGGTTAAACGTCTATGCTCAGCCTGTGCTCAGCACAGAGCTTGCTTGGGATTCTCTCTTTCCCTCTCTCTCTGCCCTTCCCTGCTCACATGCACTCTCTCTCTTAAAATAAATACATAAATTAAAAAAAAGAAAAAAGAAAGAAAACGAGAGAGTTCCCTAACTCGGTGTTATCCTAAACACCTAAGCATAAAATTCAAACGTTTATGCTTGAATTTATGTAAATGCCTCCTCCAGGTTTGGGTGGCAGCAATTGCCAGTTACAGAATATTTCCTCTGTGTGGTTGGAAGGGAGTGTCGGTGGACGGTTCTAGACTTCCCTGGCTCTTGTTCAGTAGGGAGTAATTCCTGAAGGCTTTGCCTTTACGCTTCACCCCTGTTACTCAGGCTACGGCTCGTCGAATACTATCTCCCCAGATCATCTGTAGGGGAGGAAGAGTTTCCTTCCCTTCTGTGTTCTTTGGCTGGTCTAGTAATTAAATTGACATAAGATGAATGAACAGGGAGAAAATCAAATTTAATTTCATAGGTACAGGAATTCATAGAACTCTGTGATTCAAAGAAATAATTAGACTAGGCAGCTGTTATACCTTTTAGACAAAGAAACAGTAAATTGGTGACCAATTGACAAGAAGAAGAAGTTTGGGCTTGGGGTAGTAAATCTGTCTTTACAGTCTTCTTGTCCCTGAATTCTCTCTTTGGTGAGAAGGGTAACCCTACTACCTGGGACAGGGAGGGTACCTTTCACATTGCGGACTTTTTCCCTGCTTTTAAGGAGATGTAGGAGGGTCAGAAAGTGCCTCTTACACTGTTTCTTAAGTAACTTTAATTCAAAATAATCAATATGCCGATGTGGCGTATTTTGGGGTGGCCTGCCCTGAACCCCATAATATCCACTCAGTGCACCATTTTACCTCCTTCAAGTCGTTGAATCTGTCCTTTCATTGAAACCCCTCATTTAATGCTGCAATCCCACTCCCTATTTCCCCCACCTTGTTTATCCTGCTTTGATTTTGCTTTCATCCACAGCACTTTCCTCCTTCTAACCAATTATAACACTCACTCATATTTACTCTGGTCACTGTCAAGCCTCCCTCCTACCTCTGAAAAACATGAGCTCTGTGAGGGCAAGAATTGGTGTCTATTTTATTCACAGCTGGATCTCAAAGGCCCAGAACAGTGCCTACCACATAGTAGGTGCTCAAGAGGTATTTTGTTGAATGAACTTAATAAATGCAACATAGCCAGTCATAATTGTTGATGTTTTAACCGCACATTTCTTCGTTCATCAGATGCTGTCTTTGTATATTTTTTTAATACGTTATCTTATTTGATTCTTCCAACAGCCCCACGCTAGTGCTACAATCATCATCATCATCATCATCATCATCATCATCATCATCATCATCATCAACTTACCTGTGGTGAAACTGAGGTTTGGAGAAGGTACTTCCTTAACGAAAATTACGCAGCCAGGAAACAGTTGGCCTGAGGTCGGGCCAGCCGTGCTTACTCGCATCTGGGTTCTCAGTCACTGTCTATAATTGTCTGCAATAGGCCACCTGGGTAATTTGTGGGGCCCGGTGCAAAAGGTTCCCTCTTCAAGATCTGTTGGGATTTCAAGATAGCAGCACCAGAGTGTTAAACCAGGCGTGGGTTCTGTGCGGCTGCACAGGCTGTGTGTTCGTGAAGCAGCCTGGGCTCCCCCAGCCAGGAAGACCGAGCGCAGGCACTGCTCTTCTTCCCTTTTGCCCCCATTTCAGGCCGGGTAGTTTTCACTCGAGTTTTAAATTCAGAGCTGGATGGAACGCCGTTCATCCATTCATTGCCCTCACTTGACAGATGAGGAAACGGAATCTCGGAGAGGTGTTACTTGGGAAGGATAACGCCACTCGATTTGCATTCGAGCGCCACACTTATCAATACCATTTGTCTAGTACGCTTAGTAGGGAAAAAATTAAGCCCACAGATTCAGATGATTGTTCTAGGCTAAAACACCCTCCCCTATGCTCCTCCCTGCCTGAGCCCCTCTCAGATTTCAGGGTCTAGTTGAATGGCACCTCTTCCTTCAGGCCTCCATGTCCATTGAAACCAAGTCAACATACATTCTCTGTTTATGTGAGTTGTACCAGTATGTGTAATTTTGGAAATGAAGACGGGGAACGGTGTAGAACACGGCACCCCACAAGCACACATTCCATTAGCTGTCAGAGAGCTACATCAGAGAGATGAATTAATTGCTTGCCCAAATCCATTCCTTTTTTTTCCTTTTTACAAGGAGAAGTGAAAATTTGTTCAAGATGATGATGTACCCAGTTAAAAATGGTTACTCCCTTCATCTACCATCACGTAAGCCCTGGGAAATGCCGCTTGTAGACGCAGGAAAGAAAAATGCAAGCAGTATCTTAGAATTATTATAAAATCTTATTTTACAATTTGTATTATATAAAATACACGTAACAAAAGCTTCCATTTTAATCATTTTTTAAGGGTGCGATTCAGTGGCATTAATTGCATTCACAATATTGTGCAACTACCACCGCTGTCTATTTCCAAATCAGTTTCATTGCACAAAACAGAGACTGAAACCATCAAGCAATAACTAGCCACGCATCCATTTCGTCTGCCCAGCCGTTGGAAACCTCTAACCTGCTCTCTGTCTCTATAAATTTGCCTCTTCGTGATATCTCATATAAATGGAATCATACAGTGTTTGTCTTTTTGTGTCAGGTTTATCTCCATCAGCATAATGTTTTCAGTATGTTTCCATGTACCAGAACTTCATTCTTTTTTATGGCATAATAATACCCTATCATACATATGTAACACATGAAGTTTATGCATTTATTTGTTGGTGAACACTGGGATATTTGCATGTTTTGGCTACTATAAATAATGCTGCTGTGAATATTGGTGTACAGTATCTGTTTGAGTTCCCATTTGCAATTCTTTGGGGTCTATACCGAGGAGCAGAATTGCTGGCTCACCTGGCTGGAGCATATGGTGTTTAACCTTTTGAGAAACCACCAAACTGTTCACACAGTGGCTGCACCACTTACATTCCCACCAGCAGTGTGTGAAGCTTCCAATTCCTATGCATCCTCACCAGCAACTGGTCATTTTCTGTTTTTTTGGATCACAGCCATCCTAAGCGGTACAAAGTTGTACCTCACAGTGGTTTTGATTTACATTTACCTAGAGACAATGCTGGTGACAGTTTTTTCTTAAAAGTTTTTTAACGGTTATTTATTTTTGAGAAAGAGAGAGAGAGACAGAGACAGAGAGAGAGTGCAAGCAGAGGAGGGTCAGAGAGAGAAGGACAGAATCCGAAGCAGGCTCCAGGCTCTGAGCTGTCAGCACAGAGCCTGATGTGGAGCCTGAACCCACAAGCTGTGAAATCCTCACCTGAACCGAAGTCAGACACTCAACCGACTGAGCCACCCAGGCGCCCCAGCTGGTGGAAAGCTTTCTATGTGGGAAATACTTTTGCTCTTGTAGATCTCTACTGCACACAGTACCAAGTCTCCATCATTTCTGTCCTTTCCCCAATTTCCATGGGGCTTATGCAGTAAGTGACGTGATGGTTTTAAAACCTCTGCATTTCATATAACATCCTGTACCACTACCTGCATGTGATAAGTGCATCCCAAGTGTTCTTGTTTAATCAATTACTTACTCAAATCCATTTCTTCTCTTTTTACGGAGAGAAATGCACATTCATTCAGACTAATGATGTGCCCAGTTACTCACTCCCTCAGGCTAGGAGTGGCCATGTTGAGCCAGTTTTGGTGGCGCAGTTGAAGTCTATGGGGACAGGGCCTCTGGGACAGCCGCTGTTTTTCTGATAAAGAGGAGTAGCGTCCGCTGGCGTATGCCCCTTCCCTTCTTCTCATTCCCCTTCCTCCTGCGTGGGAGGAAGACACCAAGCCCCCATGAGGAGTACACATCTTGCAGTCTCTGGGACAAAAGCACACGGGACAGACAGTGGAGCAAGAAACTAGAAGGAGCCTGGGCTCTTGATGTCTTCCTCAAGTCTCTGGGTCTGTTGAGGTTTGCACTTTTCACTCAGCCATTAAAGCCTGGCTTGGTTAAGCTTATAATAGTTGGCTTTTTGGTAACATATGACCCAAAGGGATCTAACCGACACTTTGTGAAAGCCTAACAGCCCCGACTAATGGAAATCTAGAACCAACTGAGCCCAAGGAGAGAAAAAGAGGCAGAGAAAAGAAATTGGATGTGTTACAGAGCCAACTGCGCGGCAAAAATGTCTGGAAGTAAAATGCAGAGGAGGGGCCGTCTGTCACCTTCCGTCCCATTTACCTTCGGTTCCTGGTCATCGGCCTCCCCTTGCATCAAAAGGCACCTCAAGTCTCTTCTCACTTCCCCGAGGGGCTCAGAGCTTCCTGTATGGATGAGCAAGACTTTCTTTGAGAATAACTTACACATCATGAATTTGAAAATAGTTGACGAAGAATCACAGTCTCTGAGCCATTAACCTAAGTGTCTGTCCATGCAGAGCGGGAGGGTCCCAGCAGTGAGAAATGACCTTGATTCTCCTTGAAGGGTAAATGCAGAAAATTGGGAATAAGAAACCTCTTTTGATGGTTTTCTAAACAACAAAGTTCACAAAATACCTAGCTCCTTTAAATCTCTGGATTTATTGTGCAAGAAAATAAATAGGAAATAAAAGGACCTCACAATCACGAAAAATCTATTCTTATAAATACACGGGCCCATGTACCAACCTTCAGCTGCCTTGCTCATTAATTCTGTGGTGTGTATGAACGTTGCCACATATTTGCTTTCTTTTCAGGTCATTTAAGATTATCGATTTCTCCTTCTCTAGTATAGAGCTCAATTCTCCAAGGACTGGTTAGCAAAACATTTCCCAGCTCACATAGTGCCATTCAAAAATGATTACACTCGGTGTCTTCAGTTTAAAGTTTCCCTT
Organism: Proteles cristata cristata; assembly: GCA_017311185.1. Lineage (NCBI taxonomy): Eukaryota > Metazoa > Chordata > Mammalia > Carnivora > Hyaenidae > Proteles > Proteles cristata. The sequence goes on from JAESUZ010001971.1 coordinate 1,557,324, forward strand.
CCTGGCATCCATATGCTAGCAGTTTGTACACTTTTCTTTTATGCTTTGATTTTTAGGGGCAACTCCAAGATGTTGTGCCCATATCATTCCCTCTGACTGCCTTCTCCCGGTGATTAAAACAGCACCAGGGACCATGGCTATACCAGAGAAGCCGCAGAGATGATTTTTGTCATAACCAAAAGTTTTCTGGGGGAGAGAAAACCCTTGTAGGTAGTCACATGTCATCTTTTGGCTCCAAAGTAAAATGCTAAGTTGCGCATTAGTTGTTGCATAAATTTGCATATTGATATATACAATCCCAATGATTTTAATAGAATCGCAGATTAGCAGAGACAGATGCACACAGGCACACACAGGCTGACATTCAGAGACTCCCAACTAAGGGCAAACAGAGCGCACGAAAAGTGTGGAGATGGGTCAATGAGAGCTGGGAAGACTGGGCAGAGCACAGAGGGTTCTAAGGGAAAGACAGAGGGCCTGGGATGGCAGAAGGCACTTGCGGGGTCGCGAGGTCACTTTAAATAACCTCCTGCCCCAGACCCCTCCTCTCCTTCAGTTTTTAGACTCTGCACTGTGTGGAGCGTGTAAAGAGCAGGACTGGGGTGCCTGGGTGGCTCAGTCGGTTAAGCGTCCAACTTCAGCTCAGGTCATGATCTCACTGGTTCGTGGGTTCGAGCCCCGCATCGGGCTCTGTGGTGACAGATGGCTCAGAGCCTGCAGCCTGTTTCGGATTCTGTGTCTCCCTCTCTCTGACCCTCCCCTGTTCACGCTGTCTCTCTCTCTCTCAGAAATAAATAAAACATTAAAAAAAAAAAAAAGAGCATGACTGATGACTTACAGAGCCTGGGAGTGAATCAGAAGATCCAGAAGTAGTCTGAGGCCCAAAGGAGAAGTTAGATTTATTTTAATAAAATAAGTAGGCTCTTAAAGCCTACTTGTCATCTGTTGTTTCTTTTGGTCTCTCATTCTTTCTTCTATGACCTGAGTAGGACATTCAAGTATGGGACAAAGCCTTAGCTTCCTGTATGTCTAGAACGCTTTGGCACTTGGCCAGCAGTGATCAGGTCCTTGAGTGGAGATTCCACACTGGACTGACCTGCAAACCAAACCACCAATTTGTTAATTTTCTATGGAAGCCATACATGTCATCAAGGGGTTTATCGCTGAATATTCTACTCTCTGCTAGGAACCTGGTGCCTCGAAAAAGGCATTAAAAATTAGGACAGAGGGCAGAGAATCCCTTCAGGGATATCTTCCATGTGTTTCAAGGGGCTACCTGGCACTATCCCCTCCCCCCAGTGATGATCTACAGGCCATGTGGCCTCAGTTCAGTTCTGGAAATATATTCTCAAATTCTTAGACTTGGCCTCTCAAGGTTGGTTATTCCAATCATGTGTGTGCATGTTTGGTCACTGCAAAATCGGTATAACTTCAGGTTGCAATGAACATCTTTCATTCCATAACTATTTACCAAGTTCTCGAGATAGGCTAGGTGCTCCAGGGGAGGTAAGGCCAGGCCCCAAGGAAGCTCATGGTAGCAAAGGGAGGATTACATAAATACACATGGCTGTCTACAGCAGGGAGAGAATTGTTTAAGAGAAATGTCTGCAAGGATTCAAGAAGGAAACACTGAACCCGTTTGCTAAGATGGAGGAAAGCTCATTCATAGATAAGTGGCATCTAAACTCCAACCTAAAGAATGGGTATGCTTTTTTTTTTTTTAATAATTTTATTTATTTCTAGGAGAGAGAGAGAGAGAGAGACAGAGCGAGCAGGGGAGGGTCAGAGAGAGAGGGAGACACAGACTCTGAAATAGGCTCCAGGCTCTGAGCTGGCAGTCAGCACAGAGCCTGATGCAGGGCTCGAACCCATGAGCCGCGAGATCATGACCTAAGCGAAAGTCGGACGCTCAACCAACTAAGCCACCCAGGCGCCCCTAGAATGGGTATGCTTTTAACAAGTGGAGGTGTTCAGATGGGGTAGTAGGATGGAAGTGGGGGCGGGGAGAGAAGGGGAGGAGGGTCAGCCAAGAGGGAGTCCATGGGAAGGCCAGTGCAGAGAGACACAGCAAGTGCTTGGTTCAAATATCCGCCTCATGCTTAGGCTCGGAGTACAGAGGACAATGGGGAGAGCAGTGGACGACAGGGCTGGGAAGCCTGTGGGAGCCAAAAGATGGACAGCCATTGTGCCAAGAGCTTCGACGGACAGCCATTGTGCCAGGAACTTTGATCTATGGGCGCTGGGCACCCACAGGCTTTTGCATAAGGGCGGGCTGTGATTGGGGATCCTAAAGCTTCATTTGGCCTCCGTGTACACAGAGGACCGTAGAGGGTGAGGAGGCCAATGTGGAGGTCTTGCTACAGGGCTTCAGATCAGAGGTAATGAGGACCTGCCTGTACTAGGAAAGCAGCAGTGGACATTGAAAAGGTAGAGGGGAGGTGAGAGAGGTTGTGAAGATGGTCTTCATTCTTGGTGATGAGCCTGGATGGATACAGGAGATAGAAGGAGAGTCAAAGACGACTAACGGATCCTAACATTTATTGAGGGCTGTGGTAGGCCCTTTACGTGCATTTACTCATAGAGTCCTAACAACTTGATGAAATAGATAGAATAGGTAGTTTCCATTTTACAGATGAGCAGACTGAGGCACAGGGATGTTTTCTCTTCTCCGGGGCTGCGTGGCTGTTGCAGGAGTCTCACTAGAGTCCCGCCATGCTGCTCTGCTCATTCCTGTCCCCATGCCTTTCACCATGTGGTCTCCCATTGCATGGCTTCTGCTCTCTCCCCATCTCGGTCCATAAATTCCTGTTGATTGAATTACCCTCTTGTCCTGACTCACAGAAGCAAAGCAAAAGTAACCACAGTCCTGGAAACATACTCCTTTTCATTACTGAATCTGAGTAGGTAATGTGTTTAGAAAGCAACATAAAACTCCGCCGTTGCATTCATACTCAATTTAAAAAAATTGCCTAACGGCAGTTGGCATTGTGATTAAGGTTTTCATTTTATTTATTGCTTTGTTATGGCAAAACAAAACAAAACAAATCCTGCCTGAATTATCTTCCATGTGTCAGGAGAAAGGCATTTTTCTTATCAATGTACTTCGTGCTACGTGGATATATTGATAATCAACCTGATCTTAACTCCGCGGCATCAGTCTCCTGGCTCTGGGGCTAAGTCCAACCTGTTTTAGAATAAAGACCATCTTCTTTGTTTCTAGAATGGCCCACAGGCTTTTACTAGCTCTATTCAGTTCTCAGCGTTGGGCTTTTGATTCGTACCTCTTTCTTCCTGTTTTCTTTTTCATGCTGAAGCTACAGCACTGGAAATTCATGATTAGAATTCAGGTACTTTGAGGATAATCACAGTGTCGCTATCTTAAACACATGGTATGCCAGCAGCTCTCAGAGTGGCAAAACGGAGGTTTATTGTGTAATTATAGTTCTGTGGTCCTCAAAAAAGGAACTAATTTCGCCAAAAAACCCAAACGCCGGCATTTTCTTTAACCCAAAAAGCCTTTTATGGCTTGCCGGCAACCCATTTCATTGCCCTAATAAATCCAACAGCCACCATACTAACAGTCAAACTGCTTCCATAGATTATGCACAAGAGCAGAATATGCAGAAGCAGCTGAAAGAAATAGTGTTTGTGAATGTGTGCACGTGGGTATGTGCTTGCGGATATATACCCAAGAAATGATGTGTGCATATGTGCACTGTGCATGTGTGTGCATGCTTGTGTATGAATCGGAGCCCCAAATACACCAGGAGTGAAAAACGTCCGCTGCTACAGCGTGGTGAGTTATGGGGAGGCCTTCTCGCTGGGGAACAATAGCCTTTGTGATTTGACCCTGCACCAGTATGGGAAGGTTCTCAGCTCTTCTGAAGATGGTCTTTTGTTTCCTTTCACCCTGTTAAACCAGAGTTTCTATTACTTACCACTTGGAGATCTTTTTTTTTTTAATGTGCATTTATTTATTTTGAGAGAGAGAGAGAGCATGAGTGAGCAGGGGAGGGGCAGAGAGAGGGTGAGAGAGGATCCCAAGTAGGCTCCACGCTGTAAGCACAGCCAATGTGGGGCTTGAACTCAGGAACCTAGAGATAATGATCTGAGCCTAAATCCAGAGTCGAAGGCTTAACTGACAGAGCCACCCAGACACTCTTGAAATCTTTTCAATAGGAAACCAGTCCTAAAGCACTAATTCTTTAAGCAAAGCAACAACTGTTGGTTGTTTTCTCTCATCCCAAACATTTCGCTTCTTTTTCATCCAGAGGGTTGGTCGACGTTGGGTTGGCTCTGTCTTTTTCATTTACTTGGCACAGGAATAAAATGTCAACAAATGCCTTTTGAGAGTGAGACACCAAGGACAGGTGTTATATGGTGTCTTAATGGCTTCAGCCTGCCTTTAAGGCACTGATGTGATTTTCTTCTACCTCCATTGTTTCTCCAACCTCATTTTGCATCAGGATCTCCCTGGAATTTGGGGGGGAAAAAACTAATGCACAGGGATGCTGATATAATCCATCCGATGTGGAGCTATCCATCCACAGTATTTCAAATTCCCCAGACTCTGAGGAGTGCAGCCAGAGTCGGACTGAAAAATGCTCTTCCAGACCCTGGATGCTAAATCCATTGGTTTTAAAATCCTATTAGATCACCTGGGGAACTTTTACAAAATATTGATTGATGCTGAGGCCCTACTTGAGACCAAATATATCAGAGTATCCGGATGGGACTGACACACTGGGTATGTAGTCAAAGTTCCTCAGGTGATGATAATGTATAGGCAAGGTTGAAAGCCAGTCATCTAGGCCATGGATTTATGCCAATCTGTGTGACGTGGATTCTACTAAAGCATCAGTAATAAAGTAGTGTAAAGGGGTGTGCTGCATACCGAGGGCAATGCATTCTCCTTTTCTTTTAATATATTTGCCCTTCTCCATAGTTTTTTTTTCCCCTGAAGAGTTATCTCTTGCTCTGTCTCTCTCTGTCTCTGTCTCTCTCTCTCCCCCAGAAATCTTTTTTCTCAGTAGCTTCTCAGACCACTTCCCCCCCCACAGCAGGGTCTTCTTTTCTCTGTAACTTCTTCCCAAATCAGACTCAGAAGAGCATCTTTTACTCCTCACTCATACACCAGGAACCTCAAGATACCCTTCCAAAATTAGGAATAAATTATTTATGTATTAAGTTTCAGAAAGATATGAAGCCAGAAGGAAAATGGAACCCCTGCACTAAGAGAGGCATAGCAGAGCTAAAAATACCCAGTGACAGAAGAGGATGCCATATCTGTGATAGTTCACCCATGACAGAGCGCATAGGCATGGGACTCGCTGTCTAGGAGATGCCTCTTACATTCACTCTTTCCTTTCTGTTTCCCCTGTCCCGGACTCAGGCTCTTTTAATGCTTCCCTCAAAAACCCTTAGCATCTTTCTGGCTAGAAGAATCCAGAGATCCTACTGGATGTCCATTCACACATGCCTTTGGGCCCTAGCATTATGTTAGGCAAGTATGAATCCAATGAGTTTTCCAGCTTTGATTAAACCTGAATGGTGATTCTTAAACTTTGTATGGTCATAGGCCCCTTTGAGGGTTTGATGAAAGCTACAGACTCTTTTCTTGAACACTGAAATGCAAATCCATATAATTTTGTGTAGAATTCCACAGACTTCTTGGAACCTTCTGTAGCACATTGACGGGCCTTCAGGGCAAGGACTCAATGTTAAAGATCTCCTCAATAAAGCCTGATTGGATCAACTGATTTGTAACAGACTTTGTCTGCATTTAGATACTTGGATTAAAAAAAGTTCACAGAAGGGCACCTGGGTGGCTCAGTTAGTTAAGCGTCTGACTCTTGATTTTGGCTCAGGTCATGATCTTATGGTTCGTGAGTTTGAGCCCCGCATCAGGCTCTGTGCTGAAAGCTGACAGCATGGAACCTGCTTGGGATTTTGTGTCCTTCTCTCTCTGCCCCTTCCCTGCTTACTCTCTGTATATCTCTCAAAATAAACAAAAATAAACTTAAAAAACAATTTCACAGGAAAGCACAGGTGGTCACATTCTGAAACGCTGACATCAGCCTAAATTTGTAAATGCCTATAAAGCTTGAAAAAAGTCAAGGTAGTTAAAATAGTTGAGCTATCTATATTTGGAGCAATCGATTTTACCACTTTCTTTTTGATTGTCAGGTAGAGAATGATGATAGTAATATATAATTTGACATTATTACTTAACAGTTTAAAGGAACACAATATATATTCCATTTAATTTACACAAGCAAAGGGAGCATTGAAGTGAGAATTAAATGGCTTACTTGAGGTGACACAGGGAAGGGGTGATTGAGCAGGGGCTGAGACTCTGGAGTCCTGGCCCCCGGTCCAGTGCTGATCATTTGCATCTGATGGTTCAGATCACTTCATAGTGTCTCAGGTCTATTTCTTCCTATCCAGTTAGACTTTCACCATTATCATTCACTCATTCAATAATCTTTCATGAGTGACTTGCACAGGGCATCACTGCAAAATACATCATTGCAAATACAATGCGTCATTGCAAATACAATTTAAGGACCTAAGTTAATGTATGATAATAAGGTGTCATGGAGCTATAAGAAAGGCCTGATCACATCTGGCAAAAAGGCTCAGAGAAGGCTTCATAGAGGAGGTAACATGTAATCTTAGGAGCAGATAGTGCAGAAATAACAGAGAAAAAGAGGAAGGAGGCAGAATTCAGGCAATGGGGAAACCAATGGAAAGGCTCGGAGGTGGGACTCACAGGGAAATAGACCATGTTCATTTGGATGGAAGTGGCCTTTAGGGAGTCCTGAGCACTGAGGTAGGAGAGTAGGTGGGGTCCTGCAGTCCATGCTGAACAATGTGCTCTCCATTCAACGGCCACTGGGGCCACAGAGAGTTTGGAACATGGAGAAACACGTGTTGCACTATGCTTTAAGATTTGTTTGGTGGCAGTGTGTAACACGGGCTAGGTTGGGGAAGATTCTTTTCTTCGATCGCATTGTGTTTTGTGTCCTTCAACATCTTGCTTACGTTTTAGTTCTTAAGGTTGGAATCTGAAAGTTAATATTTAGCCCAGAGTTTAAAAACCTGGAGTCTGTGGTCCTTTACAAAGTCCATTAGGCCTCAGGAGGTCAATGGGTCTTCTTTGTGCCCTGTTGTGTGTTTGTGTATAGAGTCCTCTTCTTTTTTCCAAGCTGAGGAGAAGTTTTATAGCTTCTATCAGCTTCTCAAAAGAGTCCACAGTCCAAAAGAGGATTGCTGCTTGATGCTTAATGGAAGTAGAAACATTTTTTTAAAAATTGCATTTATTTCTGAGAGAGAGAGAGAGACTGCATGAGCAGGGGAGGGTCAGAGAGAGAGGGAGACACAGAATCCGAAGCTGGCTCCAGGTACAAAACCCAATGTGGGGTTCGAACCCACAGACCGTGAGGTCATGAACTGAGCTGAAGTCGGACACTTAACTGACAGAGCCACCCAGGCATCCCTATTTATTTATTTTTAATGTTTATTTACTTTTGAGAGACAGAGCACAAGCAGAGCAAGGGCAGAGAGAGAGGGAGACACAGAATCTGAATCAGGCTCCAGGAGCTGGCTGTCAGCACAGAGCCCGATGTTGGGCTCGAACCCCCAAACCATGAGATCATGACCTGAGCCAAAGTCAGACGCTTAACCGACTAAGCCACCCAGGCACCCTGGAAGTAGAGCCATTTTGAATTTGCTCAACATAAAGATGGCACTGAGGATTTAAGGTATATGTGATACTCATTGGAACAAGTTGTATAGCTAGCTCTATTGAAAAAAAATTTTTTTTGGTCAAAGGGGTTATAAAATATTAGCAATGGAGAGATTTAGAAATATGAATTCTTTCATTCAACGGAAGTTGGGTCCAGAGACTGTACTGGATAGTTTGTTCCTCAAAATCACCCAGATATCTCTAGAGCTGAGGGAAATCTTACAGAAATATACAGGCCTTTTCTCTTGCACTGATGTCATTAACAAAACTGAATTTACTATTAAGTACTACTATAAGATAATAGTAATCTAACAATTAATGTAATCTAATTACTGTTAAATGTACTGTTGAATATATTGAAAACACCAAATTACTGGTTTCTGTAGCTGATTATAAAAACATAAGTTCCTAAAGTTTGTATTTATCTTCAAAATGGGGATGCCTGGGTGGCTCAGTCAGTTGAGCATCTGACTTCCGCTCAGGTCATGATCTCATGGTTGGTGAGTTCGAGCCCCAGGTTGGGCTCTGTGCTGACAGCTCAGAGCCTGGAGCCTGCTTCAGATTCGTGTCTCCCTCTCTCTCTGTCCCTTCCCCGCTTGTGCTCTCTGCCTCTGTCTCAAAAAATAAACAAAAAATTTTTTAATTAAAAATATGATTTCCACAAATCATATCAATAAAATATTTTCTGTAATTAGTTCATTCCCTGTTAAAATGGCATTTAGACCATCAACCTTATCGATCTCTACCCATAACTAGATGATTGCTGAATGACTTTTTAAAAGTTTTTATTTAGGGGGCACCTGGGTGGCTCAGTTGGTTAAACGTCTGACTCTTGATCTCTGTTCAGGTCATGATCTCACAGTTTGTGGGTTTGAGCCCCAGGTCAGGCTTTGCGCTGGCAGTGTGGAGCCTGCTTGGGATTTTCTCTGTCTCTCTCTCTCTCTGTCTCTCTCTCTCTCCCTCTCTCTCTGCCCTGCCCCTGCTCTGTGTGCCCTCTCTTTTTCTCTCTTTCAAAATAAATAAATAAACATTAAAATAAATAAACAAATGGAAATACAAGCTTTTATTTAGAAATCAATATGCCCATCTAACCTGTAACTTTTGACCTGCCCATTTTTGATTGATGTAAGGTCTCAGGTCTGAATTTTAAAGTAGAAAACATAATTACTTCAAGGCTATCATCAGTAGAAAGTGCTACCCATAGCCAAGGACAAGCAGACTGCTGTCTTGTCTAAAAAGAGATTTCACAAAGAAACCACCTAATTTTACCAAGGAGCCTCGCCCCTCCCCCAGGACACTAGGTGCCACTGACTATTATCATAACATCCACTCACCAGAACCCTCAGTGAATGATGGGTTGGGGCTATGTTAGGGTTAATGAGAAAAAGGTCTCTCCATCCCCTCTCTTTCTGTCTTCTTTACCCCCACACTGGCCTCCCTTGTAATAAACAACATGCATTGGCAAGGTAGGTAGCCCGAGGGAAGAGGCAGGGGTGCCTCCTGGGACCGCACAAAGCCAACGAGTACTCAGGAGGACTGATTGCAGTCCGGCCTCATTAGCACTAGATTGTTACTGACTGTGTTCATCCGCCCTCGCAAGAGGAAGGGAATCAAAAAATAGTATCGTGGTCAGACTGTGGCTGATATGAAAACAATTTCAGAAGAGCCAGGTAATGATACGCCACAGGGAGGGGAAAATGTTGGTTTAAGAGCTGGCAGCAGAATATTTTGAAGAGGAAGCATCTCTGTATTTAAACGTCCATTCTGGGGCGCCTGGGTGGCTCAGGCGGTTAAGTGTCTGACTTCGGCTAGGGTCACAGTCTTGCGTTTCGTGAGTTCGAGCCCCGCATTGGGTTCTGTGCCGGCAGCTCAGTGCCCGGAGCCTGTTTCAGATTCTGTGACTCCCTCTCTCTCTGCCCTTCCCCTGCTCATGCTCTGTCTCTCTCTGTCTCAAAACAAAACAAAACAAAAACAAGAACAAAACTATTTAAATGTCCATTCTGGTTGGGGAGGTTGCCCTTGGACAGGGTGGGAAGGGGCTCGGGTGAGAGAAAGGACAGCTCAGCTGCTTTGCAGAAGTGGCCACCGAGAGTTGGGAGTCTCGGGGTGAATGCAGAGGGGACAAAAAAGCTTAAGAGGAGCTTCAGAAGGGCAAGCGGGTAAGAGCATGTGAAGTCAAGGTGACAGGAAGTGTCCAAATTAATCAGGTGGTTGAGAGTATAGGCCTTGAGCTCGGGAGAAAAATCTGAGTTGGAGACCATGAGAACTTTTACTGTATTGTTCATTGTTTCTCAAACTGTATTTTAAGGGCCATCTTAAGGACGCCTTAAGGATCATGTGACCTTCAGCAAACTTGCATGTCTGCCCCGTTCTGACTCCTCAAACTAACCAATGATACTTTTGCAAGCTATCATGGGAGCCTCAGAAAATCCACACTTGGCCCCCGAACTTTGTCTCTGCCTTCCGGTCCTTCAAGAAGATGTCGTTTTGACCTTTGGCTTTGCCCTCTCCCAGTTCTTTGGGACAGGGTTTCCTCCTCTGCCTTTGACTTCATGTCTTGAATGGTGATAGGAAGCACCTGGCCCTAGACTGCTGCGTGGTATCATGGGGACCTCCTCTCATCTGACCCTCGGTCATTGAGGAAGAGGATCAGCCCCTCCTCTCCTGAGATCTCTTCATCTGGAAAATGATGGGCCGGCCTGGGTAAGTGGATCTCAAATGGATTTCCATAGAGTTCAAGCACCCAGCTGGAGGGCTTGGTTTCAAATCTGAGCTTCTCACTGTTGCTTGTTTGGGACTTTAGGAGTTCATCTCGGTGTTCACTGAAAAGCAACAGGGGTTCTATGGCTAAGATCAAATGTGAGCCCACACTAGGTGTCCAGAGCTTAGCTTTTTCTTCCCGGATTCTGAGATCAAGCCCACACTGAGGATTTTAGGAGCACACGTTTTCTCACCTAACCCTGAGCCTAGTTCTTAAGGTGTTTCTTTGTTTTGTTTTTAAACATTATGCAAGAAAACAAACCCTAGGGCTCTAGAATGATGATGACACTAGCCTTTTGTAGACTTTCACCAGAACACATCCACTAGCCATTCCACATCTTGTTATGTAGTATTTTTTTTAATAAAGTAATGCTAACTTTCAAAATGATGTAAGGAGTTGCCAATGATTTTTGGAAAAAGAAACCATGTTATCATTTGTAGTTCTGCTACCATTTTAGCAGTTTGAGATGCTTCTTTCCAGTATATGAGTGTGTAATGCATGTGTATGCAGTCTATACGGGCATACACATGCTCACACACATGAAAACTTTTCTATGGTCTTGCACACCTTCTTTTTCACTCTGCAATATAATCAGCATTTCCTCACACACTGAAATGTTCCTTACGAACATGAATTTTATTAGCTGCAAAGGTTTGTATTTGATAGGTCTCTGCTTTAAGACACCATGTGTGAGGTGCCTGGGTGGCTCAGTCGGTTAAGCGTCTGACTTTGGCTCAGGTCATGATTTCATGGTTCGTGGGGTTCGAGCCCCACATCGGGCTCTGTGCTGACAGCTAGCTCAGAACCTGGAGCCCGTTTCAGATTCTGTGTCTCCTTCTCTCCCTGACCCTCCCCTGTTCACGCTGTCTGTCTGTCTCTCTCTCAGAAATAAATAAAACATTAAAAAAAAAAAAAGACACCATGTGTGTCCTCTTATACTTATTTTGGATGAGATCAAAAGGACATTTTTACAAAAGGGCATGTTCCATACCTCTTCAGACACACAAAGTATTGTACGTCCCACACATTCATAATCTATTCGTCCACCTTATTCATAAACACTAGCTCAGTCTTTTCTCCCAATTCACAAAACAGTGCCCTTTCTCTCTTTGGAAGGGTCTGGTCCACTGCTCTCTGCACTTACTCCCAGCCTCTTCCTGTATCACAAGAGTTAGAACACTAAGAAACAGATGTCCCAGACTCCCTTGCAGCTAGTATTCTAGACATGAAAGTGGCTCAGACAGTGAGGCTGGAGGTCAAGGTAGGAGGTGCTGCCATTGGAATAAGATTCCTGATGACAGCTAAGATAGTATGATCCCAGAGCGACAGAGGCCAAGGTAACCATGAAAGTCGAGGTGAACATGGTCACTGCAACAGACAGCAGGGCCAGAGCAGTGATCTAAATGGTTTTACCCACAGGGTGCCCAGGGAGTTCAGTTGGTTGAGCCTCCAACTTTGGCGCAGGTCCTGATCTCATAGTTTGTGAGTTTGAGCCCCGTGTCGGGCTCTGCGCTGACAGCTCAGAGCCTGGAGCCTGCTTTGGATTCTGTGTCTCCCTCCCTCTCTCTGCCCCTCCCCTGCTCACGCTCTGTCTCTCTCTCTCTCTCAAACATAAATAAACATTAAAATAAAATTTTAAGTAAAATATGTGGTTTTATCTTCATTTTGTGATGAATAATTGATCATGTATCAGTAAGACTGAAATAGACTGGAAACCTACTAAAGTCTAACTTGATTTGCATACCTGATGAAACCTTTGGTCTGGTGATTGTCTACCAGAAGACACTCAGAGTTCCCCACCTAATTTCCCTGTCTGAGCCAGTCCACAGACTCTACACCCCTATACACGCAGGGTCTGTATTCCTTTAAAAAAGGACCTGCGACAGTCCCACATACATGTGTTATAAATCCCCTGTGCCTTCCTTAAACAGTTCTGCAGCTCCTTACCAGGGCGCATGTGTGCTAGGGGAACAGAGATACCAGATTGGGGGGCAATTCTGGACGTTGTCTGAATACCCATGCATGCGAGCTCATTATTATTATCATTATTTTTTGCAGTAAAATGAGCTCCTTGGTCAGAAGCAATGTTGTGTGGGTGCCACAAGCATCTCAGAGTTTCTTGGAGACCCTGGGGACAAGTCTACTGGTCAGACTGGGAGTTATGGGATTTTAATGATGAAAGGAGTTCTTATTAGTTTGTGTCACCTTGGGCCCTGTGGGTCCTGTGTACACACCCTGTGTTTATTTCCCCAGTTCATGAATGCATAACTTAGGAATTTCTCCTTTGCCCTCTGACTCATGGAATGAGGGCGGGGGGGGAGGCTGTTGGGGAACTCCTCTCTCCCATTGTGCACCACCACATTCTAGGAGGAGCTGCAGAATTATTGCCCACACCAAGGTTCTGGAACATATCTGGGAATTGATTTGACCTCATCTCTCTGGTCTGTGCAGAAGTGCTGGAGATCTAGGAAAATATCTGGATTTTCGGGAACTTAGCTGGGTAGCAGCTCTACTCGTGGAAGCTATTACAGATGTGATCTGTTTTTATGGAGCAAATCAACAGAGTCCCTGGAGACTGATATACAGAGGTGAATCTGGCAAACACTTTTTTCCTAACCAATGAACAAATGCTACTCAGTATAGCTTGCTTTTATCCAACAGCAGTGCACCCTCACCGGCATCGAGCTGGTCCCTTTGATCCACTTTGTAGGCACTTTGATCCCTTTGCTGTCCCACGCGACATCACTCCTTTACACTATGTTGATTAGATCATGCTGATTGAGAAAAAAGTTTCAAGTGCCTTGGATATCTTGATAAGACATGTATGTATGTGCCAGAGGATGGACAATAAGTCCCATGAGCACTCAGAAACGTCAAAACGAGTCTCGGTAAAGAGTCTCGAGGCTTAGTGATGTGAGACGTTCAAGATATTCCCCAAAGTGAAACGCGACCGGCATCCTCTGCCATTAAGAAAGAGGCACGGCACTCCAGCCTCATGCCGAGTCACCCTTCAGGCTGTCGATTGTAAGTGTGGCCCAAAGCCAGATAGGTTCTGTAACTGGTTCAAGTTGAAATTCAAGCAGCTCTTCTCCTTTGACCTCATAACCTCAAGTGATCCACTGGAGGTAGGGTATCCCACACAGTATTCTTTCTGAACAAGGAAGTCATTTTATTGCAAAAAAAAAAAAAAAAAGTCAATGATTTCATACATATGGAATTTACTGGCCCTACCATGAATTCTATCACCCAGGAAAAGTTGACCTTAAAAACGGTAGAATAGCCTTTGGATGATCCAATTATGAGGGAAGCTGAGAGACCACAGCTTTCTTAATTTGAAGGGCCGTCTTACAAGATCATCCATATGCTTTGAACAAGCAATAAGCATATGGTGCTATCCCTCCCATAATCATATTTCACAAGTAGAAAACCAAGGAGATAGAAATACTACTGTTTCACCGAATGAATGACATTCATGCACAATATTTGCTTCCCATACTTATCAGATGCCTTTGGTGTCCTCTCTTACTCCCTCGGTCTACTGTGAAGGTTTCTTGCAATAACCAGAAGTTCTGGGAGTTAATGCCCCAGGAGTTCTGAATAAGTCACTCGGTTTCCTCATACCCCAGTGGGATAATTCTGAGGTATATTCCCCAGTTTCTCACCTGGTGTCCAGTGGGATTGGAGTTTTGTGTCAAACCTAAAAAGACCTCCCCCATTGAAATTATATTTAAAATATACTCCTGTTTCATTCTAGTACTATTGCTGTTTCATTTCACTTTTGACACTTTGACAGATGTAAAAAAATTTTTAGTGTAAGATGTCGTAGAAAGACAATAAAGTTTTCAGACGACCATTCAGTTATCACAGAATCCTTTATTACGTAATCCTTCATTTCCTCACTGATTCGAACTGTCACCTTTATTGTATTCTAAATCCCTATACTGGATTCTGGTCTACTTCCATCCTTTCTGGTCTGTCTGTTGATCTGTCTGTCAATTCATGTGGCAGTATCACTTTAAAAATTACTGTAACTGTATAATGTGTTACAATATATGGAAAGACAAATGACTTTCTAATACTCTGATTTTTCAGAATGTTCTTGGCTATTCTTATTTATTGGTTTTATGCATGTTTTTTAGAGTCATTTTGACTAGCTGCCACTCAAAAAAATCCAATTGGTATGCTTTTTGGGTGTCAATGAACTCAGTGAGACGCTTTTTTTTTCTTTTCTTGCTTTTCTTTTCTTTTCTCAGCCAAGTTATTTATCCAAAATTTTTGGACCATTAACTTTCAGCACTTTGCTTTCTTTTCTTTGATCTTTTATTTGGGTATAACTTACATGTTCTTGGTTCATCCCTTTTGGAATGGAATCACAACCCAGTGGGATAAGGAAACTAAATTCTTTGTTCATAACTTTGCCATTCTCTGTTTATAAGTCTTCCCTGTCTCTCTTTCTCCCTCTTTTTCTTGGCCATAATTTTTCAAATATTTTTGTAAATAGTCAGGGTTCAAGAAACTCCAAAATGTGTGGAGACAGAAGATCATATATTACAGCAGAAGTAGTGTCTCTATCGATTACAGCACATCAGCCTTTCTCTCTTCTCCTGAGTGTTCAAATCTGTTAAATCAAAGATGGAGTCAATTAAACTCGTACAGAATCTGTGGGGAGATGGCATTTATGGCCTCAATTCATTATTTCTTCAAGTATTTAAATTCTTTACCCTTTAACTTTGTAGTGGCCTCCCACCCTGCCTCTGGGTTCAGCCATGCACTGCACTCTGGCTAGTAGGAGGTTAGCGAACATGCTACCAGCAGATGCCTGTAAAGCACCTGGATGTTGGGACTCTGGTTCTACCCTGGAAACGTGTCTAGGCTAGTCTGCTGGAGGCTGAGAGAGACATGACCCAGTCAATGCTACCCCAGCTGACAACTGATAACCACCCAGCCCCCAGACCAGTGAGTGGGCCACGCCTAGATGAGAAGAACCGCCCAACTGAGCCCAAACCAAACCAGTAATCGATAGACTGTTGAGCTACATAGTTAGCATTTTAAGCCATTGGGTTTCGGGGTGGTTTATTTCTCAGCATTATTGTGTCAGTAAATACATTATACTAAACTGGACAAAGAGGGGGTGCTTAAAAAGTTGGGGCACCTGCATGGCTCAGTCAGTTGACCGTCCGACTTCAGCATCAGGTCATGATCTCACGGTTTATGGGTTCGAGCCCTGCGTCAGGCTCTGTGCGGACAGCTTGGAGCCTGCTTCTGATTCTGTGTCTCCCTCTCATTCTGCCCCTCCCCTGCTTGCACTATCTCAGTCTCTCAAAAATAAATAAACATTAAAAACAAATTTGTAATTGTTTATGTGGTAGCCATGTGGTGATGCAAATTTCTCTTTATTTAAATCACAAAGGTAGTTCCTCATCTATCTACTCTCCCCTTCCTTTGTAGATTACTCTGTAAGGTGTAACTAACCTAGAGGCACTTATATTTAATACAAGTATTTAGTGATTTAACATATTTTAGATCTGTATCTTGTCTTTTTAATGGCAAAAAATATTTTAGATTCATTCAATCTACTGGCTGTTAGCATTTCATTTGGGTCTCTGAGGGGATACAAGAGAAGTAGGAGACAGACCCCTCTTTCAATTACACAAAGCTACAGAATGAGAGTTAATTTCGGTGAAATGTAGTATATATAGAAGTGTTGAAAAGAAACTGGGAAATTCAATGAGTTGAAGCTGAGTAGAGTTTGTCTGATTTTTAAACAGGGTATGAAGACTTACCTAAGGGGGAAAAATAGGATAACAAAATAAATAACCAATCTAGCTGTTTCACTTCTAACTTGGGCTCACAGATTGCACCTGGTTGTGAAAGAGGAGTGTGATAAATGTGCGCTGAATGTTGGCATTCTCCTTCACCTCCTTAGCACCCAGTTTCGTGAGTGCTTACCTTGTGAGGCAGACAGTGGTGCTATGGCAATGAGGCTAGTAGTGTTTATAACCTTGCACCTTGAAAGGATGGGCATGGAGGAGGGCATTTGTGGGGATGAGCACTGGGGTGTTATATGGAAACCAACTTGACAATAAACTATTAAAAAAAAAAGGATGAGATGGGTAGAAACAGTACAATAACATCTGCTATGTCTACATCCATTTAGGACTCTCTAGAAATTCTCAGTTTTTTTTTTCACCTACGTCAAAGAAAGGGTCACTCTGATGTTAAATTTTACCCAGCTAACTGCAATGAATGGGGCTGACCCTGAATGCAAGCCCTTGACTTCACTGGCATTGAGAGGGAAGATTGGGCCCTGGGTCTCTCCTCCCACAGCTCCTGATTAAGAGCTAGTGCTGGTTTCTGGTATGACCTTTGGCTGCACAGCATGAAATACAGCTCCTTGATGAATGGATCCACAGGGCTTGCCACCAACTATTTTGTCTGAACAGAGCATGTTCATGAGCAAAGCAAAGTCATCATGCCAGGAGCCATGCCAACTGGCCCAATGGCCCTTGGAAGAAAGGGGAGATCAAAATGTCTCTTCCCCAGCAGCCCACTTTGCCCCTTGCTTTCCGATGCACGCATTTGTTTCTTCTCACGCATCTCTGTTAGAGCCTCAACAGTTCAACTTTATGTTCTGGAGAAAACAAAGAAGGTCTGTGCTTCTGGCCTGATGTGGGGGGGAAACAAGCAGCTTCTTAGCCAGAGAGATCTGAGGACTGACTGAAGGGTCCACATCCTCTGGACAGAGCCTGGATTTCATAGAGTCAAGAAGCATTTGTTCTACAAGGAGGCTTGAGGTAATTTCTATTGGATATTTTCAAATGACTTTTGCTCAGAAATCAGACAAAAGGTTAGGGGAGAGAAACAGAACTGGAAAGCTGGGTGATGGGTGGGTTTGGAGAAAAACCCTTGCGTCTGTGGGGGGCAGAGTTAGAAAACAACTCATCTTGGCCAACTTTCAACTTTTAGAGATTCCGAGGGGTAGAGTGACTGGTCTGCAAACAGGCAGCTGGGTCACGATGGAACAGAAGCTAGAACTCATATCCCGACTTGCGGTGCAGTGTGCCTTCCAGCATTTTAAATAATCAGTGAGAAGGGTGGGTAGGTGTGCATTACCAATGGGGTTATTTAAAGAAATATATGAATTGTAGAACATGACAGCAGTATAATGGAGTCAGTGTACTTTGGTACACCACTTTGTAAGAAAATTCTAGAATGTTTCTGTTTTCTTAAAGTATGTTAATAATGAAGGTAATTTTTACATATCCAACTTGGAGATTAACTTGGAAGAAAACACTCCCTTGTCCCTATCTCAAGTTCCTCCCTAGAGGTCACTGCCAATGGTTTGATTCATCTAGACACTTTTTCTATGAACCTACACCCACACTTACATCCACATATATGATAATAGCATTTGTATTTACAAAATTATAAATCGTGGACATGTTGCCCTTTAAAAAATAAAGAAAGGGACGTTCTTCCCTGTAAGTATACCCTTACTCACTTCTCAGCATCTTTGCATGCATGGCATGGATGTTACCCATAACTCTGTTGGCCAACATTGAGATTGTTTCCAAGATTTCATTATTTTTATTTTTTAAGAGATTATTTATTTATTTGAGAGAGAGAGAGAACAAGCAGGGGAGGGTCAGAGAGAGAGGGAGAGAAGGAATCTTAAGCAGGTTACATATTGTCAACACAGAGCCTGATGCAGGGTTTGAATTCACAAACCGTGAGATCAAGACCTGAGCCAAAATCGAGAGTCAGATGCTTAACCGACTGAGCCAGCCAGGCGCCCCTCAAAACTTCATTATTATGAGGCTACTGTTAAGATCTTTGAACATACATGTTTGTCTCCTTTGGCAAATATTTATGCCAGATAGATCCTTGGAGGATTGGCTGAGTCAAAAAGACACTTCCATTTTGATAAATGTTGCCAAATTGCTCTACAGAGAAGTGAGGCCAGTTGACTCTTCCGCTTTCCAGTGACAACTGATGCGCTGTTTGCCAACGATAACACTCAGTGTTAATCTCATTAACCTTGTTGATCTGGTATGTAAAAAGCTCCCATAGTTAAGTCAGGCTTCTTCTCATGTGCTTATGAGTCATCTGTGTTTTTCTCTGAGTGCTCTTTATTTTTTGCCTTGTATAAATTAGGCTGTTCGTTTTTTGTTTATTGAATTCTAGAAGCTTCTCACTCATAAAGCCAACCTTCTGATTATGTATGTTTCAAGTACTTTTTCTAGATCTGCTGTTCGCCACTTAATTTTGTTTATGAAATCTTTTGTCATACAGAGATTTTATATGATGAAATCAAATATGCCAGTCTCTTCCTTTGTTGGGAAGCTCACATTTCTAATATTCTTTCATAAATCTTTCGTCCCAGTGTCCCTGCTAGACTAACTGCAGCCGTGAGATGACTTTCATTGAAAATAAATCATTCTAAATTTAAAATGCAAATTTAAACTTGCCGCTGATGCCCTAACAAAATCCATCTTCAAAGACGAAAATAAAATTCTCCAGTGAAAGTGCATACAGATCAGACAAGTCTCCGGTAGCCCCAGAATAAATGGCAAGTATTTCAAATTGGACATTGTTATATGACTGGAAATCTTATGTTAAAAAGCCCAAGTAGACACTTTTCAAATTCCAGCTTCTTGCCTGTATGTTCATGTCTTTCAGAGAGGATTAGTGATGGCTCAGAGTCTTGCTCCTGAGGGTCAAGATTTAACAAATGATTGTTAATGTATAAATGATTGTTAAACTTTTATTGGAGATTAACATCTTTGGACAAGCTAACTGATTGTTTGAGGAAATGGAACACAAGGAGACTGAGTTTTCTTGAATAAGATTGAGACAGGTGAGGAGCTTGGCTACTATGGAAAAATCGAGGTCCTCAAAGAAAACCATGCCAGGTGACCCAGGAAAGCCAGTGGTGAGTGTAAAGGTACAGGGTGCATAAGGTGACGTAAGGGGATGGGTGGTGGGAGTTCAGGGGAAAGGGAAAAAATAGAGAAGAAAGGACTGAGAAAAATCCTTGAGAACTTCTTTTCCACACATAGTAGGTGTTATATAGTTACTATCTGATTTCTCCCCTGCATTGAGAGGGTCAAAATCTCATCCATATTTCCATTGCTAGTGATAGACACATAATAGGCATTCAGAAACTCCTTACAGTTTATTTTCACATGAGCTTTGTTATGTCTACCCTGCATTACCATACAGGACCAGTGGCAAACGTGGTTATTTGCAAGTGGAACATTAAGACTCACTGAGGTGATCAAGATTAAGAATAAAATTCAGCTTTGGGTATCGCGGTGCTCCGGTACAACTGTTTGGTCTAAAAATGGAATTAGAAGGAAGATTCTCTGTTTGCTGTTGGAGCCCAGTGCCCTTTTAAAAACCTAATTGAGAAGTTTGAGAAGCCAGCCGGGGCTTTCTCTCCCAGTGGAACTTATCAGTTATGACAGGGATCAGCGGGCACTCTCCTTCTCTCTCCATCTCATGGCCTCAAGACAGATGAAGTGAAGACTGTATCAGAACTAGAAATATTGTCTAAAATCAGGAGTAGTGAACAGGTAGTGAAACAAGAAGCACCCATCATCTTTCTTTGGCAAGGGCATTCGAGAAAGATGCAAGGGCAAATACACATAGGTGATATATGTCTTACGTGCATATTTAATCAACAAACCTAGGCGTACGTAAGAAGGATCCACAACGACAAGGGGATCTTAAAGGAAATAAGAGCTTAGTGTTGAGCTGAAATAGATGTGACCACTCCAATGAGGTTATCCTATTTAGAGCACTAACTCTGGACCCAGATCCTATGGCTTAAAATTCCAGCACTGCGGCTTCCGAGCTATGCCCGTGGACAAGTGGTTTAACCTTGGACACCCTCCGTTTCCTCATCTATAACAAGGACAAAGCAGTAACGTCTAGCCAGAGTGATGCTCTGTGGGGTCCGGGAGGGTCACACACGGCACTTGGCTGGCTTGTTCCCTATTCCCTATTGTACCTTGGAAGGCTCAGCGGGGCAAGGTTTAGGTTTGCACTTGTGTGCCCTCCACGTGGATTTCTGCAAAGAGCTGGTCTAATTACAGAATGTGTGCTTGAGGGCCAGGGGTGTCTTTGTCCTTCTCATCACAGCATCCAGGGAAGATCCCATTTTGGTACCCCAACCTGGAGGTCAGAAATAAGCACGCCTTAGGTCATAGGTTGAACAGGACCCAGGAAGACAAGAGGAGTCGCTGATGCCTGGCCACCCGGCAGGGGCACTTAACTGCTTTCTACACTTCACAGCTCTGGACAGGAATGTTCGGTGATTTTCGGTTGATTTGTTTGTTTCCTGCATAGGGAACTGCGGTGCTATAACTATGTTCCATGCCATCGTAGCTAAGTACAAAAAATAGTTCTCTGATTTGCAGACACTCAGGTCTGTCACCACGGCTTCAATATCTCAGAGGTGACAGACAAAGGGATAACAATGACAACCAAAAATTCAAAATCTTTTGTCTAATAGTGCGCTTAGCATACACAACCTTCTGAAAAATTGGAAAGCAATTTAAAATGCAGAGAGCCAACTCTTGATTTCGGCTCAGGTCATGATCTCACGGTTTCTTGAGTTTGAGCCCCACGTCTAGCTTCATGCTGATAGTGTGGAGCCTGCTTGGCATTCTCTCTCTCTCCCCCTCTTTCTCTGCCCCTGCCTTGCTCTCTGTCTCCTAAAACAAATAAACTTAAAAAAAACTAAAAAATAAAATGCAAAGAAACTCACAGGATGTTTTCTTATTCTGCAGAAATATTCATCACAGAATTCCTCTACATAATGAGTTATTCTAGCACATCAAAATAATGTCAATTCACCCAAATTTATTATTCATAGCTTTCATTAGTATTTCTGGGCTTGTGTAAAAATTCATTTTCAGTACCTCTGAACAACTCAAACTTCAGATCTTTTACCTAGAATAAAACATGGCAAGTCTCATAGATAGTATATATTTGCAATGTTTTGTACCTTCCTTTTCAAGCCCGAGGACCAAATGCCAAGTGAATAATGTGAAGTAAAGAGAAGGCTCCTGGCGACTACTCTGACCCAGTCCATTTGTGTTCTCTGCATGACTGACCTAATGGTTGCCAAGTATCTCCAGCCCCTTGCAGACGTATCAAGAGACGTGGCGGTGATCACTTAATTAGAGGAGAACCAGGGGAGGAAAGCCCATGCTGGTTATCCAGGATTCATGTGATCAGCTATTATCAAAGTCCCCAGGCTTTCTTTTCTGATGAAAATGTCAACCTCAGGAAGAAATGTCTGCATCAGCTTCTTGAAACACAGAAGACAGAGGAATCTGGAGGAAGGTCTTTAAGAACTTCAGATCAAGATCATTGACTCTGAGCATCAGTAAGGACCTTGCAAAGGGCTATAAGCGTTAACATTTGCCTTCCTTCACCTCTCTCACCTTCTTTACTCCTGAAGGTCATACCAATCAAAATCCCACCGACTCCATTTCCTCTCTTGCCACACTCTCTGTATTAAACGTGTGTGCAGGGTCCGGGACATAGTTGCACAGATTCAGAATCATGGCTACCTTGATTTTCCCCTTCCCAGTGACACTAGCTTCCATCAGCGGACCCAGTCAAAAACATTTCCATCCATTCTAAGCCATTCTCTGCCACCTGCCCACACAGTCAGGTAACCCATATGCTGTAGATGTCTGACTCTCTTTCTGATAGAGGGTGTGGCATGAAACCGTCGCATCTTTTCTTCCTGGGCAGGGAGGTGTTCTGGGTGCACCCCCTGCAGGTGAATAGAACAGTCACTAAGGAAGTATGGCTGCTTGGCAAGCAACAGGATGAGAAGAATTGGTCTCCAAGAAGTGTTTCTTTGGAGCTCCGTAAGAAAAGAGGTATCCAAGATTGGGAACGCTCAGGCATTCATTAAATTCTTTCTAATCATACATGTTAAATGTTCCCCCAAGAAGAAGCCATCTTTGTTGGAGGGGTTCTACAGTTTACAGTAAATGCATCTCAATACAGATCCACTCCTTTGTCGCTGGGAAACAGACAACGCATGTGTTGAATGGCCATTTCATTTCATTGTTCATTGCATTTATGTTTTCATTCATGAAGAACATTCTATACTCATGCCTCAGGTTTATTATAGAGATGATGCAGAACAAAAGCAGCAGGGAAAAGGTTTGCATCAATGGAGTTCAGAGAGCTCAGGCATGGGCTTCTGTGTCATTTTCCTTCTGGAACTAGATGGCTATACATAGAAATATGTAATCTTTTGAGAGACACAGTGAGAGTCAGGGAGGGGCAGAGAATGAAGGAGACATAAGATCTGAAGCAGACTCCAGGCTCCAAACTGTCAGCACAGAGCCCACGGCGGGGCTCAAACCCACAAACTGTGAGACCATGACCTGAGCTGAAGTTCGAAGCTCAACCAACTGAGCCACTCAGGCGCCCCAGGAATCTTGGTGCTTGTGAAAAGCAACCTGACAGGCTAGTGTGGCATGTCTCATCGCTGTAAGGGTAGGTAACAAAACCATCAGTCATTACATATAGGGCGCTCTGATTGCCACATTCTCAAAAGTAAGTCAAGGGCCAATGATTCCAGCTTATTTTGGGGATTCAATTGTTGTGAGCACCGAGTCTTAGAATTCTGTCCAGGTGACTCTAACATGCAGTTAAAGCTGAGAGGCATTGTCACAGGTGCTAAGGGGCCATCGGTAGTGCTTGAGGAGTGGAGAAACTTGGTAGTGCTGGTGCTCTAGGGAGCTGGTGCCCTGAGTGGAGGCAGCCTAGCGGGTGATGCCAGATGGGAGTCTCTCTCAATCTTACAGCCACAAGGATGTGATGAAGGGTCTGCGCTGAAGTTTGTGTTCAACTTAAGCCAAAACTGTGGTGAGGAATACAATTCTTCGAGTTTGTGGCCACTGTGTCCCCCGGGAGTGGTGCTGCCGTGTCCCCCCAGAACAGTGCATGACCTACCTTCCAAACCTCCCCAGCACAGGGGACCAGGAGGCCAGGAAACAACGAGCCTTACAAACGATCCTTTCTCTACACAGCCGTGATATTTCCAGCAACTGCCAGAGATACTTCAGAAAGAACAAGGTGACCAATGTCCTGAACTTTTCCAGTGCAGATCCAGCCTACTCATTAGTTTCCTCCTTCTAAATGCTCTGTAAAGCTGAGTGCACAAGCGGAAAATTCCCAGCTGCATGCAACAGTTACTTCCAAAGCCGTGCCAGCCACCACCCTACTTGCTCTTTGTGCTGTTCATTAATTCAGACAGTGCCACACAATCCTCCAAGCACTGAAGTTCAGCCACCGGCTCTCAAATGACAGCCCCGGGGAGGGGGGGCGGCTGTCACTCCCCAGTGGGCTTGAAATGGATCAGTCACCAATGCAGAGAACTCATCCTTAAGATTCTGTCCTTCTGGAGCCTGTTCTGGTACCAGACACAGTGTTCACGCACGTGCTCAAACAGTTCAATGGCTTCCTATGACACAGATCATCAAAAACAAAGCTTTTTGTCTCCGCCTCCAAGATCCTTCAGAATCTGGCCCTACAGCTCCTACATGCTCTCTGGTCCCGGCCTGGCACAAGCCCCCCTCCCCACCCCACACCTCCTCTGAAATCCACACTCCAGTTGAAGACCTATCATTCTCTCTTTGATTCGTTCTCACCTACCTAATTTCTACTCGTTGTGTCTGTGTTTAGCTATCACTTCTTTCAGGAAGCCTTCCCTGATTCTCTAAATTTGGATCAGGTAATCCTCTTGATGCTTAAATAATGCCCCATGCCTTTGTAACATTTAGGTCACTACGGTAAACTTTTCTGTGTCTGATGTGAGCTCATGTCTCCCATAAGAGCAGAGACTCTGTCTGTCTTTTCCACATTGAGCCCTTGGTACCCAGCCTACTCCTGACTAATGGTAGGTGATGATAAATATTCATAGAATAAATGAATGCAATATACCCTTACTAGTTATGTTAAAGCATCCCTAAGCACTCTGCCGGGATCACTGACTAAATTTAGGAGAAACATATGTAAATGGCACCATACGAATTCAGCTTAAAACTTTATTCTTCTTTCCAATGAATATGGATTGTAGAAATGGTGAAATGGGTGCTCATTGGTGCAATTACTCTTCTTCAAAATAAATGAATTGGCGAAGCACTGAGGAGACCTTCGTCTCTTACATAAATAAGACCTACAGTGGTCAATGTGAGAAATGCAGGCAGTGCCACACAGCTCTTCATTTGAAATTCAAGAGCAAAAGAACATCAGGCAAAATTTCATCATTATTTTTGCTATAGCAACAGCCCAGAAATCTTGAGGGGAAAAAAGTCATATATAATAACATGAAAAGGCAATGGGCTGGATTTTTAAAAGAAATGACAAAAAATAATAGAGATGAAAAATGACCATGCTATACTAAATCCTTGGAGAATAGCTTTTATCATTCATTACCATTGCTATGGGGCTCGTGCACATACTTTTTAAACTTGACTAAATATTTAGCCTTCCAAGGAGAAAGTATCTTTCATTTCCCACCCCCCCTTCTGTTATATCAAAAAGAGCTCATATCAACGAAAGCTGGATTAAAATGAAACATCAACCATAAGTTATACCTGCCTACAGCACTGCGGTTATTTGTCACTTATGAAAACGTGGGCATTCATGATTTCAGAATCTTAAAGTCCCTGTTCTGGAAAAAGCCGTTCTATTCATGCAGAGGAAATGCATTTTGGTATGGAAAAATAGCTGGATACCTTTTTTATTTATAGGAAAATGCGAAGATTTCCAGTGAAATGAACTAAAACCTAATATGTAATATTTAAGATGACTCATACAGCCTTTTATTATAGCATACCCATTTTAGGTAAAGCTTTGGCTTATATGACCTTCTTGACTCTTCCAGAACATAAATAATAACATTAGATCATACACCTAATGACCACTAAGCTATACATTCAACTGCTGGAAATGGGAGCAATTTCCAAAATGCTCCAGCGAGAATCACTCAGAATGCATTATTTTGTGTCTGGCTTTTTGGATTCATTCGTTCAAGGATTCTGTGTTCTGGATATGAGTAACGTGTCAATTTCATGTATGTCAAATACCTCTCCCACTTTTTGGGTTATCTCTTTACTCTGTTAATAGTGACTTTGGGTAAGCACCTATTTTTAAGTTTGAAGCATTAAAATTTATTTATATTCTTTTATATTTCATTAAAAACTTGACCCAGCAATTGCATTACTAGGCATTTCTCCAAAAGATACAAAAATGCTGATTTGAAGGGGTACATGCACCCCAATGTTTGTAGCAGTGCTGTCAACAATAGCCAAATTACGGAAAAAGCCCACATGTCCATCAACTGACAAATAGATTAAGAAGATGTGGTGTATTTAGACAATGGAATACTATTCGGTGATGAAAAAGAATGAAATCTTGCCATTTGCAGCAACGTGGATGGACCTGGAAGGTATTATGCTAAGCAAAATAAGTCCCTCAGAGAAAGCTAGATATCATGTGATTTCACTCATATGGAATTTGAGAAACTTAACTGATGAACGTAAGGAAAGGGAAGGAAAAATAAGATAAAAACAGAGAGGGAGGCAAACTATAACAGACCCTTAAATACAGAGAACAAACTGAGGGTTGCTGGAGGGGAGGTGGGTGGGGTGATAGGTTAAATGGGTGATGGGCATTAAGGAGGGCACTTTTCGGGATGAGCACTGGGTGTCATATGAAAGCAATGAATCACTGGGTTCTACTCCTAAGACTACATTGTATGTTAGCTAACTTTAGAATTAAAAAAAATTTTTATTATATTTGACTCTATAATAAATGATTTGGGGGGAATTAATATATGACAGTAATGATCCTCAATCCTTCACCGGGATACATCTCTCCACCTGTCTACATCTTTAATATCTCCCAACACATTGTATAGCTTTTTGAGTAGAGGCCTTGCACATCTCTTGAGTCCGAGTCCAAGGCCATGAAATTCATTGAGTATTGGACATCTGGATAGCATCTCTGACACTTTCTGTCTCTTATGTGACAAGATTAACTTCAGAAGTAAATACAAAACTATCAGTAATAATAATCTTCCCAATTTGTTCTTTAGTTTAAAAATAAATGAACACGGGCACTTGGGTGGCTCAGTCTGTTGAGCTTCTGACTTCGGCTCAGATCATGATCTCACGGTTTGTGGCTACGAGCCCCGCATCGGGCTCTGTTGCTGACAGCTCAGAGCCTGGAGCCTGCTTCCAATTCTGTGTCTCCCTCTCTCTCTGCCCCTCCCTTGCTCACACTCTGCCTCTCTGTCTCTCTCAAAAATATACATACATACATATATACATACATAAACGCAATTAAAAATAATAAACTTGCATTTTAAAAATAGTGTTCAAATTTGGAGCGCCTAGGTGGCTCAGTTGGTTAAGCGTCCAACTTCCATTCAGGTCATGATCTCCCAGTCCATGGGTTCCAGCCCCATGTCAGGCTCTGTGCTGATAGCTCAGAGCCTGGAATCTGCTTCAGATTATGTGTCTCTCTCTGCCCCTCCCCTGCTCACACTCTGCTCTCTCTCTTTCTCTCAAAAATAAATGAATGTTAAAAAAATAGTTTCAAATCAATAAAATAGTTCACTTGTGAGGTAAAATCTGCATTTCCCCAAACAAAATTACACCTTGCCATTTGTGTTATTTTCTTGTTTTCAGTTTTGAACACAAATAAGACACCAATGGATCATGTAGAATAATAGATTCAAAGTAACCCAAAGATCTGTTTCTTTGTCTTTGCCATCAGGGGCTATCACATTTCTTACTTTGAATCTACAGCTTACATTCAGGAATAGATAGTACCCGGAGCTGGGAAACACAATCTTCCCCCAAAATGAGCTCCAACTATTCTGAGCAGGAAAGGACTTACTCTCCACGGGAAAAGCATCTGGCTGAATATGCACACCGAGTTTCTTGTCTTTGCCTTACTTAGTTGTAGAAATTCTGGATACATTCTGAATATAGCACATATCTTCTATTTTTCTGCTTGCCTTTCATTTTCTCAGTTGTGTCTTTTGATGAACATACACTCCTATTTTTTGCTGCAATCCATCTTAGTCTTTCTTACTTTTTCCCAGATAGGCTGTTTGCATTCCATTTAGGAAATCTCTGCCTCATCTTCTGAAACCTTTGTTTCCATATTTCGTTTTAGTTAATAAGTTCCCTGGAATGGATTTTTGTCTCTGACATGAGAGAGGGGTCACGTTTTCTTTTCCAAGTGGACATTAACTGACTCAGCACTCGCTGAAATGCTCGCCTGCCTCCATTCTGCCTTGTCAGCTTGTCAAAATCTGGTACCCGTATCCAGGTGAACTGTTTTAGGGTTTTGTTCTGTTCCATCGGGTTTTCTATCACTCCAATGATCCCACGCCTGCTCTAGTCATTTTATACTAAGTTTTGATGTCTGGCAGTGTGAGTTCTCCCGCTTTGTTCTTTAGACTTTTCTTGACTGCTTGTGGCCTTTGAGATGAACAAATAAATTTTAGGATCGGTGTGTGTTTAAAAGAAAACAAAAACAAAAAGAAACCAAACAAAGCCTCTGGGGCTTAGGATTGCTTTGAACTTCTTTCTTTTCGTGAATTTTCTTTCGTGAACAAGGGAGATTTTGTCTCCGGATTTGGGAAGAAAGATGCAAGTTCTGTTTTTCCAGACTCCTGAGAACTGTACAGCAATGATAAATGGAAATCCAACAACCTCCTATTTTAAATATTTATTTTCTATCAAAATTGTTTATTTATTTTCTAGCCAAATAGTTTATATCTCAGTTTTGAAAAGGTTTCTAGTAAGCTTCTTAAGATAAAGAAGATGCTTCAGTATCCTAAGCAGTGAGAGTTTTCCTCATGCTTTGAACTCAGAAGGGAGATCAACAAGCCAGGGTCCATCACATCAAGCGTGATTCCTGGGCAGGGGAAAGGCTTTGTGTGATAATCTAATTTTTCAGTTTTTATCTTTTTGTCAAAGCATGTAAGGCAAATCCTATAATTTAATAAGTGTCAATTGTAATAAGTTTGTTTAAATATGTTAAAAAAACAATGTTATGGGGCACCTGGGTGGCTCAGTCGGTTGAGCATCTGACTTCTGCTCAGGTCATGATCTCACAGTTTGTGGGTTCGAGCCCCGCATCAGCCTCTGTGCTGACAGCTCAGAGTCTGGAGACTGTTTCGAATTCTGTGTCCCCCCACTCTCTCTGACCCTCCCCTGCTCACGCTGTCTCTCTCAGAAATAAATAAAACATAAAAAAATTAAAAAAAAACCCAATGTCATATAATTATTATATGATCTAACTATGGTTCATAAAAATGTGTGAATTGTATTGGAGAGAACTGAATGTAATTCTGGCAAGCTATAAATGCTCTCCAGGTCTCAGCTTCTCACCTGTACAATGAGAGCATTTAGGGGACCTCTGAAGTCCCTTCTAGAACTAACATCCCATTCTTCTACCTTCCTTACATCTCCCTTCATGATGCAAAAAACAATAGCACCGTTGTTATTCCATGGATATCATGTGCCATTTCACTTCTAGCCTTTTATTATTTCAAAGAAAATGTCAATGTTTTGTATGTCAAAAAAAATATCAGGGGAATCTTCAAAAAGATCTTTTACAACATTGGAAAATCCATATAAAGTTTAATATAATGCCGACATCCAGCTGCAAGGTGAATACGTTTTGGAGATCTAACACATTGCATGGTGACAACAGCTAACGATACTGTATTGTATATTTGAAACTTGATAAGAGAGGAGATCTTAAAAGTTCTTACGAGAAGAAGAAGAAATAGAGGAAGAAGGAGGAAGGGAAGGAGAAGAAGAGGAAGAGGAGGAGGAAGAAAGAAATGGTAACTTTGTGAGGTCATGAAAGCGTTAACTAACCTCACTGTGGTAATCCTTTCAAAGTATGTGTATATACCAAATCATCACATGTGTACCTTAAACTTACGTAATGGTGTATGCCAATCATGTCTCACTAAATCAGGAGGAAAAAAGAATGTAGCATAATGTTGAAACTGCTCAGTTTCAGGTGGCTTTTATGTAATATGGCATACGGTTTGAGGGATCACTGGAATAGAAGAAAAATTGATGTAAATAAGAGATATCTACGCTTAGACTCTAGTGAAACCTAAGTGCACCATCGGTGAGACTGAATATCTCTGAAACCTGGCCCTCCAGCTCACTTTCCCAGGCAGCTATTTTTTTTACAGCTGGGAAACATCTTTTATACTTAAAAAGACCTAAGCCCAACCCCTAAATTATGTTTAATTGTAGCTTTCTCTAGGACCAGACATGGATCTTACATTCTTTTAGTTTTTCATGTTTTTCCCCCTAAGTCTTCTCATATATTAGTTATGAATATGACAAAAGTCTATATTCTCAGCTAAATTAACCCCCCATTATTCAGGTCTCTGAGTACAAGGTCAAGAGCAAGATCACTAATTCGATTGAAATGAAAATGTTAATTGAGTTACTGCTCTGCACTTGGCATAGAAAAATGGAATCAACCATTCTTAAATGTAGTGAAGACCAGCTTTTATTTTTTCGAAAAAATTTTTTAATGTTTTATTTATTTCTGAGAGAGAGAGAGAGAGCAGGGGAGGGTCAGAAAGAGAGGGAGACACAGAATTGGAAACAGGTCCCAGGCTCTGAGCTGGCTGTCAGCACAGAGCCCGATGTGGGATTCGAACCCATGGACCATGAGATCATGACCTGAGCCGAAGTCGTACACTTATCTGACTGAGCCACCCAGGTGCCCCTCCTTCTACTTAATTTTAAAGCCAAATCACTGATTCTACATTGAGACGTTTCCTCCTAGAACTCTAATTAAGTATTTATAACTGATAATTGGCTATGGCGGTTCAATATTGTTAGAACTGAAAAAAGAAACATATGCCTATCAGACTACAACATAAGACCGGGGTGGCAGAAAGGGTAAACTTTACATCACTTTGATTTTTACTTCCATGGGATACTCAAGAGGAAAAACAAAAACAAAAGAAAACAAAAGGAAAAAAGAAAACAGAAGAAAAAAGATGTGCTTACATTTAAACCAGAAGGGTCCGTAGGGGACAGCCGGGGTGAGGCCTTCAGTTTTCTCTGTTGCCTTGTCTTCACAAGTAGGAATGGTCTCAAGGAGGCTTGAGAAGGAAGTCAACTGGATGAGCCCCTTTGATCCTGGTGATCAGTGAGGGTGACAGAGTCACACTCAGACTGCCCTCAGCCTAGGTCTGCCAGGCCATCAGAAATTTACATTCTCTTGATAGTAAAGAGGGCCCTGGGACAGCTTCCTAGAGCCTCCTCAAATATAAGCCATTGAAATGTAATCAGAGTACAAAGCATGACTGATGGGGACTGGATAACGTGCCCACTTTGTGCCAGGTTCTCTGCTTATCCACATACCCTCCCTGCAAGGTAGGGGTCACTGCTCCTTATGAGGGATAGTGGATTAAGTTCAAAGAAGTAAAGGAACATGGTCTTGGCCACAGAACGGCGTAGGGCCGAATGGGAGCAGAGAAGACACTAGGTCTATAGGCTAACTTGCTCACTTTCATTCCAGACATACCCAGAGCTCACTGAGAGGTTTGCAGTTGAGAAAGCATGTCCAAATTGGGTTTCTGAAAAAGCAGAGTCTGTGAGAACACACGTTGACCAGACAGAAGACATCCACATCCCAGTTCTGGAAAGACGCTTTGCTGGACCAGAGATGAGTACTTCGTCTGGTTCTTCTGTGGCCTGAATAAAAAAATCAGCAGATGGAAGGGGAAAGTAATGGAGAAGGGGGTAAGTGGATAGAATCAAGTGAGGGTTCTCCTTGCCTCTAAAATTATATTGTGCTGGTAGTTGATTCAGCAGGGAAATCTGCTTTGGCAAAGTTCAGCTGACCAGATGGTACTGGACCAAAAAGGAAGCAGCCATTTGCTGGTTCTCAAGAGGGCCCTGGCTACCCTCAGGAGGGCAAGCAGGGCTGCATGTGCTGAGAGCTAAGGCCTGGGGCAGCCCATCCAAGTTGGGCTATGTTCTGGTCAAGAGCCAATTTATAAAGGAGGCCACTCACCCAGGGAGCCCATTTGAGGCCCACGGTGAAAATGTCAGCCGCGGCTATGCCTGGTGTTCCGACTACCCGTATCCAGGCATCTCTTCTAAACAGCAACAGAGGGGTAGTGGAGAATTCTCCAAAGGTAGGAATGAGGATGGGCACCGGAGGAGCTCAAAGATGCAAAATGCCCCCTTTGACTCTTGTCTTCACCCAATTGCATCTCCTGGTTGAAGTTCCATTGATAAGACATTTGCTGGCATGTCTTCTATAAGCATCACTGACCACCCTGCATTCTACAGCCTCACTACTCAAAGTGTGGTCCTCAGACCAGCAGCATCCACAGAACGCAGAAATTCAGCCCTATCCCAGAGCCACTGAACCAGAATCTTCACTTTAACACGCTGCCAGGTGCTTGCGTCTGCATCTTAAAGTTTGCAAAGTGTGGGCCCATTGGTCACTGGTGGTCTGCCCAGTGTCGCAAGAGTTCAGGAAGAAAAACAAAACCTGGTTTCAATGGCTAGATCTGTGTATAATAGTTGGCCATCAGAAAAGAAATCTCTCGGGGCTCCTGGGTGCCTCAGTCAGTTGAGTGTCTGACTCTTGATCTCAGCTCAGGTCACAATCTCATGGTTTGTGGGTTCAAGCCCCACATCAGGCTTGGGGCTGATGGCATGGAGCTTGCTTGTGATTCTCTCTCTCTTTCTCTCCCTCTCTTTCTCTCTACCCCTCCCCCACTTGTTTCCTCTATCTTTCAAAAATAAATACACTTTAAAAAAAAGAAAGAAATCTCTCAAACTGTGTTTAAGCCAATGGTTTCCAAAAGTCTTGAATTCAGACTTCTTTTGTTTCATTAGATGAAGGATGTTTCAACACCTCGTAGGACACAATACTCTTGGATCCTGGTAGAGATCTCTGGCTGGAAGCTGATGAGGGTGCCGATCGATGATGATTTTGGTTGCACACAACTTTAGGGAATCGAAACAGGGGAAGGAGTCTATGGGAGTGTCCAGATGCCATTCAGAAGCGAATTAGAAGGAAGACAGAAAGTACAAAAACATTACAGCATGAAAGGTAATAGCACAACCATGCATCTGCCATTGATGACCCGGATAGTGTCAGGCCAGCATTTTCATCCCTACGAACCTCAGTTTTCTGCTTTGGAAAATGGGGATAATTGTAGCCCTGCTTCAACCGCAATGTTTCATTTAGATAATGCTCAGGAGAAAGGAGCACACAGAAATGTTCAATAAATCTCATTATTATTATTATTATTATTATTATTATTATTACTCTTATCCAGATGGCAAAAAAATAGTAAGAAGATTGTAAGATTATATAACTTATAACTTTCCTACATTTTTAGTTTTGCTTCCCCATATATGTTTCCTTAAAGGGATTAATAATGAATCTCTTAAAATGTGCACTAAGTGTTAGTCTTCAGGTACTGCAAGAACTTGGAATATTTGTGCAAACAACGTCCCTGTAGGCAGTCAGTCTTGGGAGAAAGAGAGCATGCAGAGACAGAGCAGCCACTAGCCTCCAGCAAGAAGAGAGGGAAGCCCACTGAGGCCCTGCATCCAGGGACGGGAGAGGGTGGGTAAGGAGACCACCACAGTATGAGAGGTGGTCCTGGTGCTACAGCAGTAAGAAGCTCTTGGGAATTCCCTGATGCCTTTCACATTTTTTAGTGCATCTTGGGGCGCCTGGGTGGCTCAGTCGGTTAAGCGTCTGGCTCTTGATTTCGGCTCAGGTCATGATCTCAAGGTTCGGGAGATGGAGCCCCACATCGGGCTCTGTGCTGTCAGATTCTCTCTCTCTCTCTGCCCTTTTCTTGAGATTCTCTCTCCCCTCTTTGTCTGCCCTCCCCCCCAAATAAATAAGTAAACGTTGAAAAAAAAGTTTAGCACATCTTAAAAACACTTCAGTTAAGAGCGCTGAATTCATGTTGTAGAAGGAATTCTTCTCTAAGATAGTTTGTAGGTAGTGAGAGTCCCAGCTTCAGCTTCAGCTTTGTGGAATCACCAGGATTAAGAAATGTCTGAGCATTTATGGTGGATTGGTGGGGAGACACCCCCCCCAGAGGTCTCTTTGCATGTGGGACTAAGGAAATAACTTGTGGGCTCAATCTAACCCGATAAACCTGACCCACTAATAAAGTCTCAGCATAACAGGTATCCCCCCGGGCTGGGTCCAATGGAGATGGTCTGAATCTTAGGAAGGGATAGGATCGGAGGTCAAAACTAAAGATTTTATAGCACATCATGGTGAGGGGCTTTGGTCAGTCTCTTACAGAATGTGTACCCTCTTCACCGGGCTCTTGCCCCTTAGGGACTTCAGCTCTCTAGAAATGATGGTGGAGGGGTCCAGCCAGGACCTCCGGACACAGTGAAGTCCGCAGAAGTGGTAGCCACGTCAACACAGGCAACTCTCCTTAGGAACGGTGGCTCTACCCGTGTGATGCCATGAGGTTCTACAGATGCTGCATGGTAATGGTTTGTAAGCGCATGTGCAGCTCCTTTGGGAAATGCTCTCAGATAGTTTTCGAGCAAATACTGTAGAGGGCTTGGACCCTGCAGCAGCAGGACACAGCAAGAATTTGCAAAATATGAGTCCTTACAGCCAAGCTACAAAAAATGAGATAATCTGGCCCATACACAAAACTGCATTTCTACAAGAGGCAGGATAGAGTATCCAATGGAAAAAAGACAGCATCCTTAACGGATGGTGCTGGGAGACCGGGGCAGCAACATGCAGAAGAATGAAACTAGATCATTTTCTCACACCATACACAAAAATAAACTCAAAATGGATAAAGGGTCTGAATGTGAGACAGGAAACTATCAAAACCCTAGAGGAGAAAGCAGGAAACAACCTCCTTAACTTCAACCGCAGCAACTTCTTACTGGACACATCCCCAAAGGCAAGGGAATCAAGAGCAAAAATGAACTATTGAGACCTCATCAAGATTAAAAGCTTCTGCACAGCAAAGGAAACAATCCACAAAACTAACAGGCAACCGACAGAATGAGAAAAGATAGTTGCAAATGATTGCAAATAAAGAAGGGTCCAGAGAATGGTTCAAATCCCTACCTCTCACACTGACTTACCTCTAGGTCATTGAGAGGAAGCCTCAGTGTGCCCCTGGGGGACCCTTCACATTCCTGTCCCCACTTCTTTCCTCTCAGTGCCCTGACTCCATCTGGCGGGTGCCGCTTGCCGTGAAGGTGGGGAAGATTTCATCCTCCTTCACTCTGAAGGATGACATCAACAGTGGCTTCTTAGAGTCACACAAAGTGCTTCAATTTCTTCCCAGGGGCTCATCCAGAGCATAGGAATCACCTGGCTTCTTGTTAAAATAGAGGTTTGTTGTTGTTGTTGTTGGTTTGAGAGAGAGAGAGAGAGAGAATGCACAAGTAGGGAAGAGGGGCAGAGGGAGAGAATCTTAAACAGGCTTCACACCCCATACAGGGGTTGATCCACAACCCTGGGATCATAAGATGGAATCAAGACTCCCACGCTCAACCCATGGAGCCACCCAGGTGCCCCTCAAATGGGGATTCTGATTCAGTAGTTGTGAGTAGAGCCTGAGATTCTGCATCTCCGACAAGCACTCAAGTGATGCTGATCAGTCATCCACACTTTTGTGCAAAAAGGATAAAAAATACAACAGAATTGTTTCTCTTGCTGACGTTGGTTGCCATCGGAGCATGACTTCAGGTCACCAGGGGATGAAAGAAGAAAACAGGATGAACAAGACTGAGCACACCATAGTCAGGGAGGTACACAGCAAACGTGAAGCAATATTCAGATTCAGCTGCTGTGTTGTTCTCTTGCTACGGGCGCTTTCGTGACCGCTAGTGTAAGCAGGAAACTCATCACTGGGAGCGGGGACAGGAAGCCTGCCCTGGTTTGATCCTGGGCCCTGTGCTTCCACAGTCTGTCTGGGACTACTTCCTCGGCCCACCCTGCTCTCCAGTGAGTCCCGCAGCATCTCCGCCTAATCAAGTTTGTATTCGTCCATATGCAAATTCCAAAGATTTCATTTTCCATATGTGCAACTGTTGAGATTGCAGTCTTTGAAACAAAACCTTCACTCAATCAATTTCCATTGATTGGGGGGAGGGGGGGTTTCCCAGAATTGTTACGAACTGTGTAATTGATTCCATCGCTGAAGGTACAACTCTCCTGGAGTGTAAAAGCACGCACTAAAAGAACGGAGAAGAGCCTGATAGAGAATGACTGCACAAAAGGCCCATTTATGACCCCACAAGCTCTCCTCTCTCTAGGCATTAGGACTGTCTCTGGCCTTTCCTGAGAAGCCTTTTACAACATGGTTCTTTCCCATGCCTCAACATAAAAATGCTATGTCCCAAAGCATTATCGTTCCAAAATCTGTATACTTTCCACCTTATTGGGCTTTGTTGTTTGGCTATGTAATACTTCACTTTACAATTCGCTCATGTGTAAGTTAGTTCAACACAGAGCATGAGGAGCCATGGGAGGAAATGAGCTATTGATTGGGGTTTTGAGTTTTAATCTGCGTATAATCACTTGAGCATGAGGTGAGGAACAGTTGATGACATTTCATTGATTGCAGATATTTAGGAGTTAACGGAGTGAGACGGGAAAAGAAAATTGGCTTAACTCTGTAGAAGTACTATTGATTCTAGTTTATCCTCAGTTACCAAGAAGCCCGACAGTAACTAGGCCCACACTTCTGTGCATGTGCACATATCATTAAATGTTAGGTTTGGGTGTGCATTTTCTTTGATTCACATAGCCGACTGTGTGCAAGTGCGTGTCGTGAGCCTGAGGTAGTAAAACTCATGCCGCAGACACATTTCATAGGCCCAATGCTCTAGTTCCTAAGGCGGCCTTTTCAATTATTGATGCCACCTGGATTCGTGGAGAGTGTCGTATTGCCCTTGGTAACATGGCCTGAGTACCCACATCGACATCCCATTTCACTGTGTGACTCTGCCATTGTTTTTCTTCCTTCCTGTCTACAGCCGTGACCTTGGGGCCTTGGAATGTTCCTGCTCTTGCTTCTGGCTTCCTGCTAATCCATCCTTCAGTTCTTCACTGTGGATGCTCACCACGCCCCTTCTCTTCCTTTTGTCTCAAAGTCTGGACTAAATGCTCCTCTTGTGTGCTTCTGACACTTGATAATTCCTCTATTTTAAAATTTTTCACCCTGTGTTGATGTTATTTGTTTGCGTATCTGTGTTCCTTTCCGGACACAAGCTCCCTAGGAGAAGGGAGTTAATTGTACTCATGTTGTATCCTCCATGCTTAACATACTGTATGGTGCTTAGTAAGACCCTGGAAACATTTGTTGAATGAATGAGCGAGGCCCTCTCTGCTGTTCAGTCCCACGCATACTACTTCTTCCTGCCACAGAGAATGGCAGGCAGGCTAGTTGAAATAAATCATTTTCAGGTCACCTATGATAAATGTCCAAGAGCATGCTCAAATTTGGCCGATCAATTTTTTTATTTTTATTTTTTGCTTTATAAATCAACATCAGTCTGGCTATATTCATAGTCCATTGGTGTAATGAAATCCTTCACTGTTGTTTCACTGTGAGTGCTTAAGTCTAAGAGCCAACTAAAATGCCTCTACTTTATATTAAAATTCCAGGGTAGATTGGAACACATTAGAAAACACATTAGGAATTAATTTTATAATTAAAGAACAGGGTTAGTTAAAAGCTTATAGGTCTAGAGTTTCATTTTATTTCCCTGATGTCCTTGTAAAGCATCATCATAGGATTTGGTCTGTTGTAAGGTCCCAGTAAATGTGAGCCTTTATCTTCATAACCTCTTCCTTAATCTTCTTCCCCAACTCGCTCCTTCCCCTTTAAGCCCTGACCTTAGGCAAATTGACTTCCAACTCTAAAGAGGATGGAAGACAGGATGATGAGATTTAACTCATTTCTGAAAAGGGGTCAGAGCTTCACTCCTGCTCCTGAAGCTTGATCTCAATTCAACAAATGGGTGTTTGTACGTCTTTCTGTGCCCAGAACTGCATTAGGCAAATCTAGTACAGCCACTGCGGTGATTATAAAAATTTATGATGCTGCCGGTTCTTTAGTAACTTCAAAGTCTATCTATAATTACTCCCTTAGAGACTGGCACTAAGTGTTCCCATAAACTTGTGTTCTTACCACTGGTTTCTACACCCTTAAGTAAGCTCTAACATCTCGCCTCTCATCATCTCATTCTCTCGTTGGTTCTAGACTAGAAAGTGTACACCACTGGAAATACTACTAAATCACTACTAATTCACTGCTAATACATTGATCTCCACAGTGGAGTCAAGAAGAACCAGTAACCTATACACAACATACATATATGCTATTAAAGAATATTTGCAAAATATAACCTAACCTCATGAAGCAACAACAGCAACAGCAGACTCAGAGAAGCCTGAAACTGTCTATCACGCCATAAAGGAACAGTTAGTTATATTCATTTGGTTCCTCTGCAGCCTATTTTGAAAATCAAATATATATTGAAAGTGAAAGCTTCAGCTTAAACTCACACAGAAAATAAATCCTGAGGCATGCCTGGAATTCATTTCCCTAATTTCTCCTGCTGTGATTAGCTATCATGGGGGTGGCCAGATGGGAATTAACGTCACTGAGTAGTTTGCAATGCTTTTGCACAGTGAGGTGAGCTAAGGATACAACTTCTTGGGTGTCAGATTCTTGTGTGGACTTTATAAGCCCTTTAAAGTTATACAAATGTCAGCACCCATTTGCATGGAAAGAAAACAGGATCAGCCGGACAGCGGAAAAGAACATTAGGTTCTACCTGGTAGAACTTACTGAATTTATGCATGATGCAACTCCTAGTTTATAGGCTCTAACGTGGGTGGTAAGACCGGGGGCAGAGTGTTCGTACAGTCTTTGTCAGTACAGCATTGTCTATTTTGTGTTTGTGCATACATAAGTTATCCCTAACATGTTGATGAAAATGCACAATGAGTGGAGGCTACTTCACAACAGATAAAATGGCAATTGACAAAACAGAACAATGGGGACCATGAGTCTCAAGAGAGGAGAAGATTGATGGGGAAAGCAGGAAATGTGAACCTAAAAAAAAAAAGATACAAGAGGAAACGACCAATTCAAACAAAAGCAAAAACCGTAGTACATAGTATAACAACGGTTAATAGATATTAAACTAATCTGTCGCCTATGATAGTTAAAGAGAAAGCAGAGGGATCTCTTCTGGAGCTTGGTGCTGGTTGGAAGTTGGAAAGGAGAAGAATGAAGAGGCTATAACTAAAAAATGAAGGAGAGAACCAATAATTCAAGTTTAAGGGGCAGCTATATGCATGCGGCAGGGTCACTAGATGTGGATAAATCTTGAAAAAAAAATGTCGTCAACTGGGACCAAGGAAAGTTACCAAATCTGCCTGAGGTGGAACCGTGTAGACTAGGACAAGCCAGAGTGATGTCTGGGATGCATGACTGAGCTGAGTGTTCCTCATCCTGGTTCCTACCAAAATGGGCACGTGAGGAGTTTAACAAGAGAGGGAATGTGTTGCCAGCCTGTGGTGCTTGCTGGGAGGTACAGTGAAGAATAGGAGTCTCCTGCCCAGTATGGGCTCCAAGAACAGGGGAGAGACAAGTACTTACATAATCATGATATAAGGTAAATACTTTAAAATATATGCATGCAGAGAGTTATGCCAGCCTTTTCGGGTATCTACTACCCTTCTGGTTTCTAAAATCTTTTCTGTGCCCAAAGAGGAAAAGATTGCGTAACAGACTTCCTCAATTTAAGGGAAAATCATCCAACTCATACTCTTTCCCCAGCCATATTTATATTGTTGTGCTTTTCATTTGAAGTTGTGGAATAAAATGCCTCTTGCCATTTAAAGGAGTGTTAGCCATCTGTAGAAAGGTAAAAAAGGTTGTGAGTAGTAGGAGAGTATGAGAAAGGCCTTCATGGTATCTCTAAAATCCTACTGTTGGTTGTCAGGCAACGTTCAATCCACCTACTTCTTTGTTGGCAGAGCCAAATTTGGTGCAAATCAAATTTGGTTTGGCATTTACTCTTGTTTCACATGAACCAGGAAGGCTGATCTCAACCCCAGCTCCAGAGGCAAATCCTAACCCACCTAAACCAACCACAATGGTCTTCCTTCTCTGCCTGTGGATTGTTTAAGCTGTTGTCCATTTGACCAGTGAGTTGGGAGAGAACATCTTCTGGGGGACTTCTGGAAAAGGTGTCCTCACTTTAAAAGAGAGATCCATGAGGCTGCTTGGGTGGCTCAGTCAGTTGGGCATCTGACTTTGGATAGTGTCATGATCTCATGGTTTGTGGGTTCAAGGCCTGTGTCAGGCTCTGTGCTGACAGCTCAGAGCCTGGAGCCTGCTTCGGATTCTGTGTTTCCCTCTCTCTCTGCTCTTCCCTTGCTCACATTCTGTCTTTCTCTTTCTCTCTCAAAAAAAATAAGCATTAAAATTTTTAAAAAAATAGAGAGATCCATGAAGACAAGGTCTCCTTCCTCTGGATATGGTTATGTCCATGCGTGATGTGTTAAGAGGCACCACCGTCCCCAATCATGGAGAGAGCTAAGCCAAGAGCTGGGATGATACATCCTATTGGCAGAATAGGATCTAGATCCTTAATGCCCGTTTTTTGAACCAGTGAATTTAGCAATCTTGGATGTTTTCTTTTGCAGAATACAAAATTTCCAACTTTCAGTTGGTTTTGTCTTGGTTTGCAGCCAAAAACATTTTGACTAAGACACATTCTATTATTTAGAAATGTCTCTGAAGATATTCTGCTTCAGTCATGTGGGTTCCTGGTGAGGTTATGTAGGCAGTATGATTGTTTGCTCCTCTTCCCATTCTAGATTATTCCTCTCACCTCCAGACATGATCGAAGGCTTATTCTTACAGCTCCTGATCCATGCCAAGGATTGTTGCCCAAGCTTTTGCTGATGGATCCTGGAAACAAGAACCAACTCATGTGGGCACAGTCTTTTCATTGCTTTACTTCCTGTGAAGACCAACCCTTCATGCCTCACCCACCTCAACTCCAGAACCTAAAGATTCAGGGCTCATTGCCACTGTGCCCCCTATAATCTCCCAGGCACTCTTGGCAAGGAATTCTCTCCAGCCTGCCACGGCATGGTAATAAGGCTGTGGCTCCCTCCCCAGACAGATCCTATGAGCAGCCAAAACCCTCAGGAAAAGGGAAGGGGAGTGGTATGTGTACGTGCTCTAAAACTCCATGAAGAAGTGAGGGGGGAAAGATGGCAGCACATGGGAGAGATCTGGCAAAGTGAAAATGAATGGAATTGAGATCAGAAAGGTTGTAAAGAAAGGAATCCCAGATTACATGGGATTCAATTCAAAACCTTTGTCCTTGAATACAGATAGTTACGATGATGAAACCATATTAGTGAAAATCATCAGTTTCCTAGTTTGAGATACAGGAGGATTAAGAGTGAGAAAAGAACAACTTTTATTTGTGTAAAAGTAATACAAGATTCCACTGTATATGAGGGTGATATATATATATAGATAGATAGAGATATATAGATATAGATATAGATGATATCACATCTTCTTTATCCAGTCATCTGTTGGTGGACACTTGGGATGCTTCTATCAGTTGGCTATTGTAAATAACGCTGAAATAAATGTAGGGGCACATACATCCCAGATGAAATCTTGCCATTTGCAAGACCGTGGATGGATCTGGAGCGCACAATGCTAAGTGAAATGAGTCAGTCAGGGAAAGACATTTCCCATTTGAATTCACTCAATGTGGAATTTAAGAAACAAAACAAATGAACAAAGGAGAGGGAAAAAAGAGACCAACCAATAAAATAAAATAAAATAAACAAGCTTGTAACTGCAGAGAACATACAGATGGTTACCAGAAGGGAAGTGGTAGAGGGATCGGTGAAATAGGTGATGGGGATCAAGAGTACACTTACCATGATGAGCACTGAGCAATTTACGGAATTGTTGAATCATTATAGTGTGCACCTTAAACTAACATAACGCTGTACGTTAACTGCACTGGAATTAAAATTCTTTTAAGTAATACAAATTACAGTAATTTATGCAAACAGCATGTCATCTGTACCTAATTAGCATGCCACTGTAACAACTATGCATACATTAAATATGGTGCAAGTTTTATTTGATCTCCCAAGTCTCCAGCCTTCCTAAGGTCACCCTGATTTACCATCATCAGATAATGCAGCCTATGGTGTTAGCTCAACCTTATGAAGTTGGAGAGGCCATTGCCTATAATTTATCTACACATGTCCTAAAATTTCAAGTGTTTCTGCAGAATCCACTGTGGATTAGCTAAATTTTCAACCAGTATTACCTTTAGAGATATGTAACTTCAACAATTTAACTTTTCTTGTGCCATTTACTCTTTGCTACAGCTTCAAAGGATGTTCACTCTCTGCCTGGCAATCAGGTAGAAGGTACTAACCAAATACCAGTCATGTTTTTCTAAGTACCTCACAAACATGAGTTCACATCATCTTTTTTTTTTTTAATTTTTAAATGTTCATTTATTTTTGAGAGAGAGAAACAGAGTGCGAACACGGGAGGGGCAGAGAAAGAGGGAGACACAGAAACCAAAGTAGGCTCCAAGCTCTGAGCTGTCAGTACAGAGCCCAACGTGGGGCTCAAACTCACAAACCATGAGATTGTGACCTGAGCCGAAGTCAGGTGTGTGACGCTTAACCCACTGAGCCACCCAGATGCCCCCAATTCACATCATCTTTGTAACAACTCTAGGAGGTAGCGTGACTGCCCGGCTCTTGTGTCCTCAGTCCATCCCAATGGTCTCTGTGGTCACAGTGGAGAGTTCTGTGAGAACTACTGGTGGACAATGAACCATGTGCTGGTTTCCCCATCCTACACATACAGTGCGTACAAATACCTCCAAGGAGCCTCAGCATAATCTCATCCCATGGCCTCTCCTGTACTTGCCTTTCTTGGGATCACCTCTCAGATAAATTGCTTGCACCTGAGTCCTTTACCCAGAGGCTCTTCAGTACATATCCAAACTACAACATTAAGTTTCTATTATTATTTTCATTTTACAAGTGAATGAAGTGAGGCATAGAGTAGTTTAATGACTTGCTCAAGGTCATCCAGCTAGTAAATGGTCAAAATTCAGGCTTCAGAGTCTGTGTTCTTAACTACTACCTTGCGCTGCCTCTAAAAACCATACTCTATAATTTGGCGAATGCATCTACCTTCCACGTATCCATATCATTCTCAATTACGTAAATGGGGGAGAGGGGTTTGGCAAAGTATGGCCTTCAATAAAACCTGGTGCATGGGCTATTTTTGTAAATAAAGTTTTATTGGAGCACAACCACGTCCATTTTACATATAGTTTACATATAGCCCTTTGGCTGCTTTTGCTTGACAATGGAACTGAGTAGATAGAACTGATGGAGAGCATACGGTCTGCAAAGTCTA
Organism: Proteles cristata cristata; assembly: GCA_017311185.1. Classification (NCBI taxonomy): domain Eukaryota; kingdom Metazoa; phylum Chordata; class Mammalia; order Carnivora; family Hyaenidae; genus Proteles; species Proteles cristata. The sequence continues at coordinate 1,600,410 of JAESUZ010001971.1, forward strand.
AAATGGTTATTGTGTTTAGCGCTTTACCAAAGAGGTTGCAGACCCACACTATTTCTCCTGAAGGCATGATCGTTCCCAGCTAAAATCTTCTCAGCAGCTGTTAATGGGACTCCCACAGCATGGCTTGACTTTGGGTTGGTTGGGTAGCTGTGGGGTTCCAAATGTCTAATCAATAAGCATATTTCCTTCTAGGCTTTTTGGATGCATCCAGGGATCACTCACGTACCCCAATGCCGAGCCTGTGGCTTACTCCCCTCCTGGCTGCCAATCGAATGGCTTGTGACTTTTCCCTTCTCCCAGTGTTGTCATGTTTTTAAGAGCTACAAGGCATCCCTTTCCTATTAAGGAGTACACAGCACTGGCCATGCTTAAATAAGTGGATGATAGGCCCAAAGGAAGCTCCTGCCAGAGATGTAATCACGCAGAAAAGGAGCTTGACTATTTCTGTACAGGCAAGAGAGATCTCATTTTATTTTAGACGATTCAATGGGAACATTATGATTAGTTTGGTAGAGTTGTTATGCTAAGTGTTTGTTTGGGAATTTCTGTGTCTATGGCAATTTCTGCTGGGTCTGGCACCACAATATTTGCCTCACGCATTTACACACAGGTGTCGAAAGCGCATTTACAGACATTCGCATCAAAGGCACCCATTTGCTATCCTAGGCAATCAAAAGGATCTCTCATTATGCACCATTTATGCCAATCTGCCAATTTGGGACTTTATTTTTTCTTCTTTTTTAAATTTTTTAAATTTTTTTCTCCTTTCAGGAAACCATAGTAACACTGTAAGTCATTGAGGGTGTTGATAACTGTTTTGCCACACTTCGATAATAATATCTGCCTTCCCAGTCAATGCTTTGAGAACATTCTGAAATATACCTGTCTTAGCCCAGGCTGTTGTAACAGAACGACATAGATTGGGTGGCTTATAAACAATGGAAACTTGTTTCTCATAGTTCTGGGGCCTGGAAGTCTGAGATGGGGTACGAGCATGGTCAGGTTCTGGTAAGGGCCCTTTTCTGGGGTGCAGACTGTTGACTTCTTATTGTGTCCTCACATGGTGGGGAGGAGAGACAGAAAGCAAGCTCTCCCATGACTTGTATAAGGGTGCTCATCCCATTCGTGAAGGCTCCACACCTCATCTTGCCTTAATGACCTCCCTAAGGACCTGTCTCTTAATACCATCCCATTTGAAATTTTTAAAAATAGTTTATTTATTTTTGAGACAGAGAGAAACAGAGCATGAGCAAGGGAAGGGCAGAGAGAGAGGGAGACACAGAATCTGAAACAGGCTCTAGGCTCTGAGCTGTCAGCACAGAGCCCTATGCGGGGCTCGAACCCTTGAGCCATGAGATTATGACCTGAGCTGAAGCCGGATGCTCAACCAACTGAGGCACCCATGTGCCCCAATACCATCCCATTTGGTAGTAGGGTTTCACCATAAAAACTTGTGGGATCATTAACATTCAGTCCATAACAATATTATTTTATAAAGCAAAGAAAATGGCACTAGAGAGTGAATAAATATATACCAAGAAAGTAGAAGGATCTTTTGTACCAACCTTTCTAAGAAGAAAGTCAGGTTCCTGTAGTAACTATATATATAATATATAGCGTTATATAATATACTATAATATAGAATATATTATATAGTCTAGACTTACAGACAGGGTTTTTAGATAGTGTAATGAGAAATTCTTAATCTAAACTCTTCTATATTTTTAAGGAGGTTTCTGTGGGTCTACTAGGTTGAAGTAGGAAACCACACACACACCACTCTTGCAATATCTAAGAATAAAATGAGTCCAAACATGCACCGTCTTCCCCCAGCTCACCTACAATTTCACTGAGGACATTTAGGAAACTCAGTGCCTTCCAACGACCTCTCCAAACACCTGGCCATTGCATGCACCTATGCAACTTTCAACCATAATCAATTGATGATAAGAATTGCCAGTTCAAACGCATGAATCTTTCATAGTGAAGTCCTCTCCTCAGTGGAGAATGTATTATCCCAAAACCATAGAGCAAATAACGGGCCACCATATGATAAAATATCTCACGTTTACCAAACTTCTTCACTCACAGCCTGAGCTTCCTGGGAAAGCATCAGAAGCAAATTTCTCAGAGAATTTATTGTTCGTCAATCAAAGGACACTGACAGATGTTCCTCCCTTTAGGAGGTTTTAGTAGCAACTGTGAGAATAAAGGCAGTCACTGAGTGACGACGATTTGGAGTCATTACATGCCACTCTTCCAGTTTGTTCATGCAGGTAGCTGCCTGGATAGTACAACACCCGGGACATTACCATCCATGTGTTAATCATGAAGCGTCTGACGGTTGGGGCTTGGAGAAGAGCTGGTCACATGGGTGAGCCCCTGTCATGACCATAATTCTCAGTGAGGGGTGGACGGAAGCAAGAGAAGGAAGCGAGGAGGAGTGCGTCCATCCACCAGAGAACTTTAAGCTGCCCAAGGCCCTTCTCTCCTCTCCATCCACCATAGATTCCGATTCCCACACCTACCCCTTCTCCCCACACCCCTCCTCAGAGCAGAGGGTCCCTGCTAGATGTGCTGTGCAGCCCCGGGCTGTGACCTCCCTTCCCTGGAGGTCCTGATAGCCTCTGGCTAGAGCTTGTCAATCATTCCTAAGAGCTGATACCCTTCTCTGAGTCGCTTTTTTCTCCCAAATCTCAACAAAGATAGATTTCCACACTAGCTTCCCTTCTCCATTTGTATTCAGATCCACAGGGCCTTCCCCCAAGTGACTCTCTTCTTATATTTTCTTGGCTTTGCTTTCTGCCCCAGTTCTCTCGGCTCTTCTCCCTTTTACATTATTCATGGCTTTTATTTCTCACTTAGTAATTTATTTTACGTTTTATTCATGCGTTTGCACCCACTTAACCCAGGTCCTTATCTTGAAGAATGAGTGCTCTAGAGTGGCCAGAGAGAGAAAAAGTAGCATATTACCAGTAGTTTTTGGAAGAGAGCGTTCCTGAATTACTTTCTTTTCCTTTTTTAACAACTGGAACCGAGCTTGCCATTAAACAGTGGTTCTCAAACTTGGTTGCACAGCGGCAGTGCCTGGGGCACTTTACAAAATACTGACGCCTGGGTTCCCCTCCAGAGTTTCTGTTCTCATTGGTCTGGATGGACATTTGGCCTCGGGAGTTTTGAAAAATCACTGCCAAGGTGATTTTTGTCACTGCCATGGGCGGCGCTGGATAGCAAGGCCATTTTGGGAGTCTAGAATCTGTCCATAACTTCTCTCAGTGTAACTGTCTTCCTGTAAGATTTCGTCATAAGTCAGAAAAGCTGGGCTCAACTCCTTGCCCTATCACCGTGCAACCCTGGGCCAGTCCTTCTGTCCGCCAGAGCCTCAGGTACTCACTCCATCAGTACAGGCCACATGTCCCACCACAGTGAGCCGGTTGAGTGATGTGATGTCACACTTTCCCTGATGTCACGCTACCTCTCCACCTATAGCAAGAGGGTGGCTTTTACCCAGGTCTTTTACTAAGAAGCAGAGTGTATTTAAAAGAAGAGATGGGAGAGAAAGGAGGAGGGGAGAGGAAAAACATCATAAGCCATGAATCTGCTGTGCTGTGACACTGGAAGCTCAGTCCCCCTCATCATTTGCCCTTCTTTTTTCTCTTCTCTAGAATACTCTTCACCCATCAGCACATGGCTCATTTCTTCTCGCTTCAGGCACCTCCTCACTACCTCCCTCACTCCTTACCTGCTCATCCATCACAATGGTCACTTCTACTTAAAATTATATTATTTATTTATTTGTTGTTTGTTGATTAGACCATGAGTTCCCTAAAGAATGGAGTTTGCTTGTCTTGTTTATAGCTCTCCTCCAGGGCCTAAAACAGTGTCTGACAAAAAGAAATAGGAGCAAAGTAAAGGAACAAATAAATGAATGAGCGAGTGTCTGCTTTTGCAAGACAAAATGGCTCCCACGCCAAGACCTCTACCCAACACCTCATTCCCTGGCCAGGCTCTGTTCTCCTCTATAATGTCCACAACCTTCTGACTTACTTTGTTATTTGTTTACTTTCTATCTTCCCCACTAGAATGCAAACTCCATGAAGGAAGGGACTCTTCTGTTCATAGTAGCCCTGGCTTTCTCCCCCAAAGCGACGACAGTACCTCGCAACATTGGGGTAATTCAATAAATATCTGTTGGTAAATTAATGAATACCTCACTCAAAAGAAGGTGAGGCCAATCACCCTTTGGTAAATGTGGTGTTTTTCAGGTATGTCTCCTTTGTCATCAGCCTCTACGTTTTCACTCTTCTTTCCTTGAGGAGATTGCTGCCTCCCTCCATGGTCCCCAGTGGCCCGTTGGCGTCTTCTCCCAACAGCCTCCAACAATTGTCCGTATGTTGCTTCTTCTGCTCTTGCTGTTTTGCTCCCTACCCCAATCCCAATGCCTCCCTTTCCCTTTCCACCAAAGGCCCACATATCCCTCAGAGCCAGCTCTTTCCTGAAGCCTTTTTGACCCATAGCTGGAAATGCATTTTTCCTCTGAATCTCTACAGGACCGGGCAGCTCTCAAATGGTACTTCGGATGCATTAGAAGAGATGGCTGACTCTTTGGAGATTATGTTGTAAGAACATAGTCCAAGAATGTGGTCCCCAAGACCCGAGAGGGTGTTCAGTGGCAAAGAGTTAGCGGCCAGATCACTCTTAGGTTGACACAAGAAACTTTAAGCATCATGGGGCATCTGGGTGGCTCAGTCAGTTAAGCTACTGACTTTGGCTCAGGGCATGATCTCATGGCTCCTGGGTTTGAGCTCCGCATTAGGCTCTGTGCTGACAGCTCGGAGCCTGCAGCCTGCATCCGATTCTGTGTCTCCCTCTCTCTCTGTCCCTCCCCTGCTCATGCTCTGCCTCTCAAAAATAAATAAACATTAAAAAAAATTTTTAAAGAAACTTTAAGCATCATGGACATCTTTCTCCCTACACAGCTGAAGCCACTTTGAGCCATAGCACGTCTCCAGTCCCTAAGCTGTGGAGAATTCTAGTGACCCCATTGTCCAGTGACAAATAGGGTTTCAAGCACAGATCCTGGGGCCTCCCAAACTGCAGCTCCTACCCCTTCTCTCCATCCCCTGACCTTGACCTCAGCCTTCTGGGTCTCAGGACCAGAGGACATTATTTGTTTTTTCTTTTTGGACTTCTCCCATCTTCTCTGCCTCATCCAGGAGCCCATATTCTGGCAATCTCTCACAGCCTGCAGGCAATTCTGGACCAATCATAACAAATATCTCCCTACCCCTGTTCATCAAATTAACATCACATTTGTTTGCTTCGTTTCCGGGTAGCCAACAGCTTACAGTGTGAGCTGCAGATTTGTACGGACTCAAAAGCCTAAGACTTATGACGGGAGTAGCCCCCTTAAAAGAGACCATGGAGTCAGAGGTCTCTAAGAGGAGGCTTTTAAACACCTCCTGCAGGGTAATTCCCCTGACCACCCAACCCCAATTTCTATGGGATGCACAAGGCAATCAGGAATGTGGGTGGACATTTCTATTTTCTCTGGAGAAGTCATATTGGAAGTGGGAAACAGGGATGAGTGACAAAATTTTGATAGATGAAATATTTTCAGGCTTAGAGATTATTCAAGGCAAACAGACTTTCCCTATACTTCTTCAGAGATGAATTCAATCTCTCCATATTGCCTCTTCCTCTCTTTATGTCAAGCCCATCTTTTCTCTTCCTTCCCACTCACTCACATGTTGCATCCACAGGGGGTACATTTTTCAGATAAATAATATAAATGGAGTAAGGCTTATGGGCTATCTGATAATATCCCAGTTTCCTAGGAGAGTTAAATTCAATAGTATCCATTTATAAACTAATGAATTTCCTAATTCATTCACTCGCTCAGTAAGTAGGCATTGAGCAACGACCATGTGCCGAGCTCTGCGCTGGGAAGTGGGGGTACACGGTGAGCAAGGGGGACCCAAGCCTTGCTGCCCTGGGTGTTGGTTGGGTGTCAAGGGGATCAAGTAACAAATGAGTAAATATACAAATAAATATAGATTGGAATAAATGTGGTAACTTAAAGGGAAGGTCTACTTTAGATCAGGTAGTTAGGAGAAGCCTCTGGATTTTTGAGCCAGGCATGGAGAACGAGGATAACTAGGCTTAAAAAGAGCTGAGGTGGCAAAGTCTTCCAGGCAGAGGGTCAAGCAGGTGCAAAGGCCCTGAGGCAAGAGAAGGCTGGTGTGTGATTTGGAGGACAGAGAGCAGTCCAGGCTGCTTGCCCCAGGGAAAGGAAAGGCTGAGCCCTGCAATTTCTTTCTGGTCTCCAGGCCTCTGAGGACCCTTCTATTTTCAACACAACTCCCTTGACTTGCTTGAATGAATGGAATATTTTTTAACCCAAGAGCTCCCACACTTCAGATATTCCAGACTCCAATGTCAACCTTTCCTGGAAAAAAAAAATCACAAAATGATGCTCACAATGTCAGAAACTTCCTTGCAGCCAAAGTAGATTTTTCTAAATGCAAGAGACCAGAGTTCATCACTTGTACGTTACTGGGTCCCATAAAGGACAAGTAGAATCTGAATGGATGGCAAACCCCCTTCAAGGAGTAATGTTCATGCTGGCAAGTGATCTTGGACTTCGGATGGCTGCCAGGACAACAGTGATGCCACACATTGCATGAAGAGCCTGTTTTCCTTTATTTTGTATCTCTTGAATCTTCCCTCATGCAACAAAGTGAAGAAACACTAAGGCAATATAAAGGGTGATTCACCTGTTTAAGGCCCTGTATTTCAGATTAATAAGAGATCATTCAGGTAAACAGCCGGCACACTTCCGTCAAGTGATGGACTAATGTTAGTCGTTATTATGATAGGACAGAAGAAATAAACCTCCAGCTTATACCTAGAGAGTTTAGGTATTCAAGGGATAAAGCCTTCTTAAGTCTTATCCAAATGAAATCTCCAATCATTTTAAGACGGAAACCACAACCTTCAGATTGTGCATAAACACATTTCGTTTCGAAGCCCAAAATGCCCCTGAATTTTCAAAAACGAGGGACTTAGGATGTCACTGCCACTGGCTTCAGCTTCTTCCCTCCCATTTGATTTCCTCCCGTAATTGTAGATCAAGAGTTATTATTCCAGTGGTTGACTGAGATTTCTTTTGTAACCTGATTGGGTCAATCTGTCCCATCCTGAACCTTTCTCAACAAAAATCTCGACCTAACCCAGAGTGGAAAGTCTTCAGGCTGAAGGAACTGTTTCAGTGAAAGGAAAGACGGAGATCTCAAGCCCGACTTCAGCGCCTGGCTCGGGAAAACTCTGTTCCATGGTGCCCTGCTTTCTCTCTGATTTCATGCCTTCAACCGTGGTGTGATAGGAACCAGCATGGAACTTGCTCTCCTGCTGTGGCAAAATGTGTCAGACGCTGCGGGGGGCCTCCGGAGACTTGGACTGGAAGCCTGCAGGTAGGATGTCAGGATTCGCTATTTAAGGAACCTGTGATTCCAGAAGAAGTAGTTGTACCTCCAGACCCGTGAGATTGAAGGTCTTATTGCTACACTGTGTTCATCTCCCGCTTGGGTGGGGAGATCGAGGGTTGGACAGGTGTCCCCTTAGGCAGGCCAGAATTGTGTGGGGCTTTCCTTCAGCACTTCACATTGGGATTCTTTATGTCTATACACCTCCATCTCCCTGTCAAGTTCATGGCAGGAGGTGTCCTATGACCCACCCTGGTGTCTCTGGAGTGTGGTACAGTGCATTCAATAATTTCCTGTGGATGCGTGGATTCAGTTGTTGTTGTTTTTTTTTAATTCCCATATATTCACACCTGCTGGGTTGTCTCACAGAGGACTCAGTTGGTAGCTTGGTGAGAGTGACCTCTTCAATCACCCAGTCGCACAGATGTCCCTGTTTACTGTGACAAGAACACAGAATGTGTTCTCAGCAAAGCATGATGGGAGATCGCAGATCAGGAGACACATAAACCATCCATAGCCCTGAATGTGGCCCCTTGTGATCCAGTATTACCCCCTAACACCAGTACTTCTCAGTATTTTATTTTCACGCCGGGATGTACCCAGAAAACGATAACATTTGAGCAGCAAATGCAACAAACCACTAAGGCTGCTCACGGCAAGGAGACTGGCCTGAGGGCTTCAGGCGCCCCCGGAAGACTGCAGAGCTTTGCCAGGAAGCACCCCGCAACCATCTGGCAAAGTCCGGGGTCTGGGACAGCCTGGACTCCAGCACGCCCTGCCATGCTTATTGCCAAAAGTAGTCTTTAGCCAACCATGACTCCTAAATATAAAACCCGTGACCCAGGTATAATCTTTTCCCACACTACCTGCCTCATCTCGCTGTATTTGCTCAGTCACATAATAATAATTACTTGACCGCCAAGTACATGGACCGCCAGTACAGCTGGGCATGGCCGGTTGGCTGGGCACTGAATGCCGGTTGCACACAAAAAATCCCTAAAGATATTGATACTAGTTTATATGCGTACAGCACATATAGCTTATAAGAGCTTTAAAGTAATGAACATCAACTAATAACAAAGCAGAGCTGACAAAAATAAATAAAATCTCTGAATGAAATATATCTTTTTTTAAGTTTATTTATTTATTTTGAGAGAGACAGAGAGGGAGAGAGAGAGAATGAGTGGGGGAGGGGCAGAGAGAGAGAGAGGCAGAGAGAGAGAATCGCAGGCAGGTTCCACGCTCAGCACAGAGCCCAACATAGGGCTCAATCCCACGGCTGTGAGATCATGACCTGAGTCTAACCAACTGGGCCACCCAGGCACCCCTGTGAATAAAATGTATCTTATGAAGTCTGTTCACTAAGGCTCATATCCCTTCCGCTTCAGGTTCCTTAGGTGTTCGTTCAGAATCAATTTATTCCTAGTTTACACATAGCTTCAATAAACTTGAATCTGACTTACCAATCACTAAAAGAGATAAGGAGGGAGAAGAGGGTGTTAGGATGACATATGACAGCAGTGAGAAGTGACAGTGGCCAGCAAGAGAAAATACGAACAACACACAGAAGCCTGAGACAATTAAGGAGCCACACAGTCCCAGGTACCCAGACTGATTTTGAGGGCATCGTTGTAGTAACACAGAACTGTACAATCATTGATGCTAATAAGAATTGACAACTCAGGTCAGGAAGAGATTATGTTCCTCCTACTCTATTCAATAATGTGTGCAAGAGGGGCGCCTGGGTGGCTTAGTCGGTTAAGCGTCCGACTTTCGCTTAGGTCATGATCTCGCGGTTCGTGGGTTCGAGCCCCGCGTCGGGCTCTGTGCTGACTGCCAGCTCAGAGCCTGGAGCCTGTTTCAGTCTGTGACTCCCTCTCTCTCTGACCCTCCCCTGCTCACGCTGTCTCTCTCTCTCTCCTAGAAATAAAATAAAAAAAACAAAAAAACAATAATGTGTGCAAGAGGGGCGCGTGGGTGGCTCACTCTGTTATGCATCCGACTCTTGATTTTGGCTCAGATCATGATCTCATGGTTCCTAAGTTCAAGCCCTGAGTCAGGCTCTGCACTGCTAGTGCAGAAGCTGCTTGGGGTTTTCTCTCTCCCTCTCTCTCTGCCCCTCCCCTCCTCGTACACATGCTCTCTCTCAAAATAAAAAAATAAATAAAAGAATAAATAAGTAATAAAATAAAAGAATGTGTGCAAGAGAGCAGTCTATTTTTGAGAGATTTCAAGTCTGAAAAAATCATTGCGTGAAGATATAAATCCTGAGCTATATAGAAAAGTTTGCTGTCATCTCGTTTCTCAGGGGCTCCAGATAATCAAAATCTTATGGTACATGGTTTTATATTTTGCTAGATTTGTTGAATAGAGCTTTATGTTCTGTATCCTTTATTTTAGTAGCCAGTATTGAAATGATTTCTATGGTTTTTTCCTTCTTTGTAGAAACCCATTACCTTTAGTTGCTATTTATTTAAATAGACCTTGATTGACTTTGAGTAGCCCTCAGCTAGATTGTTTTAAGCCTCCTCACCCCTGCTCCAGATAATGAAACCATAGTATCCCAGCTATTTTTAGCATCCATTGGGAAGTTAGAAGCAGTGTTCTGATCTTTGTCTCGCATAATTCAATTCTTACCACAGAAACAACAGACTTTTGTATATCAATTAGCTTGGACATGCTTATCTGACTGACGAATCATTTTTCCCTTTAAGAAAAATCAAGGCTGCCCAGGATTCCTCCTAAAGGGAAGTCTAATATTCAGATCTTTTAAAAACAAAAAGTGATGGGGTGCCCGACTTCGGCCCAACTCATGATCTCCTTGTTTGTGAGTTCAAGCCCCGTGTCAGGCTCTCTGCTGTCAATGCAGAGCCTGCTTCAGATCCTGTGTCTCCCTCACTCTACTCCTCCTCCAGCTTCTCTCTGTCTCTCCGAAAGAAATAAACATAAAAAGTTTTTATTTAAAAAAATAATAAATAAAAACAAAAAGTGATGTGTGAATATACAGTTTTGTGGATGCCTCAAAATGTGTCAGATCTTTAGCAAATTCTATTCGCATATTCCAGTAGGAATTGGGGGTGGAGGAAACTCTCAGGCTTCCCCCACTCCGGAAGAGATGTAGAGAAAGGAGGGAGACAGTAATGGGCTCTCACTATGTGCCAGGCACTGAGATTTATGTTAATTCCTACAACATGTCTATGCAGAAAGGACACATATCCCAAGAAAACAGAGGTTAAGAAAGGTGACAGATGAGGGGGCGCCTGGGTGGCTCAGTCGGTTGAGTGTCCGACTTCAGCTCAGGTCATGATCTCACGGTTCGTGAGTTCAAACCCCCCATCAGGCTCGCTGCTGTCAACGCCGAGCCCACTTCAGATCCTCTGTCCCCGTCTCTCTGCCCTTCCCCTACTTATGCTCTCTCCCAAATAAATAAAACATTTTAAAAAATACAAAAATACAAAAAAGGAGAGGTGACACAAGAGTCTGAGTGTCATGGCCAGCAGATGGAGGGAACCACCTCAATTCAGTGACAGAAGCAGGAGTCCGCAGCCCTGGGGAAGAGACCCTGGTTACCTCCGGTTACATAGAGTTTGGGCTTTATTCATGGCAGGACAATGAAATTCAAGTGAAGGCATCGGACGCCAAAACACACATAAGAGAAGCACGTAGTGGTCGGCGTAAGCAAACTACTCCAGGACTCCCCATCCTAGAGCGAGGGTATCCGGCTTTTCCCCAGGAGTCTGTCAGGAGGCAAAATAAAACCACGTGAGGCTGTCGTTGTTACTAAGCAGAGCCCCGGGACCCATCTTGGGTTTAGGGGTAACTGGGAAACCGTGGAGGCCCAGGGAGGGTCCTCCTCTGGTCCCAGGGGGGACCTCATAAGCTTGATGAGCTTATTGCTCATCAGGAAGATCGTTGCCTGGTTAGGTTTCTATCCAGTTGTTTATCCACAAATATGAATGATGCCTGATTGAACAGTATTTGCTAAAATGTATCCATCAGCCAAAACTACCAATTATTCATAAAGATTTATACGAAATCTTTCAGTAATCTATTCACTGACATGGGAAACCCTCCCAGAAATACCATCTTTTTCTTACTGTCTCATTCAAGTGGTATGAAAAAAAGGCCAATTTTTAAAATAAGCTGGTTGATATACAGTTTTGTAGCAAATTCAAATTTCTCAGGCCATAAACTCAGGAGGGCCAAATACAGAGCATTCTTTGTTTGATCATCAGCGTCTTTGGTTTCTGTCTTGAGCTTGATACTTCCTGGTGGTAGAAATGACTTGACAGTTCAGAGTTTTGAGTCCTTTTAGCTTCAAACTGAATCACTTAGGAAGTTGCCCCATCTCCCCTTGGCATTGGGATGGAGACCGCATCTAAATCCAGGGAAGATCATGAAGAAGGGAGGCGCTGGGGGTGGGGGTCCCCGCTGGCCTGGGTTTGTGCTGATATATCTCCTTGTCCTCAGTGCCCTGATCTCAAGACCCTGTCACTCAGCCCCTTGAGAAAACCCTGTGTCCCATCAGCCTGCAGGGACTTCCATGACACCACCTCCAGCCCACCTCCCTAGCTGTTCCACGCTGTCATATCTCTCCCACATCACAGCGAAGCAGGGGACATCACAGGTGCCTACCGCCACTCAGAGCCCCGGGGGAAATTCAGGACACAAATTCCCTCACTGATGCTGGGGTTCCGTGGCACCCTGCCTTGGGGACTGGGCCAAGGTCAGCAGGGGTGCAGCCCTCCCTCACTGCCCCTCTACTAACCTCCTCCCTGGCACTCCTTCCTGTCCCCAGATAGACTTGACGCTTAAGAGCTGAGCCCGTTGGCTTTTGTACCTTCAGGATCAAGCATTTTCCTCAAATCTGTTGGTAAGACAGAAACATTAGCTTTCAATACCCGGGAGCCCGACATAGAAGCACAAAAGCTCTTTCTCACAACCTATTATTTATTTTTTTAAGTTTATTTATTTTTAGAGAGAGAGAGAGGGAGAGCACAAGTGGGGTAGGGGCAGACAGAGAAAGAGAGAATCTATCAGCACAGAGCCCAACATGGGGCTCGATCTTAGGTACTGTGAGGTCATGACCTGGGGCGAAGGATGCCTAGACCATGGGGCCACCCAGGGGCTGCGTGACAACCTATTATTTCTGCTAAACGTTTGAAACTCTCCTTTGAAATTTCAAAGCTGAGAAAAGCTATTCCAAGTTGTTTTGCTAGGGTCTTCCTCCTTGAAGCTGCAAATGCCAGAGTACCTGAATATATGACCCTCTCTAATCCTGGGGGGGAGATAAGCAGGATTATCCTATACATGCCCCAGCAGAAGATGCTGTATCCGTGTCCCTGAGCCCCTGGTACCCTGGTATCTGAGCCACCAGGTCCTGACATCTCAGTTTCCCCCCTCCCCCGGCCCCGCCCCATCAGCGGCTGGAACCCAAGCTCCGACTCCAGTTCCATTGGTCAGCGGTCCTCAGGGGTGGGGGGAGCGTCCCTCCACTTCATCATACCGCTGCTCCTGCACTGATCTCCCCACCAGTATTGTCATCGAGGTCACTAGCCCATCGTCACGTGAAGACGATTTTAAGCAGTGGGCTTGTGAACCAGAGTTAGGAGCCAAAACTGAGCTACGGTTTGGACTGAGATGCAAAAAGAAAGTGTTCATGCAGCTCTTCGAGAACCCAGATCACACAGGCTGCCAGGGACCACAGCGGCTGCCAGCTCCCCTCTACCCTCATAAAAGAACTCCTCCTTTCGAAACGGGCACAGGGCTCTCAGGAATCCAGACTGGATTGCCCTTCCTCCCCTGCAGCCAGGTGTAACCAAGTAATTAAGTGCTGGTTAATGAGATGTCAGTGCAAATGTCATGTGGCAATTGTAGTAAAACCTCCTTGAAAGACAGTTGGCACCCACCCATCACACCCTCCACCGGGATTGAGGCCGTGATAGCTCGTGCACCATGGGGAGTCATCCCCCCCACGATGGGCAGTGTGGATCCTTTTACTGGAAGGAGGCGCGTTTCCCTGCAAGGCTTTGCTGAGCAGCCATAGGTGCGCTAGGCTGTCTTCCTCCAGACTTTTCACGTGAAAGAATAAATCCTCACGCGTTAGAGCCACTGCTCATTTGCATTGTCTGTCTGAATGCTGCAAACCAATTTCTGATACATCTACATTGTAACTGCGTCCAATTCTGTTTGGGCTGGGGGTAAGGGTGGTCAGGGAGAGGGTCAGAGAGCGATCGACAGCTGTCACAGGTAGTGGTTTTCAGGAGTGACGACCTGGCAACGGATTCAGGAATCGGGCTGGGGGAAGGAGAACTTGATTCTGCAGCACCGGAATGTGTGTTTGATAGTGTCTCCTTCCCTTCCAGCGGGAGAGGGATGGCTATGATATAAAGGGTCTGTCTATTGTGCTTCAGGATGCCAAGTGCCCTTTTCCTGTGACTTGTGGGGATTCACTGTGGTTGCCATAGATACCAAGTGAATCCAAGTTCAACCACAAGAGCGAGGCCTTTTTATTTCAGGGAGACATATTTTGAAAAGGAAACCCGTATGCGAGATAGTAAGGTGACTCATCTTTCATTAGCGTGGCGAAGCACGCTGAAGCCTTCCTTCACGATCTTAGTGGATATGATCCCAAGAAGCCCATATTTGTGAGTGAATCATGAAATGATTAATTCGATGCATTTTCCCCACCCACCCAGCACCTGGCCTCAGAGAATTCTCTTCTTCCAGAATTTTAAGGAAGAAAAAAATGAAGTCATCGACTTACTTTCTCCACCATACCAGACAAATACGTACTTTCTAGCCTTTTTTTTTTTTTAAAGTCCTTCTCATACATTTGTTGAGCCGATTGTGATGGAAATTGTACTGAGGTCCCTGAGCCTACCCTAGGCTCTGCCCTGACTCAGCTGTATGGGTTTGGGTAGAATTGCTCTGGGTTTCAGCATCCCGATCTGTAGCATGAACGGTATAGGGTGGGATGACTTCTGAGATTCCTTCCAAACTTAAGAACTTGGCATCCCCCTTGGAGTGAGCTCTCCTCTTGACCATGACAAATACCTTAATCAGGCAGGCTCCTTAGTGTCTATCTTCCCAACTAGAATGCAAGCTGATGTAACAGATATGCCATACAGGTTTATTGGATGGATGGATGGATGGATGGATGAATGAATGAATGAATGAATCTGGCTTCAAGATTAATTTACTTAAATGCTCTAGAGATCTTTTTAAGTTTTTCCTTAAAGCAGTCGAACTGTCCACCTCCCATCAGTTTCCATGGGCAGCTACTTTGGAACCAAGAACAGGAACCACCTTTGCTTCCTGCTGGCATCTCTAGCCATATTTTGTCCCCGGGTTGCAGGCCCCTTTCATGACCGCAGGAACTGGGACTTCTGTGTCTCAGCCTCTTCCCGAGACAAAATTATATCAGTGAAAAAATAATCCCAGGTCTAGTCCTGGGTAGCGCCCAGACGGAGGCTCAAAGATTTAAACATCTTTCTACGAGCATTTTCAAGGCTCATTTCTAAATTCCTTTCTAGCCATTTCTGGAGAATTCCAGAGAGGAAGGGAAACCATACTGCAGAGAAAGAAGCGACTGGGTTTAATTCTGGATCCCTGAGCAGGTGTTCTCGGGCTCCCCTCTCTACATGGTGTATTGCCCTGGAAATGTCTCTGCCTGCCCCTTACAATAACCTTCTGTCTGCAGCGTTCACAGATTCTGGGAGACTGGAACGTAAATTTTCTAGATATGTTATAAAGAAAAGCGCACTTTCTTCCTGAGACCCTCTCCCCACTAGGCTCCAGGCCACCTGACCTCATGGTCCTCTCTTCTTCCTGTGCTCTGTCTGTCCTTCCTCAGAAAGGAGGGATGAGCTAATTTGCGTGGACCATGTATCTCACTGTGTAATATTTCCTGTAAGCCTTACAGTACCTGTGGGAAAGGTCGTGGGAAGCGACAGGTCCCACGAGTCTACCACATCTCCAGGGTTAGCAATCTTTATCATCCGTTCTTCCAGACAATTCCAGAGCTGGTGGGGTGCCTGTCATTGGACACCTGCACTGAGCTCATTCTCTGTATTTACTGACACTTCCAGAGATCAGTGAGCACCAATGGTGTTATCTGGTGCTTATCATTTTATGGAGTCATTTTCAACCCAATTTCAACGCTCTGTTCTAAGAAGATTAAAAAAACAGTAAGAAAATAAAAAAAGTCTCTCTCATTCTAATGATTGTTTAAATGGCTTAGTTAACACGTTCATTTGTTTTCTTTTTCTTTCTTTCTTTCTTTTTTTTTTTTTTTTTTTTTTTTTTTGCTTATTTTGCCTTTTGCCATATAACACATTTCCATGGTTCAAGATCAAAACCATATAGGGGCTCCTGGTGGCTCAGTTGGCTGGGCATCCAACTTCGGCTCAGTTCATGGTCTCATGGTTCATGGGTTCGAGCCCCGCGTTGGGCTCCGTGCTGACAGCTCAGAGCCTGGAGCCTGTTTCAGATTCTGTGTCTCCCTCTCTCTCTGCCCCTCCCTCTCTCTCTCTCTCTCTCTCTCTCTCTCTCTCTCTTACACTCTCTCTCAGAAGTAAATAAAAACACATTAAATTTTTTTTTTAATTTTTGAAAAGATCAAAACCATACAAAAGGGCTTTCTCAGGAATGTCTCACTTGTATTCCCATCTTCTCTACCCCAGGCCCCTCCCCACATCTGCTGTAGGCGACTACAGTTTCTGGTTTATCCTTCTGGGCTTTCTTTCTGCCAAAGAACCAGAACACATAAACATACATACATGCACGAATGCATCCATAATATATTTATATGTGTATATTTATATTCTAATTTCCTCTGACTTTATACACAAACACAACACAGCACATCACTGCTTTTGCACCTTTTTTCACATAGCAATGTATCCTGGAGAACACCGTGTGTCTAAAGGGCTCTTTTACATTCTTTTTTTTTTTTTTAATTTTTAATGTTTTTTATTTATTTCCAGGGGAGAGAGAGAGAGAGAGAGGCAGCATGAGCAGGGGAGGGTCAGAGAGAGAGGGAGTCACAGACTGAAACAGGCTCCAGACTCTGAGCTGGCAGTAAGCACAGAGCCCGACCCGGGGCTCAAACCCACGAACCGCGAGATCATGACCTGAGTGAAAGTCGGACGCTTAACCGACTAAGCCACCCAGGCGCCCCGTCAGGATAAATTTTAACCTAAATTTCTTTTATTAGAAGTCTGACTGAATATTTTTTTCATAAGCTATTTCCTTTTTTCCCCATGAATTATCTGCTTGTGCACGTTGCCCATTTTTGTATCCATTTTCTTTTGTTGCTGCTGCTGATTTAAGAGTGTTCCAACTCTTAGGAGCTTAGTCCATTATTAAATTGCAAATATTTCTCCCAGTTTGTCATTTGTCTTTTGATTTTTGCCACACAAAGGATTGTATTTATATTTGGATACGTTTGTCAATCTTTCTCTTTATTTCTTCTGAGTACTGAGTCACAGAAAGGCTTTCCACCTGCTACATTGGAAATTCACCCAAATTTTCTCAGAAAATAAATGGGTTTATATTTTACACTGATACCTCTAAATTCATTTGGAGTTTTTCTTGGTATTTCATGTGATGTATAGATTCATTTATATATTTTTCCCAGAGACTCTTCAGTTGTCCCAAGAACTTTTATGAAGAAGTCAAACTTTCCACATACATTTAAGATACCACCTTTATCATATCTTAAATATGTTCCTGTGATTTTGTCTGGACTCTTAATTCTGCTCTATTTGTCTTTCTACTTATTCTTATTACATTCTTTTTCTTTTTTTCTTTTTCTTTTTCTTTTTTTAATATTTTTTATTTATTTCTAGGAGAGAGAGAGACAGCGCGAGCAGGGGAGGGTCAGAGAGAGAGGGAGACACAGACTCTGAAACAAGCTCCAGGCTCTGAGCTGGCAGTCAGCACAGAGCCCGACGCGGAGCTCGAACCCACGAACCGCGAGATCATGACCTAAGCGAAAGTTGGACGCTTAACCGACTAAGCCACCCAAGCGCCCCTCTTTTTCTTTTTTTAAATGTTTATTTATTTTGAGGGAGAGAGAGACAGAGTGTGAGCAGGGGAGGGGCAGAGAGAAAAAGGGACACAGAATTCGAAGCAGGCTCTAGGCTCTGAGCTGTCAGCACAGAGCCCAACGCAGGGCTCAAACTCACGAACTGTGAGATCATGACCTGAGCCGAAGTCGGACACTTAGGCAACGGAGCCACCCAGGCACCCTGCATTCTTATTTCATTCTTAATGTGAAGACAATAGAATCTAAGTTTGTGGGTGAAATGCTGCCCTTTACTGATTTCTCTCCCTGTTGTTGCCTCTCAGTATATACCCTGTGCTTTGTTTTTAGTGAAGTCAGATTTTGTGTATTTGACAGGCAATGAGGACCCACCACACTCCAAATACCAATCGGGGGATGGAAAGCAGAGACTTCTTGAGCCACTCAGTGTCCAAAGGAGGGAGATACATGACATGTGTTTCTTAGGCTTCTCTCCTCATATTGATTATGGGACTTCCCCCAAAACTTCCTTAGTTATTCTGAAAGCCTTTATGCTGTGTCTTGAATTGAGGTTCTTTACCTAACAGAAATGTCTGACCAGGACACATGTGCCTGTGTTTTTCTGGATAATTTTCCTACGAAGTCCTTTGTACAAACACCTCAACCGTAAGGCATCATTCTGTAAGTGCTGGTTTGGCAACTTGACTTCTGGGCTCAGACTGAACCAGTATCCATTGACGTCATCAGATCGGGTGGCAGAAGTCTGTTACTCTTATCCCAAGTAGCTAACTTCTTTCAAATATTCTTTTTCCAACCAACTGAATTGTCCACCCTTTCTAGATTCTTCCCACCTGGCTGGGCCATATTTCATGGGGATTGAAGTGATGTGGGATCAAGGTCTGCGTCATGTCTCCATCTTGTTCTACGGGCACAAAGTCATACTAACGACACTCTTGAGTGCTGCTGAGCAAGTTCTCTTCACCACTAGAGCACCCCTCCCCCTCCTCTCTCTCCTCTCCCAGTTCTGTGCTTCATTCACTGTCTTATACCCCAAATTTCTGCAGAGATTTGGGGGGAAAGTCCTGTTTTTGTTTCACCTGTCCACTTCCGCCAAAACCCTTCTCCTAGAGTTCCATAATTGCCCTGTTCGTCCTTGTTACGCGCTGGTGCGTGTCCCCCGAAAGGATATGTTGAAGCCCTAACTTCTTGTAGCTCGGAAGATGACCTTACTTGGGAATAGGGTCATTGTAGATGCAATTAGTTACTATGACATCATCCTGCTGTAAAATGAGCCTTTAGTCCAATAGGACTGGTGTCCTTAAAAGAAGTGAGAGGAACACACAAGGAAGTGGCCATGTGACAACAGAGGCAGAGACTGAAGTGCGTAGCCAAGAAAACAAGGAAAGCCAACAATTGCCGATAAACCACCAGAAACTGGGACAAGGGAGGAAGGATTCTCCCCTACAGCTTTCAGAGGAAGCATGGCCCTGCCAGCATCTTGATTTCAGGCTTCCGGCCTCTAGACCTGTGAGCGATTGAAGTTCTGGTGTTTCAAGCCACCCAGTTTGTGGTACTTCTTCAGTCTGTGGTATTGCCTTAGGAAACCGCTAGAGCCAGAGTTTTGTTTCAGGAGCAATTTGACCCACATGACTCCTGGTCCAAGGTGCAGACAAAAGGGGAATATTGTGGGTAAAAGTGGCCTTTCCCCTCTTTATGTGAAATACTATTTATTTATTATTTCCATAAAGACTCAAGATCAGCTCCTATGAAATGGGGTGCTGTTACCAGGCCTCTGTTCCCACAGTGAAATCGGGTCAGCAGAATGTACCTTCATTCTTGCCCATAGGGAATTGTGCTGCTAGCCACAGCCAGGTGTACTACTGGCTAATGTTCACCCAGAATTCTCCTCACCTGTCATCCCTTCCGTACCCAAAGCCCCACCTATCCTGGAGGCTCAGTTCAAGCTCCTCTTCCTCCATGAAGCCTATCTTGACAGCACCAGAGCAAGGTGACCTCTGCCACCTCTGTATTTTTGTAATAATCTCTGTGCTTCTCACACACGTAGTGTGTATTCCCTGCGGTCTCTTACCTGTTATCTCCCTTATTTTAACCTGATAGGTACCTTAAAGGCAGCAATGATGCCTTTGCACACTTAGTGCAGTGCCTTGCACAACATCCTGAAAATTAAGGAACTGGACAGAATGGCTCTGAAAGTAGATCATCAATTATAAATGAAATAGGCTGCAATGGCTGTGAGCAGAAACGTGAGTAAGATGGGTTCAAATTGAAAAAGAGGAAATCAAGCAAAACTGCTTGGAAAAGAAACATCTAAAATGATGCTCTTCACTATAGTAAATCTAGAAAGAGCCACTAACCGGAGAAAACAGACTAGCTAGTTATGTTGGATCTCTGTCTGCACTCAAAGTTTATTTTCATGTAGGGGCGCCTGGGTGGCTTAGTCCGTTAAGTGTCCGACTTTGGCTTAGGTCATGATCTCACGGTTCATGGGTTCGAGCCCCACGTCGGGCTCTGTGCTGACTGTCAGCTCAGAGCCTGGAGCCTGTTTCAGTCTGTGACTCCCTCTCTCTCTGACCCTCTCCTGCTCACGCTGTCTCTCTCTCTCTCTCCTAGAAATAAATAAAACATTAAAAAAATATTTTTTCATTTATACTTGAAGTGCCTTCTCTAGATCCATGTTTATTATTTTGATCAATGTTTTATACTCTTTTTTTTTTATAGAGAGAGAGATAGAGAGACACAGAGCACAAGCCTGGGAGGGGCAGAGACACAGGGAGACACAGGATCCGAAGCAGGCTCCAGGCTCTGAGCTGTGGATGTGGGGCTTGAACCCATGAGCTGTGAGACCATGACCTGAGCTGAAGTTGGACACAACCAACTTAACCAGCCTGGCACCCTTATACTTTTAGTTTTAAAAGAAAGTATCTTGGGGCGCCTGGGTGGTTTAGTCGGTTAAGCCTCCGACTTTCACTCAGGTCATGATCTCGCGGTTCGTGGGTTCGAGCCCCGGGTCGGGCTCTGTGCTGACTGCCAGCTCAGAGTCTGGAGCCTGTTTCAGTCTGTGACTCCCTCTCTCTCTGACCCTCCCCTGCTCACGCTGTCTCTCTCTCTCTCCTAGAAATAAGTAAAACATTAAAAAAAAAAAAAGAAAGAAAGAAAGTATCTTGAAATTATAAAATTGTATTGCCAGCAAGGACTCCGAGATTTTCTCATTTATTTTGAGGCAGGAGAAAGACCTAGTATTTGGAGCCAGTTGTGAATAAAAAGCCAAATCCTCTGTTTATTAGCTGTGAGATGTTGGGTTACCTTAGTCATCTCTTTGAACTTTGATCTCCTTACTATAATAATGGAAGAGTAAATAAATGTCTTCCAGGAGTGGTTTTTGAGGGGATTAAAAGTATTGTGCATATCAGCTGGGCATTTACACAAGGCACTCAGAAATGGTAGCTTTTTCATATTAGCCAGAAAACTCGTCCTTGGGGTAAGTCAGATCAATAGTTTTCAAATTATTCCCTAGCGCCCTCCAAGTATGAGGATGTGATACGGTAACCACGATGCTGGCAGCGGCTAAAGGCTGGCACTTGTTAGCAGAGATCAGCTCCCCAGACTCTCCTCAAGCAAGGCAGCCTCCATTTCCGCCATTTTCAGTAGTAAAGTTCCATGGACGGTTGCCCCAGTAAGAGAAACTAAGAGCTGAAAAAAACATCTGCACTCTTAGTGTAGGACAGTGCTTTTCACTAGATGTTTACCAAAGCACATCTGTCTTTGTTCCTAAAACAAAACATTCAGTCATTTAGAACAAAGGCACCAGTATCAGGAGAAATACATTGGATTTCATTGGGTCATTTGAAAATCCCATGTTAGTTGGGGAAATGATTGCTCTCCTCCACAACACAGGCTCAGCAAGTTAACTTGCTCCAAAACAAAAAAGTGTATTGGATAAATGTCCAATAAATACCTAAAGTACACACATCATAATGTTTTGAAGGAAGAAATGAGGTAAGTGCTAGAAAACCTCTGCTATAAAAATATGGAGCATTATTATTATGTTCATGCTGTTCCGTCATCTGTGTTTAATTTGTTCTCTCTTATCTTCACCATGCTCCCTGCAGTCTGGAGATTAAACCAGAGTCAGAGGTCGAAGGTCATCCAAACAAAACTCAGACCCATAAAGGCCGAATAATTCTGACTAATTAGAACAGTAAATGTCTAGAAAAGATAGAATAGCAGGGAGAATGCCTCATGACCGGCAGGATAGTGATGTTACTATAGCGGCTGTTCTACTGGTTACTGTTTATAGATCAGTACCCACTCCCTGGTACTATGCCAAGTACTCAAATCTTCACAGCACCTTGAGAAGAAGGTATCATTATCTCTACTTTACAGACAAGAAAACTGAGGCGCAGAGAGTTTAAGTAATTGCACGTTGTCACCTAGTTGTAAGTGTTACCTCATTAGTAAGCGGTGGACCAAGAGTCTACCCTAGGTCGCCTGACTCAAAGAGTCTTATAACTATGCTACTGTCATTGTTAGGAAGATGATAATAGATAATTCTTCTGACATTTTGGACTGGCAGTTTTCCATTAGAAAAATTAACATAATTCTGTCTTTTCTTTCTGTTTTGGGGAAATGTAGAAATGCCTTACTGACTGAATAATAGATTTTTAGGCCTCTAAGAAGGATCCAGATCAAAAAGGCTGACAGAGCATGTGTTTTTGCCTACCCTTCCTCCCAAGTTCCTACCGCGATGTCGACAAAGATATATAGGGGATGGCATCTCTATGAGAATGCTGGACACAAATAGGATGTCATCAGCAGAAATTTCAGGGATTTGGAGAAACGTCTGGGAGTCAGGGAGCAGACAAGACCATAGCAGTGTATCAAAGGAGAGGGGTACACAAGTGAAAAGATGTGACCATGATCCTTACCTCCAGAGGCTCCAAGTTTGCAGCCATAGGGTAAAAAGGATGAATGTGGATGTAGGGCAGTGAACGGGGTAGGGAACCGCACCACCAACAAACCACAGAATGAATGGCTGGGCCACTCAGGCCCTCTCGCCCCGCTCCATACACCGAAACTTCTAACCAGAAGCTTGCGTGGAGTGAATCTGCTCGCTCCCGCAAAGCTATCATCCACTTTACAATTCTGAAAACTGCCTTCTAAGTAAGCACATCTATGGGTGAAATCCACTCCCTCGACCTATGTTAAATCCACATAGTTCTTCGCTCATATACATAGTCAACAAAGGATCACTAGACATTTGAAGAAAATAAACAAGAGGCAAAATAAAGACTATTTTGAACACAGTGTGGCCTCTGAGGAAATAGACAAAATGAATTGCGAGAGATACCTTGTTATCCTCAGAGCTATTTCACTGGCTCTTGCATCCTTAGCAAGTACTGGCTGCTGTGGGGGGCAGAGGGGATCAATTAGAGAGCGAGAAAGAATGGTTAGAAATTTCAAGTGATTATCAGAACTTTAAAAAACTTCAATAAAGGGGTTAAATGAGGGAATGGAAGTAGTTGAAGACAAAATTAGGGACATAGTGAATAAAAGCAAAGCATATCTCCCGGAAGGCCAGATAGAAAAGAAAAAGCCCTGGCTATTATAAGAGAAAAATTAAGTCAATATGTATTTGAACCTAAATACAAAAGTCTCCGTGTTTGTCAAAAAGCAGTTCCAAAACGTTGTTCATTGAGGTGTTCACATTGGTATAAATCACTGAGTTTTACACTTAGGATTTGTGCCTTTTCATGTATGTGTTATTCTTAAAAAGACTTGAAAAAAAAACTTTAATGAAAGAGAATGGCTGGGGAGCTGTTTGAACCTCCCAGAAAACCTAAGCAAATATTTCCTAATTTAAAAAGGAATCTAAACATAAAACCTCATCAAGTCAAAATCATGACAATATTACGACATGCAACTCAAAATCATCAAAACTATTCTTCGGTTGAAGTTGCCTTTAATAAAATCATTATTCAAAAGATTCATCACGATAAACACTCAGAAGACACACAAAAAATCAAGTGAATAATAAATCACTTACCAAAGTATTACTGCTTTGCATAAACTCATTAACAAGTGATGGTCAAAAGCATACAAGTATCTGGAAATTTGCTGAAACATTTATTATAAAACAGAGCGGCATGTATATAAGTTTTACTGAAATATGTTCTTTCATTGTCGTTCTATCTACAGTGAATGTTCTTTCTCCAAATTAAACCAATTAGAAACTACACAAGGAAAACTTTCAGAAAATGCCATTTAACAGAATTTAACTTCAGTCAGCAGATACATCCTGGCAGGAGAAACGTTGGAAATGCAGCAGACAACGTGTGCGGATCACAGAGGAAACTGCTTCAACTTTTTAGAAGGAGGATGTGTTTCTTTGGACCAAACGTTTTTTATTTATTGTGTTATCATATTCTGTTCTGGACTTTTAAGGTCTTAAGGATATTTGATGTTAGACGTGTATTTCAATTTTATCAAAAAGTTTTTTTCAAAAACTGGAATGAAAAAGAAAATGAGCAAAAAAATAAACAGCATATATGTGATTTATTTTAAAAATCACACAGGGCACCTGTGTGGCTCAGTAGGTTGAGTGTTCAACGTCGGTCAGGTCATGATCTCGTGGTTCATGAGTTTGAGCCCCATGTTGGGCTCTGTGCTGACAGATCAGAGCCTGGAGCCTGCTTTGTATTCTGTCTGCCCCTTCCCAGCTCATGCTCTGTCTCTCTCCCTCTCAAAAATAAATAAACATTAAAAAATTTTAAATAAAAAATAAAACTCAGTGGAAGTTATGAGAGGAAAGGCACGATGCAGACTGAATTAATTTTTGGTCTTTCCTATTTAATGTAAATAACATTTTGTAGCAAAATTAACAGGCAGTAAAAAAAATCTTAAGCATGAAACAGGAAATTAAAAAACAGAAATAGGGCATTAGAACCATCTCTCTAAAACCAAGAATATCTCTTCTCCAATTCTAGCCTCTGAAAGCAGCAATATAGTGATTGATTCATATAGAACAGCAATATTGCAACTTCCTGTAAATACTCTTTGAACAACAAACAGTAAACAAAAACAAGGTTCTCCCTTTTTTCACAACTTAGTCTCTGGTGGAATGGACTCCATAATAGTGTCAAGAGACCCAAAAGGTTAAATCAACATTTGCTCAATGGGGCAATCCTGTCGCTGGCCATGGAGGAATTCTTGGCTAGATGCAAAGTCAAGAGGTCAAAGCAATTGACCAGCAATGAAGGAGGATAAACTTGGGCAGGTCTTTCTTTCACTTCCCAGGGTCCGGGTTAAAAGCATAAAAGCTCTGGACTCTGAACCTCTCTATTCATGTGTCATGCTGGAGAAGGGAACAGAGTAAAGCTCTGAATCCAGGCTTGGTTATGTTATAGAGTGAAGGTAAGCCTGGGCCATGTTTTCAAAAGCAACAATGCCACAAAAGCATCACAAGTGTGTGGCTCGTAATTTTAGGGGATAAAACGTTAAGCAAATTAATTCAAGGTGGAGCACTTCCTATTTTACTTGGTTCTCAATGTTCTGGGGACCATACCTGCAGTCCCCTTCTGCTCAGGAGGCAGAACATCTTTGGGACTTCTGGTCTCATCTCTTATGGACCTCCGTCCCTCATTACTCTAAGCAAGCCAAGAATAATAAGAATGATGAGTTTTCTTCCTTTCCCCGCCATAGCTCTACTCTTTGGTTCTCTGGTAAATAGAAGCAGAGGAATAAACAGGGCTAGTATCTGTTGAGCAAGCCCTTGACTGCTTAGCTCTGCCAGCGAGCTGATTGGTCAATGCCCCGGCTTGTTATATATTTGTCATTATCACTTCTGGGAACACACAACCTTTTACAGAGGCCACTCTCCTCCGCCTTCCGTTCTTGAGTAGCTGTGACATAAACCGGTTCAGGAAGCACAAAGAAAAAAATATAGAAAGACTTTACTAAAATGTTTGAAATGCAAAATACCTAGTTTCCTAAAGTGTGAATCTAATCAGTATTGTAGTTCATGGGTCAGGTAGGAACTACCTAATACCCAGATAACACCGAGGGCCGAGTGGCACCCAGTGGTGGCCCTCAACCTGGGCTGCACTTTGGATGACCCCGGGGAACTGGGCGGTGGAGGGGGCAGTGCTGGGCAGAGCCTGGGCAACAGGGTTTGCACAGCCTTCCCAGGTGGGTGATTCTATAAGCAGTCAAGGTGGAGGACCACTCTATAGAGATACTGGGGAGGAGGGAAGGCAGAGGATTCTTGGATGCAGAAAGACACATCTGATAGGAAAATCTCAAATACGTAGACAGCAATAACTTAGGGACAAAGGCTGGTGACATAGACATGGGTGTCTTTTTAACAATTACATTCTAGTAAGTGATTAGGCATGTACTCAAAAGAAGCAGAGGAAGCCCAGGGAATGCAAAGGGAAAACTTTGCAGCATAGGACTGAACTATCAGTGCTTAGAGAAAGTAATCAAAAGATGGTACTTTTTAAATTTCTACCACAGAGCATAGCAGAAAATCTGGGATTTCAGGACCAAAACTTAGAACCTCCACAGAAAATGATTATAGAGAGGAGCCTTGTTATGGGTTAGATTGTGTGTCTTCCTGCCCCCCAAATTTATACATTGAAGTCCTGACCATTAGTAGCTCAGAAAGCAACCATATTTGGAAATAGGGTCAATGAAGATGTAATTAGTTACATTAGGATGGGGTCATACTGATGTAAAATGGGCCCTTAATCTAATATGTGGTGTATAAAAAGGGGAACTTTGGACATAGCAACACACGTGGGGAGAATGTCCTGTGACTATGAAGGTGGAAACCAGGGTGATGTGTGTATGAACCAAAGAACGCCAAAGATAGCCAGTAAACCAGGGAAAGCTAGGGGAAAAACACAGGAAAGATCCTTCCCTAACTGACACCTAAATTTCCCACCTCTGTTCTCAAGAACTGTGAGGCGATAAACGTCTGTTGTTGAAGCCACTCCATTTGTGATACTTTATTACAGCAGCCCTAGGAAATGAATACAGTCTCCAAAGACCCTTCTTTCCATTAGAAAGAGGTGAAACAAAAACAAAAATAAAAAACCTCTTTCAAAGATCTTTAGCCCATCCTAGGCCTAAGCTGAATTCCATGAACACCCATCTGTTACGGTATTCAGTGTATTTACTGAGCAGCCACACGAGGCTCAGAACTCATGGACACCTAAGGAGCAGTAGAACCTTGAAGATCCAGGGGCGCCTGGCTGGCTCAGTCGATTGAGCATCTGACGTCAGCTCAGGTCATGATCTCACGATTCGTGGGTTCGAGCCCCACGTTGGGCTCTGTGTTGACAGCTCAGAGCCCGGAGCCTGCTTCAGATTCTGTGTCACCCTCTCTCTCTCTGCCACTCCCTGCTCACGTTCTGTCTGTCCCTCTCTCTCTCTGCCGCAACCTCAAAGCTCCATGCAACAGAGATGTGTTCCCTCATAGTTCAGGAAGCTGGAAAGTGTGAAATCAAAGTATCAGCAGGGCCATGCTCTCTCTGAAGGTTCTAGGGGAGAATCTGTTCCATGCCTTTCTCTTAGCCTCTGGGATTGCTGGCCATTCTTGACATACCTTGGCTTATACACACATCGCTCCAGACTCTGCCCCTGTCAGCACCTGGTATCCTCCCTCTGTGCCTGTGTGTCTCTTCTCTTCTCATACAGATGCCAGTCATATTAGATAAGGATCCATGCCACTCAGTATGACCTCATCTTAACTTGGTTACATCTGCATTCCCAAATAAGGTCACATTCACGGATACTCGGATTGTATAAACAGGTAACCAGAGTAACTTCAGCCCAGGTAAGAGGGGGCAAGATGAGCCAAAGTAAGTCACCAAGAAAGGTATTTTGAGGTCCCTGGGGCCTTAGTGGGGTCTCTCAAATGGAAAGTATCAACTTCACCTACTTTGGGGCAAACTCCATTCATTACCTCCATTGGCTGAACAGAGCATAAGATTTGATCATGATCTGGAACTATTATTTCCAAACTACAAGCCTAATCCTCACTGACCTTCTCACAGAGATAGTAAGAACAGTGGTCCAGAGGAGACAGGTCAGAGGGGCCAATGCAAAACCCATTCCAGCCAAGCACCTCCTCATGAACCGGGTCACAGAGGCCACCATGCTGATTGAAGGATCCCATCTTATTCCAAGCAGTGTGACTTTAAGCCTGCTGTATTTTCATTATGTTCTTAAATAGAAATGATGATGAGCTACTGCAGAACTCCAGCCAGCCGTGTGTTGATATACATCCCGGTGAAGCTGGCACCAGAGGTTGATGAGAGGGGGCTGTTCATTTCAGGAAAGGAAAAGTACTCACATTTATATTTTGTTGTGAGAAGACAGTGAGAAAAAAAGTAGAGGTGATTTTTTAAGTCCTCTCATTTCACATGTAATTTTAGGTCTACTTAACTGCTTCCTGGCTAGGACTTTGAAAGGATAAAGAAAAAAGAAGGGCTCTATCCAAAAGCCCAGCAATAACTGTAAATTCTGAGACCTAATCCACCAGCCCTCTCAGATCCCATACTTGGTGAGGTGAGTCCCAATAACGATGAGGTTCATGACTGTCTTGGAAAAAAAATTAAAGAAAAAGATCATGGAGAGACTTACAGAAGCAAGGCAAGCTGGAAACTATTTCTGTTTAGAAACATTCCACAGGTTAGACATGGAGCCTAATTCCTTCTCCCCTAAAATGAAGATGATCAGGCTTTCCCCAGGAGCCCTGGAGTATAATGGCCCAGCCATATACTGCCAAGACTGAGCAAAGAAATTACTTAACATCTCAGAATATCGGTTCCCTTATCTGCAAAATAAAATCATAATAATATTTATTCTCATAGGTTGCTGTAGAAATGAATGCTGTAGGAATGAATGAATGTTGTAGGAATGAAATGGGGTACCATATGTTAAATGTTTGCTACATACCAGATGTCAGATATACAATTTCCTGTTCTCGCTAAGCAGAAGACAAATCGCCTCTGAATTAGCGGTGTTTGCATCTGTTGGGTCTTCAGTCCAGCTCAGACACATGTCTACTACCTGGGCCTGCCGCTTTACCTACCGCAATAAACCCGGGCATTGCGCATTTAAGACTGCCCAGCGGGATCAGTTTACTTGACTCCACAAGTAAACGGATGGGTGTTGGCATTCTCTTGGTCATTCGTTATGGATAAAAACTGTAGCCCAGTTTCAGAACACTTAACCCCTTTCCAGAGCTCACCAAAGCGTAGCATGATATGGTAGGAACAATATGGTTCAACATCGGCAAATGGAAATACAAATGAAATAAACAAATGAAGGAAGAGAAGATCACTCCTTTTGCTATTGCTTTTCCTTTGGTTTCCCAATTTAAACATTCTCTTTGAGGACTGTCCGACTCTGGTGACTCAGGGTAGGGGAGGAACTCAGAGAGTTGGCTCCAAGAAGACATAGAATAGGCAGCCTTATCCCCAGTGAGGCTCTGTCTACTGAAACAGTAACTGCAACTTGGTGTTTTTTGGGGGAAATTTGGTCTTATGTCAGAAGAAAGCCGAAGAGGAGATTTGTATTGATCAGGAGGCTGGCATAAAGATTTGAGGGGCATTCTTTAATTGTCAAAATTCAGAATGACCCAGAAGGGCCTTACTTCTCATTAACTAAAAGGACACATTCCACAACATGGTTTTGCAGGTTCTCTAATCTTTTTATAAGTTTATTTATTTATTTTGAGAGAGATAGAGATGGCGTGAGTAGGGGAGGGGCAGGGAGCAAGAAGAGAGAGAATTCAGGCAGGCTCCATGCTGTCAGCACAGAGCCTGATGCGGGGCTAGAACCCACAAAGCCTCGAGATCATAACCTGAGCCTAAACCAAGAGTTGGACACTCAACCAACTGAGCAACTCATTACTCTTTTATTGCAAAGGAGACAGAACATCTGTGGAAGGCCAGAACTTCTGCAAGAAACTAACCTGACCACTTCCGGTTCCTTTTGGGGTGATGGCCTTTGTTCCCATAGCCTATCCTGCTCTGTCAACCCTTTCTTACGCCCACACTTACAGAGACCGTAACCCCTTTCTTGCTCCTAATTTGTTCACTTGGAGCAGTGGCTCTCAACCTTAGAATCACTTTGGAAACTTAAGTAAATATCCTGATCCCCAGGCTGCACACCAGATGAATTAAATCAAAGTCTTTGGGGGCAGGATTCAGGCATGGGTATTTTTTTAAAGCTCAGTTTATTCTAACGTACAGCCAAGGTTGAGATCCACTGACGTAAGGAAAGAGTGAATTGGTGCATAACGGTGTGATAAATGATAAATTGCAGGGGGGAGCCAGCCTGTCTGGCTTAGAGATTGTCACTTGTCATGTCAGAGAGCACAGGAGTGTTTTTGCCTTTCCAGAATTCCTAAAATATTGTAAGGACAGAACATCTGAGGTGGCACCTAGTGGCTCTATTAGTCTGCTTGGGCTGCCATAACAAAATACCATGGAGGGGGTGGGTTATATGGCAGATCCTTATTTCATCTTGGTTGGGGAAGCTGGAAGTCCAAAGTGTCATTTTGTCCCCTTGATGGCAAAAGCTCTCTTCCTGATGACAGATGGCTAGCTTCTTGCCATGTCTTCATGTGAGGTAGTAGAAATTATAATTTGGTCTCTTCCCTCAGTTCCTGGCACAGAGCTTCTGAAACCCTTGTAATTGCCTAAGTGATGATCACATGAGGATAATCTGTTGTTCTAATATTTGACGCAGGGCTCCTAAAACCCTTGTCATTTCCTGAATGATAAGAGCACCAGAAGCATGTTTTGTTTTATTGAGGTGGCCTTGGATGGGATCCTAGGTGGCTCCTGGTTGGGGGCTGGTCAACAGAAAGACTAAGCCATGATAAGAGTCCTGGAATTTTCAACCCCTCACCCCATCCTCCAGAGAGGGGAGAGGGGCTGAAAGTGGAGTTAATAATTGATCGTCCCTACGTGAGGAAGCCTCAGGGAAAGAAATCCAATAGTACAAGGTTTAGAGAGCTTTCAGGTGGATGAATATATCCACAGCAGGAGGTGACATACTCTGACTCTATGGTGGTTTCAAGCTCCTGAGCTCGTGACACTCCCAGGCCTTGTCCTTTGTATCTCTTCATTTGTGTTCTTTATCACAGCCTTTAATAAACTGGTAAACATAAGTAAGTGCCTCCTGAGTTCTTGTGAGCCTCTTTAGCAAATTAATCAAAATTGAGGAGGGGGGGGTGGTCATAGGAACCTCTAATTTGTAGCCAAATGGAACAGAAGTTGTGGGAAACCTGAGGACCTACTCTTGGCAATTGGCATCTTAAGTAGGATGGAATGAGCTTATAGGAATGAGCCCTTAGACTGTGGGATCTGACACTACCTCTAGGTAGACAGCATCAGAGTTGAGTTAAATTGTAGGACACTCAGCTGCTATTGCAGAGCATTGCTTGGTGTGGGGAAAACCTCTACACATTTGGTGACCAGAGCACTGTGCGAACATTCTGTACAAAAGCAAAGGAGACCTGCTGGTGGAAAATCAAGTTTTTTCTTTACATCTGAAATGGCCTTTCCTCTGTGCTTATGCTGGGGCTGAGGGCTGTGGTGGGTGGGGAGTAGCTCTCTGCTTCTCTTCTTGTGAAAACACGAATTCTATTGCTTCAGAGTCCCATCCTTATGATTCATTTCACCTTAATTACTCCCTTAGAGGCTCCACCTCTAAGGGGTCAAAGCTTCAACATGTATGTTTGGACACATTTAGCCCATTCCAGTGCCCATAGCCCTCCCAGACTCTCTAGCAAAATCAGATTGCTCAGGGGTCATATGTTCTTGCTACTCATGCTGTGGTTCATGGACCAGCAGATTCAGTGTCCCCTGGAAGCTTGTTGGAAATACAGATCCTTGGATCTCAATCCAGCCAGACCCACTGAACTCTGCATGGAAACAAGATCTCTGTGTGACTGATGTGTACATTAGTGTACATGGTGCTTCTGTAATGGACTTTCCTCACTTCTAGCAGCTTTGCTAATTCTTAAATATTTTCACAGATTCATTTGCAAAATAGCTAGTTACACCTCCCCCACACCTGGTTCCTGGATCTCAGGGAAGAGTCAAACTTGCTTACCTTGTGGTTCACGAGGGATGAACCTCCTGGCTGTTGAGTTGAGGAGTCAAGACGAAGAGTCCCGGGGGACTATATTCCCACCAACTCAATCCTCCTGTGTCTCCGCCTTCTCCCACCCTGCTGTCCCGTAGCTACCAAGGATTTTTCCTAAGAAAAACAGGCAAGATCACTTTTGAGCCAGCAGCAGTAAGCAATTGTGAGAAGCCTTACCTAACCTTTCAGTCCATTCCCACTGGTTGAGCAAGAGTCTGGTGCTCAGAGGTTCCCTCAGGGCCCAGGACTACCTGAAGAGGGAAGTGTTGAGATGACGGTGGGGCTGGCAATTTCACAGACCTACCAGCTCCACAAACTGGTGACTGAGGGCAGCTGGCCCTGATCCTGACCCCCAGGCTGACGCTTTACAAGCAATCAGAGTGGGGCCGCCTGGGTAGTTCAGTTGGTTAAGTGCCTGACTCTTGATTTTAGCTTAAGTCCTGATCTCACAGTATGGAAGATTGAGCCCCGAGTCAGGCTCTATGCTGAGCCTGGAGCCTGCTTGGGGTTTTGTTTCTCCTTCTCTCTCTGCTCCTTCTTGCTCACACACACACACACACACACACACACACACACACACACACACACACACGTGTGTGCATGCACTCTCAAAATAAATAAATGTTAAAAGAATTCAGGGTATATGTGAGCAATAGAACAGGGCTACAGTGCCTTCCATTTTTCTTGTCACAAGTGTTGCTCCAGGAAAGATATCAAGCAGATTACATCTCTTTAGGAATTTAGTTCTCTTGTCGGTAATGAAAGCCATGAAGGACTGGGCAGGGAACCCAAGTGTGACATGGGAGATCCTCCAGAAAGACCTCTCCCATCTGGCATGGATGCCTGAAATCCTGCCACCAGAGAGTCTTTTCTCTTTGTCCCTTGAGATTTAAAAGCCTGGAGAAAGATGAACACCTTAGGTGAATAAGAATTTTAGGCTGTTTGTTTCTTCTGTGATGGGAGAAAAGGTCATCTCAGATGTCTAGAAAGAAAATCTGGTTGGAACGCAGACCTTAAGGGTGAGATTCACCTGCTGCAGAGTAAGGTTGACTGAAGCACATCTGACCCAGGGGTCTGCACTTGGCTTCTCATGGAGTCCTCCACCATTCCAGAGAATGAAGGACGCTCTGCCTCTGTCTCTCTTCCTCTCTCTCTCTTTCTCCAAAGTCCTATGTCTCATAGGAACTCAATATCAGTCTTGGTTTGCTCCAAACTGTCCAGATGTCTTAGAGCCTTCTGTGCCCCACTCCACCCACCCCATACCCACAGACGGCTCTAAATTAGTCACGTGGGGTGGGGGTGGGGGGGAATGGTGGTGGAGAGGGCCTGCTTTACAGGGCAAATTATATTTTATAGACACACAAACACACGGGATTTTGTCTACATTATAATAAATTGCATAAAGAGCAACCTCAAAGGAAATTAATTTTTAAAGAGATGCAGGAGGTAAACAGAAGGGGTTGTTTTTGAGGGTAGGAAGGGCTGTCCTGTTACATGGCCTTTGTAGCATGGTGACCCCATTGTTGAGAAAGAGGGAGAGTTCCCATATGAGCCTTACTTCTCTCTCTTAAGTAAAAGAAGTGTGGGATGATAAAGAGAAGTATTGGGACAATACCACCATCTTGGATTGTATCATAAACCAAAAAAGAAGGAGAAATTTTTAAATGTTTATTTATTTTAGAGATGGGGGGATAGAGAACGAGCATGAACAGGGGACGGTCGGAGGGTGGGGTGCGGAGACAGAAGATACAAAGCAGATTGCTGACAGCACAGTGCCCAAAGCAGGGCTTGAACTCACAAACCATGAGATCATGACCTGAGCCAAAGTTGGACTGTCAACTAACTGAGCC
The DNA here is from genome assembly GCA_017311185.1 of Proteles cristata cristata. NCBI lineage: Eukaryota > Metazoa > Chordata > Mammalia > Carnivora > Hyaenidae > Proteles > Proteles cristata. Next base: position 1,633,955 of record JAESUZ010001971.1, read on the forward strand.
ACCCAGACACCCCCAAAACCGGAAATATTGAATTTTGTTTAGAGAAACAATGGGTCTGATCAATAGCTTCAGAAGAGGAAGTTCCAAAAAGCTGGGATTCCAGGGACACGCCAAGAAGGACAGGGAGGACATTTCAGCCACAATCAGGAGGGACAAGGCAGGGTGGAGCCCACTGCTCGGTGCATAAGGTACAAGGCCAACAACTAACAGAATGGAAGCAGAATTACTCCATCTATTCAGTATCTGTTTTCTCTACCAAACCAAATGAAATTCAAAGAAAAGATAAGATGAGCACTAAGAGAAAAAAAATAGCGAGATAGTAGGACACTATTCAGCTGCCTTAAAACAGCTGAGATTTTCACATTTGTGTGTCCGGTTAGCCCAGCAGCAAGTGCACTTCCCCATGGGTCTTTTCTGTATGGGTCCTGCTTGGGTCCCCCTTTCCTGCATGGGTCCAGGTAAGGGACATTTTTGTACCGGATCTGGAAGGTAAGGGGAGGCAGCAGTCACGTCGTTTTCAGTCTGAAGGTGGGCTCAGGTCCCTCACAGTGGCTCCCATTTGTCCCTAGTCTGTTGACTCCCACTGGTGACCTTGGAGAAGTATTGAGGCTCTTCTTCAGCCCTCAAACCCTCAGCCAGGGAAGGTCCAGCTCCAGACCTGGACACCGTGAGAGGCAGAAGCATGTTCCAAGCTGTCGTCTCTCCTGCTCTGAATCCACCTGACCCTCCCAGCTGGCTGTCCTGCAGAAGTCAAACCCTGCAACCAGATTCAGGACAAGGGTACGCAACTACTTCAGTGAACCCCTTCTTCTGTATCACTCTAGTGGCTCTGTTATCGTTGGAACCCCCACTGATAATTACCCAAGAACCTGAGGAAAGTTGCAAAGTCATTATGAACTTTGTGTTGACTATATTGAAGGAATCAACTCAGAATAGAAGGGATGGTGTCCATCCTACTTTCCTGAAGGGGAAGGAGTTTCAGAAAACTACTTAATTTGATGTGAGTCCTCCAGAATTCTAGAATGGTTTTTTAATTTATGGATTATAAACAATTAAGGGATAAATCAACATGACGATCGTTAGACACAAGCATGAGTTTATTAAAAATAATTTCGTCTAACTAATTGCATTTGGTTTTGAATAAAATTGCTAGGATGGTACACCAGAGGACCTGGGTAGTTATGATAACCTGAGTACCTACCAGGAAATTAACAAAGTTTGTCTTGAATTCTCCAGGAGAAATGTAGACTAGATTTCAGCTAAGTGAAATTTGAAGCTTGACATGAGATGAAGCTGCCCAACTGAGCATCTATTATTGCTTCCTTCCCTAGTAACAGAAATCCAATGTATTCAAGACTTCCTAAAAAGAAAGGGTCCCTTTTGCCTCTGTCTTTATTGTCTGGATTGGGGATGTAATGGCTGGAGCTCCAGCAACTATCTTGAACCATTAGGTAATCTGAAGGCTAGAAGCCTCCTGTGAAACAACTGAAAGCAAAAAGTCCCTGGGCTTTGATGCCTTTGATACCTTTTAGAGTTGCCATAGCAACTCTGTACTGCCTATTCTCAGGTTTCTTTTAAATGAGAAAAAAACTAAACTATTATATTTATTTATTTATATTTATGTACATATATTTATATTTATATATAAACTTTATACATATATCTCCAGGAGGATTTCTTTTTTTTTATTTAATATTTTTATTTATTTCTAGGAGAGAGAGAGAGAGAGAGAGAGAGAGAGAGCGTGAGCAGGGGAGGGTCAGAGAGAGAAGGAGTCACAGACTCTGAAACAGGCTCCAGGCTCTGAGCTGGCAGTCAGCACAGAGCCCGACGCGGGGCTTGAACCCATGAACCGCGAGATCATGACCCAAGTGAAAGTCGGACGCTTAACCGACTAAGCCACCCAGGCGCCCCTCTCCAGGAGGATTTCTAATGGCTTCATATTTGGCCAATATTTTTATTAGTTCACTTACTTATGGGTCGTCTTATATCTGTGGATGAAAAATTTCAAAGGGGTTATTTTACATCGCATAATAGGTAAGTATCAAAGAGATCTCAAGAGAGGGAAAAAATAGGTCAAAACTTAAAAGATAAACTTGGTAAGAATAAACATAAAGTCTGGCTTTGGGCTAAAAAACATCTATTTATGTACAAGATGGAAGAACTTGACTGAGAACTATAAATTTCAAAATAAGGCATAATAACGGCAGATTTCCACTCTCCTCTGCACTACTGTTATGTTGACGCAGTCCCGGATGCTCCATTTTCTAAAAGGTCGTTGTGGGCTTCATGCACTTGAACATGGTATTAATCAAGTTTTCCTCCCTGGAACTTGCTGCAGTGACCAGAGCTGTACATGCACATTTTGGGTCCTTTTTTACCGTTTTTTGTCAATCTCAACACATCCATTAATTTGCTGAGTTTATTCATCCACTTATAAGTGTATTCATTCATTTAATACTTGTAGAGCACCTACCATGCGCCCTGCTATGAGACTACGTAGATGCATGGCCCACAGGCACAGAAGGTATCAATGACCAAGAAGACAGCACTCATGAGGCAGACTCTAACCTACCTCCCCCACAACTCTGCCCCCAATCCTGGAGGAGCCAGAAGCAGCAGAGGCCACAACCCATACTCCACTCCCCTGTCCCTGGGCCCCTCCTTGGAAGGTGCAGCCTGAGCTGGAGGAAAGGGAGAATCTTGTTTTCAATGTAAGACTGAAGCTTCCATCTTGCACTTGAACAGGGCTTTTAATGCCTAGGGAATTGGGGCTGATAAGCTAGCAAGAAGTAAGAAGACAAACTTCTGCCAAATGTGTTTAAAGATAGTAATGGAGAAAAAAAAACGGTAAGGCTGTTTTCTTGTCGTGTTCTATGTGTTGGGCCATTCAATGACCACTGAATCTATAGAGAATATCTTTAGAAGAAAGTGAAAGAAAGTAATAAGAGCGGTTGGAGGAGGGGAGCATGTAGCTGAGAGCTGAGTGGAAAGAAAACATATTTGTATCTTTTGAATTTTGTACTGTCTGCAGGCATTATCTCCTTAAAAACCAAATTATTTTTCCTTAAGGACCTAGATAAATAGATGGACAAAATGGAACATATTCAGGGGAGAAGGATTAGAATCGTAAGGGGTCTAATCACGATGTTCAAGAAGGAATGTGGATGAATTGGAAAATGTGTGCCTAGAATGAGGAGCAGTGGGTTGTGGGAATGAGGTAGTGTCTTAGTCTACGTGTTTTCAGAGGACTAGACTGGGACAAGAGAGAAGAAATAGTAAGCAAGTGAATATTGTGTCACTTTCACTTTCCTTTTTAGGTCTGAGCATCCGTCTTGTTCACGACAAAAGGTTCTAAAAAAGTTGAGTGGGAAGTGGTCTAAACAACTGAAGTCCCTTTCACTCTGATTCAGTGACAATGGAGCTTCAATTTGGTACACATGTGACTTTGAAGTCACCATCTGCCACTGCTGTCTTCCTAATTCCCACCTGTCAAGTCCAGTCATTGCTTAGATTCAGTAATCACAGCGAGGCAGGTGACAGGAGCGTGAGAATAAGTGGAAAGCTCTAAGAGGTAAAATCCCAATCAGCTGGCTGCGTTTGCTCAGCGCTGAGGGGGTGGAGGGGGTAGAGGACAATGTGCCGCTACGTATATATACCGAGGTGTAGGCGTCAGCATCAAGAACTGTCAACGCTCTGCAGGCTTACCCTGCTTTCCCGCTAACAAGTTAGCCTGCCCTGCTTTCACAGATGCTGGCAGAAGAAGGAGACCCTAGATCAGAGATACAAGACTTCACTACTCAGGGCCACACCAGTTCTCCCTATCCCCCAAGTCCCAATGTGGAGGGAGTGGGCCTAGTTGGATGGCCACTGTGCACTCAGTGGCGCTGAGTCACAGCTAGGAAATTTCAAGTTGGAAGTCCCAATCTTGGGGTACCTGGCTGGCTCAGTCGGTTAAGCGTCCGACTTTGGCTCAGGTCATGATCTCACCTTCTGTGGGTTCAAGCTCCATGACAGGCTCTGTGCTAACAGCCAGCTCAGAGTCTGGAGCCTGTGTTGGATTCTGTATCTCCCTCTCTCTCTGACCCTCCCCTACTCACGCTGTCTCTCAATCTCTCTCTCTCTCTCTCTCAGAAATAAATAAAACGTTTAAAAAAAAAAAAAGAAAGTCCCAATCTTACAGATGGGGGCACAGACAAACTTGCCCAAACTTTGGCCTTGAGGAAGATATTTTCTCTTTTATCCTGGTCAGGAAACAAATTTGCCCTCTTTACTGAAGAGACTTCCAACATAATCTGGGATAGAAGACGTCACCCCATGTGTAGATACACCCATGCCATACAGAACTGCCCCTCAACAACGCCTCCCTATAGGAGTGAAGCTTCCCACTCACTGTTTTGTGTTATAGTTGGATGTAGAATTGCCCCCTGGCTACACCACTCTGGGTTTCAGTTTCCATGTTTCTGGACCAAGGAAGTAAACATAGTTCTTGGGGCTAGACAGATCTCAGTTAGAATCTTAGCTCTGTCATTTAACTACTGAGTAAATTGTTAGCTTCATGTCTCTGACTCTTGGATTTTCATTTGGAATACGGGTCAGTCGTACTTAGTATTATTACGAGACTTAAAATACGTAATAAGTAAATCAGCATCTGAAGAAACGTTAATTCACCACCTAATATTCTTTGACATTTACTCAGGAAAAAATGACATTCTGGATACCCAACTCGTAAGAACTGACCAATGTGCGTACAATGTCATCTGTCTTCTCCTGTGATTTGGATCTACAAATTAGAGGAGACGGGAAGACAGGATAAGACAGGCCCTTGAACCTCCCCAATTCAAAAATACTCATTTGTGCCTTTCAGTCACTCTTGGGCCAGAAGATTTCAGATCCTAAAATTTTAGTAATATTTCAGATTGGAGAACAAGTCCTCTTTGCTTTCTTTCCTTTTGGGTCAGATCACGGCTGACCATTCTGTCTTACTCACCTTCCTACTTTTCCACCCTCCACTGTTTCCCTTGACCTTGCTCACTTAGAGAGAATTTAGGTCATCCGCCCTCAGTTCGACAACATAAACGGCTCATCCTGTAATATCGAAGATTTCCCTAGGGAACTCCAACCCAGTAACTCTCTAGTTAAACCTGTTTGGGATATAATTTTCTTCTGGCAGCTCCAAGCTTGTAAGATGAAGACATAGTACGTAAAGTCTAGAAATCTGCACCTTATGTGAAACCACATGAAAGCAGATGACTAAATTATAGGTGACCAAATAATTTGTCTCCATCACTTCATAAGATTATTTTGCTTTGCTGGCTCCCAGTCTAGAAATAACAGTAGGGCCCCAGGTGTGTTATTTGTGTTTTTCTTCATCCCACGTGAGCCAAGGCTTTATTACTGAGAGTCATCGAAAAGGGAAGTTGGGCTTTATTGTATATGAGGAAATTAGAGGCAACAGATAATAGCTTAAGTACCTCGGCTAATTTTTTAAAATACCACTTTGTTGGGCGCCTGGGTGGCTCAGTTGATTAAGTGTCCAACTCTTGATTGCAGCTCAGGTCATGATCTCATGGTTCATGAGCTTGAGCCCTGCATTGAGCTCTGCGCTGACAGCACAGAGCCTGCTTGGGATTTTCTCTTTCCCTCTCTATGACCCTCCCCTTCTCATGCTCTTTCTCCCTCTCTCTCTCTCTCCAAATAAATAAATTCAAAAACTTTAAAAAAGTTTTTTAAAAATACCACTTTGTCATCTAAACTGGTTCTCAAGCTTTATCATGCACAAGAATCACCTCATGCACAATAATCACCTAGAAGTCTCGTTCAAACTGCTGGACCCATCCCCAGAGTTTCTGATTCCATATGTCCAGCATGGGGCCTGAGAATTTGCATTTCTAATGAGTTCCTGGGGTTGCTGATGCAGCTCACCAGGGAACATGCTTTGAAAACCAGGGCTCCAATGTCACGATTCTTACCCCCTGCTCCACATTATAGTCACTTGCGGGAGCTTTCAGAAAGTACTGCCTGGATCCCAACCCTCTGAGCTTCTGACCTATTTGCTCTGGGGCTGGGCTCGGGCATCTAAGCCTGTTTTTGGCATTTTTAAAACTTCCCAAGTGATCAAATAGGACACTGGGGTTGAGAACAGCTGAGCCTCTAGCAATGTGCTGGATATACGTGCTCTTCTCTCACTCCAGCTCAGCTGTTCAGAAGGAAAATGGGTGATACAAACAAGTCATTATTGTAAGCCGTGTTGGATGGAAACCAGTCACTTGTACGCCAACTGGAAAGTAAAGGAAGAAGAGCATCTGACCTGCTTGGCATTTCCCGCTGGTTGGGGCTGGCGACTCCAGCTTGCAGTGACCCAGTTTGGAATGCTGGCCTCCTGGGCAAACTTCTCCCCCAGAGTCTTCTTAAATTACAAAATAATCAACTCCATAGTGCCTCCCGACTTCGGCAGAGGGGCTCAGCGTGTGGATTTGAGGCTGTTGAGAGGAGAAAATAGGCAAGCTGCTCTCTGGGCATGGTGATTCCCTTGGGACTCCCCAGGGGGAGGGAAGGGTGCCAGAACTTCTCCTTTACAAAGGGCCTAGTTAGTAGTACTAGTATTTAAAAGAATCCTTTAGAAAAGAGTAGTGTATTTTCAACCCTTAAGCTACCTATCCTAGGGTATGGGCTAAAGTTTAAGGATTTATTTTTTTTAATGTTTTATTTATTTCTGAGAGAGAGAGAGAGAAAGAGAGAGGCAGCGTGAGCAGGGGAGGGTCAGAGAGAGAAGGAGACACCGAATCTGAAGCAGGCTCCAGGCTCTGAGCTGTCAGCACAGAGCCTGACACGTGGCTCAAACTCACAAGCCACAAGGTCATGACCTGAGCTGAAGTCAGCCAATTAACCAACTGAGCCACCCAGGTGCCCCCCAACCCACTGCCAAATATTTTTAAACCTAAAAACAAAGCTGCAGAGATAATCAAGAAGGCAGGACAAAATATATAGCCCACAAGACAGTGAATGATGCTCTTTCAGGAATGTTCTTTTATGAGCCAATAATCTCATTTCCATGAGAGGAAACCAGGATGCCCCAGGCTGCGTAGCTTTCCTCAGTGTAAGAAATGTCTCATCCTCTCCTGGAAAAAGAAGACTATCTGTCCAGTTGTCCAACACGTGTGATAGCGCATTTTATTCCATTGTCCAGAATTAAAGGGTCCTGGGCTTTCTGACAAATGATAAGCATGTGACGATGGCGGACGGGAGCAGGAACGTGGCCCCATTCTAAGGTTGACTGCATCCCCAACCAGCCTCCCCGGGAAGGCCAAGCCAGTGGGACCATGGGGCAGCCAAAGTGCAGGCAGTCAGCGCCTGGGGACTGGAATACGGAAAGGCGAGCCCTGCCCCCAGGTGTGTAGCACACAGTGGCCAGCTGGCAGGGTGGGAGGGCTGACCACATGACGGCTTCCGGTGGTTCTTCCCTTCTGGAAGAGAAGAATCATTTTTATAGAAGAGAGTAAAAAATTTTAATTCGTGGCTAGCTAACTCGCCAGCCCCCAAAAAGTTTAACTTCAAAACAAAAAAAAGCGATGACCTCTGCCTCTTCCAATACGTTCTGGTAGTCTGGTTTGGGAGGCGATGCTTGTCAAGACAAAATGCTGTAATGAAAACAGCACTGACCTTGGACTTTGATGACGGAGGAGTGGCTTCCTCAGGAAGTCACCACCATCTCTCTAGAGCAAATAGGTATGGCTTTGGTTCGCCGACCCATGCTTCTCAAGTTGGGTCCAAGTTTGACAGGAAAGAATGCTGTGGTCCATCAGCCACACAGCCCAGGGTGGGGACTGAGAGTCACACCACTTGGCTTAGACTCCCAGTCTGTCACATGCCAGCCGAGTGACCTTGGGCATGTCACTTAACCTCTTTATGCCTCAAACAAAGATAATAATTCTACCTACCTCCTGTTGAAGTTGTGAGTATTAAATGAGAGAATGTCTAGAACTGGTGCCCCGCCAAGCCAGGCACGTGGGCATGTCCCATAAATGTCAATGACTCTTCTCACTGACAGCGATTTGGCTGATACAGAATAACACAGTAAAGGACCTAGATTGCGCAAAGTCTTGAAATCCATGGAAAGTATGAAATAGCTGTAGAAAGCAAGATTATTTTTTTCTTAGCAAGGAAATGTGTAAAAATGCCACCTGAGGTCTCCCTGGGTAGCACGTAAGATGCAGCATGTGCAAAGGAAACCCAGGCTCTTTTAATTCTTTTGGGTTCTCTATTTCTGGTGATCATCCTGCTTTTCATGCACTTAACACAGTGCCTGGTACACAGAAAGTTGTCAATAAAAGTCAGCAACTATTGGTTGCTTTTAATAGTAATACTATCCCTAAGAAACAACACCCAACAGTCAAAAAGCAAATTAGATGCTGTGGGTGAAAGTTCTTTGCAAAGCAGAAGGCATTTTACAAAACTAAGGTTGTATTATTCCCCTGCCCAGTTAGCATAATTGAGTAGCCAGAGAGTTGTGAAGCATGAGCACAGGCTCTATTTTGTGCAGGAGGAACTTATGGGTGTTACTTTATGTGAACTTCGATTCTTTTTTTTAACAATTTTTTTAAATGTTTATTTTTGAGAGAGAGAGAGAGACAGAGCGTGAGCAGGGAAGGGGCAGAGACAGAGGGAGACACAGAATCCATAGCAGGCTCCAGGTTCTGAGCTGTCAGCACATAGCCAGATGTGGGGCTTGAATGCACGAACTGTGAGGTCATGACCTGAGCTGACGTCAGATGCTTAACCAACTGAGCCATGCAGGCGCTTCTACATGAGCTTTGATTCTCTCAGACTCTCCTGCAGTCTAGTGAAGGATGGCTGACATCAGAGCTCCTCAAGCTTGAGAGATTTTAACCTGCATGGGGTTCATGTCATTCATGGAGATCCCAATAGTTAACTGTTATAATGTTCACTGAGTCACACAGTTGACATAGCCCTGTTCTCAAGCCTGTTTAAATATTTGGAGAAGAAGGGCGCCTGGGTGGCTCAGTTGGTTAAGCATCTGAATTCGGCTCAGATCATGATCTCACAGTTCATTGGTTCGATCCTGTGTAGGGCTCTGTGCTGACAGCATAGAGCCTGGAAACTGTTTCAGATTCTGTGTCTCCCTCTCTCTCTGTCCCTCCCCTGCTCATGCTGTCTCTCTCTTTCTCTCTCTCTCTCTCAGAACTAAATAAAATATTAAAAAAATATTTTAAGTATTCAGAGAAGAGAACAATGAAGCTTGGGAAACATAAGGACCTGCTTGTTTCTGGTCAGACCCTGTGTGGGAGAACCCTGCACACAGATCTCTGTGGATGACCCGCTCAGGCCCTGCCTCTGGAGACGGGAGAACTTCAATCTCAGCTCTGTGCTAAGCAGACATTTGACACCGTGCCAGATGCTATCTAGGCAGCTCCTTAAGCTGAGTAATGAGACTTGGTTTATTGGGAGCCTTTAATTACCAGTCTAATGGACAAACATTTCCCTCTGGAGGTATTCATGCAAGCACAGCCTTTGTTCCCCAGGAAAAGCAAGCTGCTTCCTCCTCCTGTCAGAGAAGACGAGGCTCCAGGGTGATACTTATCTCTGATTGGGGAGATCCACCCTGCTCCAGCCGTGACACATGCATGTTCTTACCCCTTCATTCAAAACCCACTTAGCTGAGTCTATAACGATGTCTGCTAAGTGACTATCCCCTCGCTTTGCCTTTATTCTGTCTGTAGGATGGATATTGCCCTAAGCACTAAGATCTACAAAGCAATAGAAACATGGATTCATCACTTACTGGGAACAGAGTCTTAAGTGAGGTAAAAGAAGTCCCTGTAATCCAACTATCTGAACATGTTTCTATTTGTTGCTACAGTAAAAGACTTTCTTGCAAAGGATAATGGGAAGAAATCATTGTACTAATAATAGTGAACATTTATTGGATACCATTTGCCAAACACTGTTTGGCACCTTCTTCCTGAAATGTCTCTGAATCCTCACAAAGACCCATAAAATAGGAGCTCTTCATCAGCATCCCCATTTAATGACAGTTATCTTAAGATAACTTAGTAAATGACGGAGCTGGAATGTAACCTTTACAATGAGGCTTAAACCCTGAACTCTACTCTCTCGGTTTCTTGACATTCATTCATTAGTTCATTTGACAAACTTCTGCGTGAATGTGTGAATGTGCCAAGGCATTATTATTAGGCACAACGTATACCTTTGTACCCGTGTCCTGTTGGAGCTAAAGATGACCACACGATGTCAGCCAGCCCTGTGTGGTAGCCCCAGAGACGCACTGCTCAAGTTTCTCTTGAAGAGAAACTGCTTGGCAGAGGATGGTTGATGGACAGCCTCCATCTGCCATACTTCAGATAGACTGCCTTCATGCCAAGGTCATGACTGACACTGCAGAGGTATAGAACCTGGCCATGCCTGCCCTCTCTGGCACTCCCTTTGCTATGGGGTACCCTCAGCAGTCTGGCCAACACTTCCTCAATATGGGCACTGCTCTCTGAAGCTCCTCCTCCCCAGTCCTTCTCCTTCCTGCTCCCTCTCCTTTCTCAGCTGTCAAGCCCTCATTGTGACCTGAAGATTCTCTCCACTTACCCCTGTGCCCTTCCCTTCATCTTTCACCATGTTACCCAAATAAATCTCTTGCACGTCCAACTCCATCTTGGGAATTGCTCCTCAGAGGGCTCAAACCGATGCACCATTTATGCCGTGTCACCGGGAACTGTCCCACTCCTGAAATCAGGGGTTCCAACGCCCCACGGTTTGACTGCATCCCTAATCCTGCAGACTTGCACACTCAGACTCGCTCCACTAGGTCTGATCTCCTGCTCACATCTTCCTGTTCTTTGATCTGCCTTCTTTCCTTCTCTTGCCTTTGTCTTTCTACCTATTTGGGTTGGTTAGAGCCCACGATCCCTCAGTTTCTGTGTTTATCAACGTGTGTTTTGGTAATTTAGGAGGACAATGAATTGTTAAAACATTGCAGGACATTTGACATCTTTGGCTTCCTGCCCGTGAAATTCCGATAGTGTTCTCCATCATTGTGACAACCTAAATCATTTCTACCTGCTTCAGTCACCAGGGCAGAGTGGTACCTCCTCCCCCCCATTGAGAATCTCTGGTTTATCTCTCATCAGATTCTTTGTCATTGTCCCTCCATCATATCTACCTGAAACCACCCCAGCCCCGGATGACTAGAGCTGACCAGCTGCTTTCTGCCATGAACAGGGGCCTGAGTGCTGCTGGGAATAATCACATACTTGGATGGATCGATCTTCCTGTCAGTTCCTCATCATTAAACCCAAACACGCTCCTAATACTGATGGCAAGCTACTGAGCTCACTCTTCCATTCTACAGGATCACCATTAAGACCTTCTTCACTCTCCTAGGGGCACCTGGGTTATCTCCGTCCATTAAGCGCCTGATTCTTGCTTTCAGTTCAGGTCATGATCTCGAGGTTCATGGGTTCAAGCCCCAACATGAGGCTCTGTGCTGACACTGTGGGGCTTGCTTGGGATTCTCTCTCTCCCTCTCTTTTTCTGCCCCTCTCCACCAATTACCCCTCCACTCTCAAAATAAATAAATAAACATTAAAAAATGACCTCTCCACTCTCTTAAAATCTCTGATCTTCAGCCTCCACAAACCCTAGAAGAGCCTTTTGTCTATTATTGCACAGAGAGTAAATATCATCAGACCCTATGTCCTGGACTTCTGCCCACAACAGCAAATTCTTGATATATCTACCCTCTCAGCCCCATCCTACCTCTGTGTAAAACCATCGCACCATCAGGGTCCCACCTCACCTGTCCCATCACTGCTGTTAAAGTACGTTTAAGTCCCCTCTGCCCCACTTTGCCTCTCTTCCAGCTCTCTCCTAACTGCATCTCATCACCAGCCAAGCATGTGCTTCTTTCTCCAACACGAGGAATCCATTGGATGGATTCCATCCACTTGGATGGAATATGCAATACAGTATCACATAAGGTCTCACTAATGCTTCATCATGGGGTGTGGCTTAGCTTCACTAAGGATTTTAAAAATAGCTCCATTCCTTTGATCTTACATCACCTCCAAGGATGATCAACCCTCTTTAAAAGACTGCCTACCTCCATGGCATCTAGTTTCCTCTCTTGCCTCATTCCTGAACGCTTTGAATTTGAACACTTTTCCCAACACTGCCGTCAAAACTGATCTTGCCAAGGTCACCAAAGACCAGATTCAGGAGACATGTTTAGCCCTCACTTTGCTTGACCTCCTGGAAGCATCTGCCAGGCTGATCCGTTCATATAGACCCACTTTCTACCTCTGGCTTCTGACGCCAGTACCTCCCACCATCTTCCTCCCACCATCTTCTTCCAATGGCAAACTTACATTTCTTTTTTTTTTTAATTTTTTTTAATGTTTTATTTCTAGGAGAGAGAGAGAGAGAGAGAGAGAGAGAGAGAGACAGCATGAGCAGGGAAGGTGAGAGAGGGAGTCACAGACTGAAACAGGCTCCAGGCTCTGAGCCGGCAGTCAGCACAGAGCCCGACGCGGGGCTCGAACCCAGGAACCGCGAGATCATGACCTAAGCGAAAGTCGGACGCTTACCCGACTAAGCCACCCAGGCGCCCCCAAACTTACATTTCTAACCGTTGCTTAAAAGCTGGTGTTTTCAAAGGTCCTGTCGTTTCTTCTCACCCTTCAAACTCGTTCTTGGCAACGTCTCCCTGAATGATCTCACCCGTTACAATCCATATGCCAGCAACTCCGAAAAGCCAGTCCAGTCTTTTCTCGTAAACCACAGGCCATTCCATGTATTTGTGGTCATTGCATGTTTACATCTGGCTGTCTTTCAGGTACAGACTTATTTCTTCTATATCTGTTAAGTTTCAGTTGCCGATAGCATGAGCCACTCTACATTTTAAGCCAAAGGGGGACTTCTATAAGGAATTTCATGCTTGAAAATTGTTGGAAAAACTGGAAATGGCTCTGGGCAAGGTGTCCAGGAATGACACCCAGAATAACACTGCAGAACTAACCCTCTAGGAGAAATGCTATCTTTGCCACAATAGGAGATTGAGGAATTAGAAATCCTCTGTCCCCCAAAAGACACAGCTGTCAGGAGGCTGTGGCTGGAATTGCTTGATCCAGAGGCTCTTACTTGATTTGCATCAGCGGGATGGATGCCTTGGGATCTGCAGTCTCCATTTTGAATTCAAGACTCACGGGAGTATGGCTTCCCTATACTACACCGATAACTAGATTGACAGACCTAAACACATTTGAAACCTTAATTGCAAGGGAGTGTGGGACATGTGGTTTTGGCTATAAAGACTCTGGAGTACTGGATGGACCACTAGAAGGCATGTAGAATAGAGGTCAAGTGAGCCAATAGACTGTGTCCTCCACCACAATTAAAGAGCTCGTTGTTTCCCCAGCAGGCTACTTCTCTCCTAATATCCTGTATTTCTCCAAACAGCACTCCCTGTACCCAGCTGGTCAAGTCTGAAATAAGGAGTAATGGCCCTGAGCTGTTCTCCTCCAGTCCGTACCCAATCCATGCCAGTTCCATCCCAAGTATCTTTGAATTCTATCTGCTATTCTCTCTCCCATGTGGCCATTGTCTCTCACCTGAGCCATTGCTGCTATTCTCACCCCAGCCAGCGTCCCCGCATCCATCTCTGCCCCTTTGACATGCATTCCTTACAACATAGACAGAGCAATCTTAGTAAAATACAAATATGAATGTGACACTATGGTGCGGAATGTGACAATGGTTCATTTCACATGCATCATGCGCTCCAGCCCGTAATCTCGGTGGAGGCAAGTACTGGGTCTTACCGACAGCCATGTGCATCCCCAGAACCTGGCACGGTGCCTCGCACAGAGTGAGCGCTGTTGCTCCTGTGGCAAAAGATTTTGCGCTTCCTCATGTGGTCTCCAGACAATCCCATCCTCATGTGGTAATCGGCAAGCTTTCTTTCTGCCTGGTCATAAGCAATAATTTGGTGAGAGAAACACAGCATTGAACAACAGGAGCCAATAGCAATATGAGCATCCTTGTGCTTGAAGTCAATCCATCAGGATCAAATCGCCTCTTGGAGATGCATGTGTTGTGCTTTAAAAAGTTTTGAGGAGGGGGTCTGAGCTGGCTCAGTCAGTTGAACATGGACTTTGGCTCAAATCATGATCTCACAGTTTGTGAGTTCAAGCAATGCGTTGGGCTCTGTGCTGACAGCTGGGAGCCTGGAGCCTGTTTCAGATTCTGTGTGTGTGTGTGTGTGTGTGTGTGTGTGTGTGTGTGTGTGTGTCTGCCCCTCCCCCCTCTCAAAAATAAACTAAAAAAAGTTTTTTAAATTTTTTTAAGTTTGAGGGTGGTGGAGGATTCAACTTGTCTTCATACTGCTATGTCTTCTCTTGCTCTGCTACTCATTCTCTCTTTCTACCCTCCTTTCTTATTCTTTTTCCTTTTCCCTTGGCCTCTTTTCTCTATGTAACCTCATTCTTCTCATTTAATATCCACTTCATTGTAAGCCTAATGGAAACTTCCAGGGTCTTCCTTGGCCCTGATGCCCTGTAAACCATGCACTTCTTTGTCAAACTTGCACTGTGTGAGTGAGGATTTACTTAGTGCTTCCTCTATAAGGTGCTCTCCCCTCCCAGGAGCTCTTTTCTTCTGGAAACTTTGCCCCACACCTCAAGATTTCACTGACAGCCAGGCTTCTGCCAGCCCCATGTAGTTATGTGCTCTTGTGGTATTCCTCTCTGCTAGTGTTCTTAAGAAAGTCTTTTAATAGTCTCAAAATATATTCTTGCAGCCAAATTCAGAATGTCCCTGGAGGAATAAACAAGCTGCAGACAGACTTCAGAAGAAAACAGCAATTTTGTTCAAGGTACTTCTTACTTTCACTTACATCAAAGCATTACTGTGGGGTGCCTGGGTGGCTCAGTCGGTTAAGTGTCTGACTTTGGCTCAGGTCATGATCTCGTGGTTCATGGGTTCAAACCCCACTTCGGGTTCTGTGCTGACAGCTCAGAGCCTGGAGCTCTTTCAGATTCTGTGTCTCCCTCTCTCTCTCTGCCTCTCCCCCACTCATGCTCTATCTCTCTCTGTCTCAAAAATAAATAAACTATATAAAAAAAATTTTTTTAAAAGCACTACCGCATCAGCCTCAGGAGAGGAAGCACACAGTCAAGTGCACCCCGGTATGCCCGAGGGAGGGATCCTGAGATGAGTTCATGGTGCCCTCTACTTCGAAAGCCACGCTCCTCAGTTTCCTGTGAGGGATCACTGCCTGTTGCTTCACCATGTCATCTCTTGGGCTTTGGGTTGGATCCTCCTCCAGGAGGAAGTGAGAGCAAACACATAAGTTAAGGGATGTTGACTGACTCTGAAGTTTCAATTAACCTGTTTCCATGCATATCATCTCTGTAAAACTGATGCTCTCGTGTCTGAGAGAGAGGCTGCTAGGAAGGGACACCATGGCCCTGACTATCTTCCTCTACTTCCTGTAGCAGGAAACCTTGTGCTGGGAGCAGAGCTGTGAGCCCATATTTTAATGTCCTAGATCTATCTCCTTTATTTATTTTAATGCTTATTTATTTATTTTGAGAGAGAAAGTAGGGGAGGGGCAGAGAGAGAAGGAGAGAGAATCTCAAGCGGGCTCGTGCTGTCAGTGCAGACCCTGACGTGGGACTCCATCTCATGGACCGTGAGATTATGACCTGAGCCAAAACCAAAAGTTGGATGCTTAACCAACTGAGCCACCCAGGAGCCCCTATCTTCTTTTTAGTGATAGGTACTATGGTTTGAGATTTTTTTTGCACAGTTGGGACACACCTATTCACTTGCTGGGGCCGTTTATTCACCCACTCACTCAGAATTTCATTCATTCACTGCACTGGACACCTACTACGTACTCTGCTATAAGAGTACATTGATAAAAACCACACAGCAGGCACTTGATAAATATATGTTAATGAATAAATGATCCTCCCTCTTTCCTAGAACTTCTGAATATCAGAAATAAAGGAACATGACTTCCATCTAACGTTGTACTGATAAGTTTAACATAACATTAATTCAAACACGGGGATGTGAAGCTGGCAAAGACCTCTTCGCTTCACGGCCAAAGCTTCACTGTCTCCCTTAATGGCTGAAACAAGAGGCTTATTAGTGAGGCTGTCCTTGCATATTCCCATGATGCCCTTTCTCCTCACCCTCCTGAGGCCTCGAGTCATTACCCATCACCTCAGCAACGTGTCAGAACCAGACGTTTAAATGCTGCTGAGTTTTACCCAAGCACGTCTAGGGAAACAAGAATTTAAATCTGCATCTGAAAGCAACTGCTTTTTTTCCATTTCTCTAGACTATTTTTTTTTCCAAAGCATAACAGCTCCCATCTACTGGGAGCTTGCTACGGATCTTAGTGCCTAAGCTGTCCAAAGTGCTTTATGTGAATTACTTTGTTTAATACTCACACCTATGGCAGAGGGGGTTCTTATTTGTCTATTTCATAGATGGGAGAATTGAGTAGGGAGAAAAAGGGATCTGCTCACAGTAGCATGGCTGCAAAAGGTCAGAGCTCAGATCTGAACCCAAGTGGTCTTGTGCCAGAGAGTTCCTTATCTGTGTCCCCGCTGCCTTTCATCAGGCAGGGGTCCAGTCAGGCCACCTTCTGTCTACAAAAGAGCCACTCCATAGAGCCATATCCCATGCGTTCTGTTAGGACTTTTAAGGGGATTCATAGAAACATCCCTCTTCTCAGTACCAGTTGAGGGTTGCATAGATTAGGCAGACGGAGCTCAGAATTTGAGCTTTAGCCTGATGAAGCCAGGTTATGGGATGTGGCCACGATAAGGGACCAAAGGGCCCTGTAAATCCTCTCTGCCTCATGGCTTCAATTCCCACCCTCTGGCCTAGCCTTTGGGACAGCCCACATGAGAGAAGATTCTGGTCTACAGAGGAGGCAGGTGTATTGAGAACTGCCACCTCACGTGGACAAGGGCGGAGAGAGAAGACAAGAAGCCAAAGCCCCAGGTGTCAGTCTGTGAACAGCACCACCCAATGGTACTCGTTTCTTGAGGCTGCTGTCACAAAACCGGGTGGCTTAGAACTACAGAAATGTATTCTCTTGCAGTTCTGGACACTAAAGTCCAAAATCAAAGTCAGTAGGTCCATGCTCCCTATGGTGTGCAAGCCTCAACTTTGCTTCTTCTAGCTCCTGGTGGCTGCAGGCATTCCTTGACCTGTGGCCTCATCATCCCAATCCCTGCCTCCATGGCCATGTTGCTGTCTCCTCTTCTTGTGTCTCCTCCTCCTTGTTGGCCTCAAATCCCCCTGCCTCCATCTTACAAGGACACTTGAGATGGCATTTCATGCCCTCCTGGAAGATCCAGGATCTCCCCTTGACAACTGACGTGTGTCCCCTATAAAATTATTTTGTTGAACCTCTAACCCCCAACGTGCCTGTACTTGAAGATAAGGCCTTTAAAAATAACTCATTAAGGTTAAATAATGTCTTAAAGGTGGGACTCTGATCCAATAGGACTTGTGTCCTTACAAGAAGACGGGAAGTCCTCGTGGGGACACAGGGAGAAAGCGGCCATACCCAAGCCAAGGAGGAAGACCTAGGGAGAAACAAATCCAGCCAGCACATTGATTTTGGACTTGTGTTCTCCACAACCATGAGAACTAAATTTCTGGTGTTTAAGCTACCCAGATGTGGTATTTTGTTATGGCATCCAAAGCCAACTAATGCTAATACCCTCTAGCTCCAAATCATTAACTTGTATCTTATTATTATCATTTAAGTAAAACTGACATACAATGTTATATTTGTTTCAGGTCTACAACATATCAATCCAACAATTCCATCCATTACTTCAGAATCCTTAACTTTTTTTTTAATGTTTTATGTATTTCTGAGAGAGAGAGAGAGAGAGAGAGAAAGAGAGCATGAGCAGGGGAAGGTCAGAGAGAGGAGACACAGAATCCAAAACAGGCTCCAGGCTCTGAGACGGCTGTCAGCACAGAGCCCGATGCAGGGCTCGAACCCACGAACCATGAGATCATGATCTGAGCCAAAAGTCGGAGGCTTAACTGACGGAGCCACCCAAATGCCCTCAGAATCCTTAACTTAATCATGTCTACAGAGACCCCCCCTTTCCCAAATACTTTAATATTTACAGATGATAGGGATTATGACTTGATAGTTTATGATTGCTCTTAGCCAGTTTACACTAAAAACCATGAACCAGTGGCTGACCCCACAATCAGACCCCTCAGTTCTTCTCCAGGGGAAAGGGTGAAAAAAGCTAGGGACAAAAGGCCAGCCCTGTTGCTTGTCGATCTAGTGGATGTCCCTGAAAGTATGAAGAGACAGCACCCCACCTCCCACAAACCACTGGTGCCTCAGGAGCTGACCTGCCACTCACATTGCATTTGAAAAGCTCTCAGCCTGATGCCTGACTATGGCAAGTGCTTATTTAACAGCACTTCCCTCATTTCGCTGATAAGCTCCCTCCTCCAAGGTCTGCTGTGAACCAGATCCCCTTGCTCTTACCATGTTAACAATCATGTCTTCTGTACACAGGCCCTGGTCACCAAATAATAATAAGAAGATATTCTGGTAAGACCATAATCTAATAGTGTACAGATGACTTGACACAAGTCGGAAATCGAGGTGGTAACTAACCAGGACCGACTTTACCTCCAACAGGATCAACAGCAGCTGAATCAGCCAAGAAATGTTTTCGAGCCTGATACTTGGCATTGAGCCACGGACTGTAGATAAATAGAGGTGGTCCGCAGCCTGTCACAGCCAGAAGTGTAAGGCACACAGTATTGGTCTGCACAGGCAACATAAGAACAAGGCAACAGCTGTCATGCATTAATAAGGGGCAGCAACATCCATGTAGAGATTAAATAGAAATTGGCGTTAAGTGATGTCTGGGAGGCTTATGTATTACATGAAGAGTGAGTTTCTCCCTGGAGCAGGGACTGGAATCAGGGATAGAATCAGTATTATTTCTGTCCCAGGGCTTTACTACATTTTCTCTCACACCTTCTTCCAAAGTAGCCTATTCAAGAGTAGGAGCAGTTCTCTAATTCTTGGGGAAATTAAGAAACCATATTTTTAAAAAATATTGTTAATGTTTATTTATTTTTAGAGAGAAAAAAAGATAGCAATAGGGAAGAGCAGAAAGAGAGGGAGAGAGAGAGTCCCATGCAGGCTCCGCTCTGTCAGTGCAGAGCCTGATGCGAGATTCGATCTCATGAAATGTGAGATCATGACCTGAGCCGAAATCAAGAGTAGGATGTTTAACCGACTGAGCCACTGTGCCCCTAAACCATACTTTTTGAGTATCTGCCATGAGCAAAGCACTATGCAAGCTAGAAAACACCAAGTAACACAGGCTTAGCAGCTGACGTGCCGTTCTGGTCCCAAGTCTGTGTGGTTGGGACAGTGGCCCTCCACTTGCCACGTGGCCAGCACCAGAGTCTGTGTACACAATCACCCCAGTCTCCTGTGTACAGCTTAGTGCTTTATCTGCTTTATCTGCATCCTCTCTACTGAATCAGATAGGATCGTCCCCATGCTACAGACGAGGATGTGGGGCTCGGACTGATCATTACCAACAGCTATCAATTGTTGAGTTGTTACTATGTGCGAAGCAACTTAGGTGCATTGTGTGAGGAGGGAGCTGTGTGGTGACATAGTTAAGGGAGAGATGTGGGGAGCCAGACTGCCCGCTTCAAACGCCAGTTGTGCCTTCTGATGGTGGTGTGACCATGGGCTAGTTACCCACTCCAGGCTTCCATTGCACTGTGAGTAACTGGGGTAATAATACCACCTAGCTATTGGCTTGTTCTGAGGAGCAAAGAGGAGAACACCTGTGAAGCACTTGAAAGAGTACCTACAGCATGGGGGGCACTCAGTGGAGGCCAGTGAGCTTGTGACATTGGTATTTTATAGATGAGACAGCTGAACTTCAAGAGGTTTGTTAACACCCAAGGACACAAGCCCAGGCAGCCTGGCTTTAGGGACCAGATATTTACCCATTTACTGGATACATCAGCTGCTTTTCTCAGGGCTACTACATGGGAGAGCCGAAGCTCATACCAGGTTGCACTATGCCATCCAGAAATGCCTTGCCCAGTGTCCCACAGATTGTTGGTGACAGAGCTAGGATTAGGAACCAAGCCAACTCCCCCAATATCTCTGCTTACAAATCCACTTTCTCTAAAGGAGACCTTCCTAAGCATGGTGAGCCCTTGATGCCAGTGTCCAAACATGAATCGAACCAGCACCCTTATGCCCAAAGCTGGCATCGGAGTCCCTGGGGAGCCTGTTCTACTTTCTACAGCTCGATTTCGATGGTTTTAAATTACCAATCATTTTGAGCATTATCATATGCAAAACACAGCACTATTTTTTAATATAAAAAGAAATAAGACAGTTCCTTGCTCTCAAAGGAGTTTGTCAGCTAGTGGGGGAGTTGGCAGGCACACAAATAACACAGAGGCATGAACAAGGTCGGAAGAACAGAAACAGCCACCACTGCACGGTTCTCTGGAGCTGCTGGTGGGAGATGTCCCCTCCCAGGTCCGGGAACTTGGGAGACAGGCTGCTTTTCGATCCATCTCTGTGCACAGAGGAGCCAGAGCATTTGGGGATCGCTGAGGACCTCCCTCTAAGCTTCTGAACAGTGTCAAGGACACCAGGGTCACAGAGCAGCGTCATTTGGCAGATGGCAGAAGCTGCCTCAGGGAAAGAGAAAGGCTGGTGCTGATGCCAAGCCAGAGATGGAAAACATTTTCTGAGTTAGAGAAAGAGAAGAGTGTCCTTTTCTGAATAGAAGCAGCAGATGGATCCAATATTCCAGCACTTTCTAGTCATTTTGTAGGTCATGGACCCTTTGAAACATAGAATGAGCGCTGTGGACACATGTTGCAGAAAAAAGAATGCAGGCTGATGTATACACTGCGTAACTTCTGGGGCTTCTCAAACCTTTGAAAAACGTCTGTGGATTCCCACTGGGTCCATAAACTCTATGTTAAAAATCCTTACTTAGACTATGTTTTTAATGGCTGTAAATTCTTTGTTACTCTTTCTCTCTGGAGTGAGGTCTACATCCTTCCTCTTGTATTTGGGCAACTTATGACTGCTTTTCCAGTAGAGCACGGCTCCCAAAGTGAGTTCATAAAAGACCATTTACTTCTATCTGATTCACCTGAAATGTTTGCTTTAGGAATGGTCCTTCTCAAAGTCCAGTGTCATGCTACATGGATGGGCCATGTGTAGGAGCTGTGGTGGATAGTCCTAGCTGAGCGTCTCTGTTATGGGTTGAATTATATCCCACCAAAGACATTGAAGCCCTAACCCCCAATACTGGTGAGTGTGACCTTATTTAAAAATGAAGTTTTTGCAGATGGTCCATTTAAGACGAGGTCATTAGGTGGGCCTTAAACCAATAATACTGGTGTTCTTATAAAAGGGGGGAATTTGGAGACAGACATGTGCACAGGAGAACACCATGTGACTACAAAAGCAGAGATCAGCGTGGAGTATCTATAAGCCAAGGAATGCCATAGATGGCCAGAGAACTACCAGAGGCTGGGAGAAAGGCATGGAACAGATTTTTGTTCACAGCCCTCAGAAGGAATAAGTCTTGCCTACTCCTTGAGCTTGGACTTTTAGCCTCCAGGACCATGAGGCAATAAAGTTCTGTTATTTGAGCCACCCTACTTGTGGTACTTTGTTATGGTGACCTTAACAAACTAGTATACCATCCTTGGAGCCATTCTAGGTAGGTAGTGAAGAAACCATCCCAGAAGTGGATCCTTCAGCCTCCAGCCATTCAAGTCACCTGCAAACATTCTGGTCTTCCCAGCTGGGGTCACATACATCCTAGAGTAGAGACATGCCATTGTTACTGTGTCTTACTTGAGTTTCTGACCCACAGAATATGTGAGTATAATAAAATGTTGTTTTAGGCTACCGAGTGTGGGGGTGTTTGTTATGCAGCAGTAATTAACTGGAACACTACTAAAAACCCTTCTAACCTCTGATAAACCTAAATTAGGTTCTCTTCCTTCTTTGTCTGTACAGGGAACTCTCCTGATGAACTAATTTGAGCTAAATCTCAATGGCATCATAGAACCCGAGAATTGGAAGGCAGCTTGATACTCACATTTGAGCAGAAACAAAAACAAATTACCCACAATCCCAACTTCATACAAATCAAAAAGCTTTCATTTTCCCTTTCAATCTCTGTGCATACATAATTTGCAGATAGTTTATTCAAGATTCATTCAACATAGTCATAATCAGAGTAGACATAATTTTCAAGCCTGCTTTATTCAACTTGCCATTTATCATAGTATTTTCCCTGTTGCAACATAGTCTTTATTTTAATTGGCTGCAAAGAATTTCATAAGTGATTATACTACAGTTTACTCAATCATTGTCCTTTTGGCCAACATAAAAACTTTGATGTGAATATTCTTTAATTGCAACATTTTAATTATTGTTCTAAATCAGGGATCGGCAAACTATGGCCTGAGAGCCAAATCTACCCACCCCATTTTTCTACTGCCTGCCAGCTAGTGATACTTTTTAAGGTTTTTAATGGCTGGAAAAAGATTTTTAAAAGAAGAATATTTCATGACACACGAACATTATAGGAAATTCAAAATTTATTGTCCGTAAACAAAGTTTTATTAAAACACAACATCCATTCATTTACACATAGTCTATGGCTGCTTCCACAGCACAGTGGCAGAGTTGAATAGTAGGGACAGAGACAGGATGGCACATAAATCCTAAGTTATTTACAGAAAACACCTGTGGGCCCCTGTTCTAAATATACTTCAAGCCACATCTCCTCCCCCTCAGGATTCATGACCTTGTTGCCTTTTTTCCACATTGTCGGAATCTCTTTTGGTCATCTCTCTAACTACCATTACTAATTTATTCAAGAATGATTTATGAAGCACCTGCTCTTTGCTAAGTACCTGTTCTTCCCAGACATTGCATGGGTACAAAAGTAAATAAGGTAAAAATCCTCCTGTGCAAGGAATTGACAAGACATTGACAATGTCTAACAAGACATTGAAGACACAGCACACATAGCAGCATTGGAGGTTTGAAATTTCTGTGAGGCATTAGAGAGACACAGAAGAAATGCTTTGGGGTCCAGATGTGTGATAAGTCCTGACAGCTGGAACGTGACATCTGAACTTCGGAGAAAGGAATAGAATGGCAATCTCACAGAAAAAACAATTACAGCATGGGACCAGGCTAGCACGTGTGTGGAACAATGTGGCTGCAGTAGAGGTGATTTAAGATTTCCAGTGGGAGATCAGACAAAAGGAGGGAGATGCAGAGGGAAGGAAGGAGGTGGAGGTAATAAAGGGGGAGAAGGAAAGGGAAGAGTAGTTTGGGCTTAAACTGAGACACCATGGAGGGAGACAACAATATACAAATCTAAAAAAACAAAAACAAAAACAAAAAACAAAACCTTCAAGTATCTACCAGAATCACTACTATTTTTATTTCCCTTTGCCCAAATGCAGAGAAAACAGATTAAAAATTTTAAGTTCTTCTACCAAAGGGAAGAATGCATGCTCTATAAAACTTCAATAGTTAAAGATGCCAACCAGTTAACCAGGAAAGGAAACTCCTCATGCAAGGCTTTAAGATGAACTGTTACATTCCATCAGAAACAAGATTCAATTTGAGAAGTCTGGGTGTTTCCAAGAGGACTTCTTACACCTATCCTAGGGGGAATACTTTGAGGATTGTCAAATGCAGGACAGGGTGGTGACAAGTATAAATTTTCTCGGGGCGCCTGGGTGACTCAGTCAGTTGAACATCCAACTCTTGATTTCAGCTCAAGTCATGATCCCAGGGTCTTGAGATCGAGCCCCACATTAGATTCTGTGCTGAGCATGAAGCCTGCTTAGGATTCTCTCTCTGCCTCCCTCTGCCCCTCTTCCCTGATCACATGTGCTCACTCTCTCTCTTTCTAAAAATGGAAATGAATTAGAGTGCCTGGGTGGCTCAGTCAGTTGAACATCAGACTCCAAATTTTGCCCCAGGTCACGATCCTAGGGTCATGGGATCAAGCCAAAATTGGGTTCTATGCTGAGCAGGGGGGCTGATTTGACTTCTCTCTCTCTCTTTCTCTTTCTCTCTCTCCCTCTGCCCCTCTCACATGCTTGCACTCTCTCTCTCTAAAATAAATAAATAAATTTAAAAATAAATAAATAAAATAAACCTTTAAAAAAACAAATATAAGTTTTCTCATAAGCGCCTACATTCAAAGGAACAGGTAAAGTTTTATTCTTGTATTTTCAGTGTTCAAATCGAGCTCACTAATTGTTCCAAATGGCTTTACTCTTTGGAATTCTATCCTCTTTTTGGATGAAAAACACCCCCCAACGTTATCCAGGCTTCCCTTTACAGCTTAAAAGAGCTCTTGATGCCAAGGCTGAGAGAGTATTGCATTTACTGAAAGAGAAATACTGAGCATAAAGAAGTCTAAGGCCTGTAAATAATAAGCTTCTATAAACGTTACCCATTCTTAACACTCAGCATATGAACGAAGTCTCCTGAAGTGCTTCTCAAACTATAAATGTTTATTTATTTATTTTTTTTTTAATTTTTTTTTTAATGCTTTATTTCTAGGAGAGAGAGAGAGACAGCGCGAGCAGGGGAGGGTCAGAGAGAGAGGGAGTCACAGACTGAAACAGGCTCCAGGCTCTGAGCTGGCAGTCAGCACAGAGCCCGACGCGGGGCTCGAACCCACGAACCGCGAGATCATGACCCAAGCGAAAGTCGGACGCTTAACCGACTAAGCCACCCAGGCGCCCCAAACTGTAAATGTTTATAATAGCCTGAGGATATTGTTAAAATGTAGATTCTGATCCATTAGGTCTGGAACGATACCTGAGATTCAGCATTTCTAACAATTTCCCCGTCATGCTGATGTTGCCGGTCCATGGCCCAAACTTTGAGCTGCTAGAATTTAGACTATTCTGGCCCCCATTCATTATCCTCTTCTGAATTCTTTTTTAAAAACGTTTATTTATTTACTTTTAGAAAGAGGGGGCAGAGAGCATCCCAGGTAGGCTTCACACTGTCAGTAGGACACGGGACTTGATCTCACAAACCATGAGATCATGACCTGAGCCAAAATCAAGAGTTGGATGCCTTACCAACTGAGCCACCGAGGGGCCCCATCCTCTTCTGAATTCTAATGACACTGACACTCTATTCTTTTTAGTATTTCAGTTTTGTATTGTTTCCTGTTGCATGAAAGTTAGTCTTCCCAGGTTATGAGATCCTAAAGGAAGGAATCTTCTCTGGTATGCGTCTGTCACCTTGACATGCAACACAATTCGGCACGTGCTAGGCAAAGTAGGCTCAAAAAAAGTGTTCTGAAAATAAGTGAACACATCATTTGAGACAGCCCAGAGAAATTTCCAGTAAGAGCCTTGGGCAAAAGTACCAGTTCAGGGCATCCTCAACATCTCAGCACCCCTGGAAAGTGATCATTGTCTTCATATACAGAGTAGGTACAGATTTACAAGCTTTATATTTGGGTGAGCAAGAAATTGAACCTGTTTTTCATTCCTATAACTAAATATAATTGTCATTTCAAGCTTTACTTTCTGCTTGATGGCAGAAAACATTATCTTAACCACATTTAGGTGAACCAATTACTTCTGGGTTTCTCTGTCATTTTAGGGTTCCCCCTCTCCCCCTCCCCCCTTTGTCAACCTTCCCCATTGACATTGATTGCCAATGTCACCACTGCCATTGTTCTTCAGCTGTCAGTCCCACACTGCAGCCTCCTCTTGGCCCCCCCCCAATATTCAGGGGTCCTTTTTAAGCCATTCTTTAGCCCTCTTGTAAGGCTCAAGAACTTTTTAAAAATTTCTTTTCAAAGTTTATTTATTTTTGAGAGAGGAACAGAGACAGAGCATGATCAGGGGAGGAGCAGAGAGAAGAGACACAGAATCCAGAATCCAAAGCAGGCTCCAGGCTCTGAGCTGTCAGCACAGAGCCCAATGCAGGGCTTGAACCCACAAACCGTGAGATCATGACCTGAACCAAAGTTGGATGCTTAACTGACTGAATCACCCAGGCTCTCTGGCTCAAGAACCTTTAAGTTCCAAAAGCCTGCCTCAAAGTCTGGCTTTAAGCAGGAAGACTGCAGGCTGTTAGATCACATTATTAGCCATGAACCTGCCACATAGCACATGGAAGAGGCATCCTTATTTTCTAGGAGCTTCTCCACAAGAGAAAAGCAGAGTTCTCCAAATAAATGAGAGCTTACGTGAGTGTGCATGTTTCATAGCTAGACTCACCATAATATGAATGATGGAACTATAAAGTTTAAGCTTCAGGGTTCCTCACTTGTACAGACCCCTTCTAAGACCCTGCTCCTAATTTTGTGTTCTTTTCCTCAAAAACAACCCCTCAAGTTGTATAAGTCTCAGTCCCCACAAATCCTATATCTGTCCCTGGCATATTATCAGAGAAGCGAGTGAGGTGGATAATGGTGATGGTATCGCTGAGGAAGGAACTAGGGGCTGGGGACATAGAACAAAGGTCAATGCCATGGTGGATGGGGAGCAGAATGCCCTGTGTGAGGTGCAAGTCTAAAATGGCAGGTTCCTCCTTCTCCCCTTCAAAACCAGACGTTTCTCCTCCCGATTGTGTGTATGCCTGTGACTGGCACCACTATTCATTCTGTCTGATCTCAGAATCCATGGTCACGCCGGCCCCTTCCTTAGTAGCCAGTGGAGTGGACACTAGCCCAGCCACGGTTTTCTTCCATGCTTCCTCCTTCCCGGCCCCACCACTAGCACAGGCCAAGATCCCATTGTAGTGAATCCCAAATCTTGCCCCAGGCTACTAAAGGTCCCCTTACTCCCTTCAGCCCGGTCCCCCCTAGGCCTTGTGGCCTGATGCCTTGCTGTTTCTGTTTCCCTGGAGAACCCAGACTAAGAGCATTCGATACACATCTGTAGGATTAACAAAGCTGTCGTGAACAAGTGATACCCTATACGTTCTGGACACTTCTGGGCTGTGCGGGATTTGTTCAGAAGCCCTCTGGTGTACTGGATCTCAAGGAAAGGCAGATTCAGCAAGCAATTGTTTGGTTGTAGGAAGGGAATCCATTCACTCAAGGCAAAGTAATGGGGACCAGTCGGACAAATACCAAGACCTCCTTCCCAGAATCCAAGGGCAGGAAACAGAGCAGACATCACCAGGCTATTTATCTGTCACCTCTCTGGTTTGGAGCCACACGGTCACTCTTCTTGCATATCTTCTCTGCTCTCCAATGGAAGGCCAGGTAGCTCTGCAAACTGTACTTCCCAATACTGTCACATTCTAAGGTACTTGGGAGCTTAGGACTTCAACATATGAACCTGGGGGGAGGGGAACACAATTCAGTCCATAATACACCACTTCCAACAAGGGATATAAGTAGTCCACTCAACCTGAAATTCCTCTTCAAGAAAATGGGGGCAATATTGTCTCTGATGATTTATGTGAAGGATGTCTAAGGGGGTGGACATAGAACATAAATGGTCATTATTATAACTGTATTTTCTCCCAAACAAATGGTAAGATACCCACTTCCTGTGCTCCAGGACTGTTCTTGGGTCACATTAGATAGTTTTGGTCTTGCCCTCTTCTTTTGTCTTGGGTTAATCATGGTCACTGCATATTCACACCTTGCATGGAATAAGTAGGGTATTTGAAACATCAATTTTATTATCCAGTTATGTTAATGGTGCGTGAAATAACATGTGAAGAGCCCATTAAACATTGTGAAAGAGTTTCCATTTCTCAAAATTGAGGGAATAATAAGAGAGGCCAACATAATTCATTGCCAAAGGAGAGAGAGGCTGACTTTCATCTTCAGATGCCCTTCTAGGAGACAAAACTTTCATAACTTGGAACTCAGCATTTCAAAAGAATTTGAGGAATATCTAAGCCTCTTAGGCATTACCCAGCAGCAAGTTTTTGACCAAGAAATAATTAAAAGTGTGTGTAAAGAAGCATATGAATAAAAATTAACAGCTTGTAGTTAAGATGAATTTTGATCCAGAATGTTAATTTCTATTCTAAATTCTATTCTGGTCTCTGACTCATACCTCATTGTAGGACCACAGTATGTCAGTTCCAGGTATAACCTGCTTGTAAAATGATGAAGGATAAATCCATAAACAGCTCCTCCGGACCCTTTCCCCCACCTGAGACTAATACCAGCCCCACCATAAGCTCTTAGGAACTTCAGGCAACAATGGATTCTAGTTGCTTATGCATCAATCTGTGATGGCAATCTACTCATCTCTTCAGATTCTTTTAGATCCTAGAATTATCCCTAGGCTCCTGGGGACACTTTGTAATTCTGGCTTCTAGTACACCATACTCTCTTGAATTTCCTTCTACCTCATTGGTCACCCACCACTTCTTACCTATCACCTTTGCTGGTTTCTCCTCATCTCCCTGTCCCTTTACTAGTGAAGACCCTGTGTGCTAGACTTGGACTTCTTTTCTTCTCTATCTACAGGCACTTCCTCAGTACTTGGATCCAGACTCGTGTTTGTAAATACCTTCTATAAGCTGATGACATCTAGATTTAGTTCTCTCCTCCTGAGCTATACACTCATGTGTCAAGCTGCCTATGTGGATAACTAATTGGCATCTGAAATGTAACTCTCCCCAAATCCAACTCCTGATCCCCCCCAAACTTGCTCTATCTAAATCAATGTCAACTACATCCTCCTGGTTGCTCCAGTCAAAGCCAAGACCTCTTGATCTGTCCTTGACTCATCTCTTTATTCCATATTCAACTCCCAATCCAATCCAACAGCAAATCCTGTTGGCTCAGGACTCACGTTCAAAGCATATCCTGAGACTCAGTTACCCTTCTCAAAACGTCTTCTGCCCACACCCTGATCCAAGCTTATCATCATGTTTCATCTTGACTATTGTTCTTTGCTCCCCTCTAGACTATTCTCTACACAGTAGCTGGAGGCACCCATTTAGAACATAAGTCAAATTAAATCTTTCCTGTGCTCAACCCATCAATAGCTGCCATTTTACTGAAAGCAAAAGCCAGAATCTGTACAATGACTTCAAGGCCCTACAGGACTTGGCCTCCCCTCATCACTGTTATTCTTCTTTTTCTCTCCACTTCCCTTACTCTGCTCCATTCACACTAACCTTCTTTGTTTCTCAACCCATGCCAGGTGTGTTCCCTCCATACTCTTCTACTGTTTCATCTACGTGGAAGGTGTTTCCCCCATTAGCCACATGAGTCTTTGCAACACTTTGAGGCCTTGATGAAATATCACCTTCCCTGTGAGATGTTTGCTGGTCATGCTATTTAAAATTATAGCCAGTTCCCAACCTATACCAGCACTTTCTCTCTCCTACCCCAGCAGTGTTTTACCTATGGCCTTTGTCATCATATGACATATTAGATGTGTTCTTACATGTTCTGTTTCCTTTCTGTCTTTAACGCCAGAATGTAACCCCAATGAGGTCAGGGCTTTGGTGTATTTTGTTTACCTCTGTATCTCCAGCACTGCAAAGAGATTAACTTATTGCATCAATATAAGAATGATAGTTGGTGCTAGAAAATTCTTCAAAGAACATCTAGCCCAACCACCTTATAGTATATCTGAGAATACTGAAGCAAAGCCAATAGCAATTTGCTGGATATCACATAATTTGTTAATGGTAGTGTTGAGATTAGAATCCTAGTTTCCTGACTCCAAATTCAGCCTTTTATCAAGCAAAACATCACCTATCTTCTGTCCAAATGGATTACAGAAATTGGGAACAGAGATTATGATCTCAAATTTCTCTCTAATCATGGTACCTGGACCAGTTCCAAGTAATTGTGATGAAAAAATATTGATTTCAAGGTCTTTAGAACCAGTGGCAAGTCCAAAGAGTTAAGAGTATTAAGAAGGGATTTTTTTTTCCATTGAGCTTTAGCGTGCACATGATTTATGAATCAGCTTCTAACAGAAATCATGATCACACCAATACTCACTGAGTGCTCACCAAATTCCAGGTTCTCCATAATCTCATTTAATCTTTACAACCAACCTCTAAGGAAGATATTATTCTATTCTCATTTTTAAATGAGTAGATTTGGGAACAGAGATTATGACCTCAAATTTCTCATTTTCAGAGAGACTAAACAACTTATCCAATTCCATACAACTAGGGAGAGGCAGAGCTGGGATTCACGGCCATGTTTGTTTGACTTGAAGCCATGTTCCAAACCACTCCACTGTACTGATTCCCATGGAAAGGAACCTTCAATTCCCACTCAGGAAGAAACACTTGATTCCAGGTTTCCTAATATGCCCTAGAACCTATTACTTTTCTCTATGCATGGAAACTTCCATTGTTTCCTGGGAGGTAGCCATTCAGCTAATCCATGTGCCGTCTGGAAAATGCTGACTCCAGAGCAAACTTAAACCACTGGTTTAAGCAATTAAATATTAAGAAGCTCATATAAAATAGTGAGAAGAACATAGAATTCTTTTCAGTATTCACATGGGGGTGGATAGGCACAGGATGAGAGAGAATTAGCAAAAAGTGAATAAGGGTTGTACTAGGCACTTTATATGTATTTCATTTATTTCTCCTAACAACCTTTAGAAGTAACTATCACTGTAGGATTCTTTTTCTACAGATGAGATAACAAAGGTTGAAAGAGATAATTTGCCCAAGGTCATCCAGTTATCAGGCTTTGAGCACAGATGAACATGATTCCAAAACCATCAGACATTCCCTAATCTCTGCCGAGCAAGGTCAGAATATCTGAATTCTAGATTTGCCACTGACTCTAAACCTCAGTTTCTTTGTAGGAGAATGAGAAAAATATGTTAGATCTTCTCAAAGTTTTGATATTCTACTGTTCTAGCTTTCCTCCAGCAAAGACCCTTAAAGGTCTTTAAGGTAATGGGGAAAAAATAAAATCATTGACATTCTCTAATAGGGAAGGCAGGCATGGGAATGAGTAATTTAGTTCATTTGTGACATGGACAGCAGTAAAAGCCTGTGTAAAACACAGAAGGAAGGAATGATTCATACTCTTTTGGTGGGTAACACAAATTCTACCAGACCTTTCAGCTCATAGAACAAATGCAGTCACACAGAGGACCATCTTTGCCCAATTGCCAAACCACCAGCTGCAATTTCCATTTGTCTTATACTTCCTTCTGTACAGCTGTCAAGGAACATATGTCTACAAAAATGGGCCACGGCATTGGAGTGTTCAGAAGGTGAGAGGAAGGAGAGATAAGAACATATTATAACAGGGGCAACTGAGTGGCTCAGTTGACTAAGCATCCAACTGTTAATTTTGACTTAGGTCATGTCTCACAGTTCATGAGTTTGAGCCCTGTGCTGGGCTGTGCACTGACAGTGCTAAAAGCCTCCTTAGGATTCTCTCTCTCTCTGTGTTCCTCATCCCCCAACCTCTCAAAGTAAATAAAAATTTTTTTAAAAACTTTAAAAACAGAACATATTATAACATATGACAAATGATGCCTAAGTGGGAGGGACTTGAGCTGTGCTGCTGTGAAGAGGAGGCAGGATGAGACCAAGGGGCACAGAAAGAATATTTATGGGGGAACACGAACAAGCAAGTCTACGTGCTTCCCAGGCAAGCCTTGAGATTGGCAGGTGTCAGAACCAGAGAATTTGGTGAAACCAAGAAGGAGACATGGGAAAAATGATAGAGTGACGTGAGACTGAGGCCATGATCCTGAACTTGTGGCAGAGCATCTTTTATGAAGATCCTAATGGACTGTGTTGAGTTGAGGCGACATCTAAAAGAACTGATGCTAGGTGTCTGTTGAATTAATGGCCTCTATTATAATTGGCCATGTAAATTTCAGCAAACACTCCCTTTGGATTGCTTGCAGAATGGTGATGGGTAGGATCTATATTGGCAGTCCAGTCGACATCGTGGAACAGAAGAATGATAAGAGTACGCTGGTTCTGTTAGCTTAGCTCTCTAGAGGGCCATCCTGTATTCTTATTTTGGAAGAGTCACTGGAGTTTGGAATTGTCCAATAAGGCTTAAAGAGAGGGCAGATTTTTAGCCTGAAGTGTGTGTCTCTGGTATATGTATTAAGGGAAGGATAAATCTGAGCGAACCTCTCCTTCCCATGGTCTGGGCAGAAGGCTCATTTGAAGAACGCATGCTTATAGCTGAGAGAGACCAAGAATCTGTTAGATTTCTAAAATAGATTTGACTGTGTGAATTTTTTGCTACTTCTGTGTATCTTGGTATCAAAGGAATTTGAACTTTTTTAAATAAAAAAAAAATACCTTAAGGATTAAAGAAGAAAGCCCAAGCCAGCAAGGCAGAGGCACTGTTGGAAACAAGGTGACCAGAACACATGAGGCACACACCTTAGTGTCACCTCACCTCTGACCAGTGGGCCTTTCCAAGTGCCCTGGCCTCTGCCTTTGTACTTGGAAATGAAGCCCTCCTTCCCAGTGAGGCATTAACAACTCTTCTAGTAAAACTGGATCAACTCAGGAGGAGACCAGCAACCCTTTCTCATTCTATAATCCTAGATCATGTTCTTTAGAAAATGCCCAACCTTCCATCTTATTGATACTGACACGTCCATTGTGAGAGGTGAGATCCATGATTGGCCTATATTGGGTCTGCCTTTTTCATAAGAGAACTGTATTAATTTCTTAGGGCTGCTATAACAAAGCACCACACACTGAATGCCTCAAACCACAGACATTGATTCTCCTACAGTTCTAGAAACTGGAAGTCCAAGGTGGAAGTCAAAGTTTCAACAAGGCCACGTTCCCTCTAAAGGCACCAGAAAAGATCACCCTAGGTCTTTCTCCAAGCTTTTGGTAGTACCCTGGCTTGTGGTTGCATAACTCCAGGCTTCACCTGGCATTTCCCTGTGCACATGTGTGTCAAAATGTCCCCTTTTTATAAGGCACTTGTCATATTGGATTACGACCCAACCTACTCTAGTATCACCCCATTTTAACTTAACAAATTACATCTGCAGCAACCCTATTTCCAAATAAGGTCACATTCTGAGACCCTGAGGATTAGGACTTCAACATATAAATTTAAGAGGTGATAATATTCAGTTTATAACAAGAACACTGAATTGATTAGCTGGTTTGAAAACTCCTTTAAAGTTCACAAGATAAACCCATATAATGAAAATACTGGGGTTCTATTTTATACAGAATAAATGTGGCACAAGGTCCTTATAGTCAGATTATGAGGGAAGCCCCGTATTCTAAGGTATTAATGAGAGAACAACTTCATCTGCCCTCTCTCCATCCCTGTGTAAATTTAACAGGTTTCATCAGCATCTTTGGCAGAAAGAGAAAGGTTAAATTGTACATTTCAAAACAAGGTCTAAGCACAAGTCAGCTAACTACAGCCTGTAGGCCAAATCTGCCCTTCCATCTGTTTTTGTAAATAATTTTTTATTGGAACACATACCATCTATGGCTGCTTTTGAACAATATCAACAAGAGCTAAGTAGTTGCAATAAAGATGGTGTGGCCCACAAAAGCTTAAAACGTACTATCGGGGAGCTTGGGTGGCTCAGTCAGTTGAGCATCTGACTTTGCCTCATGTCATGATCTCACAGCTCCTGAGTTCAAGCCCCACGTTGAGCTCTGTGTTGAAAATTCAGAGCCCGGAGCGTGCTTTGGATTCTGTGTCTTCCTCTCCCTCTGCCCCTTCCCCACTCATGCTCTGTCTCTCTCTATCTGAAAAATAAATAAACATTTAAAAAACTCTTTAAGAAAAAAAAAACCACATACTATCCGGCCCTTGACCAAAAATCTTTGCCAACATCTGGGATAACACAACACAGAAAATTGCCTCAGGAAAAGAGAAGTTCTTAGGAGGTAACACGCCATAGTAATTAGAGATTATCTGAGACCTGGGGACCGGTATGAAAGGTCATATCAAGTTCATCAGGATTGGACGGCCTCTCAAGCAGGCTGAACAAACTCTTAAACAGACAGTGCCGGGGTGGGGGTGGGGGGGTGAGACAAGTATCCCAGGCCAGAAAAACACTCTATTTCTTCTCTTTTCCCCAACAAGAGAAGGTCAATATTCTACCTGCCCTTCAAGGCGAAGTGATTCTTGGCCAGCTCCAAAACCCTGGTGCCTATGGGATATAATGTTTAATAAAGCAAGTCACCCAACTAGGAAAGAGTAACCTGGCCTTTTTGTCTTGTTTCCTTCCCCAAAGGTCTCTGTGCCTGTGGGTTGGAGCAGTAGTTCTAAATACCGGGACTGGCTTCTGAGAAACTTACCCCAGTCCTCTGCAAAACAAAAATAAGCGAGTCTTTCGTAACACTATTTGATTCCATTCACAGTACGACCCTTTATTCTGGACTCTGCCCTCCCCCTCTGGGGTCTGAAAATGTCCCCATCTTATATGAAATGATGGCACAAGTGGCTGGTAGCTGGTTCATTTATTTATTTATTTTCGTGTGCCCTCATTGGACCAAATAAAACGTGGGCAGCCCGATTTACTTTTTATTGCACTGAAAACTCACAACCCCTACATATGAAAGATCCGGGGCACATTGCTCTGGGCGGGACCTCTGATGCACCTGCTTTCCTGCATGAGGGGCCAGCGATGGAGAGCCAGTGCTCTCAGGTGAGGTACCTCTAGCGGACGCTCCAGAATGGTGAGGGGTTCCCTTCCTTGTGGTCAGCCTCTGCTTGTATGTTACACTCAACTAGAGTCAGCTGAAGTAAAAACAAGGAAAATATTGGCTCACGTAGCCCAACTGCTGAGGAGACAGAGCAGAGCTGGTCTCTGGGGCCTGCATGAACCAGGGTATCCAACTCCCTAGAACTACTTTCTCATTTCCTGTCTCCTCTTTCTCTGTCTTCCATCACCCTTTGCTCACGAGGTAGGGGGTACAGCTTTGAGCAGATCTGGGCTTCCCTCTCTACAGGTTTGGAAGCAGAGAAGAAAGGGTGGGTGTTGGTCAGCTTTGGTTGAAAAATCCGAAAGAGAGACCATGACTGGCCAGCCTTCGATCACATGTCCATCCGACCTGAGGATGCTCATGTCCCAAGACTCCCTGCCTTACTTTGTCAGGTCTGTACTGCACTCTGAATGAGGCCTTCCCTGGCTACCCCATCTATAATCATACTTCTCACCTCCCCACCCCCAAAATCTGTCTTTCCTCTTTTCCTGCTCTGGTTTTCCCATAGCATTTATCAGCACTTTATCAGCATTTATCAGTAAATATAATTTACTGACTTGTTGAGTTTATTGTCTGGCACTTCTCACTATGATATAAGCGCTATGTGGCAATGATCATTGACTGTGTTGTTGATGACTATAACCCAGCGTCTACAACACTGGGACCTGGGACCCAGCGGCTCAATGAATATTGCCTATGGAATGAACAAATGAGTAGTCTTGACTGTTAGCCTCCCCTCACTAGACTATAATCCTCCCATTAGGTAAGGAATTTTTAAATCTTTCTTAACAAACACAGTGTCTATAAGAGCACCCGACACCTGAAGGACTCTCACTGAATGGTTGTTGACTTGACCAAGTGATGAATCCCCGTGTCCGTGGAGACAGCTCAACCACAACACGACTTTCATGGCTACGGTGATCATTGATTCACTTCCCAGGAGTGGAGTTCTATTATTGTTCACAAGTATCCACTGTACTTGCCTGCTCTGGAGTGAGGTGGACTTGAACTTGAAGTCTGAATACTGTGTGAGGTCGTAGCTGGTACAAAGCAATAAGATATGGCTGTCTACATAAAAGACAAACCAGTGAGGCTGTGTGCAATTGAACCACAGTTGACAACCATACCCGACATATAACACCAGGCTTTAAAGCCGTCTCCAATCTTACAGGCACTTCTCAGAGCCTGCCAAGATGCTTTTGCACTTTTGTTTTTGACCTTGTTTTTCAAGAAAAATGCAGGTTTCAATTGATGAGCAATATTGGGGGCAGGCTATAACAACTCTGGGTATGTATTAGCTTTCATACCTTCTGTTATAAACATTACAATTTTGTTCAATTTTTTGAAATCTCCATATGCAAACCTTCCATCAAACCAAACCTTTGATCTCCCCCTACTCTGAACGCTTCCATATGACTTGTTACCATAGAGATGATCAAATACACCTCATTTAATTGTGTAAACAGCACACAGTTCTGTCCATCTTCATCTCACCAATAGGCGATATCATTTTTCTTCTTTCTGCTGTAAACTTTGATTTTAGCTTTAGTGAATTTAGAGCACCATGCATAAGGACTCAGGTGTTTTAAGTCAACAACAAAATCCAATTTCTCTTGATAGGTTAATTAGACTCCTAATATCCAATAAATTCAGATGCAGGAGACGCTATCTTTAACAAATTAGAACTTGAATTCACAAGATGAGAGTTTCAATTTCAATTTAATTATTTGAAACTTAGGACTATATTATCAGAAGATGGCAAAAAAATACTTTTTAATACAAAATAATATTTAAAAGAAATATACTGGGGTGCCTGGGTGGCTCAGTCTGTTAAGCGTCTGACTCTTGATTGCAGCTCAGGTCACGATCTCACAGTCGAGCCCCATGTCAGGTCTGCACTGACAGTGAGGAGCATGCTTGGGATTCTCTCTCTCTCCCTCTGTCTCAAAACAAACAGTAAACTTAAAACAATAATAATAATAATAACTAATAGTAATAAATATACTTTTTAAAACAAAAAGTATATTTTTTAAAATATACTTTTTAAAAATTTTAGGTATAGATTCTGAAGAATAATAGATGCCTGCCATAACAACACTTACATGCAGACAACTCTAAATATATATTGTTTTTATCCAGTTTTGAGTCGTTGCCAGAGACAATATTCAAGATGTATTCCTATGAAAACATTTTTTCTAGTTTATTTAAAATTCAAATTCAAGGGGCACCTGGGTGGCTTAGTTGGTTAAACGTCTGACTTTGGCTCATGGTCTCACAGTTCGTGGGTTTGAGCCCCGTGTCAGGCTCTGTGCTGACAGCTAGCTCAGAGCCTGAATGGAGCCTGCTTCAGATTCTGTGTCTCCTTCTCTCTCTGACCCTCCCCTGTTCACGCTCTCTCTCTCTCAGAAATAAATAAAACATTAAAAAAATTCAAATTCAAGCAGACAACATTTTTATTTGCTAAACACGGCAGCCCTACTTGTGAGACACTCATTGACCATTGAATACTCTATAAATCATTAGAGGTCTCCATAGGGAGTAAAAGGAGAAGTGTCACTCAGGAATGACAGAGTCTGTCTGAGGGATAGAAAGGCTCAGCACAGGTCTCATCTGTTGGTTCCTCAGCACAGTACAGGAGGCTGAAAGTTTGTTGTAGCAATGAAAGACCCCATATCCAGTCTCATGCAGGGTGGACGTAGATGTAGGGGTAATAGTTGTAATTAAGGCCTCATGGTCTTAAAGTCCAGAGGCCAAGTGGTCTTTTCATGACATGGAACCTTTGTGTGAGGCACACCGTCACTCCATTTTGACACTGGTAAGGGAACACCACAGAATTTTCTTAGGCTCTTGCCCTGCCTCCAGTCGTATTGGGAGTGGAGTCTAGCTCCTGATCTGTAACCAGCTCACTGCGTGGCCAATTTTCTGACCTGCTTTGAGCCTTTTTTCAAAATCTTTATCCACAAAATGGGATTGGTACTGACCCTATCAAACTTGTACGGCCGTTGTTTTCAGATGAGACTGTGTATGAGGATATAAAATGTTACCACCGCAGGATAGCACACGCACGCATCACATGGGCACACGGTGCTGGTGTTATCACTGCCGTTTGGTGATTTCCAAAGGTTGCTCAGTCCCAAAGACCAGTTAGGGTGGAGGTGGGGGTGGGCTGCTTGTCAGAGCCGAAAGGCCTCGTGTTTCTTTAACATTTGGTTCTACCTCACAAGAGCCCAGACAGCTTGGTCCAAGGCCTTGTCAAGGCTAACACTGTTTCACAGGCCCGAGAACCCAGCCCGCTCTGGGACAGCCCCCTGGGACAGCCAGGGAACTAAACAGCTGGCATCGGCCCCAGAAAAGCCTGTCTACGAAATCACCAAACTATACCTTGGCCGGGCATATCGAAGTCATTACTCACTGCAGTGAAACCAGATCACTTTTCAAACCTGATCAAGTCACTGGTTCCCATTCTGAGGCCAGGAAACAATAGGTCATGGCTGGCACACACATGTGCATGCACGTGCGCATGCATGCGCACAGACAC
Source organism: Proteles cristata cristata (assembly GCA_017311185.1). Classification (NCBI taxonomy): domain Eukaryota; kingdom Metazoa; phylum Chordata; class Mammalia; order Carnivora; family Hyaenidae; genus Proteles; species Proteles cristata. The sequence continues at coordinate 1,672,285 of JAESUZ010001971.1, forward strand.
ACACGCACACACGCACACGCACACGCACACGGAGAATTACCCTAACCCAGAACACGCACAAGAAAGGAGGTAGAGCAAAGGAGAGAAACGTTCTTGCTTTGAAGTTTTAGATAATTGCTGTGTGCCCCAAGGACTTGAAGAGAGGTCAAGAAAGATAAGGTGTTGCCAGATAATACATGAACTCAGGAGTCTTTGTGGCTTTTATTGTTTGGGGCTGAGTTACTGGTCAAATCCTGAACATTGATAAGAGGTATCAAGCAGCCTCTCCGAGCCCTCTGCTTTCATGTCATCTGCCTTCAGTGGGGCTTTCATGCTTTTCTTCCTCATTTTCTCCTTCTTTATCCATCTTTGGTCATAACAAAGAGCTGGAGAAAGTACGTATTTGTAAATTAACACATGTTGTGTGTGAATCTCCTTTCTTAGTCTTCATTTCAAAATCAGAAATAAGGGCAGCTGGGTGGCTCAGTCAGTTAAGCGTCCAACTCTTGATTGCAGCCCAGATCGTGACTTCACGGTTCGTGAGTTCGAGCCTTGTCCCTTCATCGGGCTCAGCGCTGATGGTGCAGAGCCTGCTTGGGATTCTCTCTAGCTCTCTCTCTCTCTGCCCCTCCCCCCTCATGCTCTCTCTCAAAATAAATAAATAAACAAACTTCAAAAAAAAAAAGATTTAGCCCATGCAGACATATGTCTTCTCAAAATTTTATTTATTTTTTAATTCCAGTATAATTAACACACAGTGTTATATTAGTTTCAAGTGTAAAATATAGTAGTTCAATGATTCTATACATTACTCATTGCTCATCAAGGCAAGTGTACTCTTAATCCCCTTCACCTACTTCACCCCTCCCCCACATATTCCTTTTGAAGAGTGTGTGTGTGTGTGTGTGTGTGTCCCGTTAAAGATGCACTGACTACGCACACACCCACAATTCCAGCTTAAAATATACTGACTTAAGAAACTTCAGCATTCGTCTTTCTAAGACATTTCTGAAATATCTTTTAGCCACAAATTATTAATTACTAGGACTATATTCATTATACTATAGGACATATGCTGATATGTGTATTGTTCACAGAAGGAAGATTCCAGAGAAGAGAAAAGCCCAATCACCTCTCCAAACTCCTCCTTGTATACACAGTTGGCAGTTTCACCCTTAAGCTCAAGACATTATTCTCACTTAATACGAAAATATGCCCAGAAGGGGTAAGACTTTAACGCTGTTATCTATCAGTATAAATAAGGCATTGTAAAGTCAGTTTTTTTGAACGGGAGAAGGAGGGAAGCAAGCCGTGAACTTGGAATCGAGGAAGACCTGAAGGATAGGGCCATTAGGGTGGAAAGTGAGAGTAAAACTCACATGCAAATGTGGCGTCTATATGGTCCCAGCCATCATTCCTGGTGCGTTGCACGGATTAACTTGAGATGGCTGCAAGCATTTCTATTTTATAAATGAGAAAAACGGAGACACAAGGCATTTAAGTCACTTGCCTAAGGTCACTCAGGTAATAAGTGGCTGAGTCAGGCTTCAAAGTGATCGAGCATCAGGAAGTGTAATCATTATGCTCCCAACATGCAGAAGAGCCCAACCTCCTCGTATTTACACCCTTGTACAGCAGCCCCCAATTAATTGCAGTAGGGCTGGTCTGTGTGACCAAAAGAACACAGCAGAAGTCATGGTGTGTCACTTCTAAGATTAGTTTATGAAGATACTGTGGCTTCTGTGCCTTTAGAGGAAGCCGGCGGCCAGGTCACAAGCAATCCTATGGATAGAGCCCTGGTGGGGGGAAGTGAGGCCTGTAGCCAACTGAATGAGTTTGGAAGTGGATCTTGCAGCTCCTTTGGGTTGATTGCCTTTGGATGATTGCAACCCTGCCTTATATCAACATCCTGACCACAATCTTTATATTTTTTTTATTTTTATTTTTTATTTATTTCTAGGAGAGAGAGAGACAGCATGAGCAGGGGAGGGTCAGAGAGAGAGGGAGTCACAAACTGAAACAGGATCCAGGCTCTGAGCTGGCAGTCAGCACAGAGCCCGACGCGGAGCTTGAACCCACGAACCGCGAGATCATGACCTAAGCGAAAGTCAGACGCTTAACCGACTAAGCCACCCAGGCGCCCCATCCTGATCACAATCTTAAAACAGACCCTGGGCAAGTACCCAGCGACACTGCTCCCAGATTCCTGACCTTCAAAACTTGTGTGAAATAATAAATATATGTTGTTTTAAGATGCTAAATTTGGAGATAATTTGTTACATGGCAATAGATAACTAATACAGCCTCTTGGTCTTTTTAACCTAATTTATCATTTTATCCAGGGCAGGGGCTTGATGACCAGGCCAAACTGTTCCCCATACCATGGTTGGATTTTCTCTCTCTCTCTGTTTTTTTTTTTAATGTTTTTTATTTATTTCTGAGAGAGAGAGAGAGAGAGAGAGAGACATTGTGAGTGGGGGAGGGTCAGAGAGATAAGGAGACACAGAATCCGAAGCAGATTCCAGGCTCCGAGCTGTCAGCACAGAGCCCCACGCGGTGCCCGAACCCATGAACCGTGAGATCATGACCTGAGCCGAAGTCGGACGCTTAACCGACTGAGCCACCCAGGCTCCCCTCGGTTGGATTCTCTATTAAACCAATTGTTGCACATATTCCATCATAAAGCAATGCAATTCTTCTAAAGTAAGCCTGACCTTCGCAATTACAATGGGCCCAAGCTACAGTCCATATGATTCCTTCTCTGGGAATAAAAGACTTTCATTTTCAAATTCACCTTTTAGAAGAATAATGAAATTCCCATTGCAGCCTCTTATCCCAGAAAGCATAGCTCCCTGTCTCCCTTCAAAATAACCCTATCATGGGGCACCTGGGTGGCTCGGTTGAGCATCCAACTCTTGATTCGGCTCAGGTCATGATCCTAGGGTTGTGGCTCAGGTCGTGATCCTAGGGTTGTGGGATCGAGCCCTGCATTGGGCTCTGCGTTGAGTGTGAAGTCTGCTTGGGATTCTCTCTCTTTCTCTCTTTTTCTCTCTCTTTCTTTATTTCTCTCTCTTTCTCTCTCTGCCCCTCTCCCCCACATGATCTCTCTCTCTTTCAAAAAATTAAATAAATAAATTTAAAAAAATAAAAATAACCTTACCAATGTTTGGAAGAAATGCCATTTTCCTTAAAGAAATCTATAAACTTCTCTAGGCAGAATGAGTAGCATTCTCATTCATTTTCTGCATAAAACACCTCAAACCTCATTACCTTAGAACTTCCTAATAGTGATTTTTAAAGTATCGTTGTTGAGGCTATGGGGAAGGAGACATGGTGTGCCTTGACTACTTTTTAATATGTATTAAAATTTAGACGGGGCACCTGGGTGGCTTAGTCGGCTAAGCGTCCGAGTTTCGCTTGGGTCATGATCTCGCGGTTCGTGGGTTCGAGCCCCGCGTCGGGCTCTGTGCTGACTGCCAGCTCAGAGCCTGGAGCCTGTTTCAGTCTGTGACTCCCTCTCTCTCTGACCCTCCCCTGCTCACGCTGTCTCTCTCTCTCCTAGAAATAAATAAAACATTTAAAAAAAAAAGTTAAAAAAAATAAAAAATAAATAAAATTTAGAACATACCACTGGGCTCTTCATCCTTGGAATTTCTGCAAGTAAAGATTTGAGTTAAAGTTAATTGAAATGTATTTCCTTTGGGAATTTCCTAACACCCACTGAGATCATGGAGACCACTCCAGTGCCCCCAGAGTTGAGATTTACTTCTCTCTCAAATGATGTTTAAGTACAAACAGAAAGCATTCAAAACAAGGTATTTAGTCTCTCCTTTAAATAACAATTAATTCATCTACTGTTTGCCTGCTGCCTACGGGCTTGGAGGAACTCTCCCTAGAGGACGTCTGCTGACGTCAGCGTGCTCTCCCGGATGTAGGCCTTTGCGCCACAAAGTTTGTAGAACTTTGTGCCACAATGTTTGTAGAACTTTGTGCCACTCAAAGGCTAAACGCTCCCCAGTCCTACTTACCCCTCCCACTGGGCTCTCTACTTATTTTTAGAGCTTCCTTTATGGCTTCCTCTCCTGAGGTGCTCCAGGGTGAAAAATAACCCTCCATCTCACAAACGCATGTTTCACATGAAAGCTGACATTGCCACTCAGCTCACTTCTCACGTAGCCCTCCCCTTCCTCCCTCACGTGTCTTTGCTTCCTGACTCCACTTGATGGTGGCTGTGTGAATCTGCTTGTAGATTTCCTTCACTGCCACACACACACACACACACACACACACACAAACACTCCACACATACATGTCAGAGACACACACCCCTCACACACTATGCATACACACACCTCAAACACATATACCTCATACCATATACAGACACACACACATCTATACCTCAGACACACCTCTCTCCTACATCTATACCTCAGAGACACACACATATGTCACATACTACCCAGATACACCCCCCTCACATACACCTACACCTCACGAACACACCCCTCCGACAATACACACACCCATCAATATCCCATACTCCCTCCCTCACATTTATACCTCAGGGACACACATACACCTCACATTCTACACATACCCCCCCACATACACACACCTTATACCACATACAAACACACCCACCCACATGTACTCCTTGAAAAGACACACAAACACACATATGTACCTCATATACCACACGCATACATACCCACTTCACACATACACTTACATCACACACCCCCCACATGTACGCAGGACAAGAAACAGTTTTTCTACACTCTCAGGTTCAGCAGTTGAGATCTATGAATTAAACTGATGAAAGACAGGTTAACAGGAGAAATGGTCTATTAGGTATGCATACAGAGACCTTCATAGAAAAATAGTGAAGATCCAAAGAAGCAGTTAGACACAAGGGTTTATATATCATTTTAACAAAGAGCAATATATTTGTGTAGGTGTGACAAGACAAAAGAAAGGCGGTTTAGGTTTTTAGGGGCAGTAAATTGAGGGAAGGTAAATAAATTGGGGGAAAACTAATGGAAGATAAGGGTTGTTTAGTAAGATTCTGTTCACGCAGACTCATTTCAGCGCTGTCTCCTGCGATAAGATTCATCGTCCCCGTCCTGGAATGAGAGAGAGGAGGGGAGACCCCTTCACAAAGGGAATTTTATGCTCCACTTTCAGACAGAGAGGAAGATGACAGAGTTTTTCTTGTGGCTGCTTCTTCTCAAGTGCCTTTAGTTCAAAATAATCCTTACGCCAAAGCAGCATATTTTGGGGTGGTATATTCTGACCCCTTTTTATATACATCTTAAAGATGCTCACATAGACACACACACATATACCTCACATATGGCACACATACATGCATACCCACCTCACACGCACGCACACACACACACACACACTTTTCACACCACACTCAAACACACACCCACTATATTTCACCTGCTGTATATCTCCCCCCACATTTACCTCAGAGACACACACATAAAAACATACATATACTGTACATACTAAACACTTAACCGCTTCACACACACATACACTCACACACACACGCCTCACATCACACAAAAATACAGCCACCTCTGCCTCCCAGGCTACACACACCACACACACACACACGTCACCCACCACACGCAGGCTCTCCCCAGAGTACTGCCCACCAGTTTCCCCCTTTTCCTTCGAGATCTCCCTTCCTCAGGGAGCCCCTTCCTGAGGGCTAACTCAGGTGTATCTCTGGGGATCCCACTCAGCTCTCCCTGGCCTCCCCATCAGTTCTGGGTCTGAGTCTGAGGTGGGCCTATGGCAGCCCGGGCCTGCTTTCATTCACATGTAGGTCCCCTGTCTCCCCCGATCAGCACCTCCGCCCCCAGCATGGAGTAGAATCTGAGTCGAATTTGTTTCTGGAACAAATGAGTGAGTTCTGTGCTATTTCTGTGATAAAAGGCCCACTGGACGAGTAACAGCTGCACAACCTACCGAGTGCAGACTATCGGGGGCCAAACACTAATCATTAGAAGCTGACGTTTCACCTCAGAACAGTTTGCCAATCTGTGAAGTGATGATGTCAATCACAACTAGCTCCCGGCTGGCTGAGAAGATTCCATGGGGTTTTACATGGATGTAATGCCACGCACATTAGTACTTAAATAACGTTATCAACCATGACACTGGGGACATAAAGACACGCAGCTGTTTGTTAGGCAAAGCCAGCCCTGATATCTGGCCTAAGCAGGGAAAACGCTGATGCTTCCACCTTCCCGGGCCTCTCTCTTATCTCAGGCAGACAGGTGTCCCAGACACAATGGATTCCAGAACAGCGATGCTCATTCCGGCCTAACGAGCCCTCATCTCTGCTCCCAGGTGGACCGAGCCCTCAATAAGCAGACCTACCTTCTGGCTCAGATCCACATAAGGGTGAGAATATTCTTGCTCCTAACTCTGGTCTTTGTTCTGAACCCACACCATCGCCCAGTTAGCATTTCTGACAGATCGGTTCTTTCTATTAGGTGACTTTCTGAATAAATGAAAACCATTTCCCCCACAGCCTGCCTCTCACACTGTTCCCCTCCTCTGCCCTCTGATTGGGAACACTTTCGAACCTCTCTGCCTCCTGTTTGCTTTGTAGTGGAGCAAAGGTTTGATTTCTTCCCTATTAAAATGTCCTTTTGAGCCAAAATGGGTAGATGGAGGGTGGGGGGGAAGATGATTGCTAAAGGAAAGGCCGAGAGCAGAGAAACATACGATTCTGTGAGTTAAAATCAGGTTAGTGGTTCGTGTCGGTTATGAGGCCAGAACAGGGGAGAGCCAGGCAGGAGCCCGTCTGAGCCAGAGATGCTGGCAACCCTCCCGATAATGTGCACTGACCTCCTCATGGAAACATCTGCTTCCTCAGACACCGGCATCCAAAATCGCTTGCATGACCGTTTTATCCATTGCAAATGCCATACATTACAGCGCGTTAGTGGGGCAGGGCTGGTGGGGACTGCACAGTCTTCTTGCTAAAAGGCTAAGTGGGAAAGAGGGCGAGGAGGCCAAAGCGAGCACGATTCCACCTTCACTTGCTGGAGATACTTTTCCTTCCTCCTTTATGCTCCTGAATGTGCTGCCTTCGGCACTTCCAGCCGCCATGAGCACGCTCATTCCTGATTCAATTACCCTGCTTAATATTTCATAGGTTCTGAAGGATTGGCCTAAGAGGGATCGGGATTGGGCGGGTGGGCAGAATGATTTCTAGGTGCTGATGTCCCCACATGCTCACGTTCCCTATGGGGGTTACTAAGCCACCCAGGAGAGCTGCCTGGGGTGTAGCCCAGCTGAGTCAAGAGGGAGAACCCTGCATCCAATAGGAATTGGGGTAGGGCTCCCCCATCCACATCAGTGCCTTTCAGCAAAGCACCTGCTGTTAGGTAGGCACCACCCTGGGCGCTCGGCATCATTGCACCTTATGAGCTATTTGACACACGAGTGGAGGTTCTGACCTCCTATGGACCATGGATGCATCTTGCTTTGCTTTACACACAAAACAAAGAAGCAGAAAGAAATGGCACCTAAGCACAGATCAGGAGGGCACCGTATGTGTGAGAAATACATATGAACGCTTGGTCTGGAAGAATCTCCCTGTGCTGGGGCCTCCAGCTCATGATGCTGCTGTCTTCTATGCTCTCTTCTCCAAGGACTATAGCAAGCAAGAGAAATAGAGGAAGAGGAAAGTGAGTCATGAACAGTAGCTATCACACAGCTCATTATGGTTTACAAATGAAAATTTTGTTTCAATTTTGTTTTAAAAATAGGTACTACCAAGGCGCCTGGGTGGCTCAGTCGGTTAAGCGTCCGACCTTGGCTCAAGTCACGATCTCACAGTTCATGAGTTCGAGCCCCGCGTCGGGCTCTGTGCTGGCAGCTCAGAGCCTAAAGCCTGATTCGGGTTCTCTGTCCCCCTCTCTCTCTTCCCCTCCCTTGTTCATGCTCTGTTTCTCTCTCTCTCTCTCTCTTTCCTTCAAAAATAAAGAAACATAAAAAAATGAATAAACCTCTGAGAATTCTTTATTTTTCCCTCAGTCTCTCCCCTGTACACATGACAGGTACATGTTAATAAACTTCTGCTTGTCTTTATCTTGTTTATCTGTTTTTTGTCATGGGGACCCCAGTTGAGAACGTAGCAGGGTAGAGGAAAGCCCTCTACAACCTCATCTCTGCTGAACTAATCAAGTCTGCAAAGCCCCTACTTCCAAATAAGCTCATGTCCACAGGTCCCAGAGACCTCGCTGAACTTTGGAGGACATTATGCAACCCAGCACAGTGGCCTTAGCAAGTCATGTAACCCTTTTCAGCTCTAGATTCTTCATCTGTACTTCAAAGGGGTCCTGTGTGGATGATGTGAGAAGACCCACAAAAGGCACTCAGTGCCGGCTTTGGCAATCCATGAATCTTGGTCACTGCTGTGTCCTCAGCAACATCATCATCTTCATCTTCATCACTCACTGGAGTGATAGGATGTGGGAGAGACACAAAGAAGGACAGCGCATAATCTCTGCCCCCAGGAGTCTGCAGTTTAGCTGTGAGGCTACATAACACCTCTTACGTACTGAATGCTAATCTCTAGGGACCAGTCAGAGCTACAGAGGAAGACGAGCCCCTGTGGAAGCAGTTTAGTAGATAACACAGAAGGTGTCACATGTCGTGAGCTTTTAGGGGACAACACAGGCCCCTGCAGATCTGCCATCCATGCCTCAAAGAGAGCACCCCTTCATTCCCAAACCACGAAACCCGGCCAAGGACACATAGTCTTACCATTGGTGACACTGAGGGTCTTTCACCTCTGCCGTGGAAAAGCATACCTCTGACGAAAATAACACTGCGTGTCATTTTGGTGAAAAGTCTTCAGATTTGGGGTTCCTGCGATGTAAAATCCTCTGGCCTCCTTTACTTGCCTCAAAATTCAGACCAAGAACCGCAGGCACACATGGGGTGGGGCCCCTCCCTTCTAAATATGCACCACCCATGCACTCTGCACCAGGGCATCTGTAAAGCAGGGTATTTGAATGCTACCTACCACTGTTGGTAAGCCTGAGGTGTTGGTGAAGATCCTAGCAATGGAAAAGACCAGAAGTCAAGAGTGTATGTCATGAAAATCACACGTGGGAGCCCTTGGTGGTTCTTGAACGTGATAGTACAACTAGCACTTGGAGCCCTTACATCTGGAGAGAACTTGGAAAACCAGCCACACCGTCAGCCTTGCTGCACACTTCTGAAGTGTTCTGTTGAGGCAATTATCTTTCTTTCATCTGTAGAGGGCCTTGCCTTTCATGCTAGTGTTATACGTAAGATGAATCCTATTCATCCTTGAGTAGGGGCTCGATTGTTCCTCTCATAATAGATTTTCCTGGGGAAAATAATCTGATTGGCTTTCTTTGATATGAAATGAAAGATAAGTTGACTGGAGTTCAGTGGTTTTCTTTGAAGAATACTCCAATGCATAAAGTTAGGGCAGAACATGATATAGTCAGGGGTTATCCAGCAGTGGGTTGTATCCTCAAAATACAGGTGTGAGTGGTTCTCTGGACCTCACAGTGCGGAAAGGGCTGGCTTCATAGATCAGCCCACCAAAACTTCCATACACCCATTACATCTTTACTGTATCTTATAATCTTAGCCCAAATTCTTGGTCCTCTAAGCAGAGGTCAAACATACAGTGATAATATAGCCAGAATTTCCTAAAAGGGTTTGGATATTAACTCCTTTCCACAAAATGGCCAGTTCCTATATCCCTGATGTTCATTTCAAAAATATGTCTGCGGTAATGGTTGGGTAAGGTGTGGAAGGGTGAAGAGATTAAGAGGAAGGAGAATGTTCCTTTAAAATTCCAAGGTGTAGAGGAAACCCTCACCAATTCTTTGAAAAGACAAAAGACCCCCTCCTGTCTTATCTTCTGTACCTTTCTCCTGCTTCTTGGTAAGAATGACAGTTGTGACAATAGTGATGGTGATAGCTCTAGTAATAATAATACAATGAGGATGATAACTAGGATTTACAGAGAGTTTAATGTTCGGCACTGTGTCAGATGCTTGATGGATATCTTCTCATTTAACTCCGCCAGCAAGGTAATCGAGATAGTGCTATTATTATCCCCATTTTACAGATTAGTAATGGACACTCGAGGTCATACGGCTGGAATGCAACTTCAGCAGTCAGCTCAGGGCCTCACACCCTTCAGTAGTATGCCGAGCCTTTTCTCATGGTATTGAATCCCTTGAAAGTGGACGGAAAAGGTTTAAGTACTATCTGTGGAAGAAACTGGAAGAGGCCAGGACCTGTGGAGACTTCCAGAAAGGAGATGGCATCCTCAGGTGGAGGTGGGTGGGATGATGTCCCATGGGCAGGTAGGCACAGAGGCTGATGGCAGGCAGGTGGTGTTAGAATAAGACAGAACAGGAGTGCCTGGGTGGCTCAGTCCATTAAGTGCCAACTTGGGTTCAGGTCATGATCTCACAGTTCATGGGTTCTAGCCCCATGACGGACTCTGTGCTGACAGCTCAGAGCCTGGAGCCTGCTTCTGATTCTCCCTCTCTCTCTGACCCTCCTCTGCTCACACTGTTCCTCTCAGAAATAAATAAAACATAAAAATAAATAAATAAATAAATAAATAAATAAATAAATAAATAAATAAATAAAAGAATAGGACAGAACACAGCCACTCCCAGAAAGAGGCACTTCAGAGAGTCAGAAACTCAGGACTCACCAGAGACCTCTCTCAGCAGTCAGGGAGGGTCAACCTCTGGACCAAGATTCAGAGACAGTCCCTGATATGTGTGAGTGTGGAACCAGATAGAAAATCCGGTTACTGGCAAGGTTCAAGTCAGGCCACAACATGTGGGGCTCACTGCCCGGGCTCGTGGTTATTAGATGGCTGGCCTTCATGCTGTCCCCGAGTGTGGGCTCACCTGTGTTCCCCAAACCTCTGCCCCGTGTCCTTGGTCAGCCCCCAGATTCCCAGCACCTCCCCCAAATCTCTGAATGAGAATCTGTGTTTGTGCAAGCGCCCCGGTAATTCTGGTCATGCAGGAAGTTTGATTATAAACACCAAAGGGGATTATTCAGAGCCTGGGGGCCACACTGCAAGAAGTTAAGGACAGGAAATCAGGAATATTATCCAAAGATTTTAGGGTGGCCAAGTGTCTCCATTTGCCTGGGATTGAGAAGATTCCTGGGACCTAGGACTTTCAGTTTTACAACTGGAAGAGTTCCAGGAAATCCCTGTTCCTATCATAAAACCATAAATCCATATCCATAAGACCAAAGCCTGACGTGACCCCCAAATACTGAACCTGTTTTCCTTTCCTGTAAGGATCCTGCTTCCCTGTGCTGTAAGGAAAGCCCTGCTGAATACAGCGTTGCATGTTGAATTGTTGAAAATTGAAAGCTCCTCTGGCCTTTCAGAGGTATTTGCATTTAAAAAGAGGGACTATAATTTGTTTGGCCTCCTTCCTTTGCAGCTGAAATTACAGAATATCTTCAAAATCGGCAGTAAAACTTCTAGCTGCATTTCAGAAAAGTGATACTTGTACCTAATTTACACTTTCCTTTATATTTGCTAGAGGAAAGAATTTATGCTTCTCTCTCAAAACTGTGCTCTCCACCAGTCAAACTTATATATGAATTCTTTTTGTCCTTTTTTTTTAAATGTTTACTTTCATTTTTGAGAGAGACAGACAGAGAGAAAGAGCATGAGAGAGGGAAGGGCAGAGAGAGAGGGAGACACAGAATCCGAAGCAGGCTCTAGGCTCTGAGCTGTCAGCACAGAGCCCGACGCGGGACTCAAACCCATGAACTGTGAGGTCATGACCTGAGCCGAAGTCGGATGCCCAACCAACTGTGCCACCCAGGAGCCCTTCTTGTTTTCCTTTTCAAATTATTTTCAATTTCTATTTAGTTTTCTTTTCCTAAATTCGGTACTGTGGCATTAAGAAACAAATATCTTTCCACGCAGATCTGAAGTCATGCGCTTGAGGCATGGAAGGCCAAACTAAAAAAGCAAGATGAATAAATAATTAAACCAAATATCGTATGTAGAGTGAATCCAAATTCCAGAGCAGAGTGGGGCTTTACAAAAATATAATTATAATAAAATATAAACAGAAGTAACGCAACAACCTAAGCCCCTGAGCTGACATTGGCTGGGGAGTTCGCCTCAAGATGGCCAACGAAGTAGCCATCTCAGATGAGACTTTTCCCCAAAGCCACCATTCCACAGGTGTCTGCCTGGGGACCCTGACTCTGGAGGCCTGAGTTCAGTTAAAAGAGAACCAAGAGTCTTTCTGTCTCTTTCGATTGCTATTCCAGAAGCTTAGTGCAGGGGGGAAAGGAATGGGAGCCCCAGAAGGAAGGCAGTTACAGCACAGAACTTTCCACACACAGATGCCGCCTTCGCACTGTCTAAGGTTCAAATCCCATCTCTGCCGTGGGCTTGCCGTGTGACTGGGGGCAAGTTACTGAACCTCCCTTTGCGGAGGTAAAATAGTAATAGCATCTACCCTACAAGGTTGTTGTCAGGAGAATTTGTAAGCTACTATGTATACAGCACTTAGAACAGGGCCTGCCCCTTAATCAGCGCTGTGTAAGTGTCTGCTTATATTTGGAAGGATAGTGGTAGCAAGTAGTAAATAAGCAAGAGATCTGATGCACAGTATAATGCATATAGACAATGATATTGTACTGTAATTATGTAGGATATGTATGTAATTGATATGATTTTCCTTCCACAAAATAACATGATAAATATCACTACATGGGCAGTCCTATTATAATACACAAATGTAGCAAAGTAATGCCTGTGCATCTTAAACATACACAAAGTTACATGTCAAATTAATTAGATTTTTTAAAAAATGGTAGGAATCTCTTTATCTGTATCTTGAGGATATTGCTTAATTTTATTTTACTTGTCCTAATATTTATTTATTTTTGAGAGAATGCACAAGCAGGGTAAGAGCAGAAAGAGAGAGGGGAACAGAGGATCTGAAGCAGGCTCCGCTGTCAGCACAGAGCCCGATGTGGGGCTCAAACTCGTCAACTGCGAGATCATGACCTAAGCCGAACTCGGATGCTTAACTGACTGAGCCACCCAGGTGCCCCATAAGAACCATCCTTAAATCACAAGACAAACACCAGGCAGTAAAATCTTCACAATACCATCTCTAAGAACAGACACTATTAAATGTTGTTATTGATTATAGAAATCTTTCCCTAGAGCACCAAATGAAGTGATCATTTCTTCTTTCTTCCCCTTGAATACATTGACTCTTCTTGCTTCCTCACTATGGAAATAAAACTGGGCCGAAGAACAAAATTCAGTTTATCTAGGGGCGCCTGACTGGCTCAGTCAAAGAGTGAGCGACTCTTGATCTCGGGGTCGTGAGTTTGAGCACTACATTGGGTGTAGAGATTGCTTAAATGAATAAAAAAATAAAAACTTTAAAAAAATCATCTTGTCCATGTACCATAATCATTAGGAAAAAAATATGTAAAAATTATAATAGCAATGGATCAACATTTCAGTTCTCATGAGCTTATTTTTTAATCATAGAATAACATTATTTTACGAAAACACTTTGACATATACAGAACGTGTGTATGTATTATGTATATAGATATTATGTGTATAGAGACTTCTGTTATTATTAATCCTTCCACAAATTCCTACAGTGCACAGTGTGCATAACACTCAGCTGACCTTCCCTTTGAACTTGGAATACCCATGTTACTCATTCTGGTAGAATAAGGCAACAAGGCTTGTCCCACATGGATAGACTGCAAATGTTACCTGGGACTTCTACCAAACTAAACCACTGGGTTCCAGTGACGTTATCTATTGACAACTCCTTTTTCAATAGGTTCTGGGGGGAATCAATGCATTTAATACGATGTGGATCAGTTCCTATTACTTGTCTCCTTCAAGTAATGATTAAATGGAGTCTCTACATTTTTTTTCCTCAGCAGGGACCTTGACAAGGAATTTATATTAATATTCTGCTAGATTCTTTTCAGCCCCAGGGACATCTTTGCATCATGAATATGGTGTGGAGTCCATTCTGGAATATGTTTCCTATATACTCTTGCTTTCAGATTCTGGCACATAAAAAGTACTCAGTAGGGGTGCCTGGGTGGCTCAGTTGGTTAAGCGTCCAGCTCTTGGTTTCAGCTCAGGTCAGGATCTCATGGGTCATGAAATCAAGTCCTGTGTGAAGCTCTACACTAACAGCACAGAGCCTGTTTGGGATTCCCCCTCTCTCTCTGCCTCTCCCCGTCTCGCACACATGTTCTCTCTCGCTCTCTGGTTGTCTCTCAGAATAAATAAATAAACTTTTTTTAAAAAAGGGCTCAGTAAATATTTGTTGAATTAAAGAATGTGCTGAGAACAGGGATTGGGAGGAGTTGAAAGCAAAGGTCAACCCCACAGGGAATTCTAGGCAAGAGACAACCTTCTGGGAACTGACCCCTGCAGGTAAGAAATAAGTGCTCCATCGCCTCCTCCCACCCCACACCCACCTCTCTGCACCCTCCCCCACTCCCATGAATCAGTCTTTGGATGAGAGCAATCCTAAAAGGGATTAGTAAAGTAGCCTCAGGCAAGGTGGTTCTCTTTATCCTAGGCGGTCCCCTTTGAAGGAGATTCAAGGCAATCCAGTTGAAAGCTCTTACCAAGGACACTCCCAACAGCAGGGGTTGCCTTCATTCCTGAAAAGGAATCCAGGAAGCACATTACAGAGGCTACCAAACGGTGCTTGCCCCAAAAAAGGTCAGTCCCGCCCTATAAATAGTTGCCCAGGCAATGAATAAACATGGGAAGCGACTCCTATACCACTGGTCACCTGCGTGCCATGCCTATTTATGCTTCGTCATTCTAAATCGTTCTTCCTGGCCCTGTGGATGTGTGGGAAGGGAGAGAACATTCCTTCCCTATCTTCCATGCTCATCGATGCCTTCATTCTAGGGTGAGCCCAAACAGGCAGTCAAGGCGGCGCTTTATGGCACAGCTTCAAGGTCTTGTGCGAAGGCTAACTGCAGGATGCCAGCCACAAGGGGCAAGGACTGGGGCTGTCTTCAGGGGCACAATTTAGTAAATGAGATTTCCTCAGCACCCTTGCCGTGGCATCCCAGCCAAATCTCAGGCACGGAATTTCCCGATTGTTACAGCTGTGTTTCATTTGCCTACTTTCTTTTTAGGACACAAAATGATGAGTCTCACTAATGATCTCTGAAGTCTCTCTCAATGCTAACATTCTATGATTCCACGATCCAAAAAATAGGACCTACCACTATTGGGTGTTGGTCATGTAACAGCTTCTGTGCCAAGCACTTTGAATACATTCGCTCATTTCATCTTCACAGTGTCCTCATCAGAAAATGAGGATAATAATTGTACCGCCCTCAAAATTGAGGAAGAAATGAAATAACAGAACACTTAGAATATAGCCTGGCATGAAAGAAGTGTCATTCTTTTTATTCCTGATCACTCAGAACTCACTATATGGTCTCCCTAAGGTCTACCCTTCCTTGAGAGCTCCATACATTTCCTGACTTCATCCCACCTTAAGTGTCTCCTCTTTCCTTATGGCTCTCTCGGGTGATCACAATAACCTGAGTTTTAGTTCACAACCACTGTTGGTATGAACCCATGATCTGTATGTCTATACAAGTCATTTCGAAGGGTGCTATTTCCCACAAAGGACTCAGCACTCTGAATGGTTGTGTTGTATGTACACCAGACTCATTTTCCATGCCCACTCTTTCAGTGTCTGTCATTATAACCTGTCTTCGTCCACCTTGAACCTAATTGCCCCAGGATGTGATTATTAAAACTTCACATCTGGAGCCTTCTGCAACCTACATAAGCCAAACTTATTTGTGTATAATTAAACCAATCACATGTTTACCAGTTAGAATGGTAAAATGATAAGCCAAGTTTCTGGCATTTGTGTTCTTCGAGACAGGAGGGGAGGTAGTTTGTAAAGTCATGAACAGTCCTCAAGGGGCCCAGCCAGGTAAGCCCCCAGAAACTGTTAGTATGACATATGCTCTTGGCTTTAGGAAAATTGTTTATGTCCTCAGTTCTTAACTCTGGCTGCATATTGGAATTACCTGGAGAACTTTTAAAATTACCAAAGCCCAGGAGGTGCCTGGGTCGCTCAGTTGGTTTAGCCTACGACTCTTGGTTTCGGCTCAGGTCATGATCTTGTGGTTTGTGGGATTGAGCCGCATGTTGGACTCTGTGTTGACAGTGCAGCACATGCTTGAGATTCTCTCTTTCCCTCTCTCTCTGTTCCTCCATCTCTCTCTCTCTCTCAAAATAAATAAATAAACTTAAAAAAAAATTACTAAAGCCCAGGTAACACATCCAGCTTCTGGATCAATGGGTCTGGGTGCATCACAATGTTTAGAGCTTCTCTGGTGATATTAATTGTAAGGAAATTTGAGAACTACTGGGCTATACCATTGTCAAGTGAACATGGTTGTTTAATTGCTCATACTTTCGTTCTTCTATGCATATAGTGCACCTTGACTCCTAAAGACAAAATACCTCAACATTTTCAACAATGGTAAGCTCTACTGTACACCACATGGACAGGGAGCTATGCATTTCCAAGACATCCTGTACTCTGGCATATTTTAGAATGTTCCACAATTATACAGTTTAGGAATGGGTAAGGAAATGTTCCATTAGATATAAATAGTGGTTATAGGAAAGAAAGAGGTTCAGAGCCACAGAAAGAAACAAAATTAAATAGTTATTTAGTGGGGATTTCTCAGAAACTTGAAGATACTAATGTACATATAAATCTTCAAGAGCATTTCCCAAGCTCAGTTCATCACAGAATCCTCTCATCACCCTCCACCATCCCAGCACCTCATAATATCTTCTAGAATATTCTGCTGAGTACTTTGAGAACCACTGACTCAAAGGGTTTGTGTTCTGGGAAGAGGAAGAGGATGGGGGTGCGGAAGGAGGTACAGGACACAGAGGTGGCACCCACAGGACCTGGCTGCATTGGGAGCCAGGGTTCCACCTTCTAGGAAGCCAACCTCAGAGATTGATGGGTCCTTTTTTACTGTTGCCTGTTGTGGCGGGAAGCAGGATGTGGGGGGCGAGGGGGGGGGTTCAGCTCCACCTAAAACTAGGCGAGCAATGTCTTTGTCTTCCAACCCCTGGGATCATAAAGAATTTATGTGGGAACTGTAAGTGGCAACATGGGACACTTTGTGTTCCCATGAAGAGAGAGGGAAGATCAATGCCAGTGTTGGGAGCTCTTCATTGGCCAGGGCAGAGAGGAAAACAGAAGATTGAGGATATGGCCCCACACAGATGCAACAATTCTGCTCTTCTGACCTTTACCAAAATCTGGCAGTACGACCTGAGCCAACTTTCTTGTGCCTAAAACAGGGATGTATAATACCTAAATGTCCTCGTGGAGATTAAATATGGCCGCATAAATGAAAGGACTGTATGAGCCATAATGACCCATGCAAATGTTGGCAATTACTTTTATTATCATGGTCATTATCATCCATAGGATTCTCTCGCTGAGACTCTCTGAATAATAACTCAAGGGAAACTTGATTTGGGAATCCAAAACCATGCAAAAATTTTTCACTAGTTTTTCATAAATGTTGCTGGTTGAGGAGGGAGGAAGAAAGAGAGAGAGGGAGAAAGGAAAAAAGGAGAGGGAGGGAGAGAGAAAGAGGAAGGGAGAGAGAGAGGGAGAGAGAGGGAGGGAGAGAGAGAAATTCAACAAGGTGGGGCTCCAAGGGTCTTCAGAAGTATTCTGTTTTACTTGTTCTCCTCTGAGGCCTTGAAAGTGAGCTGAAAGTTCACATCATTCCTCTGTTTAATAGTCCGTTGTCTCCCACCATCATTTCCAATGCATCTTATTGACAGATGGTTCCTTTGGGAGAGCACCTTAATGATTAATTGAGTAGAAAACACCACTCATCTTTCTACAGGTCGGCACTTGTTTAGCAAGGCTAAATTAGAGCAATGCATACCAGCTAATGGAATATAAATGGCAGCTGGTTCCTCTCCAGAGTTTCCTCATTGTCTCAATTTTATTTTTTCAGACATGCTGTGAACATGGCTGAGAGGTGGTTTCCACCCACCCTAACGAGAGCTCTGTAGTCCTGTGACTAGAGTCTGAAGCTGGAGTCTAGCTACATTGTAAGCCTGAATAATCCTTCTTAATCGACTGGTTCCCTTCCCATTCCATTTGCCAGTTTCCCGGTGTACGCACTTCACTTGCTTTCTACATGGCACTGTTGGCTCTCCGTCCTTCTTTTTTGGTGCAATTTTGTATTAGATATGCTTGATTCGTTTCCCACTAAGTGGCTTCTCTCCCTTCCCTTCCACGCACCCTGTGTGGAAACCCTCTCTTTCTTTCTCTGTTCCCTCTTCCAGACTACTTGACACGTGGCCCTGGATGACCTTCTGTCTTTGATGGGCTACCCTCACAGAGAAAACCCCTTGAAGTTTTTCATTTTGCTTACACCATCCCATGTGGTATTGGTCTGATACGCCCCAGCTTGCTTGAAGGGATAGAAATACACAAATGCTCTGAATGGCTTTACTCCTAATACATATGAGAATTACATCTTTCTGCCCGAGAAATACAACTGTGCTGGGTACCACTGACTTCCGAGCCCTTAACAATAACCAAATTAGCAATAGCAACACTTCTGTGCCAGTAAGTATGTAGCATAGATCAGTGCCATCTGGTTAAACCTCCCACCCTTCACCTCTGCTGGGCCTCAGAAAGCACGAAGCATGAGGCTGAGCAATCTTCTCCTCATTTAAAGTCAACAGGAAATAGGGGCACCTGGGTGGCTTAGTCGGTTAAGCGTCCGACTTTCGCTTAGGTCATGATCTCGCGGTTCGTGGGTTCGAGCCCGCGTCGGGCTCTGTGCTGACTGCCAGCTCAGAGCCTGGAGCCTGTTTCAGTCTGTGACTCCCTCTCTCTCTGACCCTCCCCTGCTCACGCTGTCTCTCTCTCTCTCCTAGAAATAAAAAAAAAAATTAAAAAAAAAATAAAGTCAACAGGAAATAGGCAAGAGCAAAGCTTCATTTTTATCAAAGTATCAAGAGCCATTAGAAGCCTTGAAGTAAAGAGAAACTACTGTAATTGCTTTGAGGACTAAAGGTAATACTGTGAACCCATAAGCTTCATATGGAATGGAATCTATTATTCCATGTAAACAGCAGCATTATTGTTTGGGATATTTACAAATTAAGCATAAATTGCACACAGAGCCAAGTGCACCTTGCCTGGGAAACCCCCTCTCTCTTCCACCCCCAATATCTTCATTGATTCTCTCCTTCCCTTCACTGAAGACACTACTCAAATAACATCATATCGAGGACAGCTCATGAGCACTCTTCAGGAAACTTCTAGACTTGCGCTTTCTCATTGCCTTATCTTGCTTTGCTTTTCCATCTAGCACCTATTACTACACATGTTCGTCAGTTGTCCCTTGTTGGAATGTAAGTTCCATGAGAGCAGAGATTTTGTTTTGTTTTGTTTTTGGTCTGTTTTACTCATGTACGATGGTGCCTGGCACACAGGAGACATTCATATATCTTTTGGGTGAAAGAAGCAATGAATGGCCACTTAAAACCAAGAATCATTAAAAGCAAAGTGATTGTTCTCTCTTATGAAAAAGAATGAATATAATCATTCAAAAACAAAAAAATAATTTTTAGAAAATGATAGACCAGGGGTCCCTGGGGGGCTCAGGCAGTTAAGTCAGCTCAGGTCATGATCTCGCAGTTCATGAGTTTGAGCCTCACATCGGGCTCTGTGCTGACAGTTCAGAGCCTGGAGCCTGCTTTAGATTCTGTGTCTCCCTCTCTCTGTGTCCCTCCCCAACTTGTGCTCTGTTTCTCTCTCTCTTAGAAATGAATAAATATTTTTTAAAAAATAAAAATAAAAACAAAAACAAAATGATAGACCAGGGTAAGTTTAAAGAATAAAGTTTAGGGGCGCCTGGGTGGTGTAGTCGGTTAAGCGTCCGACTTTCGCTTGGGTCATGATCTCGCGGTTCGTGGGTTCGAGCCCCGCGTCGGGCTCTGTGCTGACTGCCAGCTCAGAGCCTGGAGCCTGTTTCAGTCTGTGACTCCCTCTCTCTCTGACCCTCCCCTGCTCACGCTGTCTCTCTCTCTCTCTCCTAGAAATAAAAAAAAAAAATGTTAAAAGAATAAAGTTTAAAGAATAAAGAAAATACTTTAAAATGGCTTTGTGTTATTTTAGCTATACTGTTGTCTGAGATGTGATGTCACGTTGGGGAAAGAAGTTGATGCTGGATCTGGGAAGTCAAAGACTTAGACCCAAATTCCAGCTCAGCATCTTTGAAATGCTAGTCTTCATCCGCAAATGAAAAAACAACCGTTCCTACCTTTGCAGGATTATGGTGAAGATCAGCAATGAAATCTACGCTGTGCCTGGCACATGGTCGGCCCTAATTAAATTGAGTTGCTATTATTATCTTGATCTAAATTTCATGAGTGATCTGTTTCCTTATTTAATTCACATACTTGGTAGCATGTAATTTTGTAAAATCAGTATCAAGTATGACATTTTTAGCTGTGGACGGTAACTGAATCTGCGTATTACCATGGAAGAGTAAGCTCAGTCACTATGGAATTACAACATTAACCTAGATCATTGGTAAGTTGGGAACTATTTTACCTTGTTGACATATGATTTGAAAATTTAAATGAATAATAGTAACCAGAAAAAAAAAAAAAAAAGACAGGAAGAAAAGAAATATGTCCTAGCAAGCCTGTTCACAAAAGGAGCCAGAGAAAAAGCTTATAGTTTGTAAGCTCTACAAACTGATCCCCAACCTTGGAAAAATGACCCAAAGTACAGAGTGAACTCACAGTAGGTTTTTATAACTGGCCAGTTCTCTAAGAGCCTTGTTCTTTTCCTATTTTTTTTCTTTTAATATTCCCCTTTCCAGATATTGTTTTTCCAGTCTTGTTGAGAAACAGTTGACATATATTACTGTTCAAGTTTAAGGCATTTACAGCATGATTGTTTGTTTCACATATATTGTGAAGTAGTTACAAAACAGGTTCAGCTAACATCCATCACCTCATACGGATACAGGAAAATTATTTTCCTTGTCACGGGAACTCTTAGGATTTATTCTCTTAACAACATATATAAGATAAATGTTAAGATATAACATATTGTTATATTGTTATAAGATATTGTTATAAGATATTGTTATTGATGTAAGATCTTAACAATATATAAGGATATATATCAGACAGTAGTGTTAACTAGTCATCAAGTTGGACATTATATCCCTAGTCTTTCTTTGTCTTATAACTGGAAGCTTGTACTCTTTGACCACCTTTCTCCAGTACTCCTCCACCCTAACCCTCCTCTTTTGTCAACCACAAGTCTAATTTCTTTTTCTATGAGTTTGGTTTTGTGTGTGTGTGTTGGGGGGGGTGGGTTGAGAGGTTTCTTTGGATTATATATATATGAGATCTTATTTTTCTCTGTCTAATTTATTTCACCTGGCATGTCTTCAAGATTCATTCACATTCTTACAAATGGTAGGGTTTCCTCATTATTTAGGGCTGAATAAAATTCCATTGTATATAAAAAACACCAGTTCTTTAGATATTAATAAAACCCATTTTTCAGATGTTATCAAGTGACCACAATTTATCAGCTCCTACACTTGGTCTTAGGATATCACTATGCACAAGTCAGACAGAGAACTGTGACCTAGGACTGACTACAGTGGGAAAAATACATACAAGTACAGAGCCCACGATGATGCAGTGTAGTAAGAGCAGTGTTGGGCAGGAAAGCAGTACACATTACAATGTTAGCAGCCATCTGGTTCTTAAGGTGAGTTGGTAGATGCATAGATGTTTGTTTTTATGATTATGCTTCATAACTTACATAAAAATTCCATATATTATTTTGTGCGTACCAAATGTTACATAATTTAAAAGGTGAAGTTCAGGGCACTCTGGAGGCAGCTAAGGGATTCCCCATTATAACACTGTGGGTGCCACATATAAGCTAGAATGATGAATAGGAGTAAGCCAGAGCAGGGGACAGGAAGGGAAGAGTGTCCTCAGGAAGGAGGAGCGTGGAGTAGAGGCTTGGATGAGATGAGGGAGAGCAGGGTCTGTCTGAGGAAGCCATTGCATTCTAGCGTGGCTGAAACATGGAGTGCAGTGTGGGAAGAGGCAGGGGATGACAGTGGAGACCTGAGCAGAGGCCCAAACATTAAAGGCCTTGTGAGCCAGAAGTGAAATTTTATCCCAAGGACAATGAGAAGTCAAGGAAGAGTTCCATACGGCTGAGTTACAAGATCAGACTTCCATTTGAGAGAGACCACTCTAGCTTCAAGGTGAATAGTGAATTGAAGTGAGCAAGATAATCTCTTGAGATGCATTTGTTTACTCACATAGTTTGCAAAGATCAGAAAGTTGAAAATGTACAGCACTGGTAAGAGAGCAGAAAGGCAGAGAATATAAATTGGCATACTCTCTTTCGAGGGCAATTTGTCAGTATCTGTCAAAATACAAAACTTTTGATGTAACACTTTCACCACTAGCAATATACCTGGCCAACAAATCCGCACATCTGATAAGAGATGTATGTACGAGATGTTGGCTGCAGGGCCTATAGTATAAAGATTTTAAAGAGGAGTTGGATCATTCTGCGTACGGATGAAAAGAGCTCTTAGATGTGTTGTTAAGTGAATAAAGCAAAATCCCAAATATTGGTCACAGTATTCTCCCATGTATGTAAAAACTACACATCTGTGTTCACTGATACGTATGTACATCTGTCGATGCATAAAAACATATCTGGAAGGGTATATTGGTTGCTTCTGAAGGGAAAGCCTGAAAAACTGGGAATAGAGAAGGCTAACTTTTCTTTGAATATACTTGTTATTTTATATTATGTTATATTATATTGTTATGTTTTGTGTTATGCTATGTTGTTGTGTTATGTTTGCTGTGGTACGTTATATTATGTCATTGTGGTAAGAAACTTTACACGAGATCTACCTTCTTAACAAGTTTTTGAGTGTATAATACAGCATTTTTAAAAATGTTTATTTTTGAGAGACAAAGCACAAGCAGGGGAGGGACAGACAGAGAGAGAGAGAGGAACACAGAGAACCCAAAGCAGGCTCCAGGCTCTGAGCTGTTAGCACAGGGCCCGAAGTGAGACTCGAACCCACAAACCGTGAGATCATGACCTGGGCTCAAGACAGACACTCAACTGACTGAGTCCCCCGGGGCCCCTGTAATACTATATTACTATATTATTTTTACTATAGGTACTTATTATTATTACTACTATATTATTACCATAGGTACCGTGTTGTACAGCAGATCTTTACAGCTTACTCATCTCGCCTACCTGAAACTCTGTGTGCACTGATTAGGGTTTAATCAAAACCTAATACACATGATGAAAAAAATCGCATCATAATAAGTATATGAGAGTCTGTGTAAATATTACGTTTTAATGAAACACTACGGCGACTGTGTGTGTGTGTGTGTGTGTGTGTGTTTAAGACAGATTTTCCAGGACCTGGCAAAATGTGACATAATTTATTATCAGTCCTCAGCTGAGGCCCAAGAAGTCCAGGAAGAGGGCCTTTCCAAGGTGGCCTGTGCACGTCACTGTTTCTATGGTGAGAAGAAGAGAAAGCAAAACTGACCTCTGGCTCCTGCGAAACCCTTCTGAAGACCTAACACCTACGAACCGCCTGGCCTTCTTCGAAAATGTAAGCCTTAGGCTGTTTATCACTTTATTCCACAAACATCTGGGGTCATGGGTTCACACCCTGTCAAATTGTGACCCGCTCATGCAAACCTTGCTCCAGGCCCCTCCGGAAGGTCTCTGCCCTGGATGGGCCATGGGAATGAGGCCTTCAGAGGGTTCCCGTGAGCCCAAGGCTGCCCAGCCCACCTGCACCCTTCCCTCCCTGCTAACAGAGGCTGCACATCTTCATTCATGGCCCATGATGCTCAGAGGCAGGAAACGAGGCCTGGAGAAAGGGGTTCTTGGCCAACACACCCACACCCGCAGTGTGCCTCTGGGAACCTTTCCAGCAGACTCAAAGTCAGGGGACTTACCTCCCGAGGATTCCCACAAGCTTTCCAGCAGGTGAACTCAAGTCTTCTGCTGGGGAAGCAATTGTCCTAAAGGTGAAGCAGGGGCTGGAATACAGCCCCTTCACATATGTGCGCCCGCTCCTTCAGCCTATTTATAAAAAGCTCTTCGTTTATAATTTGAGGTTTACTTCAAAATACCCTGGGGAACTTCTGCCTCGTCTTGCATCCTCCAAGACCCTGAATAATTGATTTTAAAAGTAGCTCACAGCCCATTTGCCCCATGAGGGCTGGTAAGGGAAAAGAGAGTGTCGTGTAGAAAGGCGGGTGAAGTGGGCAGAGAGACCGGTGAGCAATCTTTTTTAGGTTCTGAAAGCCTCAAGCGAATGCATATGTCTGTGTAATAGCTGATAATGAGCTAGAAACTTTGGCTCGGCATCAAGCGAGCTCTAACCTGGTGTCTGAACCCGCAAGGGGTGAGAGGAAGGCCAGTCCGCTCAGCCTCCCCTCTGACTAGATCTCTCGTGGAGGCCAGTATTTGGAGAAATAAATGGCCCCTTTTTAAAGGAAAACCAGGTGGCTTGAAACTGCTTTGAGAAAAATGGATTCTTTTTTTTTTTTAATGTTTTTATTTATTTCTGAGAGAGAGAGAGCGTGAGCAGGAGAGCGTCAGAGA
This sequence comes from Proteles cristata cristata, assembly GCA_017311185.1. NCBI lineage: Eukaryota > Metazoa > Chordata > Mammalia > Carnivora > Hyaenidae > Proteles > Proteles cristata. The sequence goes on from JAESUZ010001971.1 coordinate 1,697,097, forward strand.
GGGACGGAGACACAGAATCTGAAATGGGCTCAAGGCTCTGAGCTGTCAGCACAGAGCCTGATGCGGGGCTCGAACCCACAAACCATGAGATCATGACCTGAGCTGAAGTCAGACGCTTAACTGACTGAGTCACCCAGGTGCCCCCCCTCTTTTTTTTTTAATTTAAATTCAAGTTCGTTTCCATACAGTGTAGTCTTGGCTTCAGGAGTAGAACCCAGGGATTCACCTCTTACATGTGACACCCAGTGTTCATCCCAACACGTGTCCTCCTCAAGGCCCATCACCCATCGAGCCCATCTGTCCCCATGCCCACCTTCCCTCCAACAACCCTTTGTTTGTTCTCTAGGTTTAAGAGCCTCTTAAGTGGTGCCTGGGTGGCTCAGTCAGTTAACCGTCCAACTTTGTCTCCAGTCATGATCTCATGGTTTGTGGGTTCAAGCCCCGCATCAGGCTCTGTGCTGACAGCTCAGAACCTGGAGCCTGCTTCGGATCCTGTGTCTCCCTCCCTCTCTGCCCCTCCCCTGCTCAATCTCTGTTGCCCTCTGTCTCTCAAAAACAAATAAATGTTTTTAAAAAAATTGTTTTAAGTTCCTTATGGTTCGCCTCCTTCTCTGTATCTTATTTTTCCTTCCCTTCCTCTATGTTCATCTGTTGAGTTTCTCAAGTTCTGCATATGAGTGAAATCATGTGATATTTATCTTTCTCTGATTGACTTATTTCGCTTAGTGTAATACCCTCTAGTCCCATCCATGTTGTTGCAAATAATAAGATTTCATTCTTTTTCATCAAAACCTAATTTTTTAGGTATCTGTGTGAGGGGATGGTTATGTCCCTTAGCTTGAGGGTGGTAACCATTTCCCAATGTATGTATACATCAAAACATCGCATCATGAACTGCAAATAAGTGTAACTTTTATTCATCAGTTGTACCTCAGGAAAGCCGGAAAAAGTAAAAATAACAAATAAAAATAATGTCTTCTATAAATACTGCATTCCATTGTAACAACTACAGCAAAACAAGTTTTGATTTTATAGCTAGAAAAGTAATCAAATTGTTTTCGGATTGCCTTGAAGATAAAAACACAAGATTACAAAATGCTCAGAGAAACCTCAGAGTTCAGTTTGAGGAACATCAATATAAGCTGCTCTTCCTAAGAAACGTCTGGTATTTGCTACATGCAACCTGGAAAAGGTCGCATTCATCTGTCATGAGCCAGCATTCACACTTAACTGTGCATTTGTTATAGAGAGTTGCTTCATTATTATGTCATCATCCCAAAGAGGACAAGGCCTTTGGCAACTGGGACTTAAGCAAGCTTTGGAGCACCTCGGTGGCTCAGTAGGTTGAGTGTCTGACTCTTGATTTCAGTTCAGATCATGATATCATGGTCATGGGATCGAGCCCCGCCTTAGGCCCTGTGCTGACAGCATCGCAGAGCCTGCTTGGGATTCTCTCTCTCTATCTCTCTCAGTCACACTGTCTCTCCCCAAATAAATAAGTAAATATTGAAAGAAAGAAAGAAAGAAAGACCAGCATGCATTGAGCCTGGAGGGCAAAGAGGGAAAGATTGCCCCTTATAGGGTCACAGTGGGGCGTAACTTTGGGAATCTGGGGACTCTGAGTGAGGGGAAGAGAAGGTTATTGATTTCTATGAGCCGCTATAACAAGGTACTGCACACTGGACAGCTTAAGACAACATGAGTTTTTCCTTTCAGGGTTCTGAGGCTGGAAGTCCCAATTCAAGGTGTCAGCAGGGCCATGATCCCTCTGACATCTCCAAGGGAGCACACTTACTTGTCTCTACTAGCTTCCAGCATTTGCTGGTGACCCTTGGCGTTCCTTGGCTTGTAGATGCACAGCTCTAGTCACATGCTGGTCTTCTCCCTGTGTGTTTGCACGTCGTCTTCCCTCAGTGGGTGTCTGTGTCTGTGTTTGAATATCTCCTGTCTGGTAAGGACATCAGTCTCACTGGATTATGACCCACCCCGTTGATCTCATTTTAACTTCATTACCTCTCTAAAGATCCTGTATCCAAATAAGGTTATATTCGGAGGTCCTAGGGGTTAGGACTTCAACATCTTATTCCTTGGGAGGGAACAAGAGATGGTTGGGAGAAGCCTGGGTGGGTGAGGAGATGTGATGGCTCAAAACAGGAGACAGGATGGGGAGGCTGACACATCTCATTTGAATCCACTTATAATGGTACACGGGGTTGCCTGGACCCATTCTATTGGGAGAGAAAATGAAAACATTACTTTCTATATAAGCACCAAACACCACAGAGCCCCATTGTTTGCCTCTAAAGACCATCATGCAGATGTGGCCCAAGCACATGGGGCAGACAGTTTAAAGACTCTTGAATGCGAGAACAAACTGAGGGCTGATGGGGGTGGGGTGGAGGGGAAGGGGTTGATGGGCATGGACGAGGGCCCTTGTGGGAATGAGCACTGGGTGTTATATGGAAACCAACTTGACAATACACTATTTTAAAAAAATAAAATAAAATAAATAAAAAATGAAACACAAAGCAAGATGGCTTCTTTTTTTTTAAGGCATGTTCAGCTGGAATTTCTAATCTTTTTTAATGTTTTATTTATTTCTGAGAGAGGGAGTGACAGCGTGAGCAGGGGAGGTCAGAGAGAGAGGGAGACACAGAATCAGAACTGGCTCTAGGCTCAGCTCGGTGCTAAAAGCCAGCTCAGAGCTGGACACGGGGCTCAAACCCACGAACCGTGAGATCTGACCTGAGCCGAAGTCAGACGCTTACCCGACTGAGCCACCCAGACGCCCTATGGCTTCTTTTTCTGTCATTAAGAGAACTTAACGGAAAGAGCTACTTTTCACACACTAAACTCACAGGGGTGGAAATGTTCCCTCAGGAACAATGGCTCTGCAGAGACTGGCCATCAGCAAGGGAAAACACATCTGCTGGGGCTCCCTGGATGCCCTGGGTGGGTGATATTGAAAGTAAAATATAACAACTCTCATGAAGTTTCCACCTCCGCTATTTGATATGTTGGTGACCATGTTGAGGTGAGGAGAAAAACGAGGGCGAGAGAAGGGCATCCATGAGAAAAGGAACATTTTAGCCCATGTAAAAAGAGGAATCTGCGAGTTTATTAGTCAGAGCTCTTGTGATTTAAATCAGCAAACCGTTTTGATTTAAGTTGGACTTCAACTTGCAGGACGTGCAAAGACCTGGCCTTATAATCCCATAAATTTTTGAGTGATTACAGGCATTCAGTGCACACAGAGCTTAAAAGCAGACCCTCTGCTTTTAAGGGTTCATGGGATCTTTTTAAAGAAAAAAAAAGTTCAAATGCTGCCAGAAGTGGGTCTTAAACTGATGAGTGACTTTTAGGGCACATTTATTACTGTCTACTGAGTATCCTACTAAGCATGAAGTTGTGACAGGATATGAAAAACCATCACTTAATTGTGTGTTCCCTCCCACGTAAATGGGTTGCCCCACTCAGCATGGGGAACATGCGTGGGCTAAATCATGCAAACGCCACACGCAAGAGTGCATCGCTGAAAGCTAATGGTTTCTGGCTCGCTCATAAAAGTGGCAGTCACACCAGCTGGCTTCTTCAGAGTCCAAAAGGGCCGTCCTGCAAGCTGTAAGATACTTGAGGAAGAAAGTGTAATCCTAATGTTCAGCTACTTTAAATCCTTTGGGGGAGTAAGTTGGACACAACAAATAAAGAAACAACTCGTCCCCTAAGCACTCATTCCAAAACCCGTCATTAAGAATATCCGCCGAGTTTAAACTCTGTTCGAAGACCTCTCGGACTGCCAGGGACACAGGAAGTATAACACAAGCTTTGCTTTGAAGAGAATGCCACTTATTTGTCAGTTCCTACCATCACGGATCACTCAGGCAGCAAGTGGTTGTTGAAGATCTAGCATATGCCAGACATAGTCCCCCTCACCAGGGAGATGAGAGTCATTTTTTTTTTTTTTAAATCTCCCCTCCATCAAACAAGATCAGGATCAGAGTCTACTGAGAAATGGGTAAAAATTACACTGCATCATGTGGATGCTACAGAGGAAGGAAACTTGCAAGAAGTAAACCTCAGAGCAAGTCGGACTTTGCTGCGGGCCAGATGGATGGTGGAAACTACCGTGCTCTAGGTGACAGAGATTGTGGCCACACACATCCGGAATGGACCGTATTGAGTTTCCAAGGGTACGAAGAATAAAATAAAAAAATTTAAAGAATCTCATAACTACATTCATATGTAAATATTTCATTTCTCTTGTTCATGCCCCACAGTCACTACCGTGTCAAATATAGAAATGTAGCCCTCGGAACCAGACATGGACTTTGGGCAAAGTGAGGGGTGAGGGCTGGGATGCCGGGCATAAAATAAAGGATGGATCCAGTTAAAAACAAACGTGGAAAGAGGCTCTCAGAGATAATCCAAGGTCGTATTGGAGTCCCAGCATCCTCTTCCCTCCACTGCCTTCCAGAAGACTGACCCTCTTTCCAGCTATGTCTTTGTCTAGGCTTCTTCCTGGACAACAATCAACTTGGTTTTGTTTTACTGGTCTTCCTAGTATAGTCTTCATCTGAAAGCTGCCAATAAACAGTAGCCCCTTCTCCCCTAATGAACCAACAGCTCTCTCTTGGTTATAGACAGCCGATATCTTTTGCACTTAAACTCTTTGTTCCGAATGGGACTGAGACAGCACGTTGAAAGTACTGGTAGATGGACAAAGAGAGGCGAAAGCCAAATAAAATTCCACTGATCCATGGAATGACGATGACATGTAGTGTACGGGCAATACTAACGAGAATGAGTATTTGTATATCTCACACAGAGAGAAATCAAGAGAATTGTCCCTAAAACTTACACGATGTAGAAATACTTTTCCCACTGTGTCCCCAGAGGATTTGGGAAGTGATGGAGGTTTGCTAGTCGGTGTGAAGACATCTTGTGCAAGCCCCAAGGGAAAAATCTGTTTAACGATCTCTTTTAGGGTTTCTGACTATGCTGTGAATATCCTGCTAATGAACAGACAAGCTATAAGGCCAGGAGCGTTTGTGGCCGTGTGGGGAGAGCGAAGACAGGAATGTTCTGTTTAACTGATAATAACAGTCACCAAGAGGTCAAGAAAATCCAATTTCAAAGAGTATTAGTGGGATCTTCCCACTTGAAAGGGGCCAGAAAGGAGGTGAAATTGGGAGGAGGAAGAATGTGATGAGACCCCACAGAGGTAATAATTGGAGGAAATAACCCAGTCCTCTTGGTTTAACTCTTTCTGAGCCGATACCTCTAAGTCCCAGAGACTTTGATCAGTCTAAAGAAGCCAGTAAAGTAGGAGAATCTCAGACACTTCCTACTTCGCTTTTTGAACACCTTGCTGTCTCCCAAACTTTCTCCTCTGCCTCCCTGTGGCCTCTTGCTGCTCCACAGGAGTCACCTCCTTTCCCTCCTATGCTTACACAGTGAACTAGAATTTTGCTCACTCGGTCTAACATGTGAATGACTGAAAGCTATAGTAACTGTTACTGTGTTAACTCTCCCAGAACATTTGCATTTTTAAAGAGGATCTTACAAAGACAAATGAATCTACTCTTTTTTTTTTTACAAATAGTTTATTGTCAAATTAGTTTCCACATAACACTCAGTGCTCATCCCCACAAGTGTCCTCCTCCATGCCCATCCCCCTCCCCCCACATCCATCAGTCCTCAGTTTTTGTCAGCATTCAAGAGTCTCTCATGGTTTGCCTCTCTCCCTTTCCCCCACCATTTCCGCCCTTCTTCTCCCCCTTGTTCCTCTGTCAAGTTCCTCCTAATCCTCCTATACGTGCAAACATATGATATTTGTCCTTCTCTGCCTGACTTATTTCGCTCAGCATAACACCCTCAAGGTCCATCCATGTTGCTACACATGGCCAGATTTCATTGTTTCTCATTGCCATGGAGTATTCCATGGTATAGATAAACCACACCTTCTTGATCCATTCATTTGTTGATGGACACTTAGGCTCTTTCCATGTTTTAGCTATTGTGGAGAGTGCTGCTATGAACATTGGGGTACATGTGCTCCTATGCATCAGCATTTCTGTATCCCTTGGGTAAATTCCTAGCAGTGCTATTGCTGGGTCATAGGGGAGTTCTATTGTGAGTTTCCTGAGGAACCTCCACACTGTTTTCCAGAGGGGCTGTACCAGTTTACATTCCCACCAACAGTGTAGGAGGGTGCCCGTTTCTCCACATCCTCGCCAGCATCTAGAGTTCTCTGATTGGCTCATTTTAGCCACTCTGACTGGCGTGAGGTGGTATCTCAGTGTGGTTTTGATTTGTATTTCCCTGATGAGGAGGGATGCTGAGCATCGTTTCATGTGTCTGTTGGCCATCTGGATGTCCTCTTTGGAGAAGTGTCTGTTCATATCTTCTGCCCATTTCTTCACTGGGTTGTTTGTTTTTCGGGCATGTAGTTTGGTGAGTTCCTTGTAGATTCTGGATATCAACCCTTTATCTGATATGTCATTTGCAACTATCTTTTCCCATTCCGTTGGTTGCCTATTAGTTTTCTGGGTTGTTTCCTTGGCTGTGCAGAAGCTTTTAATCTTGATGAGGTCCCAATCAGTTTATTTTTGCTCTTGATTCCCTTGCTTTTGGGGATGTGTCAAGTAAGAAGTTGCTGCGGTGGAGGTCAAGGAGGTTGTTTCCTGCTTTCTCCTCTAGGGTGTTGATAGTTTCCTGTCTCACGTTCAGGTCCTTTATCCATTTTGAGTTTATTTTGTGCATGGTGTGAGAAAATGATCTAGTTTCATTCTTCTGCATGTTGCTGTCCAGTTCTCCCAACACCATCTGTTAAAAAGGCTGTCTTTTGTCCACTGGATATTCTTTCCTGCTTTGTCAAAGATCAGTTGGCTGTATACTTGTGGGTCCACTTCTGTGTTCTCAATTCTGTTCCATTGGTCTATGTGTCTGTTTTTGTGCCAATACCACACTGTCTTGATGATGACAGCTTTGTAGCAGAGGCTAAAGTCTGGGATGGTGATACCTCCCGTTTTGGTTTTATTTTTCAGGATTACTTTGGCTATTCGGGGTCTTTTATGGTTCCATACAAATTTTTGGATAGTTTGTTCTAGTTTTGAGAAGTATGCTGATGCAATTTTGATTGGAATTGCATTGAATGTGTAGAGTGCCTTAGGTAGTAATGACATCTTAACTATATTTATTCTTCCTATCCATGAGCATGGAATGTTTTTCCATTTCTTTGTGTCTTCTTCAATTTCCTTCCTAAGTTCTCTATAGTTTTCATCATACAGATCTCTTGTATCCTTGGTTAGGTTTATTCCGAGGTATTTTATGATTTTTTGTGCAATTGTGAATGGGAGCAGTTTCTTGATTTCTCTTTCTGTTGCTTCATTGTTGGTGTATAAAAATGCAACCGATTTCTGTACGTTGATTTTGTACCCTGCAACTTGGCTGAATTCTTGATTCAAATTATGAATGAAAATGGACTTATTACAACCAACCCCTCAGAAATACAAGCAATTATCAGGGAATACTATGAAAAATTATATGCCAACAAATTGGACAACTTAGAAGAAATGGACAAATTCCTAAACACACACTCACTACCAAAATTCACACGGGAATAAAATGAATCTACTCTTAATCATAGACTTTGAGGCTTAGAAGTGGAAAGAGAGTCTTGTTCTGCCTCTTAGATCATGGAGTCACCCTACATTGGCTGCATGACATTCCTCTGAAATAATTGATCTAAAGGCCCAGATTTCTCTTAATGTCATAAATCTGGGTTTAACGCAATTGTGGGATTGTGTGTTGACTTTCTTAAGTGCAAACTGTCATATTTTAATCTCCTCACAATTTGAAACTAGGAAAAGAGCCATGGGTTTGGTTTTCTGGGGGTTTTTTTGTTTGTTTGTTTGCTTTTATTGCTTTTTTGGAGGTTTTTTGTTTTGTTTGGTTTGGTTTTGTTTTTTGGTTTTCTGCCTTCCTTTGACTCAGATTTGAACTATGACCTATAAAATGAACCATTTCTTTCCAAAGTTCCACATGACTCTAGCGGTGAGGACAAGTTAAATATGTAGTGCTAGTGGGCATGTTTGGGGGGAAATAACACAGGAAGTGCAAAGCTCTTTGATGGGCTGTGTTTGTTTCTCACTGTGATCCTTATGGCATTGTTGCCATTTTCCTTGGTTGTGTTTTAAGCTTGAGGCTTCAACACCTATTTCATTCTGCTCACAATGGTTTTCAGTCAGGTGTTTGGGAAGGCCCTTCCAAGACAGGGCGTCTCTGCCAGGGTCAGCTCTGGGATGACTTACTTATTCACATGACTGGAAGGGCCGGTGCTGGCCATGGACCTGCACTCCTCTCCGTGTTGGCCTCTCCACGGGCTGCTTAGGCTTCCTCTCAGCATGGCGGCTGGGCTCCAAAGGCCAGAGTTTCCAGAGACCAATGTGGAAGCCAAAAGGCTCCTGCTGACCTAGGCAGGGAAGTCATGTGGCATCCCCTCCCCTGTATTTGACCAGTCAACCATGCTACTAAAGTCCAGCCTGGCCTCAAGAGGAGGGGAATTAGACCCCACCGCTGGATAAGAGTAGACAAGGATTTGGAGCCATCTTTAATCTATCACAGACATTCTCAAATGCAAATTCTCAACAAATGCCATGGAGGTTTACCATGTTATTAAAGCCACCACAGAGGAAATGCTCTTTGTATGTTACAGTCTATCCCTCTCCTTAGATACGATCTTTTATCCACTGGCCACTGTGTCCCTGAACAGTGGCCTCCCTCGTATGTTAAAGATGGCTTAGTCTCCAGCTTTGAGTCTCTGCGTGCCAGGTGTGTTTCACAGCTGGAGTGGGTCATTTATTTACTTCTTTAGACTCCATCCCAGAAGTGACAGGTGAACTTCCATGTTTTTTAACTCTTACGAGCCATTTGCTTTTAAAAAGAAAGAAGCAATGCTTTGAACACATGTGTTTATTTAAAAAATACTCCCTAAACACCTACGATGTCCAGAGCACTGCACTGGGTCTGGAACATGGAGGTAGGGAAGGAGGGGAGATGAAGCTATAATTTGCTGCCTCACAGTCGCCCAGCAGGGAAGAGCAACCGGTTCATAAAGAACAGAAAGGAGTAGGCGAAAGCCAGTCTGGAAACTGCTGAATGTGGGTTGAGAAAGAAAAAAGGCAACTTTGAGGTTTTGAATCTTAATACCATGTTTGCACGGAGAGAAGGTAGCATTCCAGAACACAGAAGGCACTCCCACCCCGCAGAGGTAGGAATGTAGGACCTGGATTCTAGCAATACACCAAGAAGGCAGTGTGAGAAAGTAATTAAAGCCCAGGCTTGAAAGCCACTCTGCTGAACTTTGAATCCTGGCTCTTCTAGCTGTGTGATTTGGGGCAAGTCACTTAATCTCTCTGTGCTTCAGTATTCTTACTTGGAAGACAGCGATAGTAATTGTATCTGATACACAGGATGCAAGAATTAAATGAGCTAAGATTTATAAAGCCCTTAGAAGGATGCCTGGCCCACAGTAAGTACTGTATGAGTGCTCATTAAATAAATATGCCAAGCCTTCCAAGAAATGCCAAGTATCTATTATCTCTTTGTGACCTGGGTCTGGAATTGGACAACATTACCTTCATGTGTTACTGAAACCAATATTTTCACTCACCAACAGTAACAGGAAGCTGATTCATCTCATAAAGGAGGCCTGCAATTTGAAAGAGAGAACGACTAAATATACCTGTAAGTGCAAATACAGAATCACAATACCGGATATGTTAGAGACGCACTTTTCATTGCGTCAGATGAAGGGTTACACTCTTCTCTTTCTCCAGAGAAGGGTCTTGATGTTTGCATAGAACTTAAATATCAGTTTTTAAATGTCACTTCAGCAATAGGTGTGGAGGGCCCCACACTGTTCTAGGTTTGCAGTGTGGGTGATACAGTTGCAACCATTTAATGATACAGCTGTGAGCAAAAGAGTCGAAATCCAGTGCTTAGAAACTCCTGGCGTTTATACCCCAGTGGTGAGACGGAGAAGCGGGGTGTGCCAGGTGGGGACACAGCATGAAGAAAACAGAGAGAGGAACACGAAAGATTGAAATGTTTCAGGGAATAGGGGCGCCTGGGTGGCTTAGTTGGTTAAGCGTCCGACTTTCGCTTAGGTCATGATCTCGCGGTTGTGGGTTCGGGCCCCGCGTCGGGCTCTGTGCTGACTGCCGGCTCAGAGCCTGGAGCCTGTTTCAGTCTGTGAGTGACTCCCTCTCTCTCTGACCCTCCCCTGATCATGCTCTCTCTCTCTCTCTCTCTCTGTCTCTCTCTCTCTGTCTCTCCTAGATATAAAAAAAAAAAAAGAAATGTTTCAGGGAACAAAAAAGACCAGAGCAGGTGGCCTGTGTAGCGCAGCTCAGGAGATACTAGTAAAAAGTCATCATCGTTCCGAGAGAAAGGGTCAAGCAAAATGGTGCCAGAATGTTTAAGCCCCCAGAGCTGCCTCCAAATGCGCTGCCTCTGATGCATGGGTAATTCATAGTCTAGGCTCTACTGGAAATAAAACAAGGGAGGTCAGGCAGAGGCTGCAGTAAGGGTTTAGGCTTCACATAATTTTCTGATTTCAAGGGCTGTCAAGATTAAAACAAGGTTAGAGGAGGAGGTAAGTTTTTCATTCCTGGAACATTTTCAGAATAAATTACGACATCAGATTTTAGGAACGAGCTAGGAAAGAAGCCATGTTTAAAAACAAAATAATCCTTCAAGGATTTCAGTCTCTTCCAGGACCCTCATTCTTACATGCCTGTGGAATGTTGTGTGTCTCCTAGACACTTTTCTGGGTTTGGGGGGATTTGTGATTCTAAATATAATTGCTGTGGTTTTTTCCATAGGCTCAAGGCTCACAGGATTCCTGCCAGTCAGAGAGCCACATGAGTCAAGCATGATTGGTTATAAAACCAATCCCTTCCAACTCTCAGATTCTGGGATAATTGAAGAAAGATCTTGTAAAGAAGAAGTTTCCCAAATCACACATGAAAGACATGACTTAAAAAATCAACTGATGCTCCTAGATTGGAGAACTGAATGAATTGTCACAGTTACCCCAAAATGCATGTAAATTGGGTTAAAATAGGAGCTGGGCAGTCTCTAGAAAACAGAGTAAATGTAGGAAGGAACCAGAGAACAAATCAGAGGGAGAGGGGGTTAATCTCAACCTCGCACTGAAAAGCCAGGGGTTCGAATTGAGGTTTTTGATTTCAAGGCCCCTCACAGCCAGGTTCATCTCCACTGAAAGTTCTTCCACAATTCTGCTGGGCTTCCACAAATGTACAAGCTCTTCCAGAGCGGTTTGATAAACACAATGCTCTCCAAAACTTTCCCATGGAAAACAGATTTGGGCATCATGTGTAGCCCCTAGATTCTTCTTTCCTTATGAACCAGTGTAGGAATAATTACATAGTTTGTTTCAGATATCTCTAGGTCTGACTTACACCCAAATCCAGGGTAGAAGTCGATCTGCACATAGAAGTTAGAGACGCAGTTCTTTAACATGTGAGCAAAGCAGACTGGTTTTTCAGTTCCTTCTTTTTTAAAAATTTTTAAATGTTTTTTTATTTATTTCTGAGAGAGGGAGACAGCGTGAGAAGGGGAAGGTGAGAAAGAAAGGGAGACACAGAACCTGAAACAGGCTCTAGGCTCTGAGCTGTCAGCACAGAGCCTGACACAGGGCTCGAACCCACAAACAGTGAGATCATGACCTGAGCTGAAATCGGCCACCCAACCGACTGAGCCACCCAGGAGCCCCTCTCAGTTCCTTTTCTGAAACCAAAGGAAATTAATCCTCTCTGTCTTTGACCTTCTGATACTTAACAGGAGCCTCTGTCCTTTTGGGGAGGCCTATGTTCCCATGACCAAGTCAGGCATTTAAATCATATTCCGGCATCCCCAATGGTAGAACTCTGGAGTTTTATGTTTACGTACTGGGAAGATGTTATCCAGCCACCTTTGAAATTTTCATGTCAACTCAACCCATTTTAATTTAAAAGCTATTTCCTGTGCACACACTCTTGAAAGACTATGTTCTCTCCCAGTACTCAAGAAACTGGTGCCTAACTGAGATGTGCGTGTGAAAAGTAAAATAACAATGAAAGGTCACACATGACTAAGATAGGTATGACAGGTACCCCCAAGAAGCAAGAGATCTTGCTGCACTCATGTGGCCCTAGCAGATAAAACTGGAATTGGGTCTTGAAGCATGAGTAGGAGTTGGCCAGGTAGAAAGATCAGGAGAAAGCTCTCCTGGAAGGAAGATAAGCTCAGAAGTAGCAACAGTGGCTAGATGGTGACTGGTCAACCTTCTCTTCTGATCTCGTTTGGAAAATCACCGTAATCACCCAAGTGACAATTTGCATTATTAAAACCCTTGATATTCAGTTCATCTATAATATTACACTGGGTTCATTCTGTTTCTACTTCCTGCCATTCCTGTACCCTCCTCTTCCCCAAAGCCCAGTCTATTCTCCCAGGGTCACTTGAAAACACCTTTCACATTAAGAGCCAGAATTCTTGGCATTGAGTCAAGAACAATTTTTTGCTTCTCGGCCTTGTTTTCGCCAGACAAAAGGAGAGGCAGAGACAGCAAGGCTGACAGACAACTTCTAAAAAATCTCATGAGATGACTTATTGTATTTCCTTAGGGAAGCATTACAAGAAATTAGATCGTGGCGCGTTCTATTTGTGTCAGAACCGAATACGGTTGTCGTACCAAGCTTGTAAAACTTCAGGTGCTTTGCCTAGAACTGTGCTTTCGTCTTCAGGTATTTGTCTTACTTCTCCAGGCTGCTCATCGGAGCTGCGGAAGACAGAAAGGCTGCCTTGAAAACCTGGAAACCATGGCAATCTCACACACATTCTCATTAGGGCATGTGTGCCTGAGCCATCAAAGGGGAACTCGGTGACAGCAGAATTCGGCGGGGCTTTTTTGTGTGGCTATAACCTCATTTGTCTCCTGCGCTTGTGCTTTTCCATTTCCACAATTCATTTTGATTGTACTCGGGGTTTATGGCTCTTTCCCCTACCTTATTTCATTTATCCTCATAATAACTGTAGAAGGTAGATGTTATTAACCCTCCTTTTATAGCTATGGAGGAGCTGATGCTCCACGAATTTATAAGTTACGCAGAGAGAAAAACAATTTCTGGCATCCTAATAAAAAAAACTTTTTGTGTGTGTGATTTGATTAGAGATTTTCAGATGTTGCCGTATGCAACAATATATGTGATAAGGTCATTGGCTAGCATTAATAGCACCTTAAAACTATATTATTCCCTCGGTCACAATATGGGAGAGAAAGTAGAGATTTAGAAGAAGATAAATCACTCTGAATGCAGCTACAACGATGGGTGTGAACATATTACCCATACTACTGATGCGGTGGGGTTAACAAGAGAGTAAAGAAGGCAATTTAAAAGTGAACCAGCACCATTTTCCAGTTAAATGATTAAGAGTCAAATAGAGTTTTCCCAAATATTCCCTAAAGACCTACAAGTTGTCTACAATTCAGGGAAGTATGTTAACATTTGTATTTATGGCCAATCTGTGGATTATCAATTTCAGAAATACACAGGCATTTTGGAACACTTTGATTTTTTCTAAGTGAATTGGTCACTAAGTTAAATAACTCCTAGACTGACACATCTTCTGTAGACACATACAGATTATGTAAAAGTTACTAACTACACACACCAAGATTATACACTGACTAAGCCCAGTCAAATCCTGATCAAGATTTTTAAAACCCTTGTTGTTCAAGGCTAGTATGGCTACTATGTAGAAGTTCAAAAACAGTTATCTCTAAGATACTCTTATATTCACCCTGATATTAAGTGTAAATATTTTATCCGAGAGAGAGAGCACGAGCATGAGTGGGGGAGGGACAGAGAGAGAGGGAAAGAGAGAATCCCAAGCAGGCTCTGTGCTGTCAGCATGGAGCCCAATGTGGGGTTCAAACTCGCAAACCGTGAGATCACAACCTGAGCCAAAACCAAGAGTCAGACACTTAAGCAACTGAGGCACCCAGGAGCTCCTAAGTGTAAATATTTTTTAATCTCTCCTTTTTTCATTTCAGTTGGACTCTGTTAATGCCACATATCTAACTGACAATAAAATCATTGGCACCAGAATTCCTTTTCTTTTTAAAATTTTTTTAAAATATTAATTTATTTTTGAGAGAGAGAGAGAAACAGAGCACAAGTAGGGGAAGGACAGAGAGAGAGGGAGACACAGAATCTGAACCAGGCTCCGGGCTCTAAGCTGTCAGCAAAGAACCCAACGTGGGGCTCGAACTCATGAACCGTCAGATCACGACCTTAGCTGAAGTTGGACGCTTAACCGACTGAGCCGCCCAGGCGCCCCTAGAATTCTTTTTTTCTAACAGTCTTCTACCCTCAACAAGATATCTTCCTGAATGTCCTTTTGGTCTACTGTTTTCAGTAAAGGCTGATGGGCCCAAAGTTCCAGAAGAGACTGAACATCTTCCCTAATCTAGTCATTAATCATTAATTGCTTTAATAGTTTAAAATTTATGCAAAGACAGTTTATCCATAACTATGCTGTATTATACCTTTGGGCATATGAAATGTGAAACAGTTTATTACAACTTTAAAGGGCGAGGTAACAGACAATTTTTCAGACATATTTCTAGAGGCTACCAACAAATAGATGTTCTTTCTTCAAGGAACTAGTTCTCAAACTTTGCTTTCCAGGGTTCTAGGGGTTCCTAGGAAGTGCCCCAGGGGTCTCCAAGGAGTTTTGGGGTGGTAGAAGCATGTGTTGCGTTTAATGCTTCAACTTGCCTCACACAGAGCAGTGCGACAGTTTCAGATGTTGATATTCTTCCTAAGTTCTGCCAAGGTCACCAAGAACAGAACACTGATAGCAGACAATCGCTTTAAGTCCACCTGAAGCCCGTCTCTAGGTGGCTAGTAAGGTGTATTGAAATTCTTAGAAGCCATCTCAAAACAAGCTTAAATCACTTCAACTTTAAAAAAAAATCACGGCATACTTTTAGGAGGAATATGACAATGTCAAAAAATGAAAAGCAATGGGATCTCACAAAAGCCGGGCAGGATTGTAATAAGGAAGTCACTTTAAATACCGTGCACTTGGCTGTTGGAGCACCCATGCCAGCTGCCTTTTGTCCTCAGCTGAAGCTGTAGGAACTCTGAATCTGGCTCATCCCCTTCCTTTTGAGACTTCGTAGAATTTATCTGCTCCACCTTTTTCTGCTCCTTTGAACCAGTTGGCTCAGCATTGCCCAACCCCCATGGGAGACCCCCGGCTCCTGAGAGCATCTCAAGTCTTCCTCACTGCCTGCTCCTGACCTGCTATTTCCACCTGGCGTTGGAGTTCCAATGCCGATGCCTCACCTACAGCTACATCCCTTTACCAGTCTCTCTTCACAACCACCCTTGGTTCCCAAACCCTTATCCTATCTGAAGTCATCAAGAAAGAAGGTTCAGAGTTGACCCCACAACAGAAGCACCTTTCGATCTAGGCTTTTATCCTGAGTATAACAGTATGGGATCAGAGAGCAACAGGTCTTTAAGAGAACAGAGAAAAGCTGGCAATTCAAACGATGACAATGGTGAAGCAGGAGGAGGAGGGGAGGGGAGAGAGAACGGGAGAAGGGGGGGAAGGGGATGGAGGGAAGGAGGGGAAGGGGGAAGGTGGGGGATAGAGCGAGAGGAAGGGGAGGAGGGGGACAAAGTCATAAGCCAGCTCCTTCAGTAAATGAAATCATAAGCCAGTTCTAAGCCTCAACCATTCCCTCTATGGAATGGAGAAAATAATATTAACTTCCTTGTAGCACTGTTCTGGAATCTTAAATGGGTTCTCCCACGGAGCAAGATTTGCACAGGCTGGTGTACAGGAGACATTAAGAACCTATACTTCGTTCTGTGCAGTTATTGGTTGGCTGTGGGGCCAAGGCTTTGAGTGTTCTGCTCACCCAGTATGACAGTCCATTTCAAGTCATTTTTTAAAAAAATTCTTTTATTTACTTATTTTGAGAGAGAGAGAGAGCGAGTGAACACAGGTGGGGAAGAGGCAGAGAGAAAGAGAAAGAATGCCAAGCAGACTCCACACACCCGATGCAGGTCTCGAACCCATGAACCACAAGATCGTGACCTGAATCGAAGTGGGAGGCTTAACTGACTGAGCCGCCCAGGCGCCCTTCAAATCACTTTTATCCAGGTTGCCGAAAAGCCAATCACTAGCTAGTAAGGTGGAGGGTCATTTCCATTTAGAATCCCAAACCACATTTTTTATTTATACCCAGGCCAGTGTTCCCTACCACCACTCCTAAAGCCGTTGGCACTTGTTTCTTTGCAAGGAAAAAGCTAAGAAGAATTAACAAATGGTTTTCTATTTCTCTATCCCCTCTCCATCCCACGGGGGCCCAAGCAAACTACACGTCATGTACAGGACACGGCAACTTTATTTTCCAGGCACACTTCTAGCTGAAGGTTGACATTGCATGCTTACTAGAGCAAGTCAAGGTCTCTGTCATTTGTGTAGCACGTCCTTAGAAATATAACCAAACTTCATCTGTCTGTAAGACCTGATCAAATGCCCTTTTTATTGATATTTAATCTCTTTCATTTAACTCTGATTTATAAAGAACTCTTCAGGCATTTTTACTAAATACTTTTTAATGAAAACATCTGGAGTTTCTTATAATTATTTAGCAATAAAGGGAGACATTCATCCTCATAAAAGGAAGCACACCACCCTTTTACCATGAATCCCCATGCATTAACTCACGGATTTAAAAACAATTTGCAACTTGAGAAGGAACTCGGGGTTTCCGGGTGAGTGTGGTGATGTGGAAAGGAGGCAGCATTTGCAGTTAAAACATGGGCCTACCAATCTCAGCCTGTGTCATATGTCATATATCCGCTGTGTGGCCTCGGGCTTCAAAATCCTTTGACTTTTTTGGGTTTTCCTCATCCACAAAATGAAAACAATCTTTGCCTTTCATTGTGTCATGGAGTTGTTATGAGGCAGGAACATGGTGTGGCCCATGGGAGGACAGTGACAATTCCAGCACATTCCACAAGACTCTTTGCACCTCTCTCCAGCCGGGCTTCCACACCCCCCCGCGTGCCCCATGGTTCAACGCACAGCTCACGCATGGGTGAACCACTCGTCTTGAGAGAAAAATACACAGGCCTGTCATGGAACTACCATTTAGTCTTCTTTATTGATGATTCCAGACAAGTAATTCTGAGAGACCCCACGGGGCTTAGTGAAATCTGAAAACAGAGGGGCGCCTGGGTGGCTTAGTCGGTTAAGCGTCCGACTTTCGCTTAGGTCATGATCTCGCAGTTCGTGGGTTCGAGCCCCGTGTCGGGTTCTGTGCTGACTGCCAGCTCAGAGCCTGAAGCCTATTTCGGAGTCTGTATCTCCCTCTCTCTCTGACCCTTCCCTGTTCATGCTGTCTCTCTCTCTCTCTCCTAGAAATAAATAAAAAAAAAAAAAAAAGAAAGAAATCTGAAAACAGAAAAGGCTTCCAAACATAATTATCTTCTAAATAAAATTCCCTTAGGAAAAACCTCCATGTTCCTACTAAGTCCTGCTATCAATCAGTTCAGTCTTCAATTCAACAGAATGTCACCACAAAAGTCATTTTCTAGAATGTCTCACACACATACCAAAAAAACCCTCCAAACTTCCTTCCTTCTGCTGGTAACTATTAATGGTTGAATAGTGGACTTCTTTAACCATTTTTAACTGTTCCTTGTGAATAACCTCTGGTAAAACCAAACTTCAATGTTTTCATTCACTGAGATTACATTTACTTTGTGATTTGGGGGATTATTTGGAAAGTCTAAACAGTGCATATATTATAGATACAAATACAGATGTGCAGATATATATACATGTATATATGTATATGTACACACATACACACACACACAATTTGGTACTTTAAAATGATTTACCTGGGGCACCTGGGTGGCTCAGTCAGTTAAGTGCCCAACTTTGGTTCAGGTCATGAGCTCATGTCTCAAGGATTCGAGCCCCGCATCGGGATCTGTGCTGACAGCTCAGAGCCTAGAGCCTGCTTCGGATTCTGTGTCTCCATCTCTCTCTCTCTGTCCCTCCCCCACTTGCATACTCACGCGCACACACGCACTCTCCCTCTCAAAAATAAACATTAAAAAATTTTTAAAAGAAAAAATGATTTACCTAAGCTGATTACACTAAACAAATAATTACCACATTTTATAGCTTTATACCCATCAGTTTATAGCTTATAGATCCGAACTAAGTCACTGAGACCGAGCATCTATATTTTTTTAAATTTTGGTATGAATTTTTTTCTGTCTGTAAAACTGAAAAGACCCACACCCACGAGATGTAATGTTTTTTTAACAAATTAGTTGCAGCCTGTTAGGATCAATGAAAGATGTGTTCAGCTGTTACTCTGTTCTCCACCAAAGGCCGTCCCGCTGCTGTCTGAGCAACTGCGTGTTCCCATGTGCTGTTCTCATTATTATCCCTCTTGGTGCTTTTCTCCTTTATTTTAATTTAAAAAAACGCATTTCCAATTTGGAGCACATCTTGACAGCGCAGTAACACGCAGCTCTGAGTGCCCCTGGGAACAGAAAGAGCCTCTGGAGACCTGGAGCCGAAATCCACACTCGAAATGTGAAGGGCTCCGCAATAAGAAACGTGAGGACCCAGGTCTGACCCCCCCACCCGGGCCACTCCCCCTGTCCCTGGCATTGCCATCCAGGTTGCAACTGGGTTGAAGCAAATGTCAAGGCGAGTCTACAAATGGGCAACCTGTGGAGTGGCCTCATGTTGCCATGGTAATAGGAAGGCAGGGAGGGGGCATTATAAGCTACTATTTTTGATGCTCAGACTGTTTTAGTGCCATTTGTCAGAGACATCTCTGCTCCCCCCTCCTCTTCCCTCACAGCCCTCCCCAGACGCAAGGGTCTATTTAAGTGTTGTGAAGGTGAGCTGTCGGATCAATTCTCCATCGGCTCTCTGAAAACTGAAAGATCAGCCCATTGTTGATCTGACCCGTAGCAACCAACAGACTTCTTCCCTGACTTGGCTGATCTGATTGATATTTTTTGGCCATGGCAGCACACGGGTGGGACCTCACGTTATGCTATCAGGAACACAATTAACCCTTTTCTTGAGTAAGTCCTTCAATGTATAAATTGGCTGCACGATTTGACCCGTGTAGACCATCAGTATTGTGTATCTCATCATCCATACAGACCAGGCTCTACCAAGCTCAGCATTTACACAATAGCCCTGAGGCCAATTCCTTTGGCCTATGAGGCATATGGGGCTGCTGTCCCCTCCCCCTTCCTACCTTCTCACAGCTTTTGGAGATGTTCTGTATCATTACAAATGAGCTAGTTCTCGCGCATTGCTTCTCTGCTCCAAATTCACCCTTCAACACCTGCTCTGCCAGAATGGATTGGACTCCGTAAGCTTCCCTCCTTTACCATGCGTGTGACATGAGCCTTGCCAGTAGAGGGCACTGCAAAGGCACTGCGGGAGGAAGGAGGCTTCTCTTCCTGCTCCTGGTTTCCGTTGTTTACTTTTCTTGTTCTTACCGTACGGTCTGTTAGTGGGGCTTGTGTGCAGGGACACCCGGTGGTATCCTGCCCCAGCTGCATGTCAACAATTTCTCAATGACTGCAGTTCTGCCAGGGCCTGTGACCCCCTTCCCATGGCCCTCCTAGTGAGGGATGCCAAGCAACCCAGGTTTATGCTCACGGTGGTGTCCAGACTCTCTCTGTACACCTGCCCAATTCACCTGCCCCCTGGATACCTTTCTTTTTTTCTTTTCCCAATAAGCTTCAACTATACCTTCTCCAATAAGATCTGAACCTCAGCTTGGGGAAGGGCACCCTCCTGAATTTGTCCTTCCTTTGATACTCTTCCTTAGCCAGGTGGTCCCCTTTGGAGTTATCTTTAGATCTTTATAGCTTCTCCCTCACAGTTTAATCATGCTTTATATTAAATCCTCCCTGTTTGAGTTACCATGTGCTTTCTGTGTCCTGATTGGAACCCAATTAACACACCCTCTTCCCATCTGGGATTCAGGAGCTTCCCAACTGGCTGTTAATTTGATGACCATTCACACCTTCACTCTTTTCCCAGACTCATTCTGTATTTACCAGGTCTCCAGGGAACTGGTCAGTCAGTGAACGTTTCTTCATAATGGTTTGCAACCTTTCACTACCCCCACCCCACCAACTTCATGAATAATGACTTCTCTGGTAAAATGGATAAAGACAGATTGGTTAAAAACAATACCCTTCCTTGAAAGAGACACTATTTCAGCCCCTAAGAAGCTCTTCTTTATCTAGAAGGACACACAGAGCCAGTTTATGGTATGGTTTTTGCTGCTGTTGATATTGATGGATTTCTGCTGAACACATAGACTCTCAGTCTAAAATAACTAATGGGCTGGTATATATATATATATATTTTTTTTTAATAAAAAGGGTTTTGAGAGTGACAGGTGAGTAATTGTCAGCTGAAGATGCTGTGAGTGCAGGGGTCATCATAAAAGATGTCATCTTGCTTATTGTGATCTTTTTTCATAAAACTGATTAGAATGACAGCTTCCATTCCTGAATGATACATTCATCCTACATTCACAGATTGATACACAGACAGCATTGGTCAGATTTCCAGATGGGAATCTCTAAAGCCAGTCACAGTTTGAAGAATTCATTTTCTTTTGTGACACAGAAAGCTAGTTCATTTTCAGAGCATTTTCCTACCTAATATTTAAAGTTTGGAGCTGAATTTTTTTTAAATAATGAACTTTAATTGGAAGAAGCCTTTTAATGAAATGAATGATAAGAGCTATTTACAGAGAGGAAAATCAATTTGAAAACAGCTGATTCCCATCAGACTTTACTATGAATGGGACATTGCTTTGGGGAACAAAGTAAGATTTATTCAGGGCAAAATCACCCTGGAATCATTAAGGACATTTTAGTAACTACATTCCATTAGCAACAGTTGTCTAAGAAGATGCAGTCAATGGAAGCTTTTGCCTTACAAAATGGAAAGTGTTTTTGAAATTTTGAAAATTAAAAGACATATATATTTATTAGATTTGGACTTTAATCTCTCCTTAAAGAAGTAGTTTATATGTAATAGAGTCAATGGTCATTTATGTGGATAGCAAAATGCCAGAAAAAAAAAAAACCTTCCTCCCCTGCCTCCTCTCATTGTGAACAAAGCATTTCCATTAAAGATCCATCCCTTTTGGGGTGCCTAGGTGGCTCAGTTGGTTAAGTGTCCAACTCTTGATTTCGGCTCAGGTCATGGTCTCATGATTTGTGAGTTTGAGTCCCTCATTGGGCTCTGCACTGATAGCTGAGAGCCTGCTTGGGATTCTCTCCCTCCCTCTCTCTCTCTCTCTGTCCCTCCCCAATGCTCTCTCTCATGCTTGCTCCCTCTCTCTCTCTCTGTCTCTTTCGCTCTCAAAAGAATAAATAAGCTTTAAAAAATACTCATTTCTTTGGACCTTTAGGGGTTTGGGATGTTCAAGAGTTGCTTATTAAAATGCAGATATTTCTGACAATAATACTTTATGAACCAACTTTATCAAAGATAAGTCTATAAAGTTGTTTTATAATCATGGCAGGCCCACAAGTACAGACACAAGCTAGATTTTCAGTAAGCATTGTTCCAGAAGAATAACCATGCATCGTTCTGCAGGTCTTTGCTGTTTATAGGCTCATCAACATGCATTGTCTTGTTTAGTTTAAGATTACTTGAACTATGTATACTATAAATAAAATAAAGACATACAATTTTTTAAATAAATAAATACGAATATACCTTAACACTGTAAATTGTTTTTAGTTTTTTTATGTTTATTTATTTTTGAGAGAGAGAGAATGAGTCAGGGAGGGGAAGAGAGAGAGGGGGAGACCCAGAATGGAAAGCAGGCTCCAGGCTCTGAGCTGTCAGCACAGAGCCTGACTCAGGGCTTGAACTCACAAACCATGAGATCATGACCTGAGCTGAAGTCGGACACTCAACCAACTGAGCCACTTCAGTGGAATCATTTTAGGGACACCTCAGTCCATAAAATACCTCACTAAAGTCATGAGATTAGTAAGTAATAGTAATAGAACAAGTCAGAAGCTCACTTTCTTTTTTGTTCTTAATACGAACCCCCTGCCTTTCCTTGCCTACTGAATACCATGCTAAAGGAGAAAAAGATAACAAAGAAGATGATAGAAAGTCACAATCTCCCTAGAAGCCATTTCCTATTTTTGCTGTACAAACAGAATGTTTACATAAATGCAACTAAACTATCTTGGCTCCCAGCATAAAATATTCCAAAATCAGTCATCCAATTGAATCCACCCAGGCTATATGCATAGTGGGTCCATCAGGGTGGTCAGAGTGTACTCAATAGCACCCTGCTTTACCCACGCAGTCAAGAAATTTCCCTCAGGACTTGTTAATGAGTTGAGTTTTGTAATCTCTTCTTTACACCCTGCTTTCAGAGGCTCGGGAATTGCTTTTATGGTTGTTGAGGTTGATTAGTTGACATGACCTCTTTCTTTTCAACAAATAAAACATGAAATTTCAATCTTTAAAGCTCTCTGTACATTTATTTTTAATGAGTAACGTTCCCTGATCAGACAATCAAATCACAAGCTCATCCAGAGATGCCTGGAATCCAAAAAAGATGCCAAATAAAAAACCTATGAGAAAAAATAACCTGAATGAATGGCTTTCTAGCTGTCGAGATCACTTAAGGGTACTTGTTATCTTAAGAAATAACTCATATACATGAAGGGTACCAAGCACATTTCTTATTTTATCTTTATCTCTGTGACTATGGGATTTTGTTGCAGGGGAGGGGAGAAGCTGATGAAAACGGTTTGGTCTTGTGATTTCTTGGCCCTTACTTTGAAGGCTCATAAATACCCATATGCCAGATATGTAATTGGTGCAATAATCTAAGTTAATGGGACAGGCTATTAATTTATGACAGAATTGCTAGCTGGAGGATGGGTAGAGTTTCAAATGTCACTCAATCAAAAGACACTCTGCTCTGACTGTCCCCTGAAAGAGAGTTGACCTGGGCTCATTTCCTCAGTTAGAAGGTACCTTAAAAATTATCTATTTCAGAGGCGCCTGGGTGGCTCAGTCAGTTAAGCATCTGACTCTTGATTTCAGTTCAGGTCATGATCTTACGCGAGCTTCATGTCAGGCTTTGCATTGACAATGCAGAACCTGCTTGGGATTGTCTCTCTCGCTCCCTCTCTCTGCCCCTCCCCCCACCAAATAAGTAAACTTTTTAAAAGTTATCTACTTCAAATGTTCTCAGTAACATCCTCCAAATGCTCCTTTTGTTTCCTTTGAATACCTCCGTGTATTAGAAACGTCCCACCTGCCAAAGCACCTATTCCACTTTCAAGACATTTTGACTTCCCAAGTCTTGTAATTACAACACAGGTGGGTCCGTTACCCAGAATTAAACACACAGCAGCAGAGAACACTCTCCCGTAAAACAAAACAAAACCAAAACCAAACCAAACCAAACCAAAACTCTAAAGGACCTTACCATTACTATTGTGAAGTCACTGGGAATAATCAAAACACAGGCAAGTGTCTCCATCTGAAAGGTGGTACAAATGTTACTCAGCAGGTTATTTATTTACTGTAGGACAATGGACTAATTTGAAGAATGATGGATATGTACTGTACGGTGTCTTTGGGGCTCTGGGGTCTCCACATGGGAGAAGAGAATAACTATAAAGTTTAGTAAGCAGCCCCTTATAGCTCTGCGTGGTTTTTAAAGGAAATCACTAGCATCACACCCCTGACAAATGGAACCTTTGGCCTCTCCTTGAAACACCCCAACAATAGTTTGGGGGTTTTTTCCCTTCTTATTTTTCCTGCTCCACTTTCTCCTTTTTAGGACCTCAGATGCACAATATTATGTATTGTTCTCTTGTTTTTACATATTTCACATATATATGTGCTCCCCAAATATATTGTTCAGTTTGGTCTTTGACTATAAAAAAGGTGTCACACTGTAATGAATATTCTAGGATTTAGTTTTGTCACTGAATATTCAATTGCTCAGACTCATCCACACTGCTGCGTGTAGTTCATTTAATTTCACTGCTCTATAATGTTCCATTGTGTACATGTGCTTTACTTAATGGGCATTTGGGTTGTTTCTAGGATTTTGCTATTACAAATTATGCCCCTATGCCTATTCTTGTACATGCACAGAGGTACACCTAGAAGCAGAATTGTTGGGTTATATAATCTGTGAAATTTTAATTTTCAAAGTAATGCCAACTGTTTTTCCAAAGTGATTATTATAACAATTTACACTCCTACCAACAACATATAAGAAACTCTGTTTATCCATATACCTTCCAATGCTTGCATCATCAACCTTCTTAATGTTTACCAACCAAATGCATATAAAATGATAGCTCACTGCAAACTTAACTTACATTTCTCTAGTCACTAATAAAATTAAACACTTTTATGTATTTATCAGCCAAACATGGTTTTTCTTTTTTTTTTTTAATTTTTAAATGTTTTATTTATTTCTAGGAGAGAGAGAGACAGCATGAGCAGGGGAGAGTCAGAGAGAGAGGGAGTCACAGACTCTGAAACAGGCTCCAGGCTCTAAGCTGGCAGTCAGCACAGAGCCCGACGCGGGGCTCGGACCCACTAACCGCGAGATCATGACCTAAGCGAAAGTCGGCCGCTTAACCGACTGAGCCACCCAGGCGCCCCCAAACATGTTTTTTCTTATATAGTATGCCTGTTCATGACTTTTGCCCATTTTCTTACTGTATTGTGTATTCTTTCATTCATGATACGTAGACACTCTTTATATATTCTTGACATCAATCCTTTCTTGGTTGTATGCATTAAAATCTTCCCCCAGATTGTAGGTATTTTTGAGTTTTCTTTAATGGCATCTTTTGAAAACTAAATGTTCTTATTTTAATGTAGTCAAATCAATGTTTTCATATATTGCTTTTTATGTCTTATTTAAAATTCCTACCCTCTCCCACACCAGGATAAATGTTGTAATGAGTTACTTAGATACACATGCAAACATAAAATAGTCTTCAGCTGAAAAGAGCCTCCATGTCCAAGCTTGTGGCTGCTGGCATAAAGGCAGGGCCCTTTCACTCAAACTCAAGATGACTCTCAAAGACCCTGTTATGTTCAGAGCTCTGTAGTATCAGTTTTGGCTTCTATTGTCCAGCATCACTGCTTATCTTCCTTTGCTTAATCCTGCTTCCTTCCCTCCCACAATTACTGATCCCAAGAACACCCCCAATAACCTTCAGAATCTCTGTCCTGAGTCTGCCTCCATGAAAGCCAACCCACAGCAAGGGGTCAAAATAGAAACTCCTAGTTTTTATTCCTCATTACAAATCCCATGGTTGGGCAATTGCTCCTATTAGAATTTTCTTATTCTTGGAACACAGTCATCTTAATAGCCTCTGGTCCTCATTTCTCCTCTTTGAAACCAAACAGGGCAAATCTACCCTCTGTTTCTAACAACATCTCTTAAATTAGCAGAGGACAACTATCATGTGCCCACTGAAACTTCATTTCCTGGGCAAAAGAGCCTCGTTCCTTCCATTGTTCCATATGAGACAGGGTTTCTAGACTTGTATCTATGCTTATTGACCTTTCCAGCTTCCCCATCACTTTCTCTGTTACTTCATAACTGACTTAGAAATTTTGGACTTTATAATGGCATGAAAGCGAGCACATTCAGTAGAAACCGTACTTTGAATTTTGAATTTGGATCCTTTCCTGGACTAGTGGATATGGTACAACTCTCTCATGATGCTGGGCAGCCATAGCTCCCAGAAGGCCTTGCAATTACAAGGGTGAAGAACCAATACACTGATAGTCACTCTGTCCCATGCAGCCATTCTATTTTTACTTTCAGTGCAGCATTCAATAAATTACATGAGATATTCAGTACTTTATTATCAAATGGATTTTGTGTTAGATGATTTTTCCCAACTAGAGGCCAATTTAAGTGTTCTGAATGTGTTTAAGGCTAGAGCAAGGAATGGTGTTCAGTCTGCTAGGTGTATTAAAAACATTTTCAACTTAACATTATTTTCAACTTACAATGTTTATTGGGTTTATTGGACTGTAACCCCATCATGAGTCAAGGAAGATCTGTATATTGAAAGAGATCTTTTCCCAATAAGTAAAGAACATGATATTCCTACTTGTCAATGTATACCATAGGTAATATCAGAAATCCAGGCCTAGTGAGGCCCCAATATTTACTCTGTAATATGACCTTCATATGGAATGAATCGGGAACACTGAGATGTTGAAGGCTAAGAAAGCAAATCGCCCCAGGGCTGAAAAAGATCCTGTCAGGTCAGGTCAGCTCACTCACTCTACTTGCCGGCAACTCAATTTGCTACTGCAGAGAACAAAGAATTGCCTTTTCTATTAGTTCTCTCTTGCTTCCAGCTAAAATAGTTTACTGCTCCTGCTCTCAGTTATGTCCAATTCCTAATGAATCTTTTCAAAAAATTAAGACACGAGGGAAAGAAAAAGACAGCTATAGACATATCCTTGTTCAGGAGTAGCCCAAGGTAATATCTATTCTTTATGCATACCTTTTTTTTTTTAATGTTTTTATTTATTTCTAGGAGAGATAGAAAGAGACAGCATGAGCAGGGGAGGGTCAGAGAGAGAGGGAGTCACAGACTGAAACAGGCTCCAGGCTCTGAGCTGGCAGTCAGCACAGAGCCCGACGCGGGGCCCGAACCCACGAACCGCAAGATCATGACCTAAGTGAAAGTCAGACGCTTAACTGACTAAGCCACCCAGGCGCCCCTCTTTATGCATACCTTTTAAAAAAACAGATAAAACATCACCGGCATATCCCCCATGGGCACTGGGAATATAAGTGAGGCATTAAAAGCTGGTCTTTGAGGGGGAGCACTGAATCTACCACAGACAATGCTTCTTTGGCCTTTCCCACCATCTTGTCTCTACTCCTTTCCCACCTGTGGGTCTTTCTCCCTCATTTCACCCTCTACCCACAGTACCCTGGAGCTTCTGGCCTGCATCCTTCCAAATGTTCCTGAATGACTTCTTTTATTCTCTCCTCTATCTTTCTCAACTCTTTTTTTTTTTTTGCTTTATAAGAACTTTTTATTTTATTTTTTTTTTTTTTACAAATAGTTTATTGTCAAATTAGTTTCCACATAACACCCAGTGCTCATCCCCACAAGTATCCTCCTCCATGCCCATCCCTCCTCCCCCCCCACATCCATCAGTCCTCAGTTTTTGTCAGCATTCAAGAGTCTCTCATGGTTTGCCTCTCTCCCTTTCCCCCACCATTTCCGCCCTTCTTCTCCCCTTGTTCCTCCGTCAAGTTCCTCCTAATCCTCCTATACGTGCACACATATGATATTTGTCCTTCTCTGCCTCACTTATTTCGCTCAGCATAACACCCTCAAGGTCCATCCATGTTGCTACACATGGCCAGATTTCATTGTTTCTCATTGCCATGTAGTATTCCATGGTATAGATAAACCACATCTTCTTGATCCATTCATCTGTTGATGGACACTTAGGCTCTTTCCAGGTTTTAGCTATTGTGGAGAGTGCTGCTATGAACAGTGGGGTACATGTGCTCCTATGCATCAGCATTTCTGTCAACTCTTAAACAGTTCTCCATGAAGGGTTCACAAAGAGCAAGCCAGCCAAGCCCATTACAAGTGGCTTCACAAGTAACTTTCCACCTGAGCCTTCTCAGAGAAGTTGTCACACTTAAGATATGAGGTGGGGAAGCTTTTTATCTGATTATTAGAGAAATGCAAGTCCCATGTTGGAAATACCAAAAGAAACAAAAACCCACAACACAAACACGTAGCACACACACAGGGAGAGATAAACTCCATCACACTGAAATAATAACTACTAACATTCCAGTGTGTATTCTTTCAATATGCTTTCTATGTAAATAAATATGCTTTCTTTTTCTTTTTCTAAGTTGAGATAACATTGTTTTGCAATTTGACATTTTCACTTAACAATATGTCAGAAACATTTTTTCAGATCACTGATACCCTAAAATATTATTTGGATAACAGTTTTTTAACGTTTACTTATTTATTTTGAGAGAAAGAAAGAGAGAAGACATTAAGGAGAGAAAGAGAGAGGGAGAGAGAGAATCCCAACCAAGCTCCGTGCTATCAGTGTGGAGCCTGATGCAGGACTTGAACTCAAGAACTGTGAGATCATGAGCTGAGCCAAAACCAAAGGGTCATAAGCGTAACTGACTGAGCCACCCAGGTGCCCCTTAAATATCATTTTTAATGGCTACATTGCATTCTATCATGTGGATACAATATAATTTATCTTACCAATTCCCCATTGTTGAATTTTTGGTTGTTTCCCCATACTATTATTTTAGATAATTCCACAATAAATAAACATCTCTTAGATAAATCTTTATATTCATTCATATTTATTTCCTTAAGATATATTTCCGGGGGGCATGGAGGGGCGAAGTTGGGTAGTCACATTTTTAAGACCTTGGATCAATATTTCCAAAGAATCCTGTAATTTACCCTGATCTGGAGTCAGCAGTGTTTGAAAAATGCCAACTTTCCAACACCTTCAATATCACTAGAGTTATTGTAAAAAAGAAAATGTTTTCCAATTTGATTGGAAATAAGAAACTATTCCCCTTTGTGACATTTATATTACAGCTCATTTATTTTCTTTACTTAGTGATAAAATTAATTTGTTTAACATAAGATCTTTTGGGATGTGATACATACACACACACACACACACACACACACACACACACACACACACATATATACACTCAGCGGAATATTACTCAGCCATAAAAAAGAATGAACTTGTGTCATTTGTGACAACTTGGATGGACCTAGAAGATATTATGCTAAGTGAAATAAGTCAGATGGAGAAAAACAAATATGATTCCACTCATACGTGGAATCTTTAAAAACAAAAAGGATAAACAAAGAGCAGAATCAGACCTGTAAACACAGAGAACACGTTGATGGTTGTCAGAGAGAGGGGAAGTAGGGAGATGGGCAAAGTGGATGAAGGGGAGAGGAAGACACAGGCTTCCAGTTATGGAATGTGTAAGTCACAGGGATAAAAGGCACAGAATAAAGGGAGGAAAAGATTTTCATTGGCCATTGTATTTCGAATTTCCATGTCCCTCTTTTTTTTTTTTATTGTCTTTCAACTGATCTATTTTTCCCTCCTTGATTTGTATATTCTCTGGATGTATTAAGGATAGACCCTTTGTCTACCATCTGTTTTGCAGTTTATCCCTTTTTAAAGAAAATTACCTAATCTCCTGTATCCAATTCTAATTGATGAAATTGGAGACAAAGTAATTAAGTAATGTGAAATTTCCCATAAAACCTAAAGGAGAAGGGCATTCCCCAGAGCTCTCCAAAGTCCCCATGCAGGTAATAAGGCCGAGTAAGGAAGGAAAACCCCTTCTCGTATGTGTGTGAACCACTAAAGCATAGCAAAATCATATACTCTAGGGATGCTGTAAAATGAGAGTAGCCTGTTTTCAGCCCTGATCTGACAGCCCTGTAATGGCTACAGTGACAATTGTCATTGTGACAAAGGCCTCAGGGCTTTCTTGTCTCCTAAAAGAAATCAGCTTCATATCAATTAGTATGTTTAGTGTGTCACCAGGGATGAGAGGAAGAAATACCACTTCCTCCTGAGATAAATACTTCCATTTAGAACTCATTAATAAGACGTAGCTGGGAAAGTTGTAATCATGATTTAAGCAACAAAGACACACTTCTAGGACAATGCTTTGGGGAGGGGGTTCATTTTTGTTGCTTGTTAAGGACCTTATTAGGGCTTTAAGATACATTTAAAATCTTTGCCTCAGCAAGACCTCCAAGCTCATTTAAACTCTCAGCATGCCAGTAGGGGCTGTATTAACATTTTCATGTTTAATGTTTGTTTCTGACAAAAGAGAAATAAATGCATCGTACTTTGAGATGAGTCCTCTGGGGACCAACAAAGAACAGGAACAAGAATGTGGAGGGAGATCTCAGGGGCTGGGTGTGACTAGCTGTCCCAAAGCCTGAAAAGAGTATGAAACTGTTTTTAGATTCTTATACGTAAATATTCTTTTATTTTACTTTTTTAAAGTTTATTTTTATTTTTGAGACAGAGAGAGGCAGAGATGAGTGAGGGAGGGACCGAGAGAAAGGAAGACACAGAATCCAAAGCAGGTTCCAGGCTCTGAGCTGTCAGCACAGAGCCTAATGCAGGGTTCGAACTCATCAACCAGAAGACCATGACCTGAGCTGGTCAGATGCTCAACCGACTGAACCACTCAGGCGCCCCAATATCTTTTATATTCTTGACTTTTGCGGCTCATATTGAGTACATGTTCCCTCCTTGAATCACCCAACTGCAAACCAAGAGCAGCTTAGTCAATCACTTACACATGTGTGACAAATCCTGATGTCAGTGGAGTAATGTCACCTTAAACCAGGTGTTGAATCTGCAGTAAGAAAAAACCTGTATAGTGGAGTTTCCACTTTCATTCCCTTGGCCTTTTCTAATAGTCAAGATAGCCCATGCTGGGAGGTGTGACAAACAATCCCCAAATCTCAGTGGCTTAACGCAATACAGGTTTATCTCCCTCCCACATCATGGTCCAGTGCCAGCCGGGCAACTCTCCCGGGAGTCTCTCCTTCAGGCAGTAACTCAGGCATCTCAGCGCCTTCATCATGTGGTGCTGCTACTTTAAACATGGCGGGCAGCTGTCATGGAAAGGAGCTCTGGAAGTGGAGAGAGAAGATGAAGAAGGTAGAAGAAGACATGGGGGTCTTAATGGCTATTGCTCAACACCCAGTCAGATGGCCAGGTCTAACTATAAAGGAGTCTGGAAGTACATATTCCTATGTTCCCAGGAAGAAGAAAATGGCATGAAATTTAGTAAGTACGTAGCACTGTCGCTCCCACATCTCAGTTGATTGTACCCATATGAATGACACAACCGGTGAAATGATCAGTGACCCAAAACTTTCTTCACCTCTCGATCTTATTGGATGCATGAAATGTCTATGTCACTATCCCTTTCTTTGAGACTTCAAAGACTAGACTGAAGAAGTCAAAAAGTGTATAATAAAAAGAGTCTCCTCTTGAGGAATATATCCCAATACTTCTTCCTGTCTCAGGCATTCTTAGCCTATTATGGAGGTAGAGTCAGCTACTTACCACCTTAACCACGGCAGATTAGCCTGGGCGGTGGGGGCAGGGGAGGCTGTACATAAGTGAGAGAAACCATATACAGATTGGGCATGAGGCAATAGTCACCTCAGAGCTGACTGGTGCAAACAATTCAGATGGGCATGATTCATACCAAGTTGCTCCAAACAGCCTGATCTAATGCTCTCTTTTGTGAATCAAAAATATAAAGGGAACAAAGAGGGATCGGGTCTTCAGCTCCACATTGTTAACGCTGCTGCAGAAAGAAAAGTAGGACACGTGGTAACCATGTATCGCTAAAATAACCCCCATTTTATAGTTTGCCTTGGTCTATCGTTTAGTTCATGACAGATCTCCGGGAGGATTCCAAATGGGGTCTGAAAATTTTCCAGCACAGACTGGGGAGTGAATGAAACCATTGCCCTTGAGCAAGGTGGGTCAAGGAAGGATGAGAATAGTTAGGAGCCCATAGCAATTCTGACATCCCATCAGGTCTCTTACCCTTAGGAAATGGTCCTTCATTAAGCTTTGGTTCTGCTTTCTAGGACTAAGTTCCACCTTCATTGTTCTCCATGACTTGTGAAGCTGCTCTCTGGAGTTCCTTCCTTTCTTCATTGTTTACCTTGGCCACATAGAGAGAGCATGATAGGATACACCCTCTTTGGAAGTTGACCAGCTATCTCCATTTTCCTGGGCCTGAGAGTGTTCCTGGATTGCCAGACTTTCAGTACCAAAACTGGATAAGTCCCAGGCAGACTATAATACGTTGGTTACACTACCTTCCTGGTTGTTTCTTGCCTGTAGAAAATTAAAAAGCACAATGTCTTTTAGAACAGCCTAGGGTGCTTTGCGCAAGATAGCTCACTCAAAATTTTTATCGTTTTTGTTTTTTCTTTGTTGTTTTTTTTTTTTTTTGTATTTTACTTTAGACTTTTGTATGCAACAAAAGTCATACCCACAATTTGTTTTGAGACATCCAATATTCTTATTAAGAGCCACTTTGATATATCAAGCTTCTATGGGTCCATTGTATCCCACTGGACACAATTCTATTAGGTCAATTTATTTTTAAAATTTTTAATCCTTTCCAGATTCTTTTAAAAGCTTGATTTGGTCTTTCCCTGGAGGCTGAAACTTAGCAGATTTTTCAAACTCAAAAGACCTTCTCAATTTTCTCTTTTGCTGGTTGGAGATGAGAAACAGTTTTGTTGTTTAGGCCTAAGAGTTCCAAAATTCCTGGGCTCTCTATTTTTCTTCTCTATTCTGTTTTCACATCAGCCAGCTATTTTCTGATCTCTTTCTTTTAGTATTTTATCACAAACAATTTGTAACCACCAGCTCACATGATCCACATTCTGTCTTAAAACCATCTTTACCCTCTTCACAAATCCATCAAGTTTTCTTGTTGTTTTGTCTTCCCGATTTTGACAGGTGACAATATTGCCAAATGTTCTGCCACCACCTAACATGTGAAACCTCTGTTATAGCCTCCTTACTATGTGCTGATTGAACTTAAAGCCACTGCCCCATGTCTTAGGCAATATCCCTACTTTTAGTACCAATTTCCATACTAGACAGGTTTTTACTGTAATAATTCTATCCAACAGAAACTTCAACATCTTACTGGACAAAATAATAAACATTTAATTTCACACTCAGGTATTTAGGTAATCTGCAGTTCAACTGATATCAGCTAGACTTAACCAAACTAAACTGGATGAGTCAGCTCTCCTTCATTTCTGGTATCATCTAAGAAAGTCACCAAACCCTACCACCATTCCTGATGACCTTCAAGGTAATGGGTGATATTTGGATGTGGGCAGCAGCCCACAACTCTAAACATCTTCTTAAAAGATTATGAACAATTTCATCTCTCTCACTAAAAAAAAAAAAAAGTAGTTACTAATTTCACAAGACCATGCTTTATTTCTGTTATTGCAAAAACTGTGATTCTTCTACAAATTTGCTTTAAGTGTCTGTTAAGTGGTTTGTGGTGTAGTATTGTCTGGGGTGAATAATTCTTTAATCCATTGAGACCTGTAATGAAGAAAACCAATGGGATTAGATCTAAGACATGTTTATTGAATGCCCATTATATATGCAGGAGATGCAATGGGTACAAGTCCTATCACTGTTACCAACAATGATACTGATATATAACTTACATTGGGCTGGGCTGTCTTCTAAGTGCTTTCTATGCAGTAATATAACCTGCATAACAACCATATGAAACAGGTGCTATGTTATACCCATTTTGTAGAAGACGTGGTTGCACAGAAAAGACAAAGCACTTTGCCAAAATTTGTGCTTCTAGTAAGTGGCAGAGCAAGGAGTTGAACCAAGGTAATTTGCCTTCAAAGCCCCTATTCATTTTTTTAATGTTTATTTTTGAGAGACAGCGAGTGAGCAAGCAGGAGAGGGACCGAGACATACACACACACACACACACACACACACACACACACACACAGAATCTGAAGCAGGCTCCAGGCTCTGAGCTGTCAGCACAGAGCCCAACTCAGGGCTCGAACCCATGGACCGCGAAATTGTGACCTGAGCCAAAGTCAGACACTCAACCAACTGAACCACCCAGGTGCCCCTCAAAGTCCCTATTCTTAACACTGAACTAGACTCGGTTCCTGGTGCCTGTCACTCAGTGAGGCAGACTGTGACAATAGCATAAAATGAAAGCACCATGGATTGAAGTGACCAAAGAGGAAGTGACTTTTGTGTAGAGTCTGAACTAACCGTTACCAGAACTCGTCACTCAGTAAATTCACAGGAAAGGGAAGTAATAAAGGAAGGGATGCCACTAGAAATGGTCAGAGCACGGGCTAACTAGGAGTGGGTAGGCTGAAGAAAAATAAAGAAAATGCTGCTGGGTTGTTCAACGGTAGTGAAAACAAGAAGGAAGTATAGAATAGTAGAAATATATGGTAGAAATATACCGTTATTTGATAAATTTGGCTTGACCTGGCCTTGCCATAAGATCTAATTCCTCCCACTTTTTTTATTATTATTAGTCATAACTGGACATTCTCAGTAAGATCTAACTCTGCCAACTCAAAATTAGCGTTACTAATCCAGGTAAACTTTCCCTGGGGATCTTACAGACACAGGCAAAGTCATAGCACATAGTAGCTCTCATCTGGATTTAACTGCAGGTGAAAAGCTATTACATTAAGCTGCTGAGCTAATAGTAATGACTGTTACAGTCTCATTTAATCCTCTGAAGGGGTGTGGAATGGGGTTTTCCCTTTGACCACTGTTCAATGAGAAGATGCATGTGTAGAGCACAATAGAAATTACATGACTGTGTAAATGTTGTCATTGTGTAGATAGATTTCAGGGAGATGATTACTTGAGTTTCCAACATGACTCTGGCTTAAAATGAAGTTATGTCCAAATATTGCACAAATGCAATAACTTCATCTGGCTGAAGATGAAGTTATTGTCCAAAATGTTAACTAGCCCAGTTCCTGTATAACACCAGGGGTCTGAGGATCGGACACAGGGTAGGGTACACCCAATATATACTCAGGGAGATCTGGTGTCAGGGCCTCAAGAGAAACCATGAAATCATTCAGTTGTTCAACAAATACTTGCTGAGTGCCTACTCTGAGCCAGGCACCATTCTCCATGATGGAAATTCATACACACGATAGACAAGACCCCACCCCCACCCCCCAGCCAAGAGCAAAGACTCTCAAGCCAAACTGTTTGGATCCAGTCTTGGTTTTGCCACTTATGAGCTAAGTGACCTTGAAGAAGTTTCAGTGCCTTTATTTCTTCATCTGAGAAAAGTATATAAAGGCCATTATGAAGATGAAATAGTTGATGGTGCTAAAACAATGCCAGCCTCATAGTAGTGAATGTAAATCCTTGTTAAATGAATAGGATTATATTTAGTCAATCTAAATAGACAATAAACCAAAAAGCAAAGCATGGGTCATACAGGGTAATATGACCAAAAGCGACAGGGTCTCCTTCAGACGAGGTGCTCAGGGAGGCCTTCTCTATAAAGAGGCAGGCTTCAAGCAGAGACTTGGATAATGAGAAAAAAGCTAGAGGAAAGACTGAAGCCAGAGAATTTCAGGTCAGGAAAGACTCTGCAACAGGAGTGAGCTTGGTTTGTTCTAGTAACAGAGAAAGATAAGCATGGCCAGGGCACACTGAGCAGGTGGGAGATGGTGGGAGGTACAGATGGGGAGCAGGTGAGAGACGAGGTTAGAGGCAGACAGAGGCCATGATGGGTTTGTGTATGGTCAGCCAGGGTAAAGAACTCTTGATAATTTAACAAAGGGCAATTAAAGGGTTCTGAGCAGAGAAGGAATAGAAGCTGATGTGAGTTGGGAAGGCCACCTGGCTGCCACGTGAAGAATTGGCCATGGAATGGAGGATTGGAAACAGGGCCAGGTGGGCAAGCTGTTGCTGTCGTTCAGGTGAGAGATGATGCTGTTTGGACAGAGGTACATGTGGTGGAGATGGGGAGGATAGAGCAGATTTGGAATATGGTCCCAGGGGATAGAATAGATTTGAAAAATAGTTTGGAAATAGAATGGGCAGATGATGATAATATATAGGAGGTGAGAAGGGATAAACAAAAATGAAAAAAAAAAAGGAAGGGAGGAAAGGAGGGAGGAAGAAGGAAGGAAGGAAGGAAGGAAGGAAGGAAGGAAGGAAGGAAGAAAATCTGTTGAACTGGATGACAGCAGTCCCAGTTGAAAATGTGAGGGTGGGGGGCAGCTGGTGGGGTGATGAGCACATCTCTTTCTAACACTGTGACTTGAAGCATCAATCCAAGTCATTCTTACTTCCCTGATCATTGAAATAAGAACTATAATTTCTTCCCCCATCCCCTCTCAGGGAGTTTGTAAGCATTGGATTAGGCAATAAAAACAAAAGGCTTGTAAGTCACCACATGAATGTAGAGTATCATTATCACAATTCTCAGTAGATCTGGGGTCGAACAGCTTAGTCATTGAAGATGAGGGATTGAGAGAATTCTACCGAAATATTCAGCAATGTATTCTAAAAGACCTGGCACATCAGGACCCTCCTCTTGAACACATTAGTAGAAGAAAGTTGAATGCCCAGCGTGTTCCATGTCCAATGTCACTTCTGTTTTCTTATTCTAACCCATTGGCACCGACAATATTCTGATCATGGACCCAATGACTCTATTCAGGATCTAATGCATTCTGACAGTGTTTAAAGGAATTTTGTGTTAGCTTTTTAAGTAGGAGAAAATTCACAACGTTGAGATGTCACTTCCAACGTTAGCGAGACTTGTCAGGAAGAACTCTGAAGTCAAGAAAAATCAATCCTCTCTAGCTTTCGTAGATAGTAGTCCATAACTGACACTACACTAAAGCCTTCCTCACAGCTTCGCAAATTCAAAGAGAAATCAGACCCCTGAGTTTCATTATGTGCAACAATGGTATCTTTGTCCAAATCTATTTTTTACTGTAGCACAATTTGTTATATTAAAATAATATAAAAATACAAGAAATTTAATGAATTAGAGTACAGTATCTGCCTACAACGAACTGTATGTGCTTTCTAAGTGATTATACATATTTCACATATTAATACTGTAATTTTTATAACATACTATTAATTGACAAACCCAGGCTATAGGCTTTGTATATGATATATATCTTTCTTATGTTTTTAGAATATGTATTTGTATGTGTATTTTATATATATATATATATATATATATGCTTCTTTTTAAGTTTTGAAACAATTTCAAATGTATGGAAAAATTGCCAGTATAGTACAAAGAAATCTTTCCTGAGCCATTTTTAGAGGAAACCTTTCTGAGGGCCTTATGTGAGCCACTCTGAGAGTTGATCCTTTTCTGGAATGGGAGAAACACAGGTGTACTTGTCTCCTGCCTGGAGGAGGAAGTTGCTGAACTGAAAATGGCCTGCATTAAAAAAACTGGAGGGCCCGAGATGCTTGAGATCCCATGGGGCCAAGATGGACCCTACAGAAAGAGCTGGGTCACTTTGAGGGGAACTCCTCCCAGAAGGTGCCTGGAGAGGCCGGGTGGCCAGAGGAGAGGGTGGGGCTCGAAAGCAGGGGCTGAGGGAGCTTCTATGCTGCCAGCCAGGGAGGCACTGCCCACATGAAGGAGTCCCATTGTAGGGAAGAGGTTCCTGGCAGTTGGAGCTCCTCCAAAAGAGCCTTTCAGGAGCCCACAAATGAGGGAAGTGAGCATCTGGACAATGCCAGCCAGGGGTCCAACGTTCTAGAACATTTTAGAATGAAGCGGAGGCTTTGTGCCCCTTAGCCCTTCCGCAGCCTGTGTCCCTGGAGGGGCCAGATGCTGCCTGGTGAGCGGGAATGAGGCGCAGGGGGAGGAGACAGAGCAGCTGACCCACCCTCTCCCTGCCTCCGTCTCCGGCCTTCCCACCCCCAGCCAGGTCCCAGCTGGAAGAGCAGACTATTGCATAAGACTGCACAGAACTGGACTTCTTTCCTGAATGTGACCGGTGGGCTTCTTCTTGTCATGAAAATGGCTGAAAAAGTTCTAGAACCCGCCCAAGTTTGTATTCGGTAGCCAGAAGGAACCAGTCAAGAGCATGAGTTTGCAGAGGCAGAGGTAGAAAATCAATTTTCTGCATGTACTCTATTAAGCTGATCTGATAAACTGGGTACATATATCATAGCATAAAAGATAATATTTAGTTCGAGCATGAAACTTATCTCTAAATATAAGAAAGAGTTCTGCCCATTTAAAAATTTTTTTTCAACGTTTATTCACTTTTGAGAGACAGAGAAGGGGGGGAGGGGCAGAGAGAGAAGGAGACAGAATCCAAAGCAGGCTGCAGGCTCTGAGCTGTCAGCACAGAGCCCAGTGCAGAGCTTGAACCCACAGTGTGAGGCTCGAACCCACGATGCAGGGTTTGAACCCACAAACTGTGAGATCATGACCTGAGCCCAAGTCAGACACTTAAGTAACTGAGCCACCCTGGCACTCCAAATTCTGCTCATTTTTAATGGACCACTACTTCCCCACTACCCACCCCCAGTTTTATTGAGATATTGTTGACACACAACATTGTGTAAATTTAAGGTGCACAGTGTGGATATTCATTACTTTTTTTTTTTTGCCTGTTATAATCTAGTGATAACTTACTAGTATTCAAAAATTAGCTCTGTAACCCTCTACTACACTTCCTATTTAATTATGATGTTTATGTGTTTTAAGACTCTTGCTAGCAAAATAATACAGGGATAATACCATTTCAGTAAAATATCTCAGAAAACACATTTTTGGGAGGATTTATTTTTTATTTTTTAATATAATTTATTGTCAAATTAGCTAACATACAAGTGTGTGCAGTGTGTTCTTGGTTTTGAGGGTACATTCTCATGATTCATTGCTTCCATACAACACCCAGTGTTCATCCCAACAAGTGCTCTCCTCCGTGCCCATCACCTATTTTCCCCTCCCCCCCAGCCTCCATCAACCCTCTGTTCTCTGTAATTAAGAGTCTCTTATGGTTTGCCTCCCTCTCTATTTTGTGCCTATTTTTCCCCTTCCCTTCCCCCATGGTCTTCTGCTACATTTCTCAAGTTCCACATATGAGTGAAAACATGGTATCTGTCTTTCTCTGACTGACTTATTTCACTCAGCATAATACCCTCCAGTTCCATCCACGTTGCTGCAAATGGCCGATCTCATTCTTTCTCATTGACAAGTAGTATTCCATTGTATAGATAAACCACAGAAAGGACAGTTTAAGCATTACCCATATGATAATTTTCTAACACACTACCAAAGAAAAAACTATTTTATACATACACCCGTGATCTCAGGAAACACTGCATTAGGCTTGGAAAAAGAAGGACCTCATATTCTACTTCTATAGTATTCTATTTTATACTTGCACAATGCCTATCATATTGAACTGTCAACAATAAATTGCCCTGGGCACTTATTTAAATGTGCCTGGAATTATTCGGGTTTTAAGATGTCAGTTTGTTGACTTGTAATTTTAAAACACACTAGTTCTTTCTAGAATTACACTAATTCCATTTTCCCAGCTGTATCATTTTATTTTATCTTCCTGGTTGTCCTAGAAACAGTCCTGGAATTGTTCATTTTCAGAAAACATTTTTTATTACTTGCACGGCAAGTTCCTCCCATTATTTTGGAAAATAAGTTAATTGGATGTGCTTGAAAAACAAAATACTTTGAAGCACATGGGGGAAAAAACATTGCAAGAAAATAATCAAGTCCCAAGCTCAAAAAAGAAAACAAGACATCTTCGAGAGTCTGCTAAATTCCATGTCAACATGGGTTTCGACATGATCCTCTATTAGACTGTATAGGCTGAAGCTGGTCACAAATGTCTACACATTGGTGTATGTGCCCATGTGTCACCTTTTTTAGGAGGTCCCCAGTGTACCTGGAGAGGGTTGGACAGGTGCCCTGGCTGCTGGGGTGAAGCAATCTCTTCCCTAAGTTCCTCCAATAAATGTGGGTAGAGGCGTCTTGAAGTGCTCATACCAGGAGGAGAAGGTAGTTGTGAGCTTCTGCCATCTTCTACAGCTCTCCCCCTCACAAAACAAGAATCCCAGGACCCTCTCTGTGCATCCCATCCAAGGAAGAGAAAGGGAGCTAAATCACTAATTTGGTCACTATCTCTTAAGGCCAACAAAACTAAAATGTCTCTGGGACTGGGGCCAATTGACGGGTCCTGGTCTTACTCAATCCCTTGAGCTTGAAGACTGGCTCATCTGAAAACACTTCTTTTACACTATGTATATTTTTTTGCTTATATATTTAACTTTATATACCTCTTGTGTTTCAGAGGCTCATGATTCCATCTTCAATATACCCAAACCCTACTTGTGGCTTTAAAAAAAAATGCAAAAACCAATTCCAGTTTGCCATTTCAAGATCATCAGAAGAGGGGTGCATGGATGGCTCAGTCAGTTAAGCATCTGACTTGGGTTGAGGTCATGATCTCACGGTTCAGGGGTTCAGCCCCACATTGGGCCCTGTGCTGAGAGCTTGGAGGCTGGAGCCTGCTTCGGATTCTGTGTCTCCTTCTATTTCTGTCTCTCCCCTACTTGTGCTCTCTCTCTCTCTCTCTCTCTCATCATTAAAAGAAATAAACTCTGCAAGGAAGGAAGGCTGGAAGAGAGTTATTTTTAAACACCACCAACCATCAGTAAGTCCTTTGGCAGACCGTGCAATGTGGTGAAAACCAGAACACCCGAGTGCTGTTACCGGCTTTGTCTGTAATCAGCCCTGTGGCTTTAGTCACTGCACTCTGTTGCCTAAATTACCAGAAAAACTACAAGGTCCCTTCTGCCCTTAAAAAAGGGCTATGATATGAGGCAAAGGGACCTTAGACTTTTAACAAATGCATGACCATAAAATGTTTTTTTTAAATTCTTAGAAACTATTAATGTACCACAACCATCATTATCCATGACAAGAAGACACTTTTATGACGTCTGAGAGGGATCAACACCAGTAGTTGTTATTTGTGCATGTTATTCCATTGAAAAAAGCTTTTGAATGAGAAGATCCCATCCTCTCCCAGACCCCCACAATGAGTGCGTGTGTTGCGTGAAGACAGGAAGCATGTTTTACTTGGAGTGCTCTGTGTGGGGAGCAAAACCCACTGGAAGCATCAACAGGGACTCCGGGGGCTCTCTGCAAGAAATTCTCCAGGATTTCAGATCTCTGAGATTGAAGAGTACGAAATGTATCTTGGAAACAAGGTAATAAATGATATAGTTGGGCAGAAATCTCTAGGATAATAAATAAGAGGAAACTGCTGGCTTGAGTTTAAAGTTACCAAGCAGAGTGAAAAGTAAGAGGGGATACATTCCCAGAAAATATCATGATTGCGACAAAGCCAACCAAATGGTGTTGTGGCTAAATAGGGGCTGCAGTGTTTTAAGTCATCTGAGCCAACCAGACTGCCGGAGGGGGTAGAAAGAGAGAGGCCAAGGTAAGGAAGGATGATGGGGCAGCTACAATAAACCACCTGCAAGGTATTCTTTCCTAAGGTTGCAGCTGCTGCACTCTGGACCCACAGAGATCTTCATTGTCATTGTTAATTTTACGTCAACTTGACTGGGCCACAGGGTGCCCAAATACATGGACAAGCATTAGTCTGTGGGGATCTGGGAGGATGTTTCCAGATGAGATTAACATTTGAATTGGTAAACTTAGTAGAGCAGATTGCCCTCCCTATGTGGGTGGGCTTCACTCAATTAGGTGAAGGTCTGGATGGAACAAAAAGGCTGAGTAAGAGGAAACTCCTCCGGCCTGAATTCTGCTGGGCTGGGATATCAGCTTTTACTGTCTTTGGACTTGAACTGAAACATCTACTTGTTCTGGGTCTTGAACCTACCAGCTTTACACTAGAAATCCACCATAGGTTCTCTTAGTCCTCAGACCTTCAGACTCAGACAGGAACTGACATCGTCCATTCCCCTGGGTCAACTGAAGAGCTTGGGACTCCTTAGCCTCCATAATTGTGTGAGCCAATTCCTTATAACAAATGTCTTTCTATATATATTCTATTGGCTCTGTTTCTCTAAAGAATCCTGCCTAATACACTGATACTTACATATGAAGTCAGATATAAGAACATCTATCCATTCCTTAAAGGGAAAAAATGATTATTGCAGAGAAAGTAACATTCTAAGTAGCCTGTGGTACAGATGCACATATTTAATCTATTCTGCTCACATTCAAAAGCCTGTCTGGGGACCAGCATAAAAAGGCAAGCAGAATGGGGCACCTGGGTGGCTTAGTTGGTTAAGCGTCTGACTTTCGCTTAGGTCATGATCTCGAGGTTCGTGGGTTCGAGCCCCGCGTCGGGCTCTGTGCTGACTGCCAGCTCAGAGCCTGGAGCCTGTTTCGGAGTCTATGTCTTCCTCTCTCTCTGACCCTTCCCTGCTCATGCTGTCTCTCTCTCTCCTAGAAATAAATAAAAATATTAAAAAAAAAAAAAGGCAAGCAGAAGACCCAGATAATTCACGAAGATTGTCTTTAGTCATAGGGAGCAGATCTGTGATGGGGGCGGGGTGTGCTGCAGGGGAAAGAGAACGGAAAGATGTAGGGACAAAAATACAATGTTCTCCTCCGCCCAGCCAGGCATAGGCTAAGTCCTCCACATGCAAAATCCTAACAATAAGCCGAGGGGGAGGGGGAGAGTGGTGTTTAATTTTTATTTGTTGAGTGCCACTTAGAAGATCTTATAATCCCACTGATTTTAAAATTGATAAGTCAGGAAAACAAAGAGAAATGAAGTGCCCAGGAAAATTAGATGAATCCAGGGTGAGGTTCATCTCTAAAGCACAAGTCATAAAATCTTATGCACGAGCTAGAAGTAGAACACAGATTGGTCTAGCATTGATTACAAACCAGTGAGCAAGGTCAAGTTTGTGACTCAGGATCAAAAGACAATGGCAAGAGAAATAAGACTCCTCCTGGAATTGATACAAGATAGACATTTCCCTGAGCATCCTTACAGACATCGCCCTGTGGGATAACAGGAGCAAGAGCATCCCTACAGAAGTTCTCAGAAGCAGCATCATAGGGTCTCTTCACATCATGTCGGTCCATGAGGGCAAAAGAATAATGCCAGGTGCTAATCAGTAAAAGCAAAAACCACATGTGGCCCAGGTACATAGCTCTCCAGAGACCTGCCTTAATCCAAAAGGTAATTTTTCAGTGTAATCTGGAGCAAGGTTCTCACTGGGGCATTTTGCAAATGCATGCTGGAGTCTTCGATTGTCACAGTGTGAGGGTGGTTCCTTGCAAATAGCAGGTGGAGGCGCAAGACCTGATAAAGAACCATCCCATATCCCTTGTGGCTTTTAAAGTATAATATTGGTTGTTTGTGTAGATGGAAAACTTGTTTATCACATTCTCTCACACATAGCTAGTGAGAAGGCAAAATGCTGACATTTCTGTGGGGAAGAATTTGACAGAATCTAAAATGCTATCTACACGTTCCACCCAAGCAATCCCACTGATAGGGAAAATCTGTTGTAAGATGGCCACCAGGACTAATAAGAAAACACCGGTCCCTAATTGATGATGAATGCGGAAGTAACAGGCTATAAATTACTCCCGCTGCTGATGCTCTGGGCTCAGACCTCTGGAGAATGATCTCTTCTCCTCACCGATGGGAAATAAACCTCCTGCCTTCCAAGATCTCCTAGCGCTGCTTGGTTCTTCCACCGAGTGATCCAGACCAGATGCCAAGTGATCCAGACCAGATTCCGTAACATTCAGTTCCCTGACCGGAAAACCCAAATGCACTAGACTGTTGTTGCCACCAGTTTGGGAAAACTACAAGGCACTGAGGGAATGACGAACCACCAAAAAGGTGCGCCCTACCTAAATTTTGGCGATCTCCAGCTCAGTCCCCTCCAGCCAGCACTGCTCCACCTTTCCCACCAGACTCGAGGAGACTTGGCATGTGAGGACCTGGACTCAACATGGAAAACCGGTAAGGCCTGGGACCTAAGTCTGTCCTGTCCTGCCCACCCATAGTGGTGGAAGGGGGACCTGATCACTCCCAGGAGACTTCAGAGGTCTCTCTGTTAGGGGCCCCCATCTGTCTGGCCCACCCATGGCTGTGGAAGGGGGACCTGATCATTCTCCGGAGACTTCAGAGGCCTCTCTGTTAGGGGCCCCCATCTGTCCGGCCCACCCATGGCTGTGGAAGGGGGACCTGATCATTCTCCGGAGACTTCAGAGGTCTCTGTTAGGGGCCCCCATCTGTCTGGCCCACCCATGGTGGTGGAAGGCGGACCTGATCACTCCCTGGAGACCTCAGTGGTCTCATCTGGAGAAATTCTGTGGGAGGGAATGTAATAACCTCTGGTGTGTATGTGAGTGTGAATGTGCAATGCAGTCTGGCTTGCCCACCAAGTTCGATTCTGTGGTTCCATGGGTGGGCACCCTTAAGGTCCCCAAAAGCCTATGGAG
Organism: Proteles cristata cristata; assembly: GCA_017311185.1. Taxonomy (NCBI): domain Eukaryota; kingdom Metazoa; phylum Chordata; class Mammalia; order Carnivora; family Hyaenidae; genus Proteles; species Proteles cristata. The sequence goes on from JAESUZ010001971.1 coordinate 1,741,408, forward strand.
TCTGAGTGCGCCCATCTGCGATTCCATGGTGAATGGAATATGGCGGCATTGGAATAGTTTTCTGATCGTAAGTCACAAAGCTGAGACCACTATAGCTAAGTGTCACCTAAGTTCCTTTGGGACATGGCCACACAGGCATCTGACTGGTCTCTTTGTTAGAGGAGGCACCCCTACACCTTTGTCTGTCTTTGCAACCCCACATCCTGGGAACATTATGGGGTTGGGACAGAGCAAACCCACAGTTCTTGAAACTATGAGAACTTTGAGAAGGGTTTTTGGGAGACTATGGAATCAAGATGACTTCCAGCAAATTAAGGACCCTATGTGATTTGGAATGGCCCACTTTTGGGGTAGAATGGCCCCCAGAGGAAACCTTAGATGTCCCAAAGGTCCGCTGCATCCGGAAACACAGGTTACTCTGATTAGTTCCCATATATCAACTCCTGGTTAGAGATTGCCCAACACTCCCCCCGTTTGCTGTGATTTACCTGCAATGAACAGAGACAAGTTAGGGTACAGAGGTCCCAACCTCCACAAATTCCTGCCAGTGATCCAGAGGAAGAACCAATTTTGCCACTGTCAGATGCTCCCCTGAGACAGTCAGCGCCTGACCCCCCTGACTCCTGATACTCTGCCACCTTCGGCCTCTCCACCACCTCCGGACTCGACAGATCCTCTCTCCCCCAGGCCGGTGGCCAGAATGTGCCCTTGGCCAGGTGCAGGTGCTCTCCAGATGCCTGTATGAGAGAGGAGGGAACCTGAGAGACGTGATGAAAACAGAACCCAGCCTGGCCGCTTGATGATGTATTACCAGCCTCTCTCCACTACTGATCTCCTCAATTGGAAACATAACACACCATCATATTCTGAAAGACTGCAGGCAATAATAGACCTAATGGAGTCCCTCTCCAGACCCACCGACCAACTTGGGAAGACTGCCAATGGCTGCTCCACACTTTATTTAACACTGGAGAGACAGAGAGTTATGAAAGGAGCTTGGCAATACCTTGACGAATGTGCACCAGCTGGGGTTGTCGATCCTGGCACCTGTGTTAGAACAGCCACACCTGAAGAATGTCCTATGTGGGACTTCACAACAGAGGAAGGACAAGTTCACATCCGCCGGTACCAAGAGGCTCTCCTCTGGGGGATCCGAGCAGGGGCTAAGAAGCCCATGAATAAGACCAAGATACCCTCAATCACCCAGCAGCAAGGCGGATCCCCCGGGGATTATTATGAGAGGCTATGCGAGGCTTACTGCATTTACACCCTGTTTGATCTCGCGGTACAATAAAGTCAACAGATGGAAAATACCTCCTTTGTGACCCAAGTTGCCCCAGATATCAGAAGGAAGCTTGAAAAACTTGAGGGTTTCGGCAGAATGAACATCAGGCAGTTAAGAGAGAGTTCAAGAGGGTGTGAGCTGTTAAGAGGTAAACAGGTGGCGGGTCGCCTGGGTGGCTTAGTCGGTTAGGCGTCCGACTTTCGCTTAGGTCATGATCTTGCGGTTCGTGGGTTCGAGCCTGGCGTCGGGCTCTGTGCTGACTGCCAGCTCAGAGCCTGGAGCCTGTTTCTGAGTCTGTGACTCCCTCTCTCTCTGACCCTCCCCTGCTCACACTGTCTCTCTCTCTCTCTCCTAGAAATAAATAAAAACTTAAAAAAAAAAAAAAGGAGGTAAACAGGTGGCATCTGGGCAGCCCACCTCCAGATGGAGGTTGCTAACAAGGTCTACATGAATGGGGAGGTTGCTGCCGAAAGCGAAGCCGAGAAAAAGATGAGGAAAAGGTCAGTCTCCTTGCTGCTTTTTTTTTAAATTTTTTAATGTTTTTATTTATTTCTAGGAGGGAAAGAGAGAGACAGTGTGAGCAGGGAAGGGTCAGAGAGAGAGGGAGTCACAGACTGAAACAGGCTCCAGGCTCTGAGCTGGCTGTCAGCACAGAGCCAGACGCGGGGCTCGAACCCACGAACCGCGAGATCATGACCTAAGCGAAAGTCGGACGCTTAACCAACTAAGCCACCTAGGCGCCCCTCCTTGCTGCTGCTTTAAAGGAAAATGACTATGAAAGGATGGAGAAGGTCCCATCACCAAAAGTGGGGAAGCCCAGGACGTCCTTAACAAGGGATCAATGTGCCAATTGTAGGGAGAAATTGCCTGGCAGATGAGGCAGCTAAAGTAGCAGCCATTAGGGAGGCAGACAAGGTCCCCTCCCTTACTGTGACTCTGACGCCCCCGGCAGAGACCCCTCCACCAAAATATACTAAAAAAGAAATTAAATGGGCTGAAACAGAGGGGCTACCCAGACCAAGGAAGGATGGTGGAAACCGCTAGTTGGGCACATCTTCATCCCAGCAGCCCTCGGAGAGCATCTCGTTGGCGAATACCATCAACTCACCCATCTAGGAAAACCTGCATTAGAGACCGTCCTCAAAAAAGCAATACTACATCAGCCAGCTGCCAGCATTATGTCAAGCAATAAGCGGACGGTGTGTGACTTGCACCAGGAATAACGCCCGAACCGTGCTGCGACCCCTGCCAGGTGTCCAAAGGTAGGAGCTACCCCCATTGAAGACCTAGAAATAGACTTTACAGATATCCAGCCAAGTCGAGGATTTAGATATGTCCTGGTAGTAGTCTGTACATACTCTGGATGGGTGGAAGCTTTCCCTACCAGGATGGAACAGAGCCGGGAGGGCTGAAGTCCTCCTAAGAGAGATTGTCCTCTGGTTTGGCCTGCTGGCCACAATCCCCAGTGATAACGGACCCGCATTCGTGGCGGGCATGATACAAACTTTAACCAACTCCCTCAATATCTCTTGGAAGCTTCACACTGCTTACTGGCCTCAGAGAAAGTAGAGCAAATGAATCAAACCCTCAAGGAAACCTTAGCCAAGTTCTGTCAGGAAGCAGACCTCCCGTGGCCAGCCCTGTGGCCCCTGGCCCTCTGCGTGTCCGTTGCACACCAGTAACTCCATGTTTCTCCCTCTTTGAACTAATATATGGGAGGCTCCTCTAGGAGAACCTACACCAAATAGGGGGTGAGGGAATAAGAGCAACTTCAAGCATTCGGGGCCACCCTGAATAAGTTACAACGATCTACCATAGAGAGGGCCCCAGTCTCTTTAGGATCCTGTGTTCACCCTTTCTCACCAAGGACTCCATCTGGGTCAAAGATTGGAAGAAAGACCCTCTCAAACCACAGTAACTGGGCCTCCTACCGTTATTCTGATCACCCCTACTGCCCTCAAGGTCACCGATATCATTCCCTGGGTTCACCACTCCAGAGTCAAGAGGGCCAATCTTGAGGAGCCCCAAAACTTGGAAGACTGACCCAAGTCTGACAAACCCGCTTAAAGTGACCTTTCAGAGAGTCCTAGATTCTTAGGCTCTTCAGCCCTGCTCCAGCCACACATCAGAAGCTGTCTGGTCTACACATGGCAGAAGCTTGAGGAATCGCCGTTCTGATAAGATAGACTATCCTTACATACTCTTTGCCATTAGGTTGGCAGAGGTTGCCCCAGAAAGCTGGGGAAACAGCGAGAGGTTCCTGTTGGTGCTCACCTTCCTCTTATGAATAGGATGTTCTGTTGGTATTGATTGCCTCTAATCTGGGCCCATTTGGAGCCAGTAAGAGCAGGGCACCTTCAGTGGAAGAATCTAAAGATGATGCCCTCCAATACAGACTAGATCTGTTTAAAGGGGCATCAAAGAGGGGATCTGCTGTAAGATGGCCGACAGGACGAATAGAAAACACCTGTCCCTGATTAATGTGGAATGTGGAAGTAATAGGCTATAATTGTTCCCTCTGCTAATGCTCAGCACTCAGACCTCTGGAGAATAATCTCCTCTGAGCCCGCAGGTGTAAACTAAACCACCTCCTTTCCCAGATCTCCAAGTGCCACTTGATTCTTCCACCGGGTGATCCAGACCAGATTCTGTAACACTACTTGCAGATAAGCACTCTCAAGTTACATCTCTACCAATGCAGACCAAATGTGCACAGGGTAATTTGTTGTAGCATTATCTGTAATAATAACAATTTTAAAAAAGTTTGGAAACCAGACAAATGTTTCAAACTGGTCAGAACACTAAAGTACATCTATATAATAGAGCTCGATATAGTCATTAAAAAAAAAGATGTAGGAAGATTGACCAGGAGTGACTTCAAGTTCTGTGTAATATCTACGGCATTTGGTATGCTACCTTTTCATATTAAGAGAGAGAAAAGAGAAAGATTAGCCAAAAATGAACATCATTATTCACGGGAAGTCGTAGGTGGAAAACAGTGTGCAATGTGTGGGGAAGGGGGAAAGGCTTCTCAGAGAATAACTTTTAAATAGTTTTAGTTTGGGGACACCTGGGCAGCTGAGTTGGTTCAGTCCAACTTTAGCTTTAGTCACGATCTCATGGTTCGTGAGTATGCCCACATCCTCTGTCCCCCTTCTCTCTCTGACCCTCCCCCTCTCATGTGCTCGTACTCTCTCTCTCTCTCAAAAATAAATAAATAAATAAATAAATATAGTTTTAGCTTTTAAACTATGTATGTATTTCACCTATTTTTTAAAAAATTAAATCAAAAGTGAATACAAAGAGAAATAATAAACCCAGGCATCACCATAACATAAAACTAATGGCGAAGAGAATTCTTTCTAGTTCTTTTTTTTTTTCTAGTAACTTTTGAACACAGTTCTTTGACAATTAATTCATTCTTAGGGGCATGTAAAATTTTTGAATGTTTATTTATTTTGAGCAAGGGAGGGGCAGAGAAAGAGGGAGAGAGAGAATCCCAAGCAGGTTCCACACTACCAGCACAAAACTCCTTCCGGGGCTCCATCTCACGAACCATGAGATCATGATATGAGCCAAAATCAAGAGTCAGATGCTCAACCAACTGAGCAATCCAGGCACCCCTCTAAGGGCAAAGTTAAATGTAAAGAAATCTTAAACTTGATTGAGAAGATTTATTGTCATATTTTCAAGGAATTTTTTTTTTACTATTTTTTTTACCGTTTTATTTATTTCTGAGAGAAAGAGAGAGGGAGAGACAGCATGAACAGGAGAGGGCCAGAGAGAGGGAGACACAGAATCTGAAACAGGCTCCAGGCTCTGAGCTGTCAGCATAGAACTTGCCGCAGGCTTGAACCCACAAACTGTGAGATCATGACCTGAGCTGAAGTAGGACGCTTAACCGACTGAGCCACCCAGGCGCCCCAAGAATTTTTAAATATTATAGAAGATTGCAAATAAGTGGATACATTAAAGCTATAGGAAATGAAAATTTTCAGCCTAAGAAAAGAGATATAAATACATACAATAAAGGGAAAATTTCGAGAATATTTCATTTGAACTGGAAATAGTATAGGAACTCAATTATGAAAAATGCTGACGCAGTCCTAGCTCTATCCACTGAGAGGGACACCCTCAAAACAAATATCACACCTGCTTCCCAGAGTTTGGTTTTGAAAACATGTACCCCGCTAAAAATTTAGAGATCTTTGGATAAATGGCAAATTCCAATTCTAGGGAGAGAAAAGCAAAGTTACTTGAAAGATTAATAGCAATTATGTCAGAAAGTTACAGGACTCAGAATGTGGCAAATTCTACAAGACAAGGCTTGGATTCTTCCAAATGTGTATGTCTCATGGGGGAGAGGAAGGTTGATGGATTGTTCTAGACTAAAAGAAACTAGTAAAACATATAAACAAATACAGCAGATCAATATTGGTTGATCCTGATATTTTTAAATAAGTTATGAAAGTAATTTTCTAGTCAATTGGAGAATTTTGCATCTGGACTAGATGTTAGATAAGATTATGAAACTATTGTTAATTTTCTTAGGTGTGATAACAGAATTACAAATATGACAGAAAATGTCCTTATTCTTAGAATTTGCATGCTGAAATAAATTGTGATATCTGGAACCAGTTTCTAAAAATTTTGTTAATGTTTATTTTTGAGAGAAAGAGAGAAACAGAGTATGAGCAAGGGAAGGGAGCAGAGAGAAGGAGACACAGAATCCAAAGCAGGCTCCAGGCTCTGAGCTGTCAGCACAGAGCCCAATATGGGGCTCAAACTCATGAGCCACAAGATCACAACCTGAGCCAAAGTCGTATGCTTAACTGACTGAGCCACCCCTGTGCCCCTATGCAACCACTAGAGGAATCTGGGAGAGGGAGGGGAAGGTTGAACTTGGTTGGAGAGTATGGTCCAGTATTTATTTTGCTATTCTTTTAACTCATGTTTCAAATTTTTCATAATTAAAAAAAATGAGGGAAGCATTTCTAATTTTCTGAACAGAGACTTCTCTGTTTCACATAAAATCCCCAAATTTTTTGGCATCTTTTCTTCTAATTTATTTATTTATTTTTTAATGTTTTATTTATTTTTGAGAGAGAGAGACAGCATGAGTAAGGGAGGGTCAGAGAGAGAAGGAGACACAGAATCTGAAGATAGGCTCCGGGCTCTGAGCTAGCTGTCAGCACAGAGCCTGACGCAACGCTTGAACCCATGAACCATGAGATGATGACCTGAGCCAAAGCCAGACACTCAATTGACTGAGCCACCCAGGTGCCCCTGGTATAGTTTTTAATCAATGAATTTTCCAAGAATGCACTGACTCTATAAATCAAGAAAAGCTCTTAGCTTTGTTTGGAATTTAACCAAGAGTTATGGACCATTCCACACGCAACACACGCCCACCCAACCTGTTCTGATAGTTGTCACGCAGTCACCCTGACTGGTGATGCATCTGACTGCTTCATTCTGCCTTCCACAGTGGTTGTGCTGAGCACTGAATGCTTCTGGTTGAAATACACAACATTTATTATAAATAAAACTTCTTTTCTATCTTCTTTACATTCCAGTGAAAATAATATTTTTTAAAATATTTTTATTTATTTCTAGGAGAGAGAGAGAGCAGCGTGAGCAGGGGAGGGTCAGAGAGAGAGGGAGATACAGACTCTGAAATAGGCTCCAGGCTCTGAGCTGGCAGTCAGCACAGAGCCCGACGCCGGGCTCGAACCCACTAACCGCAAGATCATGACCTAAGCGAAAGTCGGACGCTTAACCAACTAAGCCACCCAACCCGAAAATAATATTTTTATGTTTTTAAAAATCATATGTGTGGATAGCCTATGTTCCTCAAGAACTCCATCTGAGAACAACAGTAAGTGGAGTCCTTATAAAGTTTTGTTATAGAAAGACATGGTGGAGAATTGCTTGGCTGAGGAATGACCATTGTACACATCCTTTGGGGTACAGCAGACATGCATAGTTTCTCTCCACTAAGCTTTTGACCAAAATCCCATGGCAGCCCTGAAAAGGGGACATTCACCAGGGAGCCGCCCCACAGCCAGCAGAGAAGCCTGATGCCAGGAGTAGATCTGGCCTCAGCAGAAGCTTAAATCTCCACTCCCTTATGTTGGCACTTGAAAATAGAAAAGTTACAAAGAGACAGATATTTAAGACCCAAAGAGTTTTATGTGAGGTTTGCTTTGGTCTTTGCGAGAAGAAATTTGCACCGAGGTGCCTTTCTTTATACATATATATATGTATATAGCATTTCAAGAAGCATCCGATAGCTCTGAGGGTAAGTACTGGAATTATCTTTACCTGAACCCAGATTGGGAGGTGGCTTGACAGTGAATCATCTATGATTTAAGAAGGAATCATCAAGAACGTTTCACAATGGTACACAAATGAACCATCTCTAGTGAGTCAGTTAATGAGCATTCTTCACTAAAAAAAAAAAAAAAATTCACTGCCGGTTTTTGCAGAAAAAAATAGGACATGCTAACTTTATAACACTGAACAAAAGATACAGAGGGAGGGGGGGTGCCTGGCTATCTTAGTCGCTGGAGCATGTGACTCTTGATCTTGGGGTTGCGAGTTTGAACCCCACATTGGGTGTAGAGATTAATTAAAATCTGTAGCAAAAAAAAAAAAGAAAGAAAGAAAGAAAGAAAGAAAAATAAGAAGAAGAAGAAGAAAAAAGATACAGAGGGAAGGGAGATTTATTTTTCCATTCATTCCATTGGCATTTATTAAATGCATTCTACTTGCCAGGCTCTGTCCTAGGTGCTGAGGCTAAAACAATGAGGGGTTGTACCTGCCCGCAAGGAGCTTACGGTGTCCTGGGGAAAGGTAATACACAGTTAACAGGTGAAATAGTTACCATGAATGCTGCATGGTGTGTATTGGGGTGACCAGAACAGACAAGGAGACGGACACGCTTGTTAAGAATCCGGCATTGAGGAAGCCATCACGGGAGAATGAGAAAAATTCTCTCTTTAAAATTCACTCTCTCTTTAGTGGAGAGAGAGAAAAACAAAGCCCTCTGTGAACAAGGTCATTATAATGAGAAGGTGAGAGACATCATTTCTCCTCATAGTACAAAGCAGAGCTAGAGAATTGCTCGTGAAGAGGCAGAAAGAAAATGCTGCATAGACACATTCTGCTTGAAAGGTATCTAATGATACTAAAGTCAGGCATAGGTCTTATGGATGTTAGGATTGTAACAAGTGCAGAGAGGTTGGCTGCTTTTGTCTATTTATATGTTTTCTGCCAAGGATCTGGACTTGCTTTCTCTGTGGGGACCCCCTCCCCACTGCTTTGCATGAGCCTCTGCAGTCCCCTCCCCCACCCTTCTCCCCACCCAAGGCAGCAAGACTGTGGACCCCTGACCTAGGCTGCAGCTTGCCTGATGCTCCAATCTCCAGTTCTGACTCTCAGTCAAGCACATGAAGCCCAGGTGGCAGCTTGAACCCCGCTTTCAATGACAACATTCAGCGGTGACGATCCCCAGCAGCAGCGTACCCCCAAACCGGACTGTTTCTGTGGCGTGACCTTGAAGCCGCTCAGCTTCCACTGGCTCCTAACTGCATTCTGACCTTGTCCTTCAGCTCTCCCATCCATCTGAACATGTCTCAATACTCTCGTGAAGGGTGTGTTGAGATAAGTAATTTTTTAGACAGGAGAGAACAGCTGAAGGTAAGCCTCGTAATTAATGAACAGAAAGCCCTGCTCAACCTTCAAGATAGACACGATTGATGGGCAGGTGTGAGAAAAAAGACGTGAAGAGAACAGTGAGAAATAGAATCAATGCAAGACAATTTAAGAGACAAAATCTGCATGGAGGACCAATGAGGAGCCACAGAAAATATCAACAGAGGGCTGCTGGGGGAGAGGGAGTCAGTCACACCAATGACAGGAGGTCAAGGGGCACAGAGAAAGCCAGAAAGGAGGAAATGGCAGAAAAAAACTTTCCTTGAAACAGACAAAAATGTGGGGCGCCTGGGTGGCTTAGTCGGTTAAGCGCCGACCTTCGCTTAGGTCATGATCTCACAGTTCGTGGGTTTGAGCCCCCCGTTGGACTCTGTGCTGACTGCCAGCTCAGAGCCTGGAGCCTGTTTCAGTCTGTGACTCCCTCTCTCTCTGACCCTCCCCTGCTCACGCTGTCTTTCTCTCTCTCTCTCTCCTAGAAATAAATAAGACATTTAAAAAAAAAAGACAAAGACAAAAATGTATCAACTGATGCAAAAAAGGTCTGGATAAATCTAGAATAGTTCACCAAAAAAAAAGGTGGAAAAATTTACTCAGATGTGTTCATAGAAAAGAAGAAGGAAGAAGGAAATATTAAGGAAGCATCTGGGTAAATTTTTGTAGCTTTGTGTTAAAAACAATTAGGTCTACTCTAAATGTAATACTGGAATATCAGGAAAAAATGAGGGGAAGTTATGTATCATCGTATTAAGCCTAACAACCTTATTAGCATGTTGGCAGGTGCTTTTTTATTGCATATGATTTTCTTTCCACTTGGTAGCAATTTTGAATCCTGATTTTTCATTTTTTATTATAGTATCAGTTTATCTGCTGGCTCTTAAAGTCTTCTTTAATATACATTTTAATGGCTGCGTAATCTATAAAGGAGATAACCTTTATTTTAGATGGTGTGTGTGTGTGTGTGTGTGTAGCACTTATCATGTGCTTACTATGTAATTAGGGTTTTGCATGCATTTTCTTTAATCCTCAAACAGCGCCATTCGTCAGATACATGATCACTGTTAAGTTCAGAGGTCTGCCACAAAGAGGCAGTAGAGCCGGGTATGCAGCCACGTTTGTCCAATTCACAGTCAGAGGCCTTCCTTCCGTATGTTGGACTACCATGTGTCTGGAGTCAGTCTTCGCCCATCATGAAGACTATAGCGGAAACTGGCAAAATAACACAAGAGGCTCCATAGGGCAATAAATGAGACAATATGGAGTAAGTTTATTCCCTTTGCGAAACTGCAATGTGCAAAAGTAAGTTGGAAGTCACCCTACATGGCAAACCTGAGTCAAAAGAAGACTGGACAAGACCAGCAGTGATTTCCTTCTTAAAACATGAGTCCCTGGACTCCAACCAAGGTGTGAAATCTGTGATCCCTGTAAAAGGAATAGAATAAGCAGAGAATTCTTTTTTTTTAATGTTTTATTTATTTCTAGGGGAGAGAGAGAGAGAGAGAGACAGCATGAGCAGGGGAGGGTCAGAGAGAGAGGGAGTCACAGACTGAAACAGGCTCCAGGCTCCGAGCTGGCAGTCAGCACAGAGCCCGACGCGGGGCTCGAACCCACGAACTGCGAGATCATGACCTAAGCAAAAGTCGGACGCCTAACCGACTAAGCCACCCAGGCGCCCCTAGAATAAGCAGAGAATTCTAAGAAGAGGAGCAAAGTGGGATCTCACAGTGAATGAGCTCATAGGAGATAGATAGAGCTCACACAGAGTCGAGGTCATGTGGAGGTTAGGTGTCAGCTGTGGGGTTTACTGTCAGTTTAGGAAAGGTACTTCCTATCTAGGGGTTTTAGTTTCCTCGATTGTAAATAGAGGAGGCTGCCCTAACTGATCATTCAGATTCATTTTAGCTCCAAAATTAAATGATTGGCTCTACCAATGTTGAGAGGGATAAAGTAGATAGCCATGTGGCATTCACCAATATGGGTTACTCTTATTCTCATTACAGGTATCACTAACACTCGAAAAAGTGCAAGGTACTGTAGTAAAGAGTAGATACTCTACAATCAGACCACTCTGGGTTCAAATACTACTGAGACATGTGCTGTTGGAAAAGTCACCTAACCTCCCCAAAACTTGGTTTCCTTTCCTGTTATATGAGGGTAAGAAAACCATTCCTTCAAAGGGCTGCCGTGAAGATTACATGAGCTAATGCACATAAGAAAGCTTAATGCAGTGTAGGTACTCAATAAACTGGTAGCTAATGTTGTTAAAAATAACAGTAATAACCAGCTTCGGGATGGCACACTACAGTTCATGAAGGCAAGATTAGTACCTGGGTCTCCGAAACTCTCTTTTGTGTTCTTTCTAATATAGCGTGTAGTCTCCCAAGGTCAAGTTGAGTGGTATCAGACTCCGAAACTGTAAGAAAATGGGAAGGAAATATGTACAGAGGGAGCTACAGTATAGCAAATCCACATCATGCTGCCATCATAGGTATACCGTAACACTGCTCCATACTCTCTTCTACATGTCACTCTGCTCCCATGTGACCCCCACCCCTGAAGAACACGTGGGCAGTTAATAGTTTTCTACTCCTCCGTGAGATCGGATCTGTCCAAACCAGCAGAGTAGTGTTCTCCTCCTCCATGAAATGTCAGTAATGAGTCTCAGAGGGCAAGGGGACATTTGTGGCAGTGCTGTTAGCTGGTGGAGTCCATGCCACTGATCTCCAGGAAGAGGAGCAAAGTGGAAAATCTGTACCCCCAACAGAGCCCTCTCTTGAATCCCAAGTCACTTTTCAAATGTGCAGCATTCCCAGGATAGGGAAGAGGGTCAAAATACTACTCTAAAAATAGAAAAGGAAGCCATCGAAAGTCCAGCAGCATAGTTAGCAATAAGAGATAACACAACAAGAAGGAAGGGAACATCCAACTTTGGCTCAGGCGGTGAGTTCGAATCCTACTCCATACTGCATGATTTGCACTGATAGCGGGAAGCCTGCTTTGGATTCTCTCTCTCTCTCTCTCTCTCTCTCTCTCTCTCTCTCTCTCTCTCTCTCTCTCCCTCCCTCTCTCCCTCTCCCTCTCCCCCACCAGTGTGCTCGCACTCTCTCTCTCTCTCTCTCAACAATGAATAAAGAAATACAGGAAGAGAGAAAGTACGTGGGCCCCCAGAACAGAGCAGTTTAGCGCCTACGAAACAGACTTGACCTTCCAAAAACTTTCTGATTCCTTTTGAAAAGAAATGCATGTTACGTCCAGCTCTAGACAAATACAAACTATCTCTACTGAGTCTGGGTTTTTCATTGTTGTTTATTTTTACAGAACAACAGCCAACACAGCATATTAATGTATTCAGGCTCCCGTTCAGACAGAGAGAACGGCGAGAAAAGTAATGCAAGATTTCTTTGATTCCGCTTGCAGTTGTTAGCTGAAGGTCACAATAACCTTTCAGAGGATAAGAATAAAAAGCTTAAGAGACAAAGACATAATCAAAAGGAACACAGGGAGCACTCAAGAGCAGGGAACCCTCCTTTGCTTTTTCTCAAAAACCTGAAATTTCCCATACGTGAAAGGGCATGTACAAGGGAGAGCTGGGGGTGGGGGGGTGGGGGGGTAGGCTAGGAAAAACAGCTCAGGCTCCCAAATTGGAAATTACTATAATTTAAGAAAAACCTGAAATAACAAACCATGCTCTCAAAACTCCTAAATATAGAAGGAAGAAATATCTAGACACCCTGTGTGGAATCAGAGAGAGGTGCCCAATAACCAGTCTCAGTGATGTCTTGAGTAAGATCTAGAAATCCAAGTATCCTGGAGGGGTAAGATGAGTGGAAGGAATCTGGGTCACAAGACATTAACAACAGTAATTCAGAGTGTTCAGGGGCGCCTGGTGGCTCAGTCGGTTAAGCGTCCGACTTCGGCTCGGGTCATGATCTCATGGTTCGTGGGTTTGAGCCCCGCGTCGGTCACTGTGCTGACAGCTCAGAGCCTGGATCCTGCTTCAGATTCTGTCTCCCTCTCTCTCTGCCCGTCCCCACTCACACTCTGTCATTCTCTCTCCCCCTCAAATATAATAAACATTAAAAAATGTTTAAAAAGACTCTTTAGAGTATATGTTCAAATTTTTAAAGGTCAAGCAATGTTTCACTGATGGGAAACTTAGATTTGTGGCATTAAGGAAAAAGAGACCAAGTCCCTTTATGAAGAAGAAGAGGAAATGATATACAGTTTAGGGGAACAGGAGCAGAAAACAAATTCTCTAAAATCAAAAAAAAAAAAAAAAGAAGAAGAAAAGAAAAGAAAAGATATAAACATTGCATTTTCAATTTTAGAACTCTTCCACATTAATTTTGATCTAAGTGAACAGTGAATGGCTGGCCAGAATGGAAATATATTATGAGGGGGAAATACGCAAAATAAGCAAAAGCTAATGCAAAAGTTAAGTAGAATATTCTTGACTTCCAAAGAAGCCATGTTCCAAACCCACTGTCCTAGACCACAAGCTCTAGGGTGTGTTTCAAATAGCAGCTAGCTTCTACTTCCCATGTAGCACCCAGAGTAACACACCACACTGGGTGAGGTTCGAAAAATTAAAAAAACAAAAACAAAAAAACAGATATGGGGATGGGATGGAAATGTAGACCAGATGGAAGCAGACACCTGTGCTATTTCACAGGATGTGAAATATTCCAGGATGCAGGAGCAAGGTGTTGCCAGAATTGGTGGCCAGGCTTAAGGATCCCACTGTGAAATCGAACCATAAAGCAGGGGCACTTGAGTAGCTCAATCGGCTAAACATCTGACTTTGCCTCAGGTCACGATCTCATGGTTCATGAGTTCAAGCCCTGTGTCGGGCTTTCTGCGGTCAGCACATAGCCCCCTTCAGACTCTACCTTAGATCCTCTGTCTCCCTCTCTCTGCCCCTCCTCTGCTCATTCTCTCTCTCTCTCTCTTTCAAAATAAATAAAAAAGAAAAAGAAGAAGCTGCAAAGCAAAGATGTTTTGGGGGGAATTTTTCTGAATTCTAAGAGAACAAATATTTCATCATAAAGACCACACACATTCCTCTGAGAAATGGTGCTCTCAGACTTCAGGGTGCTGTCAGACAGCAAACAAAGCATCCCTTGTCCCCTACTGGAAAATGTGCTTTCACAAGAAAAATGCATCCCGAGCTCCAGGAGAGGAGTACCAAATCAGAAGCTATGGCAAACCATGATCAGAACCTGGGTTGAAACACGAAGGGACCTTGGAAATATTCGGCTCTGTCTCATGTTTGAAGAGAGAAAATGGAGGGGGCGGCGATGCATAGAGGTATGGACTTAACCTCAGGTCTCACAGGCAGGACCAGAATGCAGGGCTAGTTGAACAAATTCGTCAGGAAAAAGTTCTCTCCAGCCTCTCCTGAGAGAATTTCCCGCTCCTCCCCTTCTATATATACCTCTACCTCAGCATTTACCAAACCGTAACCAATGTAAACCCCCATCATGCCTACCTCTCTGTCTCTCCCACATTCCCCACTGGCCTTTGGGATGAAAGATTAGGTTTCCCTTTTCCCTTTAGCTCCATATTTACACTCATAGTTAGCAGTCAGTAAGTATTTAGAGAATGAGCTAATGAACCCCAAACATGTAGGTAGGAGGGTGGATGGCCACTGAAGGGTGATACCCAGGGTACATCCAGTACTCAAGCCCAGACAAGGTGATCGTCAGGTGACAGTCTGTCCTGGTCGGACCACTTACAGGCACAGAGCACACACTGACAAAACACAGTTCATCTGGAGACGGGGAATCTAGATTCGTGAAGGTTCTAGAAGCTTCTAAGTGCACCCGAGGAGTCACAGAGGGCACTAGAAGTATGTGGCCTGAAAAAGAGAAGTCTCGAGGAGGGTTTGCCAATTGCATGGATAATTTTACAGAGATGCCCAAGGAGCTGCCAAGAAATAGAGAACAGAAAGAGAGTGGGCAGAACAGTGGGCCCCAACCCAGCTTTAGAAGGAGGGCGCCTGTTTTCCTCTCCTTTACATGGTGGCCGGTAGCATAGGATCCATGCCAGGGGGCGGGGGAGGGGCGTGCAGGTTCCCCCTGCCACTGAAATTGGAAAATCATTGCTTGGGGTACAATGACAAAGGCCTTTAAATATTTGGAGGTCCGGCTGTCAGGAAGTGGCATTGGACTTGCTGTTTGTTGCTCTCTGGCCATCAGAACTGGGAGCACAAGGTAAGTACCCCCGAGGACCAGACCCGATTGCAAGTACTGCCCAGATTCATTCCTGCCCTGTTCCCTTGCCACAGCTGGGACCACAGGACCTATGGGTCTGGCTCATGAGTTTGAAGCTCTGCCCACTCCGGACTCTGGGGGGTAGATGGGGGAGGGGGGTCCCTGAAGGCAGCAGCTCAGGGTTCTCTTGCTAAGCGGGTCTTGCTGCAGATTCCACTCTGACCGTAGGCTGGGTTCTCATCTTCTCCTTCAGAAACGAAGCCTCCGAATGTACACCCTAGTTTCTGTATTGCTCCTACCTACCAGAGCTTTCTAAGCTCCCCGGGACTACAGCAGAGTCTCAGCATAAGAGTTTTGGGGAGACAGGTTTTATTTTTGAATCTTAGTCCTCACCACCACGTCTCTTTCAGTCATTCTCCGGCCGTCCAGGTCGTCTCCACAAGGCTCATAACATCGTGCCTTCCAGAAGGTGCTCCACTCCCTGGAGGCAGCAATGACCCCCAGCACTGGGACTTGCCATCCTTGACATCTGCCTTGACCTCCTGGCCCACTAACAGCTGCTTGTGTCCTCTGATCTTCCACGGGCTTGTCCAGATCTCCTCCTGGAGCCTATGACTGGGTATTGAGCAAACGGCCAGCTTAACTGAGGGGATTTTGATGGTGATGATGATGATGATGATGATGATGATGATGATGATGATGATGATGTTCCCCTCTCCTTCCTAGAATGTCAGCCCCATGAGGGAGCTGTTTTGCTCATAGGTGTGGCCCAAGCACCTAAACAGTATCTGGCATAGGGCAGAGGCTTCCCAGATACTAGTTGCTGGTTTTCTTTTGTTCCTTGGCCATGATCCTTCCTGATTTGGCCTTTTATGCCAATGGCCAAACTCTACAACGAGCACTACCTTAACATTACCTTGCCATGCATCTGCCTTCGGAAACCACAGCTTCGTAGGGATGGACAATGAATATTCATTCTTGCTTCGAGAGTCAGCAAGGGAGGGAGGGAGGAAGTGGCTGAACCAGATGCCTTCTAAGCCTCCTTACAATTAATCAGCAACAGATTCCATACAAACTTGTCTCTGCACTATTGATTCAGAAACAAAATCAATGTCCCAGGCCATTATTTGTGCCCTAAATTGGCTTCAATAACTATCAACAGCACCCCTCACTGCATATACCTGCTGCTCCTTCGAGGCAGCTATACCCCAGTAAAGACATAGCTCTCAGGCAGCCACGTGTCTCACCATCACTCTGACTAGAAGTGGCACTCTATCTAAAGACAGCCCACGTGACATGGTCCAGTATAGTAATTGGGCTGGGTCAGGTTGTCCCTCAAGAATGTGAACTAAGGCATACTAAAAGAATGGTTCAGGAACACCTAGGTGACTCAGTCAGACTCTTGATTTCAGCTCAGGTCATGATCTCGCCATTCGTGAGATCCAGTCCACGTTGGGCTCTGCACTGGTGGCGTGGATCCTGCTTGGGATTCTCTCTCTCCCTCTCTCTCTGCCCCTCCCCCATGTGCTCACTCTCTCTCAAGATAAATAAATAAACATTAAAAAATAAAATAATGAAGCAGATAACAGAGCAACCGAAGCAAAGGGAATAGAGTTGCAGCCACGATGCATCATTCTCAGGGCAAAATTATGAGGGAGAAGGAGCTGAAAAGAAACAGAGACCAGGAATAAAGAAAAGAACACAGAGAGAACATGGAGGGGGGAGGGGGGAATAGGCCAGCGGGAAAGGAGAAACAGACTCACCAAGTAGCCGAATGAGGCCAGGAGCCACCGGGGCTCCTGCTGAGGTTCCCAGAACCATCTCCAATCCTAGAGGGTGGGCTTCTGAGCACAGGTCTCTGAACATAAACATCTCCTTGTTTGAGGTGCACCAAACCCTTGCCATGAACAGACCCTAATTATAACACGTGCTGATGGGGAGATGCATTTGTTTCCTCTTGCCATGGTGACGAATCACCATAAATTTAGTGGCCTAAAGCAAAACAAATTTATGAGCTTCCAGTTCTGGGGGGTCTGAATTCACAAAGGGCTTGTACTGGGCTAACATCAAGATGTCAGAAGGGCTGCATTCCTTCTGGAATCTATAGGGGAGAATGTGTTTTCTGGCCTTTTCTGATTTCTAGAGGCCATCCATCCAACTTGTTCATCCGTCGTGGCCACCAGTCTACAACTGCATCATACCAACTTCTCCTATGACTCTCCTGCCTCCTTCTTCCCCTTAGGAGAACCCTCATGATTATCTTGGGCCCTCCCAGGTGATCCAGGATAATCTCCCAATCTCAAGGTCTTTTTTTTTTTTTTTTTAGCCTGTATATCTTTTTTATGTTCTTTTTTTTCTTTCATAGTTTATTGTCAAGTTGGATTCCATAATACACCCAGTGCTCATCCCCACAAGTGCCCTCCTCCATGCCCATCACTTTCCCTTCCCCTCTCCCCACCATCAGCCCTCAGTTTGTTTTCAGTATTCAAGAGTCTCTCATGGTTTGCCTCTCTCCCTCTCCCCAACTATTTTTCCCCTTCACCTCCCCCATGGTCCTCCTATGCGTGGAAGCATATGGTATCTGTCTTTCTCTGTCTGACTTATTTCGCTCAGTATAACACCCTCAAGTTCCATCCACGTTGCTACAAATGGCCAGATTTCATTCTTTCTCGTTGCCCTGTAGTATTCCATTGTATAGATAAACCACATCTTTTTTTTAATGTTTTATTTATTTTTGAGACAGAGATAGAGACAGCATGAGCAGGGGAGGGTCAGAGAGAGAGGGAGACACAGAATCCAAAGTCAGGCTCCAGGCTCTGAGCTAGCTGTCAGCACAGAGCCCGACATGGGGCTCCAACCCACCAACCATGAGATCATGACCATGAGATCAGACGCTTAACCGACCGAGCCACCCAGGCATCCCTAAACCACATCCTCTTGATCCTTTTGTCAGTTGATGGACAAAGGTTCTTTCCATGATTTGGCTATTGTTGAGAGTGCTGCTATGAACATTGGGCTACATGTGCCCCTATGCATCAGCACTCCTGTATCCTTGGGTAAATTCCTAGCAGTGCTATTGGCTGGGTCACAGGGGAGTTCTGTTGTTAATTTTTTGAGGAACCTCCACAGTGTTTACCAGAGAGGTTGCACCAGTTTACATTCCCATCAACAGTGAAGGAGGGTGCCCGTTTCTCCACATCCTCGCTAGCATTGATAGTCTCCTGATTTGCTCATTTTAGCCACTCTGACCAGCGTGAGGTGGTATCTCTATGTGGCTTTGATTTGTATTTCCCTAATGAGGAGGGGTGCTGAGCATCATTTCATGTGTCTGTTGGCCATTTGGATGTCCTCTTTGGAGAAGTGTCTGTTCATGTCTTCTGCCCATTTCTTTACTGGATTCTTTGTTTCTTGGGTGTGGAGTTTGGTGAGTTCCTTATAGATTTTGGATACTAGCCCTTTATCTGATATATCATTTGGAACTATCTTTTCCCATTCCATCGGTTGCCTATTAGTTTTATGGTTTGTTTCCCTTGCCGTGCAGAAGCTTTTTATCTTGATGAGGTCCCAATAGTTCATTTTTGCTCTGGATTCCCTTGCCTTTGGAGATGTGTCAAGGTCTTTAACCTAAATTATATTTGCAAAATTCCCTTTGCCACACAAAGTAGCATTTTCGCAGGCCATTATTCTGCCTTCCATGGGGAATAAGGGGACATTCCCTATGGACAGCAAAGTAGATTGAGATCTCCAAATACCCACAAAATCATATGTCAGCCAACAGTAAGATACTTACATGCTAAATGCCTGGAACAGGAAGGAATCAAGCTGGCAAATCCCCTTCTCATAAATATCCGATCAAGAACAGAGCCTCCTCTGTATTCTCAATGCTGGTTTCCACATCTTACATTACCTCAGGGGTTCCTGGCTGGGAGTGTGGGCTTAATTTGAAATGCAAGGTGAGATTAGCACCCTCGTTGGAACACCATCTGATTAGTATTACAATGAATAAACAGGTGGTCTGGTGAGAGTGAGGCCAAGCAGAACCACAGAAGGGACTGGTAGAGATTCCCCTCTGACTGTGTTCCTTCCTCATCGCGGAAATTTATTTAGCTGTATTTCACTCAGAAGATCCCGTTGACAGCCCAGATGCACACTGCTGGGTAATTACAGGGCACCAAGGAATGACATGATGGGAAGAGAGTTGAATAAATGGTAGAAAAATAATGTCTGGGAACGGCGCTGGCTGATCGCACAGAGCTGAACCATCACACCTGTCAGGACGAGAGGAGGGAGGCAAAGAAAGATGCTGGGCCTTGTCCCATTCTAGACCCACCCTTTCTTGCTCGTGCTCAGGCTTCTTGTCGGCTGTGGGAGGAACTTCAGGTGCCTTCTGCAATATTTAGCTGGAAAGGAGTCTTAGAGGCCTGGGAGTTCGTAGAAACCAGTTGTTTAGTTTAAGAAGCAGACATGCTTCCAAAAACAAAACAAAACAACCTTTGTTGGATTCAGATTTTTGAAAAATATTTAGGCACCAAACAGAGCATCTTCTGAAGCCCATGACTCATTATTCAAATGCATCCAGGGGGAATCAGGTGCCCACCCTCACCGCTGGGTTATAGAAACCCCAAACAGATTCTGCAGGAAGAACTCCACACCCTTTTGTAAAGGTAACGACATCAGCAGGATTTGAACATGTTGATTCTTTTCTGATTTGATACTGAGCCGTGTTTCAGACATGGCTCAAGGGTGATAAGACTCCTCTAACACGGTCACAGTATGGTCTACACTCGGCTAAATTTAGATCGCTGAAAGATCAGAGGTGTTGTTCTGAGTTAGGAAGTCAGAGCTCATTGAGCCTTCTATGCGGACCTCTTTTGGTGCCTGGGACCCAAATACTAACCTCGAAGAGTCCAAAATAGGGAATTAACTTCCATCATCAGGGTTTCCTGGACCACTGACAATCAATAGAGGTCAAATACAAAGTGTGCCTGTGCACAATTTATATTTGTTTTCTGCCGCTGCGTGAACTCTCTGCTGCCATGACCCTTGTGTAAGTATTCTGTTTTCCAGTGCGATTAGTTTGGAGGGGTGAGAACGCATGTTGTTATAGCAAATGAGATTGGGAAGGACGGAGAAAAAGAGCAAAAAGGTGTCACTTCCCACTTGTTGAAATAACCTGAGACAGTTTCTAACAGGAAGGCAGCTTGCATCATTTGTCGCAGCCAGGAACTGGGCAAACTGTATCCTTGTAAGTGTTTTCCACAGACTCTGGAAAAAAGGAAGCCAAAAAGAAGAAAGTACACTCTCTGCTCCCAGATGGATTTATTCCGACAAGGAGGCCATACAAAAAAAGGAACAAATGCATATAGTACAACCCTAAATAGGAGCACAGTGGGCTGGAGCTTCTATAATGGGCGACTGCATAGAAATATTGACGCTGAGGAGCGGAGGCTTAGAAAGCAGAAAGAAGAGATACTTCTGTTCCTTGATCTGATTCTAAATTTTGTGCCTTCAGCGGAAAACCAGAGGCACAGCCCTTATGAGGCCAGAGGGTGATTAATCAAATGGCCTCTAAAACACTAAGGCAGCACTAGTTTGAAGCCAAAGGGATCCTATGATACTCTAAGAATTACAAATACCATAGTATTGGTGGGGGGAAGGGGGGTTGGCTCAGTCGGATAGATGCCTGACTTCAGCTCAAGCCATGATCTCGTAGTTTGTAAATTCAAGCCCCATGTTGGGCTCTGTGCTGATAGCTCAGAGCCCGGAGCCTGCTTCGGATTCTGTGTCCCCCTCTCTCTCTGCCCCTCCCATGCTCATGCTCTCTCTCTCTCAAAAATAAATATTGAAAAAAAAATTTAAATAAATACTGCAGTAACAAGAAAGAAAGATTATAGAGGAGGAAAAGGAAATTGTTTTCCTATCTACAGGACAATGATTTCCATGTTCCATACCCCAGAACCTATGAACTTACTAGGTTACACAGCAAAGGGGAATTCACATTGCAGATGAAATTAAGATTCCTAATCAGGTAACCTTGGAATGGGGAGATTTTCTTTGGTTATCTGGATGGGCCCAAGGTCATCACCATGTTTAAATGTGGACGAGAGAGAAGAGAAGAGAAGATCAGAGTGTTAATGTGGGAAGAGCTCAAACTACCATGGGTGCTTTTATAGAATAATGAAGGAGCCATGAGCTGAAGAATGTAAATAGCTCCGAGAAGCTGGAAAAAGCTGGAAAAGGCAAAGGCACGGATTTCCCTAGAGCCTCCAGAAGGAGCACAGCCCTGTGAACACCTTGATCTTGACCAGATAGGATCTATTTCAAATGGACTCCTGACCTTCAGAACTGTGAGAATACAAATCCTCATTGTCTTTAGCCAGTACATTTATGATCCATTGTTTCAGCAGCTATAGGAAACACACACCTGCCAAGTGAGTCAAGGATCATTACAGGTGTCTGAGTTGGTCTCTGGGTATATATACCTCATGCTCCTCGCAGGGCACAAAGTTTTCAAGGAATGCCAAGCAGTTGTTAGGAGAAAAGGAAACGTTTTCAAATTCCTTGATCTTAGTACCTTGACTAGTAAGCTAGGGGAGTCTGAGCCACGTGGAGGGACCACTCTAGTGGAGCTCAGGAATCAACCTCTCACCTTCAGTAAGGTGCAGGAGCCTCCGCTAAGGATTGCATATTCACAATGAAGAGACTTTGTGACATTGTGACCTCTGTCCTGAGAAAGGTCTCAGATGGGTCACTTTTTTGTTTCGAAACTAGAATTTGACATACAAAAGTAGTAGTGTGGCAGATACTGTCAGAAGTAAATCCAAAGGTCATTCCCTCAATCTTCCCACCTAAGAGTCCGTTTGTCTCGTTGAGGTATCCACTCCTCCACCAATGAGCTTCAGGGTCAAGTGGTGATTGACCTCAGCCCATCACAGATGCAGTTCTAGCCAATGAGCTGAAAAGGGTGTCTGCTTTCCTTGAAAAGAGACTTGTGAGGGGCACCTGGGTGGCTCAGTCGGTTAAATGTCCGACTTTGGCTCAGGTCATGATCTCACGGTTCGTGGGTTCGAGCCCCTCATCTGGCTCTGCGCTGACAGCCAGCTCAGAGCCTGGAGCCTGTTTCAGATTCTGTGTCTGTCTCTCTCTCTGACCCTCCCCTGCTCACACTGTCTCTCTCTCAGAAATTAATAAAACATTTAAAAATTTTTTTAAAAAAGAGAGACCCATGTAGGAAGAGAGACTCTGTCTCCCTCTGGGTGTTGTGATGAGGAGGTGATTTCTGGAGTTTCGAGCCATCATCTCCAGATGGTGAAGGCATGAGGCTGAGACCAAGGCCGTTTGCCAAGGACAGTGGAAAGACAGAAAGAACCTGGGTCCCTGATGTTTCCAAAGTCCCCGAATTAACCAATTTCAGAGGTACCCTACTTGAGCCTTCTTATTTGTGAAGTTATGAATCCCTTCGTTTTTCTGTTGGTTTGCAACTGAAAGTATCCCACCTGATGAACAGATGGTTAATTAACATCCTTAAAACATAAAAGTTAATGAGGAAAAGATGTCTATTTCAGGATTTTAAAAATTAAGCAAAAGAGCAAATCATTGCCAAATGAAGAAAAACAGCGAGACCGTAAACATTTGAAGAAGCATTCGAATTTACCAATAACTAACTAAATGCCAATAAAAATAACCAGATACTATTTGCTGCCTCCAAATTGACAAATGCCATTTTTCAACAATGGTATTTAATATTGTTGACAGCTTAGAGGCGTAGGCACTTCTGTTGGAAATGTAAATGGACACATCCTTTCCAAAAAAAAAAAAAAACAATTTAGACACAGATAAAAGAAAGGTACTGTTGACTGGATCAGAGATTGAAATATTCTTGGCAACACCTTTCTCCCCTAATATTCATTTGTATTCTCTGATTTACTGGGGAGGCTAGAAGCTATCTTGGAAGTATCCAGACTGTGTCCTCATCTGAAGTTCAGACGTGTCTGGTAAACTCACATGGGGCCGTCTGAAATTGAGTTTTCATGGTAAAAGCAGTGTCCTTGGAAGGAAATCTTCCACAAGGGAGAAAAATCAGACTTGTAAGGCAACAGAGTCTCCAAATGGAGGAGGTAACTATTCTGAGCACATCTGAAGTCTACAAGCATGTGGACCTGTCCAGATCCAGCCACCTGAGGTGTTCCGGGAGGGGGAGAGGGTGCAGAATATGCTACATTTGACACCAGAGATCCTCAGGACTAAGGCGGTAATAGCTCACACCCCAAGGTTCTCGGCAAGGGGGCCCCTCAGTCTGTAGAGGTTGGATGGAAGGGAAAACCTGCACGAACAATCCAAAGCAGGAAAGAGCTGCTCAGCAGCGCCCCCAGGGCACATTGGTAGTGAGGGTGCCCATGTGTCTGAGGGACCCAACCAAGGCGAGGCACCCTCTAAAAGCCCCTCAATTTGCTAGAGAGGAAAAGGAAACTGATCTCGGAAGCTAAGCAGGGTCGGGCCTGGTTAGTACTTGGATGGGAGAGGAAAAGGAAGCTGTACCCGGAATTCCAATAACTAGGTACTCAAGTAAGAGGAGGGGCCCTCAGGCTAGTAAAAGCTTTCTTTCTTTCTTTTTTGGATGTTGAATGTTGATTTT
Source organism: Proteles cristata cristata (assembly GCA_017311185.1). Taxonomy (NCBI): domain Eukaryota; kingdom Metazoa; phylum Chordata; class Mammalia; order Carnivora; family Hyaenidae; genus Proteles; species Proteles cristata. The sequence goes on from JAESUZ010001971.1 coordinate 1,765,253, forward strand.
ATCATCTTTTGTATTTTGAAAATGCACATCAATACAAGTCTTGGGGGGGGGTGGGGGCAGGTGGTGGCTCCTGAGTGGCTCAGTGGGTTAAGCATCCAGCTTCAGCTCAGGTCATGATCTCACAAATTGTGAGTTCGAGCCCTGCATCAGGCTCGCTACTGTCAGTGCAGAGCTCGCTTCAGAGCCTCTGTCTCCCTCTCTCTCTGCCCCTTCCCTGCTCACACTCTCTCACACACTCTCTGTCTCTGAAAAGTAAACAAACCTTAAAACATTTAAGAAGTCTTCAGTAGTATGGCAGGGTTAGTGCAGAGCAAATCACCTCCCAGTTTACAGACCCTTTGCTCCCTGAGTCGACCTCCTCCTGGCTTGTGAATTCTAGAGGCTTCTTGAAAAGGTACAGGGGCACCTGTGAGATCAGCAGCAGATGAGTTTCTCAATGGCCCTGGGAGGACTCACCACTAGAGTCTTCCAAGGCAGACTCTTTGTTCAATCCAGTCGCAGACACTGCTTTGCTTTAAGTAAGAGGGCGTTGATCTGCAGTGTCCCTCCATGAGAGATGGACCCTTTAGCCACGACAGTTGGATATGTTACTCGAGCCATTTAATTCTCAAAGCACACTGAGGATTTTAGGTCTGTGGCTTCACAGGTCTAGAAAGACCTGAGTGACACTCACCAGGTCAGGAGACCTAAATCTCTTCATTCCGTGTGACTCAGCTGTTCCTTGAGAAATGTATCCTAATAACCAAAATTCACTCAAAGACCTTTGGACGAGAATATTTATCATAGCATTTTCATGATTGCAAAATATGGATCAAAAAAATGTTTAAGAATTAGATAAGGTCTGGGGCCCCTCGGTGGCTCAGTCGGTTAAGCGTCCAATGTTGGCTCAGGTCATTATCTTACTGTTTGTAAGTTCGAGCCCTGTGTCAGGCTCTGTGCTGACAGCTCAGAGCCTGGAGCCTGCTTCAGATTCTGTGTCTCCCTCTCTCTCTGCCTCTCCCCCACTCGTGCTCTGTTTCTCTCTCCTTCAAAAACAAACATTTAAAGATTTTAATAAAAAAAAATTAGAGGGCTAAGTAATTTATACCACCTTTAAAAATCATATTTCTAAAAAGTATTTAACACCATGGGGGAAATGCTACAAATTAAACAAGAAACAACTAATACAAAGAACTCAATGTGTGTTACGATCCTAATTTTGTTTAAAAAAGTAAAACAGATAAAAGACTGGAAGATAAACAGTTTTGCACAGTAATTAACTCAGGGTGCTGAGATTAGGTAGGATTTTACTTTTCATTCTTTTAAGGGAGGGTTTATTTTTCATTTTTTATGTTTTGCAATTGTTTTACCATGAATGTGAATTGCCCTTGTGACCAACAATATTCTAATAAAGCTATGAGACCAAACACTATGTTAATGAATTTGAAAACATCTATCCAAAATCTGATATTTCATTTATTTTTTATAACTTTATTTTAATTCCAGGATAGTTAACGATGTTAATTATAACAGTATAATATAACAGCACTATATTAGTTTCAAGTGTACAATATAGTGATTCAACAATTCAATATGTTACCCATCGCTTATCATGATAAGCATATTCTTAATCTCCTTCCCCTTTGCCACCCATCCCCACCTCCACCTTCGCTGGTAACCATCTCTTTGTTCTCTGTAGTTAAGAGTCAGTTTTTTGGTTTGTCTCTTTTTCTCTCCTTTGTTCATTTGTTTTGTTTCTTAAATTCCACATACGAGTGAAATCATATGGTATTTGTCTTTCCTCTGACTTATTTCCCTTGGCATAATATTCTCTAGCTCCATCCATGGTGTTGCAAATGGCAAGATTTCATTCTTCTTTGTGGCTGAGTAATATGCCATTATGTATAAATATCACGTCTTCTTTATCCGTTCATCAATCGATGGACACTTGGGTTGCTTCCATAACTTGGCTATTATAGATAATGCTGCAGTAAACATAGGAGTGCCTATAGCTTTTCAAATGAGTGTTTTCATATTCTTTGCGTAAATACCCAGGAGTTCAAAGCCTATCATTTCAGCAGAAAAAAAAAAGATAGAATAGTGATAAGTGCCCTGTTCGGAGAACAGATTCACTACCCAGTTCTTTTCTGTTAATCAATCTGCAAGACAATACTTTAGATGATTGTATTCTGAAGCAGGCTATTTTAAAGCTATATTTCTTTGTATGCATTTGGTACATTTCTCTGATTTAAAAGAAATGATTCGTTCTGTGCTGGGTGTCTCATTTTGTCATAAAGTATTCCTCAGAATTAGGAATTCACTTTTCATGTAAAATTGAAATACTACTTCTCTTACGATCTTTCATTTGTCTTCATTCATGTAAATACAGGGTTTAAATATATCTCTTTTCACCTAATGAATGTAAAACTGGATTTTGAGAAATGTTTTTAAAATACTGAAACTAAAGAAATAAAAATAAACATTTTAAATATTTAAATAACTAACTAATTAAAAATATGTAGGGAAGCCACTATCCTTCAGTTTTTACATTCGTCACCATCCCACCTCCCAAGAACACATGAAATGTTTGGATAAGCCTTAAATGCGATATGGCAATGAAAATCTGTTGGAAGAGCAGAGTTGACAGAATGGCCTTGGGTTCTCTGATCCATCCTAATCCTCAGCTCACTGGGCACAGGCTGGGCAGTCTCTAAGCCCAGAGACTGCAGTAAGTGCCCTATTCCCTCCCTTTTTTAAAAATGTTTTATTTATTTTTGAGACAGAGAGAGACAGAGCATGAGAAGGGTAGGGGCAGAGAGACAGGGAGACACAGAATTTGAAGCAGGCTCTAGGCTCTGAGCTGTCAGCACAGAGCCCGATACAGGGCTTGAACCCACGAACGGGAGATCATGACCTGAGCCGAAGTCAGAGGCTTAACCGACTGAGCCACCCAGGCGCCCCTCCCTCCTTTCTGTCCCCAAGACTGCCTGCCACTGAGCGAAGCTCAGGTCTGTCCAGCAGAGGGGAACTGGAGCACACCAGAGTTTACGAGTTTGCTAATGTCCCTTTAACCCTATTGTCTAGGAGTAAAGATGTTCAACTCCAAAGTCTTCTCCATACCTTTCTGGATATCTGGACCTGGTATGGATTCCTGACGGTCCTCAGTGATCGTGACCCTCGGGGGACCAGAAGGCCATTGAGAAACACGAGAAACATGGAGCCAAGTTTCTTCAGGCCTCACACTGAATTCTCACTCTGTTTTGCCTGCATCTTGCTCTTTCCCTACCGTCTTACCGATGTTCTCCTTGCTACGCCTTCCACATAGCTCCATGGCCAAGTCCTGTGTCACATCACTTCTCCCCTCCCGCCTCCTTCTTTCCCTCTCTCCCTTTCACACATGGACACACAAGCATACATAAACACCCCCACACACGTACATACATGCACACCTATATGTGCATGCATGCACATACATATATATACACATAGATGCATTCACACGTATACACACATGCATATGCTCACATGCATGCGTATGCACATACACAGCTATGCACAGATGCATACACCTGTATGCATATGTATACATGCATGCATGGGCACACACATACACATGCATGTGCACATACGTGCACATATACACCAATGCTTTGGGAAGAGGTGCCAAGTTGCCCATTATGAATTAATGAAAACCATTTGCTTTTAAACTGTTTAACTGTCTCAGTTATTGCCTTCGACTTCCAGTCTCCTTTTAAGTATAATATTTTGGGCTTTCAAATATTAATTAAACGTCCACAGGATAGTAGTTATACCCTAAGTAACCACTGCTTGAGAGCACCTATGACACATAGGCATTCCCAGAACCTCACCATACCTCCAAGCCCCTCCACGACCACCACTAAGGCACAGGGGTGGGACCTTGGCTAGGAGTCAGGACAGAATCATTCTGCCTCAACTCTGCCCAGAGCCCAGGAAAGCTCTGGGAAGTTCCACACACAAAGGACTATTATGTAGTGGCGATTAGCAGCAAGTGACTAAGGTCAATGTGCTATTAGATTTGAAGCGCAATCCCTTAAGGACCCTGGAATTGATGTTCGTCCATATTGATGTGATTATTCTTTTGGTTCATTAACAATTCTCTGACAACAGCTTCTGTAACTTGAGAAAGCAGGTCAGGGGATCAGAGTCCCATGCGGTCCCTGGTCCCTCTCTACTTGGGGGACCACACCTCTCTGTAACCCATCAGGGTCCCTGCTCTCACATCCCTGAAACTCCTTCCCACTGTCCACTTCCTTCCTGGCCGGGAACTCTGCCCTGAACCCCACTTTTCCCAGCTGTGCTTCTGACACTCCGCCTCATTCCTGACAGCCTCCTCCCCTTTATGGCCATATCCAGCCCTCTACACCCCAACCTGTGGGGTTCACAGCCTCGCTACAAATGGGCTCAGTGCCCAAAACTTTATCTGACTATCATATATGGCCTTAGGTACTGCCCCCAGGCCAAACCCAGTGAATTAGGGCCCAAGAATCTCATCTACATTAGATGCAAGCTTGAGACACCTTCCGTTAAGAAAGGAAGTCCCGTAGCTGGGATGCTTTGTCCAATTTCTCCCATTCCTACCTCATTTGAGGGAGCAGCTGGCTTCAGAAACACCCAGATTCCAATTCTAGCCTTTGCTACTTATTAGCAATACAATGTCAGGCAGGTACTTAACCCCCTTCCACCTTACTTGCCTCACCAAAGAAATGCCAACAACAATGCCAGCTTTGCATAGTTGCCAGGGAGGTTAAAAGCAGTATGTACTTGGGGCGCCTGGGTGGCTTAGTCGGTTAAGCGTCCGACTTTCGCTTAGGTCATGATCTCGCGGTTCGTGGGTTCGAGCCCCGCGTCGGGCTCTGTGCTGGCTGCCAGCTTGGAGCCTGGAGCCTGTTTCAGTCTGTGACTCCCTCTCTCTCTGACCCTCCCCTGCTCACACTGTCTCTCTCTCTCTCTCTCCTAGAAAAAAAAAAAAAAGCAGTATGTACAAACATGGCACTGGGGACATAGTAGACAGGCAAAATAAGGTCACCACTGTTATTATCTGGCCTCAATATATCCTCTCTTGATTCTTCCCAGAAGTTCTGGAGACTCTAGCCATATGTCCGCTTGCGGGCCAGATGCAAAAACCTGACAATGACCGCAAATCATGGTTCAGGTGTCCGTACACACACCCTCCTGGCAAGCTCGGGCTTTACGCCTGCCTGTAGGCTATCCCTATAACTTCTCAATCTAGACTTCTGTCTGTCATGTGTTCCCTGTGATGCCTGCCTTTGGCAACACCCCCACTCCCACCCCCACAATGGTATACTGGTATGTTCGTGCTGGCTAGCAAGAGCTGGCCGTTTAATTTTCAGGAATGGTGTTGGCCAGTTGAAATCAGCCATGGTAGGAATATTTACACCATGGAAATTGGCCATCATGACAAAGAAATCTGGTCTTCCCCCTGCCTCGTGCCCCCTGCCGCTGATATATGAGCCCTCACTCTACCCAGCACTCGCTCTTCAGGGTGATTTGTCTCTGCCATTCCCCCCTAAACCACTCTCCTTCTACCAGCTCTTGGTCCATCACTAAGGCCTCACCTTAGGGCGGACTCAACAGGGGACTGGACTCCAAGGCTCCAGGCCCTTGTGACCCCCAGGTGACATAAAAAGAATCCCAGATGTGGTACCACCCAGTAGAATAACACAAACTCTGGACATCCCAGAGGACTCCTTGCTTTGTTTACTCTCCACTTCCCGTCCATCTGAGACAGCTCCTGTCAAAATAGAGGCAATAGACCATTTCACACATTAATTATCTCAGACTGCAAACCTAATGGGAAGATTTCAGAGGTTCTCCTACTGAATAAATCAGCCCTGTCAAGGTTCTATAGAAAAGATTCTGGAAAGACGAGTCTAAATGACAGTCCCTGGTAATATTTTAATTGAGATGATGCCATGTGACAGAACGAATTCCATCCGCGCCTTTCCATGTGACCTCTTCCCCCATTTTTTGACAGATTTGTCTTGCTGAACATCTTGCGGAGAATACGAAAACCATCCCCTTTTTCCTCTGTCACGCTGAAATCTGAATCTCATGAATTTATTTTCTTTAAAATAACAGGTGCTGCATATTCTGATCACTTCTTACTTTACTTATATTTGGTTTAATACTCCTCTTCTAAGTAGCTCTGCATGTGTTCTCCTCTGTAGTCTTGCTCCATCAGTGGAAGATTATTGCTTTGAACTTTAAGCTGACCGTGACCTCACAGAAGGATCAAAGATGCTATTGTTTTCATGGGTACAAGTCCGGGGTATAGTTTTTTTTTTTTTAGTTATTTTTAAGTTTATGTATTTATTTTGAGAGAGAATGAGAGCAGGGGAGGGGCAGAGAGAGAACCCCAAGCAGGCTCTGCATTAACAGTACAGAGCCCGATGTGGGGCTTGAAGTCACAACCCATGAGATCATGACCTAAGCTGAAATCAATATTTGGATGGTCAACCAACTAAGCCACCCAGGTGCCTCAGAGTATAGGTTTTTAATCTTGACACCATCTTTAGTGCTTTTAAGCAAAAGAGGGTAACTTGGGAAAGTCCTATAAGAGAGTCACAGAATTAAGATGGCTTAAGAGACAGGGGAGGCTGGGTGGCCAGTCGGTTCAGCACGGGACTTCAGTTCAGATCATGATCGCAAGGTTTGTGAGTCCGAACCCCACATCGGGCTCTGTGCTGTCAGCATGGAGCCTGGAGCCTGCTTTGGATTCTGTCTCCCTCTCTCTCTGCCCCTCCCCTGCTCATGCACTGTCTGTGTGTGTGTGTGCGTGTGTGTGTGTGTCTAAAATAAATAAAATTAAGAAAAAAAAAGATGGCTTAACAGAGGAATGGGTGACCACTTCTGTCCATCCACAGTAATTCAGGTCACCTGCATTTACATAGCCTGTTATGGACTATGGCCTCTGACAGACTCTGAGGCTTTTGAGGTGCCTTCCCTTGAAGAGTTTGACTTCCGGGCTCCTAGTGGAGGACAGGTAAGCAGACAAACACAGTCGGGGCTGATATGGGCAGTGATACAGGTGCAGACAGACAAAGCACAGAGGTCGAAAGCGATCAAGAAGGGATGACTGAGTCAGTCGGAGAGCGTATTCCTTTCCCGTTGCTGTCGTGACAAGTCACCTCAAACGTAGTGGCTTAATGGAACACAAATGTATTCTCTTGAAGTTCCAGAGGTGTGAGATGTCCCAAATGAGTCCTGAGGAGCTAAACGCAAAGCATTGGCAGGACCGGGTCTTTCCGAGGATCCCAGGGGAAGCATCCACCCCTCTGTTCTCACATCTGCTAGAGGCCGCCCGTGTTCCCTGCTATGGGGCATCACCATTTCTGTCTCTGGCTCCATGACCGCACCCCCCTCTCCTCTCTGATCTCCTGCCCCCTTTTATAAGGAGCATTGTGATCACAGTGGGCCCACCCAGCCACCCAGGATCACCTCTTCATCTCAAGACTTTTCACTTAATCATATCTGCAAGTCGCTTTGAACTGGGTAATGAATTAACACGTGCTGGGAAGCTAGATGGCAACATGCAGCCGACCTCGGGCAGCAGAATTCAGTGACTTCTTCCCAGCTTCCAACAGAGGAAGCAGAGCCATTTGCTGTGTCCTACCCTCTGCATATTGCAAATGTGACCTGCCACAGATACCCAACCATCAGCTCTGCCCTTCTTACCTCCCGAGGAGGCTTCAGTCTCCTGCTCCTCCAAGATCAAGGGGGCCTGTGAGGATGGAGCTGTCCAATGGTCCAAAGATTGGCTAGCTGTCTGCTTTAGAAGTGGGCCACCAACCACCACCTTTCTCAGGCACTACACCCAGAAGTAGGAAGGGTTTCCCTTCTACGATGGACAATAATGAGAATAATTTTTTATTTAGTTTTATTTTTTATTTAAATTCAATTTAGTTAACATATAGTGTAGTACTGGTTTTAGGAATAGAATTTAGTGATTTATCACTTACATACAACACCCAGTGCTCATCCCAACAGCCCATCACCCGTTTAACCCATCCTTCCTCCACCTCCCCTCCAGCAACCCTCAGTTTGTTCTCTGTATTTAAGAGTCTCTTATGGTTTGCCTCCCTCTCTGTTTTTATCTTATTTTATTTTTCTTCTCCTTAAAAAAACAAATAATCCAGTGAAGAAATGGGCAGAAGACATGAATAGATACTTTTCCAAAGAAGACATCCAGATGGCCAACAGACACATAAAAAGATGCTCAACATCATTCATCATCAGGGAAATACAAATCAAAACCACACTGAGATACCACCTCACACTCGTCAAAATGGCTAAAACTAACAACCCAGGAAAGAACAGACATTGGCGAGGATGCAGAGAAAGGGGAACGCTTTTGCACTATTGGTGGGAATGCAAACTGGTGCAGCCACTCTGGAAAACAGTATAGAGGTTTCTCAAAAAGTTAAAAATAGAACTACCCTACGACCCAGCAATTGCACTGCTAGGTATTTATCCAAAGGATACAAAAATGCTGATTCAAAGGGGCATATGCACCCTGATGTTTTTAGCAGCGCTATTGACAATAACCAAATTATGGAAAGAGCCCAAATGTCCATTGACTGATACGTATATACAATGGCATGTGGTACATATATACAATGGAATAGTTCTTGATGATCAAGAAGAGTGAAATCTTGGGGCACCTGTGTGGTTCAGCCGGTTAAGCGTCCGGCTTCAGCTCAGGTCATGATCTCGTGGTCTGTGAGTTCCAGCCCCATGTCGGGCTCTGTGCTGATGGCTAGCTCAGAGCCTGGAGCCTGCTTCAGATTCTGTGTCTACCTCTCTCTCTGACCCTCCCCTGCTCGTGCTGTATCTCTCTCTCTCTCTCTCTCTGAAAAATAAATAAAAACATTTTTAAAATTTTAAAAAAAGAGTGAAATCTTGCCATTTGCAACAACGCAGATGAAACTAGAGTGTATTATGCTAAGGAAAATAAGTCAGTCAGAGAAAGACAAGTAGATGATTTCACTCATATGTAGAATTTAAGTAACAAAACAGATGAACATGGGGGAAGAGAGTAATTTTTCAGTAGCTATCTGCTATTAAAACTTGTTATTAACAAGCGATACCAAGTGATACATGAATTATCTCATTTAATCCTTAAAAATAACCTCGGTGGCAAACATCCCCTGTTCAGGATGAGGAAACTAAGGTGTAGTAAGGCTCATCCATTTGTCCAGTGCCACTCTTTTAGCAAGAACCTGTACCTCAGACTGGAAACCAGCTTCCTATGGTTCTAAAGCCTTGGCCTTAACCATGACTCTGTTCTAGTGCCTATGTCAGCTGAGCGCCAGGTAGAGGTCTCTTCACTAAACGATTGGATGCAATAAAGTAGAAAAGAGCACAGGTCCTGGACCTTAGACACATATAAACTAGAAAACTGGGTCAATTGCTTAATTCCTGTGTGCCTCAGTTTCCCATCCAGAAATCAGAGATAACAACATTACCCTTTGAGAGGGTTACAATGGGGATTACCTGGGATAATATTTGTAAATATTAGCTACCCGGAACACAGTAACCAATAATTGTTAGCTATTTTACTGTTATTTAACTGGATAAGTGTTGTATTGTTGAGAGTAGAGGATAGAGAGATACATCTTGTGTCCGGTGAGGACCGGACTATGGAACGGTGTTCTTTGACATGGAACCTTCTTTCTTTTTTTTTTTTTTAAATGTTTTATTTATTTCTGAGAGAGAAAGAGAGAGACAGCGTGAGCAGGGGAGGGTCAGAAAGAGAGGGGAGAAACAGAATCGGAAACAGGCTCCAGGCTCTGAGCAGGCTGTCAGCACAGAGCCCGATGTGGGGCTTGAACCCACGATCTGTGAGATCATGACCTGAGCCGAAGTCGGACACTTAACCGACTGAGCCACCCAGGCGCCCCTCTGACATGGAACCTTCAAGCGAGGTTGGTGATAAGCATCTTGGTGCACAAGGTAGGTCCAAAGAAATGTTAACTCTCCTGCAAAGCGTGCACAGGACTATGGCCATGGTAAGGAGCCTTGGTCTATCTGTTATAAAGTGCTGACTTTCAACTCTTTATAACATCCCTTCTAGAATGTGTGCAGGAATACTGGGACCAGAACTCTGTTTGTCCCCTATCAGCTGCCTCCCTGTTAGGCTCCAGCAATTGGTGGCATTGGACAAAAGCTAGAAGGCTGTGGGAGAAGGACTTTCTCTTCCTGCCCTTCACCCTGGCAACAGCAGGTCAGTTCTGGATGCTCGTGGCTCCACGTATCAGCTTGTTTTCATGTCCCCAGAATCTGGCTCACAAAGCCCTCACCCCTGCTCTCAGGTGCCCGCACTTGCTGGGAAGCATTCTCCGCAGAGACCTGAGTCCCAGCTCCCAGCTCCTGGGGCACCAGCAGCAGTCAGGCAGTGTCTCTTCCTCAGGAATCTGTCACTTACGTGGGTCCCCATCCAAGCTTCCAGGTTCTGGAGATCCTAACATCTCCCCTTATTCTTCCAGCCTGAGAGCTTCTAGCTGCTTCCCGCAGAGACCACCTCTATGCTAGTAACACATCTGTGTTCTCTTTTCGCTTTTTCTGTCTTATCAACAGCTGTTTGTTCAATCTTTTATAGTAAATTCTGTCTATTAAAGTAACTCATGTGGGGGCATTTGGGTGGCTCAATCGGTTAAGCATTGGACTCTTGGTTTCATCTCGGGTCATGATCTCATGGTTCTCGTTTGAGCCCTGCATTGGGTTCTGCACGGAGCATGCGGAGCCTGCCTGGGAGTCTCTCTCTCTCTCTCTCTCCCTCTCCCTCTCCCCCTGCCCTGCTCACTCTCTCTCTTTCTCAAAATAAATAAATAAACTTGAAAAAAAAAAGTCACTTGTGTGATTCCGTTTCCTGACTAGACCCCCCCACACACACGCACAATGCAAATTCATAGCACATTCCTTAGTCGCCCCCAGCCCTGCACCTGCTCTGTTGGCCCTTGTTGACTCCCCATCCTTTCCAGATCCTAAAATGTTTGAGAAAGAACAGTGACAGAGTTCTAGATGATGCAGAATCGTTTCCCTCTTATAAACACAAGCGTCTGTTCAAGGCTTCTATAGTCAAAAGCGTATAGGCCAACTCTTTTTAACATCAGGCACTTGTGGCGGTAACATTTGTTAAAAAGTCTTGCTGGCTCACGTGGGAAATGTTAAACAATTCAATGATGGAAAAATTCCCTATCGAAATCTTCACTAGTTCCTTCATTTATTCAATGTACATCATTTTCGACTTGGTGCCCAATACTTTTCTAGATTCTTCAGATAAAGGAAATCATAAGACAGAGTCACAGTGCTCATAGGGGCCAGGACAGGGGGAGAAGGGACAGGGAACTGGTGTATTTATAGACTTGTAGCAGGGAGGACAGGTGTGTGGGGTGATTTGGGCAGGTAGGACAGAGGCTACACGGAGGCCGTCTGGTTTCAAATCCTGCCTTGACCGCTTACTGGCCAGATGACCTTGGGAAAGTTCCTAAACTTGTCTGTGCCTGCTGTTTCCTCTTTTTACAAAATGGGGATAATAATAAATATCTTCTTCAAAGGGTTGCTAGGAAAATGTAAAAGGAAAATAAATAGTGCTTGACACGGTGTAGGCCAGCTATTACTCTTATGGACATAAGCACGGCTCTTGCAGCCATTGACATTGTTGGTAGAAACACGCTCAGAAGGCTCATTTGCCCTGAAAATCTGCTCATTAATCTGCCAGGGACCCCAGAAGGGCCAAAGGCACTACCTGTTCCACCTCTCTGCTTCCCTCTCACCATTACGGGGTTACTTATTGGAGTGAAGACATTTACCTAATGCATTAAATCACCGTTGGGTCATTTGGTGTCTAATTAATTTATTATGCAACCGTTTGCAGAAGGAATGAGGACTTTTATGGTGCGTGGGAGCCTCTTGATGGCCCTGGAGGGGGTGTCAGAGGGGCCGGAGAGCAGAAGGAGCATGGAGAAGGGAGGCGAAGCGGACCCAGAAATCATTCTCTCCCACACGGCCCTGTGTGTGTAACCTGTGCTGCCGTAGACTTTCACACAAGGCTTATGAATCACCCTGAGTACCTCCTTCGGGTCATTTACTTCCCTCTATCAATTACTAGCCAAGCCAGACACAGCCTGAATTTAAACCAAATCGCTTTTTCCAGCCCCCCCACCCGCTGCAACCCTCATCATCGTGATCGGTGACTCCCCCTTGCAGGGAGGGAGACACAGAAATGCCCGCATCTTGAGAATAACCTTTCCGATGACATTTTCCCTCTATCCTGATGAGCCTGGCAGAACCATGAGCTCCGTCTCTGCATCTCCCAAGCGGTCTCGGCAGAGCCAGAGACGGGCCGTAGCTCTCCCCTTCGTCAGCTTAGCGCCCCAGCTTGCTGCTAAGCATTGCTGTGAGGGGTTCTTTATCATCTTAATTGCATCTTGCATGCCCACCTTTTCTGCTCCAGGAGCTCCGCGTATTAATCACCTCCGAGTCACTTGGGGTAATGCTGAGTGCTTTATCTTTTGCTCTGTCACCAACATAGGCATACGGGAGGTCGCAGGCAGGCAAATGGCTTCCTCTTCGATCACAAGCTTCCTATAATCCTAGCCACTGGTGAGCCTGGAGGAAAACTTCTGGCCCTTTCCTCTGGGTAGGCATTCTTCACTCTAGTGTGTTGTTTTCCAAGGCCAAATTCATCAACGTCCATTGTAAAATTACCAACCAGCTGATGCTTTGTTAACCCTTTGTACACGCCATCCACAGAGGTGAGTGATGGCAAGCCACAGAGCGGTAGTTTCATAAGGCCTGGGCAGCATTAGCACGGCTGGCTCTCCTTAGAAACGCGAAGTCTCAGGCCCCGCCAGGACCGGCTGGACAATCAGGACCTTGGGTGGGACACCGTGGTCTGTTTGATCAGGCTCTCCCTGGGGTCCTGAAGCACACTCGAGTTTGAGAGCCATGGCAGAAAGTGCTCCGGGCAGGAAATGATGGACACACCCTGTGCCGTTGGTTGGGTCACTTTGCACCTAAAAGTGGGCAAATATGTGTCACGGGGTTCTCGTCCCCTCTGAGGTTCAGCTTGGCAATCCTGACACACCCTTCCAGTGGGAATTAGGTGTGGGCTCTGGACTTCACCATCTCCCACCGGTATTGCTTTCGGCTCCCAACACCGGTCCCCATAACTGTCAGCCCCGGTCCTGGTTTCTCCCGCTAATGCAAGCTCTTCGAGGGGAGGGAATATGTTTGTCCACCAGTATCTAGCCAAATGTCTGGCGTTTAATGAGCGAGTGAATCAAGGGGCATCTGGGGAGTTAGGTGTACGACTCTTTGTTTCAGCTCAGGTCATAATCTCACAGTTTGTGAGTTCGAGCCCCACATGAGCTCTGTGCTGACAGCACGGAGTCTGCTTGGAATTCTCCTTCTCTCTCTCCCCCTCCCATTCTTGCTCTCTCTCTATCTCAAAATCAATAAACTTTAAAAAATAAAAGAAATAAATGAGTGAATCAAGGATGAATAAATGTGCTCAGAAATTCCCCTGAGATTGGCAGGGTTGTATCTGAGACCTCCTTCGATGACCACATCCTCCCCTACTCATCCCAGATACCTCTGATTTGTTTGTGTCCCTCTTTACCACAAACCTCTGCGAGGTGGCCTTTTACATCCCTTGGGCCACGTTCCTCAGCAAAGTCCACATTCTGCATCTCCTAATCAACCCATGTTCACCTAATCTCTGAAATAAGTGACTCATCCTTTCCTTTCACTACATCTCTGATAGATGTATTTTAAAGCTCATTGTTTTAACATATGATGCACACCTGCTAAGTGGGGGGTGTAATCAAACATTTCCATCAAAAATTTTCTGTATTTCTCCTCCTGCAACAACAAATCTCTCTCACTGATTGTCCCTTGGTAGATGGATCGGAAAGCTCAGCCTTAGGTCTCCTTAGTGAGGTGGTTTTAGCATTTCCATGATCCACGTGTAAAACAAATACAAGTGTGTGAAGATTTCATCGCCAATGCTGAGACTGTCCTCATAGACCAAGCAGTGGGGTCCAAGGATTGTGCAGGAAGAAACCTCGGGGATGGAGATGCACCCAGAAATGGCCTCACTGGTGCACCCAGATACTGCCCACACTCTCTGACACACTTTCAGGAACTTTGCCTCAGATGCTACATAGGCAGGATTCTTAGATGGCGCCCAAAATGCCGTTGTTCCTGGGTGGACACACATCTCCCAGTCATTTGGCCAAACACTAATCAAAGAACTTCTGTGAAGGGATTTTGCAGATGTCATTTAGGTCCCAAATGAATTGGCCCTAAGAAAGGGAGATTCCCTTCGGTGGGCCTGACCTTATCAGGTAACCTTAAAAGTGACAGCAGTACTCTGGGCAAGACAGAGTTGAATTGGAAAGGGCATTCTCCACGGCTGCCTTTGAAGATAGAGAAGGCCACCTTGAAAGCATTTGAAGAATGCAGGTGGCCGCCAGCTGAGAGGCAGCAAGGACACAGGACCTCAGTCCCGCAGCAACAAGGAACAAAATTCTACCAACAACCTGAGTGAACATTGGAAGAGATTCTTCCTTAGTTGAGCCTCCTGGTGAGACCACAGCCTGGCTGGGACCTTGATTCCAGCTTTGTGAAACCCTGAGCAGAGAACCCACATATGCTTCCCCCACATTTCTGACCTATAGACTGTGAGTTAATCAGTGGGTGTTGTTTTAAGCTGCTAAATGCGTGGTGATTGTTAGACAACAGTAAGAAACTAACACAGATGGGGGCGCCCGGGTGGCTCAGTCAGTTAACCGTCTGACTTCGGCTCAGGTCATGATCTCACGGTTCGTGGGTTTGAGCCCTGCAGCGGGCTCTGTGCTGACAGCCAGCTCGGAGCCTGGAGCTTGCTACGGATTCTGTGTCTCCCTCTCTCTCTGCCCCTCCCCCGCTCATGCTCTGTTTCTCTCTGTCTCAATAATAAATAAACATTAAAAAAATTTAGAAACACAGATGCTAATAGATCATGCCCCCTCCTTTACCCTAAAAGGTAAGTCTGCTGTACCACGTAGATAGCCAAGGTGCTCCATGCCCACCCTTCAGCCCCACTGCCATTTTTTAAATGTTTTTTTTTCTTTTTTTTTTTTATTTCTAGGAGAGAGAGAGACAGCATGAGCAGAGGAGGCTCAGAGAGAGAGGGAGTCACAGACTCTGAAACAGGCTCCAGGATCTGAGCTGGCAGTCAGCACAGAGCCCGACACGGGGCTCGAAGCCACAAACCATGAGATCATGACCTAAGTGAAAGTCGGACACTTAACCAACCAAGCCACCCAGGTGCCCCCCCACTGCCATTTTTAACCTTGCCAGAGAAGGTTCCAGAAATATAACAACTCCCCCATTAGAACAGAAGGCAAACACATGTGTGAGGACGGGAGAGACCAGGCTGTTCTGTGACAGGCAGTGTTATACCCATGTTACCCACCTTGCACCTGAGTGTGGGTATCATGTGCTTTTTTTTTTTAATGTGTATTTATTTTAGAGACAGAGCACAAGCAGAAGAGAGAGCCAGAGACAGAATCTGAAGCAGGCTCCAGGCTCTGAGCTGTCAGCACAGAGACTGATGAAGGGCTCGAACTCACAAACCATGAGATCATGACCTAAGCCAAAGTCAGATGCTTAACCAACTGAGTCACCCAGGTGCCCCAGATATCATGTGCTTTTTGCAAACCATTGTTTGTCTCACATCAGCTTGCACATAACCCCTCGCCCTCACCGCAAAGCCATTCTGTACTCAGCGCCCTGAAATATCACAGATGGTGCCAACCACCTTGTGATTTCCATGGCCCTCCACTGTCTGCTTTGTTTTATTGGCCATAATAGATGGTCTCACCTTGCTATACCATGCAATCCAGACAAGCCCTAGCCTTCAAATGTCTTCACATGCACGCTGGTGGAGAGTCATTTACTCTTTGTAAGTGACAAGGCTGGGTGTATGGGCTAAATGTTCAGCAGGAATATCGGGCTCAAGCTGACCATTTCCCTGCAGGAGCGATTACAGGGAAAGTGAGGGGTGATATCTTTTTTCTTTTTTTTAATGTTCTGGTCTTGGCAGTTAACAATGTAATACATCACCTTGAGTCGCTGGGGGAGGCTCTCCCACAGTACTCATTAGCTTATTAAAAGGAACACGACTGTTCTGGCTCATCTAAATTGCAGAATGATGACAAAAATAACAATGATAATAAATCATATATCCACTTCATCCTCCCTTCTGTAATATTTCAGTTTGTTGTCCACGGATCCTGTAGAATAGGGATGAGAGCTTGTAACTCGAAGGGACACCTGGCACCCCACCCAAGGAATGTCTTCCTGTCAGCTCAGGATACCTCCCACCTGAGATGCTCTGCCCTGTACCTAAGGAAGCAGAAAGTGTGAGCATTTCCCCTCTGCAGACCCCAGTCAAGCACTTGGCCTCTATTTTTCTTAATTGAAGTTTGGTTAATCCACAATGTATCTTAGTTTCAGGTGTGCAATATAGTAACTCACCTTCTCTCTGCATTATACTACCCTCACCAGGATAGCCACATCTGTCGTCTTGCAACGCTATTAGAATACCATTGACTATATTCCCTATGCTGTGTTTTTCATTCCTGTGATTATTCACTACATAACTGGAAGCCGGTCCCTCCCACTCTCCTCTCCCTCCCCAACTCTAACAGCCATCAGTTTTTTCTCTGTAGCTATGGGGCCATTTCTGCTTTTTGGTTGTTTTGTTTTAATAATCCTCCTCTAAATGAAATCATACAGTTGTTATCCTCTGACTTATTTCACTTGACATAATTCCCTCAGGGCCCATCCATGTTGTCCCATTCTCTTTTATGGCTGAATAATATTCCATTGTGTAAATACAATGTCTTCTTTATCCATCCATCTATTGATGGACACATGGGTTACTTCCATTGGCCTCTACTTTTGAAAAACAACATAGCCTAGTAAGCAGTTCCCAAAGCTTGCCACACCCTGGCACCACCTGGGAACCCTTAAACAGTCCTGACACCTGGCTCCCACCCAAGTGTTGGAGGAGATCATCAAAAGGGTGTGACCACCAGTTGACTCTTGAACTGGGCCTGGGCAATCAGAGGCTCCTGGATGATACATGTGACTGAACCCAATTAAGGCGTGTATATAAACTTTAAAGACTCAGCTGGTGGATGTAAAGATCTGCTCAGCAGAACGCCCCAGGCAAGCCTCACATGTAACTTTCCTTGCTCATCCAACCTGTCACCTGCCAATCTGGAGTGGCTGCCTCTTTCTGCAGTTTTCCCGTTTCCCTGTGGCCTCCCGGTAAGGGGCTGGTTTCAGATTACACCTGAAAGCTCCTAAGTAGGTTTTGAACAAACAGCAAGACACTCTGATGTCGTTGATCTGAGCATGACCCTGGAATAGGGAGTTTCAAAGCTCCCAAGTGAGTCCAATGTGCAGTCAAGTGGAACCATTGGCCTGGTAGTTCAGGTTTCATGTTGGGGCACCTGGGATGCTCAGTCAGCTGAACGTGCGGCTCTTGGTTTCACTTCAGGTCATGATCTCACAGTTTTGTGGGTTTGAGCCTGAGATGGGCTCCGTGCTGACAGTGTGGAACCTGCTTGGGGTCGTCTTCCTTTCACTCTCTGCCCTACCCCTGCTTGTCCTTCCTCTGTCTGTCTGTCTGTCTCTCTCTAAATAAACTTGGAAAAAAGGAATGATAGCCTTTATGTCAAAGCTTTACCACTTACAAGTGGACAACTGTGAGCAAGTCACTTATTCTTTCTATACCTCAGTCTCCTAATCTGTAAAATGCGTATAATAATGGCACCTACCTCATAGGTACGACTAAATGAAAGAATGCATGCCTGTTGTTTACCAAGGTGCCAAGCACTACTAAGTAGGTAGTGTGTGATCATTGACATTCTAATTGTCATCATCTTTATGATTTCTCTTGGCCTCTCTGGAGATCATAAAACCAAAGAATCTTATGTTGGCAAAGACTTGAGGGGTCATCTACGTTCAGGCATTGCTTTCTAAAAATCTCTGGCAAATGATGATCCAGTTTTTACTCTCAAGCACTTTCCCCACCCAGTGGAAATTGTCCTGATATTTAAATTCCCAGATAGATGATCTGAAGGCTTAGGGGGTTGACATCGTAGGTAGAATACTAAAGCTTCATTCATTTAACAAGCACTTAGTTAACATCCATGCCAGGCCAAGTACTGTGCTGGGAATACTACATGAGAGACACAAACTCAGAGTTCACTCAGTACAAACTCTCGCTCTTGGTCACCCCACAGCCAGTTAAAGCTGAGAAGCCCAGCTGATCCACTT
Organism: Proteles cristata cristata; assembly: GCA_017311185.1. Lineage (NCBI taxonomy): Eukaryota > Metazoa > Chordata > Mammalia > Carnivora > Hyaenidae > Proteles > Proteles cristata. The sequence goes on from JAESUZ010001971.1 coordinate 1,783,631, forward strand.
GTGAACTGGTTCTTTTGCTAGGGCTTTTCTGGTGCCTGGAACCCTCACAGCCCACCTGCTGTCTGGGCTTCCTTGTCCCCCTCTCCTACCTCCCACCCCCTACCTTTGGATCTGTTTCTTCTCATGGCTTTCCCCCGCCCTGTACCTCTTCTTCCTTTGTCCTCAGATCAACTGAGCCATTCAAATATCCCAACTCTTGTGCCTCTCCCAATATTCTTCCTCCACTGGGGTATCCATACAGCTTGTTAATCGTGACCACCCAACACATATCTGCCCCTTTCAAAACAACTCTTCTCCTTCTAACCTTCTAACCCTCTATAATCAAGCCCCTACCACACCACCAAATTTCCACCCATTGGTGCTGCTAAGGAAACCCTGCAGTGCTGCAATTCATTCTAAAGCTAACCACATGGAATTAGTGCAGACTCCACAAGTGAAGGGCTCAGTCCTCCACAAGACTGCTGAGAGCTCAGGGGTCCCCAGGACCCCTTTCTGACCAATCAGCTACAAATTCCGGTGTTCCACAGTACTCGGTTTTGATAATTCACTGGGACTCCCAGACCTCTGGAAAGCACTATATTTACGAGTCCAGTTTTACTGCAAAGGATACAAGTCGAACAAGCCAAATAAAGAAACATGTAGAGCCAGGTCTGGGAGGGCCCTGAAAGCAAGCATGTGGGCCCTCTCCCGTAGAATCAGGGCATGTCACCCTCCCAGTGCGTCGATGTGTTTGCCAACCAGAAAATTCTGTGGAGCTTCAGTAGCAGGCAGGGTTGATTGAATCCCTGGCCACATGACTGATCTCAGTTTCCAGCCACTCTCCACTCCCCAAGGTCAGGAGATCGGGCTGGTATCATGTGGCTCACAGCCCCAACTCTGATCACATGGCTAGTCTTCCAAGCATGGCCAACCCCCATCCTGGGTCATCTTATGAGCATAAGTTATCTAGGAGCCCACCACCGAGAACAAAGTCATCCTTCTCCGTTGGGCAAAATGGTTTAGTCTTTCTCCCAGGACAAAGACAAGCCAAATTCTTTATTATACAACAACCCCCATGTTGCAGATCCAAAGATCGATGTACTTCTCAGCGGCCCGGGACAGGTATCACTTCCTCTTCTTTTTTTTTTTTTTTTAATGTATTATTTATTTCTGAGAGAGAGAGAGAGAGAGAGACAGGGTGAGCAGAGGAGGGTCAGAGAGAGAGGGAGATAAAGAATCTGAAACAGACTCCAGGCTCTGAGCTGTCAGCACAGAGCCCGATGTGGGGCTCGAACCCACAAACCATAAGATCATGACCTGAGTGGAAGTTGGACACTTAACCCACTGAGCCATCCAGGAGCCCCCACTTCCTCTTCTTGAAAGCTCCCTCACTGAGCTCTCTGGCTGTCCTCCTAGCTCGTTGGCCATGCCCCCTCGTTGGCTGAATGCTCTTCCTCTTACAGGCCTCCATCTCAGAGTTCCCAGACCTCTTCTCTCTGTGTAGTTTCTTTCACCAGGTCCCAGACCTTTAACTGACAGAAGTACATGAATGACCCCAGATCTTCTGGCGTCTGATGCATGTAAGACAGTGGTGATTCTGGGGCACCTGGGGGGCTCTGTGGGTCGCGCTCCCAACTTTGGCTCAGGTCTTGATCTCACGGTTTGTGACTTTGAGCCCCACATCGGGCTCTCTGCTATCAGCACAGAGCCCGCTTCGGATCCTCTGTCCCTCTATCTCTCTGCCCCTCCCCTGCTCTCTCTCTCTCTCTCAAAAATATATTAACATTAAAAACAATTTTTTTTTAAAGAAGCGGTGATTCCACTTCCCAGACTCATCGCTGTTGGCTTTCTTTCTCCAGTCCTGCATCTGCCGGGCTGTTCCAAGCCTCGCCTCTCTCCTCAACACTATTGAAGTAGCCTTTGGACCGCTCTCCCCACTTCCAGACTCTGCTGCCCACGGCTCTGTTCACAGTGCAGCCAAAGTGACCTTTCCAAAATGGAGTGCAGACCACACCACCACCCTCCTGCCCTGACTTTCCTATGATGTCACACCCCCAAGTCCTTCCACGTGACCTGGCCCGCTGCCTCTCTCTCCATCCCCGTAGCCTAATACTCCACCATGTGCTGCCCCTGCTCCAGCCACACCGCAGACTCCTCCCTCGTGGACTCTGGGCTCACTGTTCCTTCCGTAGGGAACACTCCCGCACCGCGGCATGTTTCCCTCCCTCCCATGCCTCAACTCTCCCCAAAGTCACATCGCAAGGCAGTGAGGGTCCTTTCTCAAGAGCAGACACTATCCCTGGCATCTACTATCCTTTGGCCCTTACCACCACTTATTTATTCTACATTGATTCTTTTTTGTTAATGTTTCTCTTTAGTATTGGGGGTGTGTATTAGACCGCTCAGGCTGCCATAACAAAATATCACAGACTGGGTGGCTTACATGCCAGATACTTACTTTCTCACAGTTCTGGAGGCCAAAAGTGTAAGATCAGGGTGCCAGCATGGTCCAGGGCTGGTGAGAACACGCTGCCTGTCTTGCAGATGATACCCGTTTGCTGGGAGTACAAGCAAGTACCTGTTTAGTACCTGTTTTCATTTGCTGAAAGATATCCAAAGGGGATTCTGGCTTTTACAAAAAAGAAGGAAAGAAAGAGAGAAAGAGAGAAAGAAAGAGAGAAAGAGAGAAAGAGAGAAAGAGAGAAAGAGAGAAAGAAAGAAAGAAAGAAAGAAAGAAAGAAAGAAAGAAAGAAAGAGAGAGAGAGAGAGAGGAAGGAAGGAAGGAAGGAAGGGAAGGAAGGAAGGAAGGAAGGAAGGAAGGAAGGAAGGAAGGAAGGAAGGAAGACAAAATAAAAACAAAGACCAAAAACTCCCATGTTATTGTACTAATGTAGGTCTTCCATTAAAGAGGGGAGGGGCTCCTGGGTGGCTCAGTCAGTTAAGTGTCCCAGTTGGCTCAGGTCATGATCTCACGGTTTGTGAGTTCGAGCCCCGCGCCAGGCTCTGTGCTGACAGCTCAGAGCCCGGAGCCTGCTTCAGCTTCTGTGTCTCCTTCTTTCTCTGCCCCTCCCCCACTCACGCTCTGTCCCTCCCTGTTTCTCAAAAATAAGTAAATAAAAATTTTTTGGAAAAAAAAGAAGAAGTTACACAGTGTCTGGGTTTCTGATGCTTTGTAGAACCTTCAACTGCCTATTTGCAGATTTCTCATTATAAGACACAAAAATGTCTGACATACTCATGTCCCTATTTTTCTTTTAATTTTTCCACTGCAGGCAGTGAAACTAAACTGTTCACATTTATACGGCCAGACTTTAGGGACTCCCAGTAATAGCCTAGAGTCCTTCACCTTTACTACTCTGTAAAGTGATCTTCATGTGGCAGGCTGCATTTCACGTCAGCCTCGTGTTTTTACCCTAAATGTTCAAGGTGGTAACCGGACATATATCAGCAGTCAACCCACTAGAAAGGTTCCGCTCACTGCGGCCGTACCTCTTTTCAGCTCCTTCCAAACATCTGTACAAGTGCAGAGCACTCTCAGCCACAGACAAAACTGAGAGGTCACCCAGGGCCCACGTGGAAAGAGAACCCCAAATGCCTTGTTCAAAAACAGTACAATAGCAAACAAGGATCCGAGACTTCCATTTCTGTGATGTACCCAAGTTGTGGAATTTAGCACTGGATGCTGTAAACGCTGGGAAAGCAAAAGCTATGGACTTGCCCAGGTGGCCAGAGTCTCCGAGAGACAACCCTAAGCCATTTCAGTGCTTGTGCACGGCTGTCATTTGGGATTCCTGCCCCTCTGGCCAGGGGACTGAATCAGAACTAAAATTACGCTTTGACCTTGGCTCTAATGTGAAATACATTTCCAGTGAGGTACCTCTGCCCCTGAGCTTATCCGGACGGTGCATGTTTGGGCTGGGAGCCTGTCCTGGCCATCTTAGAATCTCTTGCTGTCCCTACTCCTAAGCCTCACTTATAACCTGAGCCCAGTAAACATGTTGATCACCATGCTACAAAACTACAATTGGGCTTCTAGAAGCTGGATACATTCTTGAACAGAGGTGATATCTGGGATGAGCACTGGGGGTTATATTAACTGATGAATCACAGAAACCTAATAACATGAATTTAGCCCATAGATTATGAAGAGGGAGTTTATAACAATGCAGAAAGGACATTCTAGGAAAAAAAATTTAACTTATAGCACCAAAGAAGAGACAAAATAGCACAGATGATTTTAAATAAGAAGAGAAAACCGAGCATCTTGCAAGCTGACCATGGGCCGTTCTGATTCACGTGAACATCAGTCCTTGTCTCATGGCCAGGGAGATAGTCCGGCTACAACAGGATCCTGCACAGACACCGGGAAGCTCAGTGGTTAGGACACTGATCTAGGGGCCTGATCGTGCTGCAGGAGAACTGTCAGGCACTCTGCATGCTGGCAATGAGTAGTAAACTGTGCCAGGAGCCATACACAGAAGCAATTTGTACACGATTCCTTACAGAGCTGAGCTCCTCCATCTCAAATGCAGTGGGTCCTCTCTATGTGTTAGTCCCACATCTCTCTAGGTATCTGCTACACTCTTCTCTTTCACTGCAGGCAGACTTTCTCCAAAGGGTATAAAGGGAACCCATCACATTTGGGTCCTTTGAAGTCCTAACCCCAGTGCCTTGGAATGTGACTATATTTGGAGACGGGGCCTTTAAGGAGGCAATTAAGTTCAAATAAGGCCCTGGGGTAGAGCCCTAATCACTGTGACTCCTGTCCGTGTAAGAAAAGGAGGAGACAACAGGGACACACACACAGAGGGACGTCCACGAGGGGACCCAAGGAGAAGACGGCCATCTATCTACAAGCCAAGAAAAGAGGCCTCCAGAGAAATCAGACCCGCTGACACCTTGACCGTGGGCTGCCAGCCTCTAGAACTGTGGCATTTAGTTACGTCAGCCCTAGCAGACTAACACAGCAGCCAGCAGCTGCCCAGCTTTGCTTCTCAGAGCCGCTACACCTGAAGAGAGTGACCCTCCCGCTTCTAGCTCTTGAGACACCCAGGAACGACTGGCCTGGCTTAGAGTCTGGTCCACCCTTAGACCTGGCAGGAGCCACACTTGCCACTGCAGGGCAAGGGGGCTGGCCCTTTATGCCACAGTCCCCTCCATTCATTCCTGCTGATTCTGCCAGGGTTCAATCCGAGAAGCAGAATCACTAGAAGACGATCCACGCACGCACGCACACACACGTACTCACCATAGGAATCTGACCTTACACAATTGAAGGTGTTGGTGAAACAGTCTCTGTAAGGCTGTTTCTCTGCAACTGATGCTGGAAATTGCAGCTCGAAGCTCAGAGAGCCAGGAAGGGAGAGTGGATGCAGAGAGCTATGGACTGAATATGTGTAGCCCTCAGAATGCATATATGGAAACCTAATCCCCAATGCGATGGCATTTGGAGGTGAAGCCTTTGGAAGGTAACTATGTCAGGAGGGTGGAGGCCTCACGGATGTGATTAGTGCCCTCGTGAGACAGGGCCCAAGGGAGATGTGAGGACACAACAAGAAGGCAGCTGGCTGTGGGCCAGATAGAGGTTCCCACCAGAAGCCACCAGTACTGATCCCCTGATCTTGAACTTCCAGCCTCCGGAGCTGTGAGAAATTAATGTCTGTAGCTTAAGGCCTCCAGTCGATGGCATTCTGTTATGGCAGCCTGAACTACAACAGTGGGGGACATTGGGGACAAGACAGACCCACAGGACAGACTGAAACCCAACCTCTGTGATGATGGGGTATCCCAGAGGACTCAGAAGCTAGGCCCCTTTTTCACAGAGCTACACAGCCACCCAGCCCAGTGTTGGAAAAGCTGAGGGAAGATCCCAGTGAAGTGGCTTCTGGCCACAGCGACATGAGCCAGTGGATAAGTGATAATGTGGAGGGGCTGCCACAGCATTGACTGCCAAGCAGAAAGGCAATATGGATGCCCCCCAGTCTTGCGTAAAATGTCTCTGGTGCTCACCCTAACTGGAAATATGTAAGGAAGGGAATTCTGGGACAGGAGGTACAGCCCAGCCAACTTGACCCACAATGAAGCCACCACACTTGCTGAGGGCGGCTCCTTCTTGCAGGACTGGGTGGGTCTCCAGCAGAGGCAACCCCTCTGCCTTTCTTTTCCCACATTCTTCTCCCATCTGGCTTCCCCCTCGGTTCCTCTCCATTTTCTCCATTATCCATGAAGGCCACAGCGCCAGCTGGTGGGAGTGTTTCAGGAGTGGTTAGGATCCAGAAGAGCCCGGAAGGATGTTGCAGACACCCAACTGGGCTATGGGGACCACTGCTCTTCAGTGGGATAAAAACCCGGGGGACAGACCCCCCACCCACCCACCCAGGGCTTCTGTACCTTCCTACTCCAGTCTAGAAAAGGCTTGAACTACTTTTTGTTTCCTTCCTCTGGAACCTCCTCCCCCAAATGAAAGTTAGGCAGATAATAATCTTACTTTCTCACATTTAGAAACCTGTTGACTCAGCATTAAACAAATATTCTGGAAATGGAGGTGGTTTCTTCCCTTCTTCCCAAAAGGGGACAAGTATCTTAATATCAATGAAAAAAAACCTTAACAGATTTAAAGAAAGTGCTGTGTCACCCCTAAGAAGAATCTAAATCCAGATCCTACACACATTTTTTTAAAATTTTTTAATGTTTTATTTATTTCTGAGAGAGAGAGGGAAAGACAGTGTGAGCAGGGGAGGGTCAGAGAGAGAGGGAGATACAGAATCTAAAGCAGGCTCCAGGCTCTGAGCTAGCTGTCAGCACAGAGCCTGAGGCGGGGCTCGAACCCATGAACCATGAGATCATGACCTGAGCCAAAGTCAGAGGCTTAACCAACTGAGCCACCCAGGCGCCCCATTATACACATTTTCCACGGATACAAATCTCAATTGCTCACCACTTCTCTCGTTGATCATAATCTAAAGATAGAACATACAAATTTTCAGAAGGGTTGGCTCTTAAGCAGAAAAGCCTGTTTTCCATGGTGATGCTCTGTATAGGTATAGTTCAGAACAGGGACCTGAAGAAAGTAGTTGACTACAGCTATTGAATTTGAAATCCATACCATCCATTAGAATGTTGGGGGACTTAGGGGTGCCTGGGTGGCTCAGTCGGTTAAGTGTCCAATTTTGGCTCAGGTCCTGATCTCACGGTTCATGGATTCGAATCCTGCATCATGCTCTGTGCTGACAGCTCAGAGCCTGGAGCCTGCTTCAGAACCTGTGTGTCTCTCTCCCTCTGTCCCTGCCCCACTCGTGTGCTCTCTCTCTTTCTCTCTCTCTCGCTTGCTCTAGCTCTCTCTCAAAAGTAAATGAACAATTAAAAAAAAAAAAAAGGCATGCTGGTGGACTTGACCTCTACAATGACTTCAGATGTCAGGGAGAATAAGTCACTCCGGTCATAAGTGTCATTTCTAGGCAGGCAGGTAGCGCTATATCTAGACCTACCAGAAAGAGTTGAGGAAGTAGACATGAGTTTAATTACTGACCCTCAGCTGGGGAAGTAGAGGTTTCTTTCCCCAACTACCTCAAACTTTTCTGAAGCATGACTTAAGAATGAGTTATTCAAGGGGCCAGCCACTGGGTGGCTCAGTTGGTAAAGCGTCTGACTTTGGCTCATGTCATGATCTCATGGTTTGTGGGTTCAAGCCCTGCATTGAGCTCTGTGCTGACAGCTAGCTCAGAGCCTGGAACCTTGTCTTTGGATTTTGTGTCTCCCTCTCTCTATGACCCTCCCCTGCTCATGCTGTCTCTCTCTCTCTCTCTCTCAGAAATAAGTAAAACATATAAAATTTTTTTTAAAAAAAGAATGAGTTATTTGGGGCGCCTGGGTGGCTTAGTCGGTTAAGCGTCCGACTTTCGCTTAGGTCATGATCTCGCGGTTCGTGGGTTCGAGCCCTGCATCCGGCTCTGTGCTGACTGCCAGCTCAGAGACTGGAGCCTGTTTCAGTCTGTGACTCCCTCTCTCTCTGACCCTCCCCTGCTCACACTGTCTCTCTCTCTCTCCTAGAAATAAATAAAACATTTTTAAAAATTAATAAAAAAAAGAATGAGCTATTCAACATGTGGATTTTCCTCTCCTGGGGTCAAAGAAATACTCATTAGAACAAGGGTTCACAGCCTTGACCATAAGTTAGAGTAAACAATACTGATGCCAGAGCTCCCCACTCTCCTGACATTCTTATTCTATCTATTCCAGCTGGGGCCCAGGCAACAGAAGGTTTTCAGAGCTCCCTTCATGAGTCTAGCATGCATTCAGGATGGAGAACCATATGCTTGAGTCTCTCTCCTGGTTAAACAGTTTCCACAGATCGTCTGGTAGGAGGCAGGTCCGCACGGCCCATACTTCTATTTATTCAGTGTTTGTCATGGAGCAGTGGACCGAGGACTTTCATTCAGTTATCCATCTTCATCGGTCAGCAGCCCTGTGGGGTAGATGCTGTTTCACCCCCATTTTGTAAATGAGGCAACTGAAATATACAAAGATTAAATAGTTGCCCCAGTTTGCACGGCTGAAAACCATGGAGCTGGGTTCAAACTCCAACCTGCTCCCCCAAGCCCAGGCTGTTACCCTAGATTGTCATGCCCTCCCCATCCCCGGGTAGCCCTCCAGCTACTAACAATGACACCCAGTTGTCCAAGTCGCATCTCATTCACAAAAGAGGCAGAGGCAAGGACAGAAGATAAATGGACCTCAAAGGCTATACTCTGGAGGTCAGATGAGAAGTTTGTAGAGTCTGGTGGAAATCTCCAAGGAGACTCAGTAAAAGCACTTCACTTTATGGATGAGGAAACCTAAATCCAGAAAGATTAAATCATTTCCAAGGTCAATAAGCAGGTTGAGTTCGAGTTCCATCTCCCAGGTCCAGGTGAGGCGACTTTCCCCCCCACATGATTTAATTTCCCGTTGATCAGCTAGTAGAGAGGAAACCAGTGGATGGGCCAGGTGAGCTCACCGTTGGTAAATGTGAGTGTTGTAAGCTGGGAGCTCAGGGCAGGAGGAGCTTGCTTATGGCTGGTGAGACTGGGGAAAACGTCACAGAAGAAGAGGCTTTCGATGTGAGCCAAAAATCAGGTAGGCTTTCAATCTCCTGAGCTGAAAGAAAGAATATTCCATAGGGAGGGAAGAGTGTCAGCAAAGGGGCGCCTTAGGAGTCTCAGTCGGTTAAGCATTTGGCTCTTGGTTTCTGTTCAGGTTCAGGAGTTTGAAGCCTGCTTGAGATTCTCTCCCTCTCAAAATAATTAAATAAACTTAAAAAGGAAAAAAAGAGGGGAGCCTGAGTGGCTCAGTTGGTTAAGCATCAGACTTTGGCTCAGGTCATGATCTCGCGGTTTCTGAGTTTGAGCCCACATCAGACTCTGTGCTGACAGCTTGGAGCCGGTAGCCTGCTTTGGATTCTCTGTCTCCCTCTTCACCCCTCCCATGTTCTCTCTCTCTCTCTCTCTCTCTCTCTCTCTCAAAAATAAATAAACATTAAAAATTAAAGAAAATAAAAGAGTGTTCGCAAAGGCAGAAAGAGGGGAAATTTTTTTCTGGGGACATAGAGTGTGGTCTGCATCCTCTTGAGAAATAACAAGAGACAAAACCAGGAAGACCAGCCAGGGCACCATCCGAGGGGGCCGTGCTGTAACCCATAGGCAGTAGGACCTCGGTCACTGTGTTCTGTAAGGAATGACAGCTTCAGAGCCAACAGGGCACGGACTGAAGTGGACCAGGATATGGGTTGCAGACAAGGTAGCAGGAAAGGGGAGGACATGGGGGTGCAGTGGGCGGGGGAGAAGATCTAAAGCCACAAAGGGAAACTGGCTGAGCATGAGGGAAAGGGACAGATGTGAGAGACAGACACCAACCCTAGGGGCTGATGGAACTTACTCACACTGGGCCTCACCCCATAAAACAGAACCTAGAGAAAAAAGAAAGGGGATGATGATAAGACCCTTCTGGTAGGCTCACTAAAAATCTACTTTCCAAGAAGAGCTCAGTGGGAAAGAAAAGTCTTTAGGAGCGTGAGAGGCATGCTCTCAGGTTGGGAGGCTGGGAGGTGAGAGGAAAAGACCCCCGGAGATGAAATGTGAAGGCCGAGGGGCACGTGTGACTAAATGATCTGCACAGAGACAGTGAAAGTTCTGGGAGACTCTCATGAACTCAGGTATGTGGCACCCTCTTGAATCCAGCATAGTCCACACCATCAGTTGACCTCGTGGAAGGAGACAGAAGTCCATTCAGGTGGTTCAACTGGACAGACTTTAAGGAAGATGTGGCCAGAGCTAAAGAAAGCTGTTTGCAGGGACAAGCAAGGGAAAGCAGGAACATGGTGGTCTGAGCAGATGGCTGTGGTCCCAGAGAGGATGGTCATGTCAGCGACACAGCGCTCAAGTCACAGCGGAAGGGTGGGCAGAGGACAAGCATGCTGACCTCTGTCTTCTCGCACTGCCCCACCCCTGCACGCTTCCCATTGGCGGAACACAACAGGAGGCGGTGGGCAAGGCAGCCCACAGGAAGCAGTTCTCAGGGACTGGCCTTCCCGGGCCCAGAGCACAGCAGAGACAGCCAGAGAATGGGTGTGGGAAGAGGGCAAATGGAGAGGAGCTAGCACACCCCTCAAGCCAAAGACCTTGGCCGTGGTCCCGGCAGGGCCCACTGCTGTGTGACAGACGCTGCTGTTCTCTCAGTGCCAGCAGGTGCCTGGCCGAGCTTTCCAGGGGAGGATAGAGCCACCGGATCCGCACAGCTTGCTGTGGCCGCTCACTGCACCTCTCACATGTCTGCCAAGTGGCATTTTGTGAATCTTGGGTGGGGGTTTTGTTTTGTAAAATCTACGACAGAAGCACGACGCTTTCATGTGATGACAAGTCTTGCTCTGCTGTGCCCCCCTATCTTCCATGCACTAAAGCGGGTTATGCAACCTGTCAAAGTACTTTGGTCCTGATCCCGAAAAGAAGCTTGGAAGATGTGGTTTGGCAGATGAACTGTTGAAATTCCCGGGTATCTGGTTTTTTTGAAGGTAAGAGAAAGATCATCGTTTCACTCACAAGGCCTTTTAGCCAATGAAATGCCAGAATATTCAAAACGTGTGGAGAGCAGGGAACTTCTGATCAAAACATAAAGTCAAGGGGCACTTGGGTGGCTCAGTTGGTTGAGCGTCCGACTTCAGCTCAGGTCACAATCTTATGGTTCATGGGTTCGAGCCCCACGTTGGGCTCTGTGCTGACAGCTAGTTTGAGCCTGGAGCCTATTTTGGATTCTGTGTCTTCTCTCTCTGACCCTCCCCTGCTCATGCTGTCTCTCTCTCTCTCTCAGAAATAAATAAAACATTTTAAAAAACACATAAAGTCATGTAAGATTGGAAAAGATGCTTACAGATGGGATGCAAAGCTGGGATTTGTGTGCCTGGTAACAGAAGCACCAGAGCCTTCCTTCCAGAACCTTCCTTCCAGTGCCCTGCTCCCCTGTCCATGCCAAGAGACCAGTACCCTCCTGGTGGCCTCTGACCCTCAGCTGGGCTGACAGCACCTCCCAGGCCCACCAGCCTCTTATCATTGTTTGACAGGGTGCTGAGAGTCCATCAAATCAAAACTGCGTTGTCAGTTTAAAAATAGCTTTTGTTGAAGACAGAAAGACACTACCACATCATATGTGCACATTGATTTTTCAGAAACATAAAATTAGAACAAAATCTTCCATCAAGCTTCAAATCTTCCAAGTTCCGGGGTGCACCCGAGAAGTTGTTTTCTTGATTACAGTAATTCTCATGAAGTTGCCAAGGAGTCTGAGTTTGCTTCGGGGAGGATTTTTCTCTTCAGGAGTGGCCTGTTAACCTGAATGACTCTCTCACTTGTGGAACAGGGGAAAAGAGATACTCTGGATCCAGAAAAACCAACTTTACACCCCACTTTGGCATCCTGTTTCTAAATATCACTGCCTCCAAACTTTCACGCCAAGACTTGGAAGCGCTTTATTGAGTCACTAGTTGTTTCCCAAAAATACCAGCTAAAGAAAGGGTACAAAGGGTGGGCATAATTCTTATTTCCAGCTCAGCATTGGCTAAGCCTCCCCAAATCACTTAATCATAGCAAGTACCCGTGAGTTTTGGTGAAGTGACATGATGATAATGAGGTAGAAGTCCCTTTTAATGTAAAATTAAAAAGGTATACCCCACTATCTCTAACCCGAAATGAAAGCTTTCATGTGTGTTAAAGAGGAGAGGAGTATACAACACAGGACAGAGAATTAGGAGATCTGCCTGGTCAAGAAGGCCAGGGAAGTATTGACCTCAGATTTGAAGGATAAATAGAAGTCAACTAAGCAAGAGGGTGGGGAAAGTATGTGCAAAGGCTCTGTGATATAAAGGGCCATAGGCAAGTAGGAGAGATTGGAAGAAGTTAGTGTGACTGGGACAGAGAAAGTTAGGACGTAGGGAGCTTTGGGACCAAGAAATTCTCAGGGTCCATGCAGAACCTTGCAGCCCATGTTCAGGATGTGCCCTTTGCTTGCGCCTTTGTTTTCTATCATTCAAGCAATTGAGGGGGTGGGGGCAGATCCTGCAAAGCAGGAGGGTGGCATTAACAGGCTTGCCTTTGGAGATAGTCTCTCTGGCTACAGTATAGAGAATGGAACACGGGGGCTGTTTGATATGGAAGATTGATATGGAAGACCACTTAAGAGACCATTACAGTAGTCCAGGTGAGAGATGATGGGAGTTTAAGCCATAATGGCTAGATTTGAGAGATATTTAGAAGGTAAAAAAAAAAAAATCATTGGATCTGGTGAAAAATTGGAAGTAGGAGGGTAGAGAGAGTTAGTTATGAAGGATGGTGCCTACCATTTCTAGCTTGTGTAACTAGTAGAACCATTCACCAAGATGGCAAATACTGGGAAAGGACCAGGTTGGTGGGGGGTGGGGGGGAGTTGAGGGATGATGGGTTGGGTTGGGTAGGGTTGAGTTCAGCTGCCTTTGGGAAATCCAAGTGAAAATATGCAGAAGGAAGGTGGGCAAACAGTCAGAGGAGAGGTAAGGACTGGAGGTGGAAATCTGACAGTCATTTGCATGAAGTTGTTTAAAGCCATGGGTATAAGTACAGAGAGTAAAGGGTTCAGGAGGAAATGAGGTGGGGGAGAGTAGAATATGTTCACAAAACAGACAGTAGAGGCAGAGAAGTAGGAAGAAAATACCGAGGGGTGGGGAGTGCTCCCAGGAACACAGTAAAGAGCATTTCAGAAGAACAGGGTCAATGGTACCAGAACGCCTGAAGACCAAAAATGATGAGGCCTGGACAGGGTTTTTGCATGGGTTGATGTGGAAATCACCATGATTTTGGTAAAAAATAATAAAAGAACAGTTTTGTATAGTTCTCTGATTGTAAAAGAAAATTATATATTTTTATATAAAATACATACATGCTATATGATAACATACATATATATTTTTTGCTTCTGAGACTATTTACTGTTCCACAGCTTTGAACATTTAGGTGTGCTAAAATTATAAAGGACGCTTATTCAGACCATAAGTTTTTAGGCCTGGATGACGGGGGCGGGGGGGAGGGAATCATTAATGACAGAAGGAAGGAACAGAGCTCATTTCTATAGAGAGATAACTGAAGGCAAAGGACTAAGGTTTAGGAACATTCATGGTTGTAGATACAGATTTAGGAGTTATCTGTTTTACTTAAAAAATATTTCTATTTCAAAAGAAATACATATGTTAAACAAAACATAATTAAGAGACACGTGGGTGGTTCATTCAGTTGAGTGTCCAGCTCTCAATTCAGCCCAGGTCATGATTTTACAGTTTGTGAGGTCAAGTCCTGTGTCGGGCTCCTTGCTCCACACAAGTGTGGAGCCTGCTTGGGATTCTCATTCTCTCCCTCTCTCTCTCTCTGTTTCTCTCCCTGTTGTGCTCTCTCTGTCTCTCAAAATAAAGACATAAACTTAAAAAAACTTTAAAAAAAATAAATCAAATAATAAAAGCATAATTAATATATAGGCAAAAAGAATAAAATAAAAAATCACCTAGTATCTATAGATAGCCATTGATGTTTTAACATATCCTCCGAAGTTTGTGTATTTTTTTTTTGACAAAAATGGTATAGTTCTCTAAATACTATCTTCAAAACCTGCTATTTTCTCCCAGCAGTATCTCATGAGCATCTTCCTAGATCATTGTAGTGTTTTATTGCCCAAAAAAATACTTTTGGATGAAAAATACATGGCCTCAGAACATGTGTTTTCCTTGAATTTGCTCTGACAGGAAGGAAAACAATAGTGTGTTCTTTAGTGATGTAGAATCCATCAGGTTGGAGACTGTGTATAACTTGTGTATGTGGATGAGAGAGGAGTGTCCCCAGCACTGGGCTGCCAGCAGCTGGTCCCCCCGGGGGTACCCAGTGTGTTGATTTCCTCAGCCTCCGTGATCAATTGCCACAAATTGGGTGTCTTCACACAACAGACATGTGTTCTCACAGTTCTTGAGGCTGGAAGTCCAAAATCAAGGTGTCTGTATTGCCACGCTCCCTCCAAAAGCTCTAGGCGGGACTCCTTCCTTGCTTCTAACAGCTTCTGAGTGCTGGGTCCAGTCTCTGCTTCCACGATCACACCATTTTCTCTAGCGGTTCTCTCCTTCTCTTCTCTACTAAGAATACTTGCCATTGGACATAGGGCCTGTTCCAATCCAGGAGGGTCTTGCTTCAAGATCCTTAACGTAAAATATATCCGTAAAGACTCTTCTTTTCCAGTAGGTTCACAGTCATGGGTTCCCAGGGACGTATCTTCGCCCCTCGTTCAACTCGCTGTGCCCTTCCCTTTCCTGTTTCCTCTTACCCGAAAGTCTCCAACCCAAAATTAAAGCACCAACAATCCTATCCCTGCCTCCTTTACACCAGCCTTCCTGGGTCACAACAGTGACCAATTTGACATACAGCTGAGTGTCCCCTTTTCCCCACCACGCCAGTTGATAAGGAAGACTGGTCTTCCAGATCCCAGGTCCCACTGAAGCAGGGAAATAATTTTTGTTTGCTGGGAGTATTTCCCCCAAGGATTCATTGCTATACCGCATTGCTTCGTTCTATCATCTTCTTTGTTCACAACTTTGGGCACTCTCTGGATAAATGGTATTTTATGGATGTGGGGGGAAAGAGGGAAACTGATCATGGTTTTGTTGTTGTTGTTTTTTTTTAATGTTTATTTTTGAGCAAGAAAGAGAGACAGAATGCAAGTTGGGGCTCGAACCCACAAACTGCAAGATCATGACCTGAGCCAAAGTTGGACACTTAACCTACTGAGTCACCCAGGAGCCCCTCACGATTTAAATACTCTAGTTTCCCAGGTTCCAAATGAACTTGAGACGATGCCCATTTCCACACCAGGGACTCTGTTAAGGTTTCCTGCATCAGCTTCCTGAGAATTAGGACTCATGAGAACTGATCCATAATTGGTCCCTCTAACCATGAGGACTGAGTCGGGGCTGCCTAACACGACTGTGGTGTGGGTGAGGAGTCTTGCTGGCCTCTTTCCTCTGACTACATAGAAGAATGATGCACACGGTTCAAAGTAATTTTCACATGATTAATTAAAGACATTTTTATGGGCCTCATGACTCAAGAACTGTATCTTCTTTTCAAGATAGTCAAGAACAAAAAAGTGGCACTTCATTTAACTGCTACAGTGAAGTGCTGTTTTAAAAATAATAGCTGGAATTCCTCTCCTCCCAAGAGCTCACAGTACTCTGTGTATGTGTCTAGCTTCACGAGATGTCAGGAAAGCACTCTCAGATATCCTTTCATTGTGCATTTGGGGAAACTAAGGCACAGAGATGCTAAATGAGTGCTGTGCCATCTTTTGGCCACCCATGGGGCAATGTATCCATTCCCACCATCACAAAAGACATTTAAGACTTAAAACTGTCCTTCAGAAGTTAGCCTGCATCTGGGAAAGAAATCGGATACAAGCCTCATTTTCTGAATCTATGTTCTGTCTTGTAAATCAGTGGGTCCCAGATCCAGCAGTGGCTAAACCAGCTTGTTAAATTTCACCCTTCTTTTCTGCCTCAGACCCACTGAATCAGAATCTCCAGAGGGTAAGAGTAGGGTGTTGGTGGCTGAATCCCCACGCCACCTTTTCTGATACTCAGTCACATTTGGGACCCCCATTATGGGGTTCCTGGGGACTTTGGCTGTTGAAACACATGGTCTTTGGTATCCACATCTGGGTTCTTGTTACCTTCTGGTGGATAAAGTGTGCTAACAAACTGTCCCTTGGAAGGCTTCCCTAGTCACAAAAATTAGCTGGGGATTCCTTCAAACCCAGGGCCTCCCTCAGGCAAACTAGGGAAGCCCCTTCTCTGTGTCCTCACCTCCAGTTAGTATAGGGGATAGATCATGGAGTCGGACAGTCATATAACCTTGACCAAGCCTTTAACCTCTCCTTGGGTCTGAGCCTCAATGTCCCCATCTGGACAAAAGACACAGGAAGGAAGCAGGAACCAAATTAAATAGAATATTTATTGGAATAGTATTTAACAAATGCCAAATCTCTTTTCTTCTCCCCAGAAGGTCCACATTTCTGTTATGCAAATTCTGGAAATCCCTGTTGCTTCTTTCTGTTAGAAAAGGGCATCACAAAGCATTCTCTGTGTGTGCACATTTAAGTTAGAGTTTGTACTTTATCATTCTAACTCCCTGACTTTCCCATTTTGTCTGGGGAGAACCACTCACCATAGTCCCTGGTTAAATACACAGCTCTGGGGTGACTGGGAGGCTCAGGCAGTTTAAGCCTGCATTCAGGTCATGATCTCACAGTTGGTGGGGTTGAGCCCTGCATCGGGCTCTGCACTGGCAGTGTGGAGCCTGCTTAGGATTCAATCTCTCTCTCTTTCTCTCAAAATTAAAAACAAAATCAAGAAGTTCCCAAACAAATTGGGACACATTGGCCACCCTAGCAGTGAAGGGATGGGGTGCAATAGAAGACCCTCTTCCACTTTTTCAACAGCACTATCTGGTCATCCACCACCCACCTGTGGGTAAAGCTGGCTCAGGTAAGATGTGCCCCTTAGCGCAGTCTCAGGTACAAGCACATACCTGATGTACTTGTACGCCAAAGTTTAGAGATACCTAGGTTCTTTGAACATGAAACAATGTTAGGGAATGGCATACAAAACAGTTGGTACTTCCTGCTTCTGGCATTGTGGAAATTTGCTCAGGATTATCTTTCAATCAGATTTGATGCTCAGGACCAGTTTGCGGTAGACAGAGAAAGGGAGTGTGGATAGACTTCGTCCCTTGCTAGCAGTGTGGCCTTGGGCAAGTTGTAAGTACCAATTTCCTCACCTGTTCATCAGTGATAATATCTCCTTCATAGAACAGTGGCAAGACGGGGAGCCTGGGTGGCTCAGTCGGTTAAGCGTCCGACTTCGGCTCAGGTCATGATCTCGCGGTTTATGGGTTTGAGCCCCATGTCGGGCTCTGTACTGACAGCTAGCTCAGAGCCTGAAGCCTGCTTCAGACTCCAGATTCTGTATCTCCCTCTCTCTCTGACCCTCCCCTGCTCACGCTCTCTCTCTCTCTCTCAGAAATAAATAAAACATAAAAAAAAAAAGAACAGTGGCAAGAATCCTGGAGGTAACACACATCCACTTAAAAGACACTGAATTCACCCCTGTTCTTCTTTCCCATCCCCTCGCCCATGATGAGAGGGATGGTGCAACAATGCCTCTGAATGTTCACTCCTGAATTGAAGGTCTAACTCTTCACTGTTAGGATCATAGAACATCAGAGTTGGAATTATTTTTTAATGTTCTGATTTCCTCTTCTCTAGAATAAATAGTGCTACTAATCCATGAGCCTGTGAGTTATAAAATTCCAGATTCTCTGGGGTGCCTGGGTGGCTCAGTCGGTTAATAATGAAAGCAATGTAGAGTGTGAAACTCATGACTGCAGCTCAGGTCATGATCTCGTGGTACGTGAGTTTGAGCCCCTCAGCAGGCTCTGTGCTGACAGCTCAGAGCCTGGAGCCTGCTTCAGATTCCGTGTCTCCCTTTCTCTCTGACCCTCCCCTGTTTGTGCTCTGTCTCTCTCTCTCTCTCAAAAATAAAATAAACATTAGAAAAAAATTTTTTAATCCAGATTCTCCAGTCTGGCCATTTGACAGATAAGGAAACTGAGGCTCTTAGGGGACAGGTGAGTGCCATGCCTGCACTCACAGGCAACAGATCTAAAATCGAATCCTCTGACTTCCAGACTGCTGGTCTCGTTGCTTCTCCATCACTTTTCTCCCAGCCTTTTCCTCAAGGATGTGGTCTCTGCAGAGAAAAGAGTCAGGAGAAAAAGAATCAAAGCCTTAAGAAGATACTAGTAGATTCCTGATGTTTGGTTAAAGGGGTCAAGAGCTAGTTTTGCTGAAGGACTTAGGAAGAACATTCAAGTATCAAGTGCCTCAGGGGGGCCAAAAGAGGGGGGGACAGGAATATAGGACTTAGAGGCGCTAACGAGAAAGAAGACAACAAACATTACCCAACGAGTTGGTTTCAGGCTTACCCTGATCATAAGACTATGATCGACACTTAATGATAGTGACCCAAACTTAGTTACTTTTTTTAAGGGGTACAGTGCTCACTACTGTGATGCTTCCTAAGAAATGGGGCTCCCTGGCCTGAAAATACAGAAACAGAAGCCCCCTTAATACAGTGGGGTGCTGGCACCAGCTTTTCCAAGCTATCAGATGACGATCTTTCCCGTGTAGGGCAAAGGTAATAGCGGGCTCAGCCGGCTTCATTACATCTGTAATTCTGCCGTGATTTCGCTTACACCTCAAGGCTGCCTCTGTAATTTAGGCTTGTGCCTCAGGATGGTTCTCCCCTTGATGAATCATGCCGCTAATGTGAAATCACTTTGTAAGCTGGAAAGGAACCGGATACATAATCAAAAAGCTGTGCCCAGTTTGCTCAGCCCAAGAATCTGACAGTTCGAAAGGTAGAAAGCCTTCTTGGCAAGAAGGATCATGGATCATGAAGTGGGTCAGAGAATAAAGTCTCTTATTGTAGCCCTGATGACTGTACTGTTGCCGCATCATTTTGCCCAAGAGGGAACTATGGGTAGGGTTTCAAGTTACTTTCACTGTATTTTTTCCCCTGAACTGTAGATAAGAATCAGAATTCAAAGCAAATTCCCTTCTTACTAATCCATGAAGAAAAATGAGCCTGTTTATCAGATTCTCAGGAAGTTGTAGATTTAGCTAGATTTTGTAATACCCTATGACAAAGACAAAGTGTGTCTGAGAATAATAGAAGCAATGTAGAATGTGAGACTCTAAAAAGCGTGTTCAATTATGCATTAGATTAAAATGGGAAATAAATTATTGGTGAAATTGCACATAACAAAAGAGATTTCTGCACTCTATTCCTGGCCCACTTATTAAGAACCATACCCATTAAGAACCATCAATGAATCAGAAGTCCAACATACCAAAAGAACTATCATATGATCCCTTGAAGTTTGTCAAAATGGGTGTAACATGTGGGGCTCCTGGGTGGTTTAGTCAGTTGAGTGTCCGACTTTGGCTCAGGTCATGATCCCATAGCTCGTGGGATCAGCTGACAGCTGAGAGCCTGGAGCCTGCTTCGGATTCTGTGTCTCCCTCTCTCTCTGCTTATGTCTCCCCACTCATGCTCTGTCTCTATCTCTGTCTCTCTCAAAAATAAAAAATATTTTAAAAAGCATCAAATGATTTTTTTAAATGGGTTTAACATGTAATAAGAAAATATGAATAGCAACTTATGTAGATGCTTATCTCCCACCAAGGAGAGACCAATCACTTCCATGTGTCGTATAGTTGACACAAAAATAAGCATTCAATAAACATTAGGTATCACCACAGGTACCACATATAATTGATACAAACCTATGAGTTATATACTCTTATTGTTCCAATTTTATAGACAAGGAACCTGAGATCAAGACATTAGGTAATTTGCCGAAGCTCCAGAAATTGTATGTGTTGGACCCAGGGTGTCAGCAAAAATCTATCTGACCCAGAAGGCCATCCTTTGGTACCGCCCCCCTGTCCACATTCCTCCTGTTCAACGCCTCTGTTCATTTGGCAAAATGAGTTAGGCAGCTAAAGGTAAGAGTCACGTAGATTACATATGTGAATTTTTAGCATTATGTACGGTTAAGAGAATGGGCTTGAAAACCACCTCTTCTACTTACCGATTGTGTGATCTTCAAGAAGTTATTTAACCTCCCTGTTTCTGTTTCCTCATCTGTAAACTGGGGATAATAATATCTCATCATAGGGTTGTTGGAAAGAAAAAATAACTCCAGCTAACTTCTCCATAAGTGTCACCCATTACTGTTACTAAATGAACCTGTATCTTAAATGTAAATAGCCTCTCAGTGGCATACTTGTCTACACAATATATGTTAAAAGTATAGTAATTCTTAGACATTTTTCCAACTCGGGAAGAAGACACCATCCCCTAGCTGATGACCATAGAGTCTAGGAGACTGGGCTTGCCCAGCTCTATGCTCAATGGTTCGAGAGCGCCTTAAGCCATCAGGAATACCCTATATATGAAGTACTTTTTCCCTTTGGGGTTTATGGGCATCAAGGATCATACATTGTGTAAAGATGATTAAAATGACCAGAGTCCTTTTCACATGGACCAGGTATGAAACTGGCATTTCAGTCATGGCCATAGCTACTGTTTTCAGAAGAGCCAGCTCGGTCAGCTTCTAGTTAGAGGAGGCTCCCCCATGTAGGCTCTCCTGGGAGAAAGCATGAGCCCCACATCTGTCATTCTGCCATTATGTCTTCTTCTCTCCAGCTCCCCAAAGCCCCTTCTCCTGAAGAATCCACCAATAGGATTTAAGTATGCTTGGAAGGGTCTAAGCATTATCAGAACCCACCTTGATCGGCTCATTGGTTGATGCTTTCTGCAAGCATCTGGCTGAAAAGTGAGGTACTTCTAGGGCCTGGACCCAGGAGGGTGAGGGAGCAGGTAATGAAGCCAACCTATGGGATGCCGTCCTTTTGAGGGTATCCAAGTCCCTAAGGCATGAGCAGTGGTCTTACCTATAAAGAGACATTCAATAAGATTGTGCCTTTATCTACAAGATGATGTGGAAGAACTCGATTCTCTAACTCCCACAGTCTTTATATGCTCTCACTGAGGACCCCAGGAATAGTCTAAGGCTTTCTAGAACAAATGAGGGGACTGATTATTAAACATGTCTGTCATTAAGCCATTAGTGATTCATACATTTAAGTCTAATTAAAAATGGGCTACTCTGCTTAATGATTGTTGCAAAGAGAAAACTACTCAGTAATTCCAAAGATTTAACCTCCATCTAGCAAGAAGTACGGCTTTGACCAAAGGCTGGGCCACCAAGACTTTCTCAGTAAACACGAGTCTGTCCCTGGCAGTTTAGACTGTCTTCCTCTTGTTAAGGACTCTACCTTCAAATGCTAGATGCTGATGTTATTCAATTATCTCTAAAAGTGAGGAGGCAAGAAGTTGGAACATTTGACCAAGGAAGAATGCTCTCTCCATCTCTTTGCAGTTCAAATGAAAAACTTCCCTTACCCAATAAAAAGGTGTTCAGGATTCATGCCTGAATGTTCATTCGAAAAAACAAAAATATGTTATCTTCTGGTGCGTTGTATTTGCTTTTCTTTTAATCCTCCAAAGTATGTTTACTCATTTCAAAATCTTAAGTGTTATAATTAGTTTTCACACACACACACACACACACACACACACACACACACACACATGCAAAATGTATTGCATGTATTTGGGCTTTGTTTTGTTTTGTTTTTGATTTATTGAGAAAGAATTGATTACAAAATTGTCATGCTAATACCTTTATATGTCTTCGCTCAAACCCCTGTCCTGGAAAATCACATTTGGATATTCCAGTTCTGTTTCCTAGTTATGGAAATACGATGATAGTAATCATGCATAAAGATGGCTGGCAAAGAGGAATAACTGTTTTTAATCATTTCTTTCCTCTCCTGCCCTAATATAAAATCCAGGAACTATTAGCCTGGACCAAGTACCCAACTTTTTGCCAAAGCCTTCAAAGCCCTGCTGTCTTCTCCTCACTAGGGACCCCGGCAGACAGAGGACCCAGGCATGTGCCAGTGACAGCCAGCCCAGGGGTCTCAGACGTACCCAGAAACCCCCAAATGTGAGGAAGCACATTTGGCAAGGTAAGAGCCAGGGTTTGGCCTTTGAATCCTGGTTCTGCCCTTTGTAGCTGGTGGGACTTGGGAATGTTACCCCACCCCTTAAGCATCCATTTCCTCATTTACAGAGTATGGATTAAAAGAAGTACATCATAGATTTGTAATGAAAATTGAATGAGACCACATTTGAAAGTGAATGACAGAAGATACTTAGCCAATGTTAATTTCCTGTCTCTGATCTGACTATTGATTAGAAGTTTCTAACTCCCTCTATAAACTATTCTCCTTTTCAGAATTTTAATCTAGTCTTATCTTTGGCAGCTTTCCCCAAAGGAGTTATGATTTATGAAGGCTCAGGATGGAATGCTAATTCAAAAGCTGCTAGCAAGACTGACTTAAGGAACACACAGAGATCAATAAATATTTGATGCGTACTGGGTTGAATAGTGGTCCTCCACAATAATATGTGCATGCCCGAATCCCAAGAATCTCTGAATTTGATTATATTTAGAAGAAAAGTCTTTGCAGATGCAATGAACTAAAGGATCTTGAAATGAAGGGATTCTCTCACTTCATCCTGGAACATCTAGGTAGGCCCTAAATGCAGTGATGTGTCCTTATAAGAGCAAGGCAGGTGGGCAGATAGCAGACAGACAAGGAGCAAGTACTATGACCATGGAGGCAGAGATTGCAGTGTGTGGCCACAAGTCAAAGAATGTTGATGATCACCCAGAAACTAGAGGAGACAATGGATAGATTCTCCCTGAGAGTTCCCAGAGGGAGAACAGCCCTGCTAGATTTGGAAGTTCTAGTCTAGTCTCCAAACTGAAGGTATAAAAGTCTCTTGTTTGAAGTCACCAGATCTACGGGACCTTGGTACAGGAGCCACGGGAACCTACTGTATGGTGCTATTCTTATTATCAATAAATACAGATGTCTTTCCTTCCAATTTTGTTGGAAATGTAAAACTGTTCTAACAATAAAATGTTATATATACAAACACACATACACATATGCATATATATGTGTGTGTTTATGGAGAGAGAGTGAAAGAGATTGGCTTTAACCATTTAAACCATTACTTTTTAGCCTTGAGAGAGTGAAGGTAGAAATGCCCCTATTCTTGGCATTTTTGTAATAAGGTTCTTACCAAAACAGTGGCAGTCAAGGGTAGATGGAAGAGTTTCTCAGCACATTAAGATCATATTAAGCCATTCTGCTTTTAATCACCAAAGGTGTCCCATGGGTACCATGGAGAAATAAGAAAGGAAACCACATTTAAAGAAAGCATTTGCCCTTATACTCTGGCATCTCCGTGTTGATGATCCTGGGGAGCCCTGAATATCAATGCACTTGACATTCTTATCAGAGAGGGACTTCCTCCCCCCACAACCAGCCCAAATCCAGTCAACAAGGATGATGAAGACACTTGATGACTCCATCACGGCCTCTTGCATAACTCACAACACTGATAACCCCCCTACATTTATTTATTTATTTATTTATTTATTTATTTATTTAAATGTTTTATTTATTTCTAGGAGAGAGAGAGACAGCGTGAGCAGGGGAGGGTCAGAGAGAGAGGGAGTCACAGACTGAAACAGGCTCCAGGCTCTGAGCTGGCAGTCAGCACAGAGCCCGACGCGGGGCTCGAACCCACGAATCGCGAGATCATGACCTAAGCGAAAGTCGGACGCCTAACCGACTAAGCCACCCAGGCGCCCCATCCCCCCCCTACATTTAAATAACAAAAGTAGAATGTTGGCTCCCTCCTCTGATCTCCTCTTAAAACTCCATATATCACTATCTGGCATCTTAAGGTTGGATTCATTCAGGATACTGTCTTCTTTTCCTGAGGATGCAAATGAGCTAAGCTTCTCTCAAAGGTACAGCTATGTGCTTAGGAAGAAAAGTTTATAAGATTTTCTTTTTAACTCTAATCATTGAAAATTAGCTTTCTCATAAAAAAACAATTTCCCTTTTTCCCAGGGGTGTGGTATAACGAAGTTCAGAGCCCATCAAGAACAAAACATTCAAATTGAATGTAAACAGGTATTAAAAGTGATTTGGGACCTTGAGCAGCAGCGGGTACCTGTGGTAGCTGTGCTATTATTAAGATTGGGGTTTGGGGTGATTGTCTTACATCTCGGTTCAAATGAGGTTAATGGGCTTTCAAGTCATCACTGGGAGGGGGAGGGGGGGAGGGGGTGGAAACAGCGTCTTTTATGTGATGAGTATGAGTTCCTTGGCTTGTTTCATAATTCCCTTAGTAAGTCATATTTTACTTCAAGCCTGTGGGGAGTGAGGGAGATGATTCATTTTCAGAAATACCAAATAAAAGCTGTGCTGTCAAGTTAACAGTAGGTTTACAACCTATTGGATGTACAACCTCCCCCTCCCCCCACAATGGAGTCCCAAACCCTTAGATATTTCACTTCCTGGTTCTTCTTACCCTCTCTGTTCCATGGGCTTAGTTTCACAGGCTTTGCAATGAGCATGCGCCAGAGAACAAAGGCAGGAGGGACTGAAAGTCTCTGCGTCACCTCAGGGAATGTTTGTTCCAATCAGACCACTTTTTGCCTTACGTGGGCATAAGCAACGTCTAGGTAAGGCTGTAACCTTGGCAGTACTCAGCCAATGAGGAGCCAGGGGAGGGGCTTGCAGGATAGGAGATAAATTGTCTGCTGTAACTGCCCCGAGTGTGCCTGCCTATCAGACACACGCACTTGCAAGAACATTGATTAAAGCCTCACTTCACTGTGCTCTGAGTCTCCCTCCTTTGATTACGTACCTCCTTTGATTGGGTCCACAGGCTTCTTTCTAACAAGTCATACTCTCTCCTTTTGCTCATTTTTCCCACTTATTTGGTACACGCCATTTTTCTCTTCCACAAGAGTTAGGAAAGCATCAGACAGGACTTTTACTTATTTTTAAACTATTTTTCAGGAAAAAAAGCGTATATAGACCTTTCCTGCTTTTAACTATAAGCAATTCCTGTAGACTAAGTGGCTCATTGTGGGACAGAATAGTAACTTTGCAAATTCCTGGCACCGTAATAAGTGCTCAATAAATATGAACTAGCTACTGAATGGATATGTTTAAATGTACATATTAAGTATCATAAGTGAAAAAGCATAAACTGAGGAAGTCATGAAGCAAAGAATAAGTCTTTACCAGGAAGTATGCACAGAGTACCAAAAAGTGGTCCATATTTAACAAGCATCTACTACATGTTGGGCACTTTTTAGGCATTGAAAACGCAGTGAGCAACACAAACCTTTGTTGGACCCCCGCTCTAGCTAGGGGAAAAGACAATACACAAATAAACAAGTATAAGGCAAAGTTAGGAGTTCCACTTGAAATGCCTGTAGACATTCACCCCCAAATCATTTGTAAGTGTTGATTAACTTCCAGGTCAACTGACTCTGGTCTTTTTTGACTCCGTATTTGAAATCCCTCCTTCCCAGTTTTAATGTTTCACAGTGTAGCATATTTTAAATGAAAGAGACCTATGTCTGCAAACCAACATTTAGAGCCATCATTTTAGGAAGACCTTCTCCAACTCTATACCACAACTCAGAATGGGCATCAAAAGTCTAAACCAGTTTCCCAACATGTTTTGTGCAAACCTAAAAATGGGAGTTGTTCCTTTATTCAGTTCTTCAACAAAACATTTATTGTGCATCATGCGCCCTTCTAAATACTAGTATTGGGGATACAGCAGTGAATATATCAAAATCCCTCTCTTCTCATGGGTTTTATATTGTGGGGTAGGGCATATAGTAAAGAAACACACACACACACACACACACACACACACACTGACATATCCATAAGCACTATGAAGAAACACAAAGGAGATATATTTTAAATAACATGATCAGGAGATGCCTATCTAACAAGTGGTCATTTGAGCAGAGGCCCTAAGGAAGTGGAGTGAGCCGTGGTGATGTCTGAGGAAGAACATTTTAGGCAGAGGAAACAGCAAGTGCAAAGGCCCTAAGGCAGGAGATCAGGGTGACTGGAACACAATGACTGAAGAGGTAAGTGGTAGGAGATGAGGTCAGAGGGGTAATACAGGGCCAGATCAGGTAGGGTCTCAAAGGCCACTGTAAGGGTTTTGGCTTTTATGGTGACTGCCATGGGAAGATTTTGAGGAGAGAAATGACATGCCTTGTTTTAGGGTAATGGGTATTAAGGAGGGCACTCGTGATGGGCACTGCATGTTGAATGTAAATGATGAATCACTGATGGTTTCTACTCCTGAAACCAGTATTTCACTGTATGTTAACTAACTTAAATTTTAATTTTAAAGAAATGCTCATAAAAAAAAATAAAATAAGGGCACCTCGGTGGCTCAGTTAGTTAAGCATCTGACTTTGGCTCAGGTCATGACCTCACGGTTCATGGGTTCGAGCCCCACGTCGGGCTCTGTGCTGCCAGCTAGCTCACAGCCTGGAGCCTCTTTCGGATTCTGTACCTCCCTCTCTCTCTGACCCTCCCCTGCTCACACTGTCTCTCTCTCAGAAATAAATAAAACATTAAAAAAATAAAATAAAAGCTGCTATAGAGAGAGCAGACTAGGAAAGCAAGGATGGAAGAGAGATGAGTTGTGGCGAATACAAGGATCCAGTTAAGAAGATGTTGACAGTTGGACTAGGATTGGTTGAAGTAGAACTGGTGAGAAGTGATCAGATTTGGGATATGTTTTCATGGAGCCAGTAGGATGTGCTGAGTTTTTGCATGTGAACAATCAGAGAAAAGCAAGGAGCTCCCAAGACGTAGGAAACGAGAAACTGGGGAATGAACTTGCCACTCAGAGGAAGGAGATGAAAGTTGGCCTAAACAGGCAAGAGTCAAGGGTCTGTTTCTGAATATGTTAAGTCTGAGATGTTTTACACACCCAGGAGGAGCTACCGATCAGACAGATAGACTATGCCAGGCCAGAAATGAGGGTTTGCATTGTAGGGAGAGAGTTCCATGGGCAAAGGACTTGCAAATGACAGGTTACACATAACAGGTTGCTTTACTCCAGGACTTCTTAGTTTTTAACCCAAATGTGTTTTGTGAATCTGCAAGAGAAGGAGTTATGATTAAGTTTATCACTCTTATGTGGGGAAACTTCCAGTCACACTATTGGTCTATAGAATTCCCTTTGTGGAAGACTGCAAATACCAGCTTTTTACTAGAACTATCTCCACCATGGAGCAAGGTAGCACACAAAGCAATGAGTTTAGAATTTATATCCTTTTAATTAGTACTTGAAGACTTTTGTGCCTTTTTGCATTTCCCCTTGTGAATCAATGGAACCCCATTCCAGTTTGGAACCCCAGTTTGAGTTTGGTTACTTATTTATTTTAAGTATATTATTATTCATTTTGAGAGAAACATAGAGAGCAAGTGGGGAGGGATGCAGAGAGAGAGAAGAAGACAGAATCTCAAGCAGACTCCATGCCACCAGTGCAGAGCCTGACGTGGGGCTCAAACTCACCAACCGTGAGATCATGACCCAAGTTGAAATCAAGAGTCGGACACTTAGCCAAATGAGCCGCCCATATGCCCTTGAGTTTGGTGATTTAAATTAAACGCTAAGACCTTGATCAGCTCACCCTTTGGGTGAAGTAATAAAGTCAAGTTTCTAAACCTGCAGAGCAAAGGGCTCAACCTCACAAAGCCCAGGCTGGAACAGTTCAATATGCCTCTGTCCGTTCCAGTTCTTCAGTGCAGTAGGGTCTTACAGATTCCGGCCCTCACCTGAGTCACCACCTGATTTTACTCATGTTGATTGGGTTTTGACCGGGACCTCTGTCCTGTAACCATCTCAGAACTCTTCCCTAATAACCCCGTGTTTCCCCACCGCCTAAACCAAATACACACCAATGACCCCCAGATCCACATCTCCTGCGCCCAGCTCTCTTGAATTCCAGGCTGGTATTTCCTGCTGCTATCAGCATCTCTGCTCTGCTGTCCCAGAAACACCACCAACTCAACGTTTCCCAAACTGAATGAGATAAACGTTTCCTCAATAAACATTTCCTCCTGAAATGTTTATTTGGATTTACAGCACCCCTGCTGCCCTACAGAGAGACCTGGAGGCATTCTGCCATCCGCATCAGTGCCTCCATCTGCCTCCCCTCCCCCTCCCCAGACCACCAACATGCGGCCATTCATCAGGTCATGTCATGGCTACTTTCTGACGCCTACCCAGGCGTGTCCCTCGTCACCCTCCACGGACATTCCCTCAGTTCCGGGGCTCATCCTGTTTTACCTGTATTGTCTCATGAGTTTCCAAGTGATCCTTCTGCCTTCCATATGGGGCCACGACCAGCAGCCAACAGCCAGAGTTGCCTTGCCAAATGGAAAACTCCTCTGACTAAAAGCCGCCCCAGTGTCTCATTGACTCCAGAATGAAGCCCAGGTGCCCAGGGCCCTTCATAGCCCAGCCCAGCCCAACCTTCCCTGCCTCACCTCCCATCATGCCCCCAACACACACAGAACAGTCCTTTCTCCCCAGGCCATGAGCTCTCATACCTTTGCACAAGCTGGAGTCCTACCTCGCTTCACCACTACCCAAACCAGCATCCCTCATTGGACTTCTAGAAAATGAAACCTCCTCTGAGAGCCTTCCTTCTGGATCTCTTAAGCAGCCAGATCTCTTGGGTACCTAGAACCTTTATATTAACATGGGGTTTCCTGGGCCTCGACATTCTGGAGATGCAATGGAAGGCTATGGATCGTATGAGTGAGAGTCACTGCTCTTAACCCTACTGACAAAAGTTAGGCATTGGGGGTCGAGACAAACACTCTGTATGTGGATGTTTTCCAGGCTATTAACACTGGTAACAGTTACTCCTAACGTTCTAGACCAAGAACCAGACCCATAGAGGACTGCGGAGGAGCACAGCAGAGACCTATGGAGACTGGAGCTGCGAGTTTGTTCAGGAATCAATGGAAGATGGGGATATAGTTGTCTTATTGCCCCGTCAGCACCTAGAGTTCATGAAGCTCATTCTAGAGCCCAGTTATTCTTTCTATGTCTGTTTCTCTCTGAATCTATGCAGCTCAACCAACTGCCAAATATCTCCCTAGCCCACATTCATACGCTCAACAACTGAGATTCCAATTGTCAAGCCCACCTTGGGGGTCTCTGGAAGGCTTTTAAAACGATTTCCTCAGGTCAGGCACTCTCACCGAGGCCACCAATTATGGTCATAGGGGTTGTAAGGGCAGAGCCCTCAGCAGCGACCGGAGCCTTGACAAGAACTCCAATGGCTTGTCAAGTTCAAGCACCTTCATTCTGTTTAGAGAAATCCCTAATGTGTCTACCATGTATCTCTGAACCACCATGATGGTCTTCTGATTCCACATTTTGTGCCATTCGCTCTTTCCCCCTGTAACCCAGATATGTTCGATTTCTGGACCCCTGGTCACTGCATAGATAGATGTCACACAGGTGGTTTGCCTGTGTCCCCTGCCTTCACCATCCTGGAGGCAGCTTATAGCCTCACTGGTGTTAGCTTAGTCCAAAACTATGCTGTGTCAGAGCACGTTGTCCTTCTCTGGCTCACGCTAAGCCCTCATGGACCACAAAAGGGAGCTTCCAGAAGCACCTTTTGTGATTCAAGTTCTTTCCTTTAATTTGCTTGCGTGCTTCCTTACAGCTCACCTACTCTGGAGGAACCTGACACTTTCAGGAGGTGAGACCAGGAAACGCTTTGACCACTACCCTCAAAAGCTTTCTTCCTTGTCAGTATCCCTAGTCAGTATCCCAAACAAGACTGTGCCTTTCCATTCTCTCTCCTCATGGTGAGGTCCTCCTCCTTCGAGGACATCACCTAGCAAGTGAAGTAAATTGCTTATAAAGCTTAGCCCAAGGTTGAAGCGTCAGTCAGTTTCTCCGTGGGCTCATTGTGTGACCCCAGGAGGCTCATCAAACTCCCACAGCCATGACATTAGCCCCCTGTAGCACACCTACCTCACTGCCACCTCCATCGTGCCCCTGAAGAGGTGGGTGCTCAGAGCCCAAGTCATGTCTCCTGCTCCAGGGCTATACAACTCTGATTATCCTAACACTTGCCATGTTACATTATTAGAATTATCCGAGAGAGAAGGAAACCAATATTGATTGATACCTAGTATGACCCAGATTTCTGTATTAGATGCTTTGTATACATAATACTATTTAAGCTTCATGCCTACCTTCTGAGAGGGGTATGACTCTCTCTTTTACACGTAAGGAAATAGTTCTGAGAAGTGACCTGTCCTGTCACAAGACCACAGGGCTAAAGAGGGCCAAGGCAGGAATTTGCACCCAGTGGGTCTGACTGATTGCGGATTCTCCCCTCTCCGCCATGCTGCCTCATGTTTATTTATGTCTGCCTCTCCCGCTCTGCCCCCACCTACAGTGGGCTCCTCCTTGGCAGTGACTGTCTGTAACTTGTCATTGTATCTCCATTGCATCTGTCACACTCTAAGCTCAAACAACATTTTCCAAGGAAGGATGGAAGGGAAGGAGGAAAGAACGAAGGGAAAGCAAAGGCCCTAGATTTTGCCTTGCACTTAGTAAGCACTTACTAGATGTTTATGAATGAATCCAAAGTTTGAGAGAAGCCCTTGAAGCCTTCCCCTGGGGCAACCCAAGTGCTCTGATTGGCAGGACTCAATTTATCAGCCTCCTCCAGGCAAGCTTGTGAAACAGAGCAGGAATAATGAGGCGGGAGCTAATACAATTTCAGACGAATCCATTAGAGCCGAGTCCCTGGACTGCTGAAAACCAGGATGCAGAATTAAAGTGCCCTTTATAATTTATACCTGAACACACGTGGCATGTGGGAAGGGAAGTCTTGCTTTATATTCTGACGCCTTCTCCTCTGGCCCTGAAACTAGTTATCAAACAAGGGCTTCCATAAGGGAAGAAAGCTGGGGGTGATTTAGCAGCAGTCCTCACCCCCGGCCCAGAGCCAGGTGAACCCCCTTCTCAAGCTCCCCACCAGTCTTTCAACTTCATGATGATATTATTTGAATAACAGGAGGCAGGAGAAAGGAGGCAGCCAGACCCGGGGAGAGCCTGTCTAATGAGAAGCTGTTGGATCCCAGGGACAGCGCAGGAAGTTTGGGAGTCTATTTTGCAGTGGCCCTGCACTCTGCCACTGAGACACTGCAATCAATAAATCACTGCATATGAAGGGAGCGATGTTTCCGCAGCCTCCATGCATAAGGGTCAGCTGGAAAAGTATGAAATTCGCATCCACCAAGCTCTGCTTATTTAGCATTCACAAAGAGATAAAAAGGATATTTCAGGAATTTCTGCTTAAAGCAGAAGCGGGAGGGGGGAGGAGAGAGAGAGGGAAGATTTTAAATTTATACCATTATCTTATCTTTGGGAAGAAATCAGGGGAATTCAAAGTCTAAGAAGACTGCCAAGGCAGATGTCCATCACTCAAAACCTCGTGGGTTTCAGGATATTAAAGGTTTTAGGGTTTTAAAAAAATCATAGGATTTTAGAGCCAGAAGGGACTTTTTGTGCATCTCTCTTATTTTGTAGATGAGGGGGCTGCGACCCACTGGGCTCAAGCTCGTACCACTGGGAGGCACAGCCCAGGCCACATCCGGGTCCTGTGAGACAGCTACACTTGAGAACCCAGGTTCCGCGGGCATCTCACGATTCTGCATCCTCCGTAAGGTGAGTATAACGGGGGGCGCCTGGGTGGCTGAATCTGTTGAGCGTCCAACTTCGGTGCAGGTTGTGATCTTACCGTTTGTGAGTTCAAGCCCCACGTGGGTTCG
Organism: Proteles cristata cristata; assembly: GCA_017311185.1. Lineage (NCBI taxonomy): Eukaryota > Metazoa > Chordata > Mammalia > Carnivora > Hyaenidae > Proteles > Proteles cristata. The sequence continues at coordinate 1,815,617 of JAESUZ010001971.1, forward strand.
CTGCTATGAGCTCAGAGCCCACTTAAGGGGCCTCTGTCCCCCTTTCTCTCTCACTGCCCCTCCCCCACTCCCTGCATCAAAAATGAATAAACATTTAAAAAAGTATAATGATACCTAGTCCTTTAAACTCATCAAATGAGATGACAGATGTCAGATGAAATGTTTTGCAGGTGATAACCCCCATAAGGTGCTGTAAACCTCTGGGTAACCATAAGCATCATTACCATTGTTGATATTAAAAACTAGTTACCCCTAGGGCTCCGTGCTGATGGGTCAGAGCCTGAAGCCTGCTTAGGATTGTGTCTCCCTCTCTCTTTGCCCATCCTCCATATGTGCACTGTCACTCTCTCAGAAATAAACATTTAAAAAAAGAAAAAAAAAAACCTAGTTACCCCTATTATACCATCAGTGTAAATAACAATGACACATTTGCACTCTCCACAGGTGAGTTTTCAATTGACAGTTCCTTTAAAAAAAAATTTTTTTTAGGGACGCCTGGGTGTCTCAGTCCATTAAACGTCCAACTTCAGCTCAGGTCATGATCTCATGGTTCGTGGGTTCGAGCCCCATGTCAGGCTCTGTGCTGACAGCTCAGAGCCTGGAGCCTGCTTCAGATTCTGTATCTCCCTCTCTCTCTGACCCTCCCCGGCTCATGCTGTCTCTATCTCTCTCTCAAAAATAAAATATTAAAAAAAAATTTTTTTAATGTTCTAGTATTTATTTTTGAGAGAGAGGGAGAGAAAGTGTGAGCAGTGGAGGAATAAAGAGAGAGGGAGACACAGAATCCGAAGCAGGCTCCTGGCTCTCAGCTGACTGCACAGAGCTCGACGCGGGGCTCAAACTCGGGAACTGTGAGATCATGACCTGAGCCAAAGTCGGACGCTTAACTGACAGAGCCACCCAGGCACCTAACATTTCCTTTTGAAGCCTCTAATAACAATTCCTGTAAGTTTTCCTTACAAGCTCCAAGCTCTAGTTTCTCATATACAACGTAATATGCTTATTATGGATAATTTTCAAAATACCAAAAGACATAAGGAAAAAATGTCACCCATAGTCCCCAAACGCAAAGATAATAACCATTAATATTTTGACAGATTTCTTTCCTGTTCCCTCCCCCCACCCCACCCCCACCCCGTGCATGTTTTAACAGAGTTACAATTGTATTGAATGGGATATTCTATTTCTTGATCTTTTTTAATTTAAAATATATTTCCCCATGTCACTAAAATCTGTTTTTAAAATGTCTTGGGGTATCTGGGTGTCTCAATCAGTTAAGTGATGAGTTCTTGATCTCATGGTTTGTGAGTTCAATCAAGCCCCTTCTCAGGTCCTGCACTTACAGCATGGTCCTGCACTTACAGCATGGCCCTGCTTGGGATCTGTCTCCCTCTCTCTCTGTCCCTCCCCCACTTGCTTTTTGTTTCTTTCTCAAAAAGGAAAGAAAAAAGAACTTTAAAAATAAATAAATAGGGGCGCCTGGGTGACTCAGTTGGTTGAGTCCAACTTTGGCTCAGGTCATGATCTCACAGTTTGTGAGTTCAGGGCCACTTCAGACTCCGTGCTGACAGCTCAGAGCCTGCTTCAGATTCTGTGCCTCCCTCTCTCTTTGCTCCCCCTCTGCTTGTGCTCTCTCTCTCAAGAATAAATTTAAAAACATTTAAAATTTTTAAAAAAGTTGTAATGTATAAAAACATAAAATGTCTTAATGTGTTTGTATAACACTTTATCCTACAAACATACCATGGTCTCCTTAATCATTCCTTCTTATTAGCTATAGGTTGTTTCCTTTGAAAAATATACAGAATGCAACAGCTAATTGTGAATAAAGCTTTTCTGCATCTCCACCTATAAACAACATTTTAGGATAGATTGCTAGAAATAGGGATCCTGAGAATATAAAATTTCAGGGCTTTGATACATTCGTTGAATTGCCTTTAGGAAGATTTTATCAATTCACCTCTGCCCGTCCAGGCTGCAGTAACAGATGACCACAAACTCAGTGCCTTAAAACAACAGAAATGTACTCTCTCACCCAAATCAAGGCGTCAGCAGGGCCGTGTTGCCTCTGACATCTCCAGAGTGGAACATGTCTTTGAGTCTTCTAGCCACTGTTGGCTGCTGGCAATCCTTGGGCTTCCGTGGCTTACGGAAGCAGAATCTCAGTCTCAGCCTCCCCTTTGCCTGGCCTTCCTCTCTGCATTTGTGTGTCCCCAGATCTCTCTGAGAGGGATAACCGTCTTTGGATTTTGTACTAATTCATCAGCACCTCCTCTTAACTTGCCTGCATCTGCAAAAACCCTATTTCCAAAGAAGATCACATTCTTGGAGGTCTTAAGACCTCAACACATCTTCCGGGAGCACTCAGTTCAACAATATCTCGCTTCGTATTTTAATTGTTTTGTGTCTACCCTCCAAACAGATATTGAGTTCTATAAAGATCCTCACCCATGTTAAGTATGGTGGAGTGATTACTTTTCAGGGGTTTCTTTTAGGTTAGAGTCTCCTTTTAAATAAGCATTTGGGGACACTTACGTTAATTTGGGGAGCAGCACTGATCTACTTTTGACGTCTACCTATATGGCATCTCAGCTGTGGGCCCAGGCCTTCCCAGAACCTCAGGGAGGCATCTTCCATTAGGAGCCATCCTGAAGATCGGGAAGCTCATGAGGTTGGGAGCGAGGCAAAAACTGGAGTTCAAATCCCAGCTCTGCCACTTGGCACTGTGTCACCTTAACCTTGACCATGCACTTTGTCTCTCTAGGCCTCTGAACATGGAAGGGTCGAGCACATAGCCCAGTATGTGGTGACTACTCAGTACATGGTAGCTATGGTTATTCATGTTGTCGTGATTGGTGCTATTAATCAACTTGCTGCTGAGACGTCTCACTTCCTGTGTCATAGAGTTCTGTCCCATAGGCACGCCATGTCTGCACACTCTTCCCGGAGGGCGGGCATTTCCTCTCTGGCTCTGACTCTCTGCTACGCAATCATTTGTTGTCTGAGTTCGTGATGCACCTGGATTCTCACCCAGAAGTCTTTAGGTCTCCTTCAGGGCCTTGCTTTTCCTCACCAGATCTTCTCCCCATGTTGGTGGGTGTCCTCTGCTACAGAAACAAGTCGAGGCAGCTTGGTTTCCCCTTGTGCCCAATCATATCTCATTACTCCAAACCTGACCTGAGCATCCAGAACTCGCTTTGCACACGAGCCCTCCTGAGTCCCAGACATCAGATACTGTATAGCAGTTCCCTTCAGCCAACACTTCTCTTCCAACCATTGTTGGAATTCTGTGATTTCCCAAAACTCAATGGCCTTTTCTGGACCACCTCAGGCCCAGATTTTTTCTCTTAGTTTGTCTAATCTCTTCTCTGTTCAAATCCTGCTTTTAAGAATTAACTTTGGTGGAATCATCCACAGTCCTGGCTTTGAAAGCATTCTTCAGTACCATATATAATAATTCCTGGATTAAAAAACCAAATGACATTTCCCCCAAATTCAGCAGTTTTCTGCTCCTCAACTACTTTATGCTCAACAGATGAATCATGGGGAATAGAACGGGAAGAGAAGGAACAGTCTGGGTGGTCTGGAGCCATGCGGTAATGCACACATTCTCCCCCACTTCTGATTAAGTAGCAAATTACTTATTCCACTTAACACGGTGAGGGAATCACAAAACTCATCTATACATATTTGATCCTGTGTGTTTATGTTACTTTGGGGGTGCCTGCCTACAGGAGCTATAGTCAAAGCCATTAAAGAGGACTTTTATTTCTTCTTAAATGTCAGAGCCATCTACTTGACCTCCCTTCATGCATATTCATGGTGTCAATAACAGCTAGACCATGCACCTCAAGATAGCAAGCGTAGAACAATGGGTCCTCCATGACCTGGAAGTGCATGGTAAAATATCACACTTTACATGATGTTCTACACAGCAAGGCTTACCCCTATGAGTCAGAAATTGCTTCTCTGCTCTACAATACTGTAAGTTCTCAGAAATGTTGCCAAACATCTTCAGAATGGCAGCTGCCAGTGCCTTCCTTCTTGTCCTCTCCAGAACGAATCTCTTAATTCAAGAAAAACAGGCAGCATTTCAATAAATGGTCAGACATGCCAAGACTTTGGTTTGGATCAAGGTGGATCTCTAGAGGCAAAGTAAAAGATGTCACATTGGGTCTGATCCGGTTTCTCTAGCTGTGTAGCTCATTTCCGTGATTTGTTATCAATGTCGTATTCTATGCCTATATATAGACCTACATACACACACATGCTTTTGAAAGCCCTAGGGTGACATTCCCATACCCAAATTCACAAACTGGCCATGGTGCTATTCAAGGATTTGGCCTTCTCCTTCTTTATCAGGAAGAGTACTGACACAGGGCTGGGGTGGAGGGAGGCGGGTGGAGGAGAGCTTTCCCCTTGGGTCCTTGAAGTCACTCAATCTTTTCAAGCATAAGAGGGACCTTCCCATGGTAGCAACCAACCCTTAAGGATTTGCATACAAGATGGTGCTGAGCTCAAGCTCAGTTTAAGAGGACAACTCCAGGGGTGCCTATTTAAGAAGACAACTCTAGTTGGTTAAGTGTCCAACTTGGGCTCAGGTCATGATCTCACGGTCTGTGGGTTCGAGCCCCGCATCAGGCTCTGTGCTGACAGCTCAGAGCCCAGAGCCTGCTTCAGATTCTGTGTCTCCCTCTCTGTCTGTCCCTCCCCTGCTCACACTCTGTCTCTCTCCCTCTCAAAAATACATAAACATTTAAAGATACATTTTTTAAAAAATTAAGAAGACAATTCCAGGATGGAATTCCAGAAAACTGAGAACTTGACCATTGTTACTATAGTTGCTTAATTCTTACAGGATAGCATCTCATGGGAAATCAGATGCCATGGGATATTCACATGACTGAAAAAATGATGAGCTGATAAAGGAATGTAAGGCAGTTGGGAACCAAGTTAGAATTGCCCTAAATCTGATGGAGGTTAACAGCTAAGATTGGGTCATTTAAAGAATATTCCTTTGTATTACCCGAAAGAAAATGAGTTTGTGCCAAAATGTAAGCAGTCAAGAAAAGTCTTGTTCACAGAACTTACAGAACTGCTTGACACGTGTGAAGTATTTGCTGCAGTTGTGGAAGCATAGGGAGAGGCTGGGAACAGAGTGGAGGAAGCCAGGCTCTTCACTCTTCAGAAGATGCAGAACCTCAGGGCTGAGCGACGTGGCTAAACCCACCTGCACTTTGGCTTCAGGGGTCTAAGACTAGGTATGAGGTCTCTGACCCAGGGCTGTAGCCATACATCAAAGGGCATTTTGTTCCCTCCCAACATGCTGATGGCCTCCTAGGTCAGTCACCTTGCACACCCCTCTCTTGGGACAGCCTGGCCCTTAATCCCAGGGCATTCAAGGGCTGTGCTAAACAGCAAGGGCAATGTCATTCACTGTAAAGTGGGAAAAATTGTTTTCTCAAATCCCTGGGCCTCTCAGCAAGGGTGACAACATGAAACATGAGTTTCCCTCTGCTCTAGAATAAATAAAAGCCTATTCACCTACAATTCTTAATTAGATTTTTTCCCTACATCTTATCTCCCTACCAGGAATGGAGACTCTTTTAATCGACCCTTTTCTTGAAACTAGCATCCATCTCTTGATTCTCAAGTGTGTTTCTTGTGTCAGAGGACTGTCGTAAAGGTGTGTCTTCATATTGTTCAATAACTATGTGTTTTTGAACACTGTTCGCTACAGTGTGTGTAGGACTTTGAAACATGTATGGCCAGTCCTAACGGTCAGCCCCTATTTACTCATCTGATCTTTTAGTCAATGTTTCTACAACTCTCTCTCACTCCTCTATGGCTTACAGATTCAGAGCTACAAATGTACAATGGATACCTTCAAAGAGGTCAGACTCGTACAGAAAGAATAGAGGTAGAAAACTTTAAGGTAAGTCAGGAAGATTAGCTACAAGTTATGCACTATAATTTCAGGAGTTGTAGAAACTTTATGAGAGCCTCAATGAAAGGCCTGAAGTGCCTAAATGTCCTTAAAAATACTTCATGCAACAAAAATAAGGAAAATTCCCTCAAGGTTTCTAGAAGGGAAAAAGGGACAATTGCCCAAGTAAATACAAAAATCAGATTCCACAGTTTTATTTAGAACATAATGGAGCATTATTCTCAATTTTGAGAGGAAAAGCCTATAAGCCAAAAAATCTATACTTAGTAAATAAAAACATAGATATGACACTCAGTTACATTTGAATTTCTGATCAACAATGAATATGTTTTTAGGATAAGTATGTACCAAATATTACATGGGACATACTTATCCTAAAAACATATACATTGTTTATCTAAATTCAAATGTAACTGAGATCTTGTATTTTATCTGTCAAATCAAATATAAAAAACATTTGCATTTCAGACATTAAAGACCTATAAGATTTTCCACACTCCGTGGTTTTCTAAAACACTTACTTAAGACAGTCACACAGTAAAGAATCTAAAAATTTGAAAAAGCCATGATTTAAGGAGGCTAAAGATGAGGAATGAGAAAACTAAATTTAAGAAATTAATGTAGGGGCACCTTGGTGGCTTAGTCGGTTAAGCATCTAACTTTCGCTTAGGTCATGATCTCGCGGTTCGTGGGTTCGGGCCCCGCGTCGGGCTCTGTGCTGACTGCCAGCTCAGAGTCTGGAGCCTGTTTCAGTTTGTGACTCCCTCTCTCTCTGACCCTCCCCTGCTCATGCTGTCTCTCTCTCTCTCTCCTAGAAATAAATAAAACATTAAAAAAATAAAAAAAGAAAGAAATTAATGTAAATATGATTAAAATTCTAGCAGAAGCTACATATTATAAAACATAATCATTTAAAAGTGATAGATATACTCACAATTTGCAGTCTATAATCTTGCATCTTGGATGCAGTCAGTGGCTGGGGACAAATTTTCTGCATCTTCAAGAGCATATTTTTTCCCACCAGCATAGCAAGGTTTGAAAGACAAATAAGAAGACACCTCCTTATTTTGCAGAGTGCTATTGTGTATACTATGCCATTTCATTCATCCCGAGGCCTGGGAGAGTTGAAAGAATTAATAAGGCAGATAAGCACCCATTTCTCACCTACCCTGTTGGGAAATGAGTCTGAGAGGGGTGTCTGGGTAGCTCAGTCAGTTACGTGTCTGACTCTTAATTTCTGTTCAGGTCACGATCTCACAGTTTGTGGGATTGAGCTCTGCTTTGGGCTCTCTGCTGACAGCATGGAGCCTGCTTCAGATTATCTCTCTCTCTCTCTCTCTCTGCCTCTCCCCTGCTTGCACTCTCCCTCTCTCTCTCAAAATAAATAAAACAACAACAACAAAAAGAAAAAGAGGCCAAGAGAGCTATAATGGATCACCCCAGTTTAGCTACTAGTAAGTAGCAAACTCTTTTTTTTTCTTTTTTTTAATGTTTATTTATTTTGGGGAGAGACAGAGCACAAATGGGAGAGTGGCAGAGTGAAAGGGAGACACTGAATCTGAAGCAGGCTCCAGGGTCTGAGCCGTCAGCCCAGAGCCTGACGCGGGCTCAAACTCACAAACTGTGAGATCATGACCTGAGCTGAAGTCGAATGCTCGACCGACTAGCCACCCAGGTGCCCCACAATCTCTTATCTCCAAGTTCAGAGAGTTATTCCAGGCCAAAGTGAGATGTTCTGTCGGAGTCGGTCAAATCTCAAATCCAGCTTATTGTTAACTATGGGGTATGAGAAGCCACTCCCACTTGATAAATATTTGTTGATTAATTAACATTGTTCTGATCCATTCAAGTATTTATTGAGTTAGTTCTGTATATCCAGTCATATCCTTTGAAGTATGTAGACATGGTATGAAATATGACCTCTGTCTTCTAGGTTTAAAATCTGCTTAGAGAAAAACCAACATATGTAGGACAACTTCAAAACTTCAGGGAAGAACTATAATTCTGAGCCACAACATTACAAAATGGTACTAACAGAAGGACTCTAAATTTTTAAAATTTATATATATATACATTTTAATTTTTTTTTTTGAGAGAGATAGAGAGAGACCGTGAATGAGGGAGGGGCAGAGAGAGAGGGAGACACAGAATCTGAAGCAGGCTCCAGGCTCTGAGCTGTCAGCACAGAGCCCGATGCGGGGCTCAAACCCACAAACCTTGAGATCATGACCTGAGCCAAAGTCAGATGCTTAACTGACTGAGCCACCCAGGTGCCCCTAATTTATATATTTTTAGTTATGCTTAGAAATAAACCCTTGGAAGTGGAATACTGTGAAGTTTTGTTTCATTCTTTGTGATTTTCTGCATTTCCCAAGGTTTTTCCAGTGACTAGAAAATACACGGCAATAAGAGACAAACCATAAGAGATTCTTAAATACAGAGAACAAACTGAGGGTTGCTGGAGGGGAGGCGGGTGGAGAGATGGGCTAAATGGGTGATGAGCATTAAGGAGAGCACTTGTTGAGATGAGCACTGGGTGTCATATGTTAGAGATGAATCACTGGGTTCTACTCCTGAAGCCAAGATTATACTGTATGTTAACTAACTTGAGAATAGAATAGAAAAGAAAAGAAAAGAGAAAAAAAAGGAAAGGAAAGGAAAAGAAAAGAAAAGAAAAGACACACATCTTGTTTTGTTGTCTTTAAAGAAGGTATTTTACAAAAGAACAGAACTTGGGAATGTGGCATTCTAAGAAACGTTTTAAGTAATTCTGGAGCTGCATTCTCTGATAGTTGGCTGTTGAGCAGTTGAAATTCGGCTCATCCAAATTTCCATGGAATGTAAGTATTTCATTCCATATTTTGAAGACTTGACATAAGGAAAAAAAGTAAGATGTCTCAACAATTCTTATACCAATTGCAAGTTGAAATGATTATATTTTTGATATCTTGGATTAACGAAATAAAATTAATCTCACTTGTTTCTTTTTACTTTTTAAAATATGATTACTAGGGAAAAAAATGAAAGGCTTAAAATGTATTTGAATAAATTGATGCTGCATTATTGCTCTGTTTCTCAGCAAAACTCTACAGAGACCAGGGGCAAATGTGACATGGTACACCAATAAAAAAAAAAATGCACAGTATAATTACTTAGTATAGTCAAAGCTGAGAGCTAGTGTCCAACCTTCATTCCACAGCATCCTTGTTCCCAAGATTGTACGAGGTCTATCAAGAAAAGCTGTGAACAGCAATATCATAGACACAGAAGGGCCATTCCTGGGTCATCCTTACCCAAGAAAAATGATGGGGGCAACTTAACACAGATTTTTTAAAGATACACTAAAATGAACATCTCTAAGAGAAAATGTCTTCCTTAGGGCATGAAGCAGTAATATATGGGTCACACCAGAACTGTGTATATGTTGTCTGTGCCTTCTATGGACCCTTGCCTGAATTTCCACCTGCAGGTGAATGGAGCGTTCAGGCAAAAGCCATCAGGGGATGTCTGTTTCCGCAGTGTGTGTGACAGTGTCTCTGGGAGGTATAAGAATGCGAAAGCAAATAGAACAAGAGGAAAAAGAATGGAATGATCAAGATTAATGGGGGCTCTAATTGGATCCATTTTGCCATGGCTGTCCCCTCCCCTCCCCGGGTCCTCAACAATCACATGAGACTTCAGGAATGTACCACACAGAATCGATTAAATGATACGCCACATAGAACTGATCTGTTAAATATCACCCCTTCCCTGAGCCACCCAGGTCTTGGTTTGTATTTTTAAAATCTTTCTCTACATGAGAACACCCGGGTGGCTCATTCGATTGAGCGTCTGACTCTTGATTTCGGCTCAGGGCGTGATATTACGGTTTGTGGTATCAGGCTCTGCACTGAACAGCATAGAACCTGCTTGCAATTCTCTTCTCCCTCTCTCTCTCTGCCCTACCATCAAAATAAAGAAGAAAACATTTACAATAAAATAAAATAAAATAAAATAAAATAAAATAAAATAAAATAAAATACTTCCCTACGTGGTATATTCTTTTCCACCATGGTGTTTTGAATTTTAAAAAATGCAAAGCAGAATCCAATTTCCATAGTTTCTGAAATAGACTCTTACCTACAAGTTCGAGGGAGTTCAGAGCTGGGCGATGGATGGGTGTTTAAGAGAGGTCCCTGGACGTGGTGGGGCATACACTGAATCTGGAAAGATGGTGAGGTTTGGACAAAGAAATGGGAGAACGAGCCTCGCAGCCCCACTAGTGTCCTGGGCAGGGGACACACACGAGCATTAGAGCAGGTGGCTGAGAACACAAACGTGCCTGTCTTACCCCCACTCACACAGGCAGCTGCTTAACTTCTCTGGGCCTTGGTTTCCTTGTCTGTAAAGAAAAGGTGGTGTTGCAAGGAGGAAATGTACTACTTTCTGTAAAGTGCTCAGCACACAGAAAAGTACTCCACAGACTGATTATTGTTACTGTTTTTATTACGAATGGAAATGAAAGCTGTTTCAATAAGAGAGGACCAAAATCCTATAGAAAGTTTTGAGGGGCGCCTGGGTGGCTCTGTCGGTCAAGCATCTGACTCTTGATTTTGGCTGAGGTCGTGATCCCATGGTCGTGGGATCGGGCCCCACATCGGTCTCTGTGGTGAACGTGGAGCCTGCTTAGGGTTCTCTCTCCCCTCTCTCTCTGTCCCTATCCTCCACTCACTCTGTTCTCCCCTGCTCTCTCTAAAAACAAACAAAACAAACACAAAAACTTTTGAAAACCATGCAGAGTTAAGAAAAAACAAAGTGCACAGGGTGGATCGGAGAGGCAAGAACTAGACCCGGAGAAGTCAGGACAAGGGTAACATGAATCAGGTGAGCGGGGGTGTAGTCCCTTTTCTAAAGCTGCTGTAACAAATTACCATAAATCAGGTGGCTTAAAACAAGAGTAACTTACTATCTCAAGGTTCTTCAGACTGGAGGCCCGAAATCAAGGTGCCAGGAGGGCCACACACCATCCCGAGGCCTTCGAGGAAGCCCCTCATCCCACTTGTGGTGCCTTGGCTTGCTCTGGCCTGGGGCTACCTCATACCAAAGTTCCAGACCAGCATCTTCAAATCTCTCCGTTGTCTTCTGATAGTAGCCTCCTGTGACATCTGTCAAATCTCCTCCTGCCTCCCTTTGATAAGCGTAGATGGGATTGCATTTAGCGCCCACCCAGATAATCCAACCAAATCTCCTCATCTCAAAGGATTACATCGTTTGCCAGTCGCAGGTCTGCCTTTTAAAGCAAGCTATTTATGGGGCGCCTGGGTGGCTTAGTCGGTTAAGCGTCCGACTTTCGCTTAGGTCATGATCTCGCGGTTCGTGGGTTCGAGCCCCGCATAGGGCTCTGTGCTGACTGCCAGCTCGGAGCCTGGAGCCTATTTCAGAGTCTGTGTCTCCCTCTCTCTCTGACCCTCCCCTGCTCACGCTGTCTCTCTCTCTCTCAGAAATAAAAATATTAAAAAAAAAAAAATAAAGCAAGCTATTTATCACAGACCTGTATCTTTGGGGGATATTTTTCACCCCACCACAGGTCGTAAGGACTCAGGTAGAGCAGATTATCTAACGGTTCTAGAGCTCCCAACCAGGTATTAACCCCTGGTGTGCTGGGTCCCAATGAGTGGCCAAGAGCTGGCAGGGGCTTGGGGAAGTACTCACCAGTAGCCATTTGCCAGGCGGGATGGCTTTACCAATACAATCCAGTAGAATATTAAACTTGATTGTGAGATAGAAAAGGAGAGAGAAAGAGACAGCTATGAGCTACTTTTTACTTGCCTCTTTATAAAACATGAAGCTCAATAGACACTGTGTGATGAGAGATATTGATGAAGGATAGAAGCAGAAAAATGTTCACCTTCAACCCAGAAGGCTGAGTGATACCCTGCATAGTTCCAACACGGATCAAATAGGTGTTGGTTGTGACATTCTTTAAGGGTCTATGACTGCCTGTATATCTAACTGCTACTTAATATCGAACTGAACGATAAGGAGTAAAGAAATCTGGTGAAAGTAGTTTTATGGGTAGAAATGCGAAGAAGGCATTTATGAACTAATATTCCCTGCACGTCCCCTCTGCCTTAAGCACTAAGCATATAACCACCAGCTTCATACAGAAAAATGAAGCCCCTTGTGCCCGAGGTCCTGTCCCTGTGCTACTATTTAAAAAAACTTACTAAGTTGCACCACGCAAGTCTCAAAATTTCTTTCTCGATCCTTGGGCTCCCTGACCCCACAACAATATCAAAAGCGAGAAAGATAAGGGCTTATTTTCCAAGCCATCCAACATGGAGGCTTCCAGGATGTGTTCCAGCATGTTCTGGGTCCTGGTTCCTGATACCGCTGGACCAGCGCAGGACCAGCGCAAGACCCTGCCTGACAGGCGTTAATGAATTCACTTCTCCATCTGCAGACCTGGTGAGGATCTTGGTGTGAAGCTGCCAGCAGTTGAGTGTGTCAGAACAGACTGTTTGCCGAGCTCCCACAAACAGGCAAACATCCCTAAATCCAGGGGATTTGATTTAATCTAAATTAGGAGAAAACAGGTCTTTCCAGACAGTTAGTGCCCTTGCCAGAAACTACTGATAGAGGGTTGCTTCTCAGTACCATGTGAGCTGATTAGGAGGTCAATGAGTCCTAATTAGAATGTGAGGTTTATTCATCTGTAAACTTGCAAAAGGAATGTTCTGTAGGGAATGTGAATCAGAAAGAATTGTTGTTTCCCGTTGGCTTGGCTTACCAAAAAACAAGACAATTTGCCTGTTTTTACTGGCAGGCAGGTAGACTGGAAGAGAGATTATTTCCTGATGATCCTTCTCAAATACTTAATAGACCTCAGTATAGGCTTCAGGGGTGTAGCAAATCAGCTTCTAGGATTTTCAATGAGACAATTATATGAATGCTCATTGGAAGTGCATCATTTGACTGAAGGGCCAGGATATTGAGAGGTAAGGTCAGCAGAGCAACTTAGACTCCATTCTTTGCATAGATGAGTAATCACGATGGAGACTGCATGCTTGATCAGAAAGCTCTCATGTGAACGTTACTGAATAAGAATGATACAGGTGCCATTTGCAGTTAGTCCCAAGGTGGAGTTTGTTTGCTCTAAACATAAGATAGTAATAACAAGTTGTGGTAAGGGTAAGGCCAGGCCTCATTCCGCCCACTCCTGACCCTACTTGATCAATGCGAATTTATTGACTTTTGCTGTTATGCAAATATGGGGGCAGAGGGAGAGGCGAGCTCAAAATGTAATAGACTCACCATCAAAGAGCAACTGACTCCTGTTTTGTATGGTCACCCAGTAAGTGTCACGCAGATTCAGAAAAACAACCCTTGCCTTCTAGGAGTTCACAATTTAACAATCAACTTTCCATTGCCTAGGCAAAAAATTATTTCCATTTCATTACATTCATTTGTTACAGATGCTTACATTTGATTTCTCAAGAGAATAGGAGTAAGACTGCAGAAAACGCTTCGACCTATATTCTCCGAATCCCGATCTGTAGCTAATCCCAGACGTCCCCCTTCACAGCTGAACACTTCATCTGTTCTGGTTTTTCTTAAGAACTGTATAATAAATCCCAAGAATCGGGACTGTTGAATACTTAGCCAAACACTTTAATGAAATGCCCTACGTTTAGACCAATTGTATCGCCAATCCATCTCCCTGCATGTAGACACCCCAGAAATGCCTTCACCTCCAGATACCCTCAATATCTGCTCCTGGTGAATCCTGTCCTGACTGAACAGAAATCAGTCATTGGACAAAAGAGGTGCCCCGAAGAAGGCTCTTGGCCCTAATTTACTTTTCACACTCCTAAAGAGGAAGGTGGGACTGAGTCTGAGTCTTGACCAGGGCAAGAAATGAGAATGAGGCCATGTAGCAGCCATGAGGAAGACCCCCCAAATCTCCTACTGCCCGGAGTGCAACTGCCCCAGGGCCCCAGGGCTGTGCTCTGAAATCGCTCACCACACTTCCCTGCAGGACCAGGTCCCCTGGCTGCTCCTGTGGTCACTAGGCACAGCGGGGATGCTCAGGCAGGCCTTTCCGTGGGAAATGCGGGACTCTTCCGGGAGGAAGCTTCGCCAACCTTTCCTAGAAGTACAATTGCCATTTATGTCACTTCCTCCCAACCTTCAGTTCTTCCTTCCCTGTGATCAGACAGGCATCAGGGGCTGATGGCTTTCCAAGCCTCTCCCGGCTCTCTCCCCCTTTCTTTCACAGGCCCATTTCCCCTCATAAATACATTGCACGTTTAACAGATCTTGGGAACTGCTTCTCAGGGGTCATGGACTAACGTAATTGGGGATCTTCCAGGAAGAGCAGAAAGCAGCTGGGGGAGGTGGGAATGGGCAACATGGTATTGGTTTAAAGACCAAACTCACTGCCTGAAACGCGGGCCACAGTCTGATGCCTTCACAAGGCTCAGTCGGTGCTAACAGTGATGTTTTTGTCATCGGCCTGCTTAGCCAGGCTGGACTACATTTCCCAGGATTCCTTTTCCTCCTAGGTTTCAGGTTAGGACAGGCTCCAAGGGACGTTCTCTCGCGAGAGCTTGAAAGAGGCAACGCAGCGGCAGCCATCTTGTAGCATGAAACCACGTACTGCTGATCTCCTGTCTCGCTTTCAGGTGAGGCTTCTGCAGGGCCCGAGGTTTTCTTCTCTTCCCACTGGGCCCGCGTGCCTTCGGTTTCTCTGCACCCTGGGGCTGGTGTAGACTTGCGCAGCCGTGTGACACAGGGCCTCAGGTTCTGCAGGATTCCTTCCTCACCAAGGTCAAGGGGAACGAAAAGAACACGGGTTTTAGTCTGCCCACGTGGTGTTCCAGCTGCTGCTTGTGGGGTTCTAGCCTGCTTTCGTCAGCTTCCCTTCCTGACTGCCTTAGGGACTTCGAGCGCCAACGTTGGTCAGAACAGCCCTGTGGACGGTGCCTCGCTAGGGCCCCTAACTGCGCAAGCCCATTCCTAATAATCCATTTATATTTTTCAATCATAGATACATGTATGTGCGTGGGTATATGTACTTCATCGTCAAACTCTGAGTGATGCACTGGTCAGTTTACTTCAGGGCATTAGGAACTGGAATAGGCACTCGGGCTTCAAAGAAATCCATGCCAACCCTCTGTTCTTAAACAGACCTGGCCATCTGCAACATAAAGGAAGGTGGAAGTGTGTTGTGAAGACGAGTGTGCCTTAACAGCCCACCTGGCAGAGGGGCCACGTAAATGATTTGCTTTTTTGTTTTTTAAACTAAATTCTATCCGGCTTTTTCCCCTCCCTTCCCTGGCTGGAGGACATCCCAAAGCAGTTATCGGGACATTGACCACCACCACCACTACTGCCTCCCCAGTGTATAGAACCGGAATCCGGGAGCTCCTAGAAATGGAGGGGGACCTGGCCAGCAGTTCGGGATGTTTGCTCTCACTTCCCTTCCTCTTGTTTCCCAGTGACAGTGCTGAGCCTGATCCTCTGTCATTTGCCAAGCATAGCGGCCACCAAGAAGCGTCTCAACAGTCTAGTCTGCTTCAGCCTACGTCGCAAGAAGTCCAGTGATAAGTTGCAGAGAGCCTATACCACGTCATCAGAGGTCCTGACACCTTGAGGCATGCATGGGGCAGGTACTGTCTCCTCCACTCACAGAACCTTCCATCCTCTCAAATCTCAGCCAAATTCTCCTTGGGTCCATCTATGCCTCTGCCCACTCTTTACCTTCTATACCTTTCTGCTATCCAAAATAACAGCCTATATGTCTCCCACCCCACCCTCCACCAACCTGGATTTAGAGAAACCTTGGCGGGGGGGTATCTTTTACTTCCCTCATGATAAATTTATAGATATTTCTTTCTTTTTAATCCATGGGATTAAGAATCAATAATGTTTATGCCAAGTGAAATAAGTCTGACAGAGAAAGACAAATACCATATGATCTCACTTATATAGGGATTCTCAAAAAACAAACAAATAAGCAAAACCCAGACTCTCAACTACAGAGAACAAAGTGGTGGTTGCCACAGGGAGGCAGGTTGGGGAGGGTGGGGGGTGGGGAATGGACACAATGAATGAAATAGGCAAAAGGGATTTAGAGGTACAAAAAAAGTTAGGATAGGGGCACCTGGGTGGCTCAGTTGGTTAAGCATCCAATTCTTGATTTCAGCTCAGGTCATGATCTCACAGTCATGAGATGGAGCCCCACGCCGGCCTGAGCATGGAGCCTGCCTGGGATTCTCTCTCTGCCCCCCCACCCCCCCCAGTAAATAAACATTAAAAAGTTAGGATAACTTTGGTTGGAAGGATAGAAGTAGAAACTAGAGGGATCACAAGATGGGCTTTGGGGATGCAGACAATATGTTATTTCTTGATCTGGGTGATAATTACAGAGTTGAGTTCGCTTAATAATTGATTGAGCTGTATATGATTTATGTGCTTATCTCTATGTATTATACTTCAGTCTCTGAAAGTTTAAAAAAATCAAAATGCCAAAAAGGCATACAGTAAAAAAAAAAAGAAAGAAAGAAATCCCTTTCCCATGCTTATATTCTATGCCCCATTTCCCCTCCCCAGGTGAGTAATATATTTAAGAGCTACAGTACCTTGTAAGTGCTGGTAGTCTTTTTTTTTTTTTTTTAAACGTTTTATTTATTTCTGAGAGAGAAAGAGAGACAGTGTGAGCAGGGGAGGGTCAGAGAGAGAGGGAGGTACAGAATCTGAAACAGGCTCCAGGCTCTGAGCTAGCTGTCAGCACAGAGCCCCATGCGGGGCTCGAACCCACAAACTGTGAGATCATGACCTGAGCCGAAGTTGGACGCTTAACCGACTGAGCCACCCAGGCGCCCCGCGCTGGTAGTCTTTAGTGCTGTTGCACTTCTCCTCCTTCCAGGCACACGGTCTCCCTGCATTTCCAGGCCTTCCAGAAAATGTAAGGAATATAAGCTGGTTAGATGGGGTTGTGTGACTAGTTCTAGCCAGTAAGTTGTAAGCACTTCTGGGCCAGGGTGTTCCGTTGCCACATTGAGATCCTCTGGACTTGTCTTTCCCTCCTGCCACAGCGACACGCATGTTGTAGTTAGTGTTCTCCGTCAGCTTTGGTCTCCGAGGGGTTATGACAGGAGCCAATTCACCACGGACACAGGCACGAGGCATGGGCAAGAAATAAAGATTTGATGTTGTAGCCACTGAGACCTAGGGATTGTGTGTGTGTGTGTGTGTGTGTGTGTGTGTGTGTGTGTGTGTGTTCTGTATATCTGAAAAGTACATGACCAGTAGAAACAGAAATCTGAGGAGAAATATGCATGCAGTTAATGTATTTGTATCTGTCAAGGTATTTTTTATGGAAACCCAGACTGAAAATTGCTTGTGAAAGTCCTGGTCATTCCAGGATTGCTTAGTCCACCTGCTCCACTGTGTCCTCAAAGACCCACATTCTTTTCCCTCTGCCATCCTTGGGTGTGCTGGCAGCCTCCTGTGTCGGATACAGCAGATTCGTGTAATTCATTTCCTCCCTCTCCCGCACATTCTCTTACCCCCCACACACATCCAGAGACAGATAAGAGGCCATTCAACAAAATGCTGAGAATGACAAAAGAAGCAGATCAAGCTTATTCAGGATATTATCATGTTAGCAATTCCGTGATGATGATTCGAAGTCTCTTTTAATGGTTGGTGTATTTGTTATTGGAGATTTTAACGCAACAGAAAGTGTTCTTTTGGTGGACAACCCCCAAATCAAGGAAGACCTGTGACAGCCAAGGAAGAACATTTGCTGTTTCCTGGTACCTTGACATTGCCCAGTGCTGAGCTCTGTAGTTTCAAGCAAGTTACTAACATCTCTCAAGCTCACTCTTCTCCCTCTAGAGGGATTAACAGTTGTACCTACATCACAGCTCTGGCGAGAGGCTTAAGTGAATTAATACAATATACAGTACTTCAGCAGTTCCTGGCCTGTAGTAAATGCTGTGGAACCAGCAGCCATTATCATTATAATAGGGCTTTGGAGGAGAATTAAATAACTTAATGCATGTAAAGGACTTGGAATCGTGTCTGATATGTAGTAAGTACTCAATAAATCTTTGCTGCTGCTACAACTGCTAGTAATATCATAGCTTTAAATAAGAAGATTGCAGAAGTTAAGGAGGGTAAAATATATAGAGTTAATGCTTTAAAAAGGAGTTTATCAGTATGAAGTATCATCGTCATGGTATTGTTCTCTGACTGTACGAGGTAATTTTAATAAATCAACATCATCTTCCTTGGCAAAGGTGAAAATACAATTATGTTTCTTAGAAACAATGTTTGCCATATAATTTCCACAAGAAGTAAGAGCTGGAGAAGAGATCTCTGCTCTTCAGAGATCAGGATCAAAAGAGATTCTTCAGGATGTTGGAAGAATGTGACCACCAGTATCATTTCTGCTTGTGATGTTTATTTGAGTCTTGGTGGGAATTTCTGGCTCCATCCGTGCTATTTAGGTCAGCACCTGCAAGTATAGTGCATGCTTTTTCACGAGTGGCTTTATATATACTTTAATGTCTGTTTATTTTTGAACCAGAGAGAGACAGAGCGTCAACAGTGGAGGAGCAGAGAGTGGGAGACACAGAATCCAAAGCAGGCTCTAGGCTCTGAGCTGTCAGCACAGAGCCGACGTGGGGCTCAAACTCAAGAACTGCAACATCATGACCTAAGCCAAAGTCATAGCTTAACCTACTGAGCCACCCAGGTGCCCCTCAGGTGAGTGGCTTTTTGATGCTACATTTGCTGCAGGTAAGACCATACATAAGAAGTTTTGGAGTTCAGAAAATGAGTTGGTAAATTGCTCCCTGTCTCAATGAAGTAGTCTCTTTGTCTTGAGAATAGATCAGTTCAACAGTTTTCTCTTATTTCTGGAGAGGAGGTTGCTGGAACACTCCCACCAAAGTTAGGCATCTATATGGTGTAAGCAATTAGGTGTCTGATGAGGCATTTCTGTGGTAGATTGGGGAAATCTAAAGGGGGTGCTCTTTGCTCCCTACAGACATGTAGGAGCATGTTTGCCCATAAATCAAGATGGCAGCCAGGTCTGTGGGAACAAAGGAAAAGGATCAGTAGCTGAAAGAAGCAAGTCAGCTGAAAGTCAGCCAGCATCGGGAAAAGGTCCCAATCGAGTCCACAACGAGTGCAGATTCACCCGGGATGAGCTATAGATGGAGCGGGAGAGAAGAAAGCGGTCTTTTGCCCTCATAGGTGCAGACAGTCTGACCTGTTCACCCTCAGGCCTTCAGGCCACACCAGGGAGCCGCCCTGGCCAGAGATCTTCAGTTGTCAGAGGAGTGCTAGGGAAGGCCTAGAAAGGGCCCGAAAGAGAAAGAAGAGGGAGGGAAGGACCCCTCCGAAGGACAAGAGGGGAAGTCCCTCGCCCTTTTGGGCCAGGATGGTCAGGCTGGCTCCCTCTGGAGCTTCAGATCCTTTCCCAGAAGTAACCTCAGCGGGAGGTTGTCATTTCCCCCAAGAAGTGCTAGAATTGCTCCACCAGGGAAAGTTCTAAGAAATTCCCGGAGAATCCAGGGAAAGCCTTGAACCTAGAGAGTCTCCTCTTGCAGGGCCCCCCAAATTTGGGGTGGAGTCCCCAAATATGGTGTCCTTCTTGATTGGATGGTGGCCCCCAAATGTGGGCAACCCAATTGGGTGGAAGCCAGCAGCCCCAACAGTGAAAGAATCCACCTGAGGCAGAACAATGGAGATAAATGTTTATTGAATACAGTGCAAGAGAGTGGTGGGCAGGACGGCAGAGGAGAGACTGACTGCCCATTGTCATCTTAATTATCATCATCAGTAATACATTTTCACTGAACACCTCTGTGTTTACTACAGAGTAAGCTAATCAGAAGAAGTCATCATCCCAGATATGCTCTGACAACTTTCTAAGAGACCTGAATGGTACAAACCATCTCTTTAAAAACTTCCTATGAAAGGCAAATAACACTACCCAGGAAATATTTAATTGACGCTTACTTACTGCCATCAGCCTGTTTCCTATTGATCAGCTAGATGATACTGAATATATTTTTATGTGTTGTTTATAGTGTATTAGAACACTTTATATAATCTTACTGTTTTAAAAAATAAAGTTTAGAACAGTACCATTTGGGTTGAACAGACAGTTTATAGCTTTGGGATTATACCAAGCATCGTTCCGTGTCAAGCCCAAATATCTGTTATAAATGGGTTGAGAAAGCTCGGTGGCCCAGAAGAAACTGAAGGAAACAAAGAAATGAACGTTTATTAAGTGCTTTTTGAGTGATGGCTACTTGCCTGTTATTTCATCTAATCCACACCACAACCCTGCTTTGTGATATTATCACCTACATCTTTCCAGGTGAGGGAATTGAGACATAGAAGTTACGTGACTTAAAAAAGAGCAGGAACCAGGGGCGCCTGGGTGGCTCAGGTGGTTAAGCCTCCCACTTTGGCTCAGGTCATGAGCTGAAAATGTAAACAAATTAAGAAAAAAATTTTAAAGTAGGCACCAGCAATTGGGCAATGGAAGACCAGAGATCAGAGAACAAAAATTGGATAATGGAGGTAACTAAGGATGGATATTCTCCCCAGCTACCTCTTAGGGGTTACAGCTCTCTGGTGTGCTAGAAAAGGCTTGACGCTTAGCAAATAACTCCATACTTTGTAAGACAGTGTCTTAAAAATGTCTCGACAGAGGCAAATGCATATGTTCTGTTTGAATATGATTCCGAGTGGGCGTTAATAAACACTGACTGGCATTGCTAATAGGTGTAAAACTAATAATGGAGTCGGATCTGATTAGGGAAATAAAATCAGAGCTCTTAGTGTTCTTGTGTCCCACCCTGAGACAGGTCAAAAAAAAAGGGAAGGGCAGCGTCTACCATCTTGTCACCAAAGAATCATTCATTAACCAATTGATGTAACTTAAAATAGTACGCTGGCTTCTAAGGAATAAACTAGTACAACAAACAAATATAAACAGAGACATTTTCTGAGCACGCTGATGTGTTAGCCATTCTTTCGGTTCCCCCCTCACCCAGGCTGTTGAAGATGAGAGTCAGTGTCTCATGGAACATTGGCCATGAACTGGTGACACTGTGAAATGGCCCCTTAGAGGTGGGGAGGGCTGTGACTTTGCTTTTATTTTGTTGTTGGTTTGTTTTGTTTTAACTTCTTATTTTGGAATAATTTGAGACTTAAAAGTCTTTCAAAAACAGGGGTGCGTGGGTGGCTCAGTCAGTTGGGTGACTGAATTTTGATCTCAGCTCAAGTCACACTCTCATGGTTCGTGAGTTCGAGCCCCATGTCAAGCTCTGTGCTGACAGTGTGGAGCCTGCTTGAGATTCTCTCTCTCTTTCCTGCTTTCTCTGCCACTCCCTCTCTCAAAATAAATAAACATTTTTTAAGAAGTCTTTCAAATTAAGAAGTCTTTCAAATATAGTATAGAAAGTTCACATGCTGCCGTTGATCCAGCTCCTCTAATGTTAACACATTATGAGACTATAGCATAAAGATCGCCATCAAAACCCGGAGATTAACATCAGTACAATGCTATTAACGAAACAACAAACCTTACTCCAGTTTCATGTACTTTTACGTAACAAGAAAAATTGCAGGGTCAAAAGCTTGAATAGGAGATCTAAAGACAAAGACTGCGTGTATTTGAAGTAGTTCAATGCACTCCTTTCTCTTTCCTTGAAAAATTGTCTTTAATAGATTTATTATATTGTCCAATTAAAAAAAAACTTGGGGCACCTGGGTAGCTCAGTCGAATAAGCGTCCGACTTTGGCTCAGGTCATGATCTCACAGTTCATGGGTTGGAGTCCCACGTCGGGCTTTGTGCTGACAGCTCAGAGCCTGGAGCCTGTTTCAGATTCCGTGTCCTCCTCTCTCTCTGACCCTCCCCTGCTCATGCTGTCTCTCTCTCTCTCTCAGAAATAAATAAAAAGGGGCGCCTGGGTGGCTTAGTCGGTTAAGCGTCCGACTTTCGCTTGGGTCACGATCTCGCGGTTCGCGGGTTCGAGCCCCGCGTCGGGCTCTGTGCTGACTGCCAGCTCAGAGCCTGGAGCCTATTTCGGAGTCTGTGTCTCCTTCTCTCTCTGACCCTCCCCTGCTCACGCTGTCTCTCTCTCTCTCCTAGAAATAAATAAAAAATAAATAAATAAATCAATAAATAAAAAAACATTAAAACAAAAGAAAACCCTTAAACTGCCAGTATTCTCGTTTCCCTTTAGTAGGCACTTTCCTAGGGAAATAGGGTTGTTAAATTTAGCAAAAATTAATGCAAGATACATACTTAAATTTGAATTTCAGATATGCAGTGAATAGAGTTTGTTTAGTATTACAATGTCCCATGCAGTGGTGGGACATACTTACGTTTAAATATTATTTTTGCTCCTTCGAAGTTCAAATTTAACTGGGCATCCTGTGTTTTATCTGGCATTCCTACAGAAAAGGAAGGAGCATGGAGAGTGGAGCGTCGTGGACCGCACCTAGGAAGGGTGACGATGGCCAGATGTCTTCAAGGTAAGAAGAGGCAAAAATTATTTCTCCAACATTCTTACCCATGTTCTGCTAGAGGGAGAGTTTCTCTCTCAGAGGATAGAAAGCAGCTGAATGGAAAGGAAACCCATTAAACTGTGTCTTAAACTATTCAGTTATTTCATTAAACTATTTCCTGCAGCTGTTACCTGGGCCTGGCCCACCTCACCCAGACCTAGTATGTGGGCAAAATGGGAGGGGGGTGGTCGGCACGTTGGCAATTAAGCGAGCAGGGGCCTGGAAACGCAAAGGGAGAAGCGAATGCCCTCAGTACTAAAAGCAACATAAAGAGACTGGCCATTTCCCCACATTGCCCTTAAGAGAAATAAAACTGTAGGCCTATTCAGGTGCTAATAAAACTGAAAATATGCCTGTCCAGGCCAGTGCCAATTTCCTGTAACTGCCTCTAGGACCAACCTAGAGTCTTAAACAGACGATTCAAGGTCTGATTCCAGTGAGCTTGCTGCATGCCTAGCTTCAACATAAGATTTCAAGAATCCAAAGCAGTAATTGAAACACAATAAAAAGCATCCTGAGGCTTTCACCAATGGAATCCTGTAACCTGATGAGTCCGCTTTGCCTGGGAAGTGTGGAAGTGTTGGCTGCTGCCTTAGTTAGACTCTGTCACTAACAATGTGCAGAGTCTCTAGCTTGGTGGCAGGGCCTCCTCCCCTCCCCCTCCAGTGCCCTGACCAGCCCCTGCCCTGTACCACCTCCTCCCTGGATGGGAGCAGCTGGCCAGGCTCAGAAATTGACCAGAGGGCCTGGAAGGGCCCGGTAGAGTCCTGTGGAAGCTGCCATTGCCACCTGAGAAGTGCCCGTCGTGGGAGCACTGTGCCCTCCGGGGGAGTCTCCGTTTCCAGCAGGGACTTTCCTCAGTGTGCTGCCGTTTCTCATTTCTCTGTATAAACCCTCTCTGTCTTCCACCTGCCTCTGCTAGTTCCCTTAGAAGGCCTAACTGTTAAGTGATTTGATCCCGCCGTATGTGTTGACCTGTGTGTCGATGAGGCAGGCAGGTCAGGCCCAAGGACCCTGCGGGGGTCTCGCAGGACCAGCCGTGAGGGTCCTTTCCTTGGCTACACGCAGAATAGAAATCAACCACAAAACCGTAGGAAGTGAGAGCAGAGCTTATTGAAGCTGGAGAGAAAATACAGATACAGACAGTGTCTGGGAGACAGAAAGGAAAAGAGAGAGTCTGCTCTTTGCCTGGGGTCTCAGGTCTTTACTGAGGACTGAGGTCTGGCCTTTGCGTCCTGTTGGGCGTCCGGGATCCAGGTAGAGCGAGGACAAAGGTCCAGGTGTCCTCCATAAGGCACCTGTTCCTTGGAGCCGGGGGTCTTGGCATCGAGCTGTCTAGCACTGGTGGCCTGGAGTACACACACGCGGGCCTCAGCCCGTCATTCTTACCCGGTCCTTCCTTCAGTGTTCTCTCTCGCGCTGGAAGCTTCTAAGGAAATCATCAACTTCTTGTCCCTTACCAGAGGACATACTCTCTGCACTATAAGGCTTGTGGGAAGTGGGAGAGCAGGTCCTAGCAAGAATGGAAGCAGGGAAAGGAGCTCAAAGCAGGTTTTTTTGCAGTCCTTCAATCTTCCTGACTCTCCGATCTCTACCTACAGAGGAGGCCTTGAAAAGTATTCCTACTGCAGAAACGTCCCCAAGGCATTGAGTGGTTGAAGGAACATAGGATCTTGAGGCAGAAAACCTGGCGTCAAGCACTAGCTCTGTTCCCTATTCCCTACGTGACCATGGACGCCGTACTTAATTAACCTCTTCAGATGTCCTGTGTGTCAAAATGGATATAGTTCTTCTGGTTTGTCTCACAGCTTTGTTACATGGCAGAACCGGAAGGAAATGAGAGTGGTTTGTAAACTATAAACGTGCTCTGCTAATAATAGCAAACACTTCTCCGTATTTATCATGTGCTAGGCATTGAGACGAGGTGCTTAGGTTTAATTCTCACAGTCATCTCACATGGTAAATCCTGTCATCCCCATTTTACAGATGATTATACTGAGGCACAGAGAGCTTAAGTATCTTGTCAAAGCATCACAGTAAAATGGTGGCCTTGGAATTCGAACCCAAGCCGTCTGGCAGCCATGCCTGCGTGCCGCTATGCTGAGAGACTTTCCGGTGTAATTAATGGGTTACAGTCAATATTAGAAACTGAGGATAAAGATACTATTTCCCTGGCATCCCTGGTGCCATCACCGGGGGCTCTCCTGTGACCCTGTCCTTCTGTGTCTCTAACTGTGGGTCCTGTGGTGAGGCTGACTTGGAGGAATCAGAACCACTCGCTGCCTAATAGGTTTTGTCCATGTCTGCCTGTCACGTTTCACAAGACGCACCTGGCTAACAGCATATCCCACATTGCACACTAGCAGGGTCCGCCGCGATATTCCTGCCTTCTTAGGACCGACAACAAAACAGAAACAACCGAAAACGTCTATGGCTGCAAAACCTCGGACGTGCCTCCGGTAGCTCAGTTCCATGGGGGTTTCTCAGTGTCCAAACAGTACAGACACATTCTTAGGGACAGGCATTCTCCTGAATAGTGACGATCTCTTCCTCGGAACCCCAGTTTGAGAAACGCCAGTGTGTGCCGCAAAAGACCACACTGAGCCCGCACCTAGGAAGTCCAGGTCCCCGTCCTGCCGCCGCCGCCGGGACCCAGCCAGGGCAGTACTGTTGCCTCAACCGTAAAGTGAGACGGGCCCAACCGGCGCTCCAGTGGGGGCGGCCCGCGACCTACATGAGTGTCCAGACCTGGTGAAAGGCAGTAGTGAGTCACAACGACCTCAGTTCACTGTGGCCTTGAGAGATCGCAGGCTCTGTGTGTCCTCACCGTCTGAGTTTTTAAGAGGAGCCTGACATCCGTGACTTTATACACAAAGCTGTTGATTCCAGGTGTTGGAAATGAGCACAGCAATGTTTAATGCATAGAAGAACCAAACAAAAAACACCTCCGTGAGCCAGAGCCTTGGCTGGAAAACTGGGTCGAGATTCTAAACAAGATCAAGGGTTGTCAAACTGCTTCCCCTGAAGAGTTCCATAGAACTTTTGTCAAGGTTCTCTGGAGGTCGGGGGAGGCCAGCTCTTCCCCCATTTCAACCAGAACAGCTCTATTCTGCTTTTTTTTTTTTAATGCTTCTTTATTTTTGAGAGCGAGACAGCGACGGAGCGTGAGTGGGGGAGGGATACAGAGACAGGGAGACACAGAATCCAAAGCAGGTTCCAGGTTCTGAGCTGTCAGCACAGACTTTGAGATGGGGCTCGAACTTACAGACCATGAGAACTTGACCTGAGCCGAAGTCAGGCACTTAACCAACAGAGCCACTCAGGTACCCCCTGTGTGCTTTTCTAGTGATATTCTACGGGTTTAAGAATACTTCCACTGCTGGGGCACCTGGGTAGCTTAGTCGGTTAAGCACCCGACTTTCGCTTAGGTCATGATCTCGCGGTTTGTGGGTTCAAGCCCCGTGTCGGGCTCTGTGCTGACTGCCAGCTCAGAGCCTGGAGCCTATTTCCGAGTCTGTGTCTCCCTCTGTCTCTGACCCTCCCCTCTTCACGCTGTCTCTCTCTCCTAGAAATAAATAAAAATATTAGAAAAAAAAAAAAGAATACTTCCACTGCTGACAAAGTAGTTAATATTTGAGAGCACTTATTTGCAACTTGGTTGATGTAGGTAGAAAAGTCTTGATGGTGTACTTTAGAATTCTTCAGTGGGTGCAGACGGCTGAAACCAGGAGGTGCATCCCTCTCAGAGCAGTGGCTCACTGGGTGTGCATCTGGATGCCCTGTTTGGGGGAGTTCGGCATTACTATGCACCGCTGTCTTTCATTACAACTGAAGCAGGAAATACTGGTGTTAGACCCAAAAGCCTGGCTTTAGAGAAATACCGAGTTCAGCCAGCCAGCCCGTTTCAGTCCCAGGCAGGTTCTTTGAATTTATTTAGCAGCAAATGGTGGTAGTGTTAACTGTCCCGAAAACGGCTCTCTACGAGGCGATTAGTCTGGAAGGCGGTCTTCCCTGCTCATAAAGCCCTTCTTAGACTTCTAACTGCCCATGTGTTTATTCTGTGGAGAAAAAAGCTGGCATGTTTCGGAGAGCGTGCGGCAGGGAAGCCGGAAGTGACACCACACTCGTAGAGCCCAGGAGCCTCCCCTGCACACATGGGAGGGAGCTTTTACCACACTCGCTCAGTGGAAAGGATGAGGCGTTGACCATACTGGCAGACCCAACAGATAAAAGCTGCAGTGTGGATGTGGCAGGGAACCAGCATGCGCCTGTGTGTGTCTGTGAGTGTGTGTGTATGTGTGTTCGTTACAGACTTGGCCACCTTTATTCTCTCAGTGATAATCCAAGTGGCTCTACAGTTGTTTTACCGCATTATCAAACCCCTCACCTAAGGGAGGGGGGTTATTTAGAATAATCTAAGGGAACCAAAGTGAATAGATGGAAATGGAAAGAAATACAGAGATAGGAGAAGAATCTCTTGAACATTGCGATGTGATTCGCTTAATAAGTTTCTCAAAGGGAGATGCTGGCGGGTCCATCACAGAGGATCTAGAACTGAGATAAAACCATTTCATGATACTTCATTTATAAAGGGTTATGTGGAGAGTGGGGGCGGAAAGTAAAGGACTATGTGATAATTTCCCAAACCTGTACATGTGTCTAACCCTCATACTCACAGATCTGCAAACCTTACTTGGTGAGATTTCCAGGATTCACTGCACTTCCCATAATTCTACATTCTCTCGAGAGGCAAGCTGTGTTGACCCCATAAATCCTCTTTCACTTTGATCTAATTTGTGCTGTATGTGGCATAAGGTGGACCCTGTTCCAGCAGTGGGCCAAGCCTCCATCCCTTAGCATCTTTATGTCTGTTTGGCTAAGTAAAGTCTCCAAGCCCAGGGCAGCACCGATACACCAAGTTTCCTGGAGGTCTGGCTAGATCGTGTTCTTTTTCTTTTTTTCCAGAAGCGCTCATATGGATTTGGGAATGGAAACATTACCATAATGTCCTGCATAGATATTCTCCCCCACACTGTGGTACACTTTCCATTCTCAAAGACTTTGAGACTCTCTTGTGCCTCTAAATGAGGTCTGTGACTTGACCTTTTCTTTGCTTTTGATGCAAACTCTCAATTCCAGTTGGTCAGCAGAGCAGGAAGTATGTGTCTCTTTCCCACCCTGTTTGGGATGACACAAAGGCAGCACCACCAGTGTGTCATGAACCTGAGCGCAAATGTGAGAAACATCAGTGGCAGCGCTCGCTCAACTCTCATCTCTCCTGAGTGTCTAGATATGTGTATTTTACATGTAAACCAAAGAAAGAAATTGCTGAGAAAAGCACTATTATTGAGATGTTCGGTGACAGGCCCTGCATATCAGCTATTCTTCTGCCATTTCATGCAAATTTATGTTTTGACAGGTGCCATTTCATTGAGTTGGCAGGACTCACTCTATTGCTTTTCTCTTCAGCCCTCTTCGGATTTCCTCTACAAGGCACAAATACCAAGCTGATGTGATAGGTAGATTTGTTGGCCAAAAGTGATCATCAAAAGATAAAATTGACAAGTTCTAAAACAGACTCTAGCTGTTCTTGCATAAGCTAGTCTCTGGTATTTTCTTTTGTAAGGTGGCTTAAATTTAGTTTAAGTGGTTAGTTAATTCTTTTTCTTTCCTCTGGTAAATTATTCATTCCTCAGCCTTGAAATGGAGATTCAGATAAATATCTGGCAAAGCAGATTTGATGACCACATTTGTTTTATCAGAAGGGAGACCTCCATCCTCTCTCTAATAGCTCGGTGGGCCTCACCCAAGTGTTGTTTAAGTAGCCTCTCAGGAGAATCACAACACTCACTCTCTCCTTGGCTGTAATACCCCGAGGAGAATTCTGTTTCCTTCTTCATGTCAGCATAAGGAGATGAGTTTCGTGGAAGACGACAGTCGTTGGGACACATCTTGGCCTCCTCACTTGATTTAAAACAAAGATAATGGCTAATTTCATCAGCAGTATCTCCAGAGACTAAACTTTTCTGAGTTTCCTTTCTAAGGGAGAATGTAGAGAACCTAGCACCTCCCTCCCTCCCTCCCTTTTAAAAGCTTTTCCTTTGTAAGAAGGTGCTTCGCTTTGCATTCTCCCACTTAAGTAACTTCTACATGTGAGGCTGAACCCCGAATTCCTAAGTTACAATGCCTAAGCTACGTATGCCCTCCTTGGCTCTCATAATCTTAAGGATGTTGGGCTGAGGTTCATCCCTGTGGAACGTTATGGACTTCAAATCTCTCAGAGCTTGTGCCTTTTATACATTTTACCCTATCAGTCGACCTCAACCTTTGCTCAAGTTCTTTTGAAAGGGCTATATGAAGCCTGCCTGCATTCTGTCCTTCTCCCCTGATTAGTTTGCTTAGAACTGGGAATTGCTCTTCAAATGAGAACGTAGATAATTCCCTTGGAAACCATTGTAAACCTTCCATACAAATCTCTCTCTTCCTCCCTTAGGAACTGCTAAAAAACGAATTCAGAGGAACTTGTTAACACTCTCTTTGTCTGGTAAGGCAGGACAGCCATTCAAGAAAGAGCTCATCTTCACAGGATGTAGTGCATAGGCAGTGGTGCACTGCCCAGACCCCCTTCTGTGAAGGAAGTCAGGGCTTCCTTGGCTGTGGACCACCCCCTTGACCAAGGTCACCCCCCTGCCCACATGCCTCACTGTCTGATGTGGGAATATAAAGGCCAGGTCATCTCAGCCCAACTTGGGACAATTCTGAATGGCCATTCTAGCTCACTGTCCACCAGTGGGCTGAGGCTGCTGAGAGGCCTGCATTGCCGTCAGCTTCTCTCTCAGCCCACAGCAGCTTCCTCCCAGATACTGGTCCCAGAAGCAGTTCCTAATGCATTATTTCTGAAGCACCAGAAGTTTGTCAATAAACAGGTCTATACTTTTCACTGGGTCATAAGCTCATCAAAGGCAGAGATGGAGCTGATTCAGCTCTGGCCTCTTGAATAGGGCCTGGCAGTCTGAATGCACTCTAATGACACATGACAAAGTACATGGGAATCAAATCAAAATAGAGTAGGAAGCATGGTGAGTCCTGTACTCTGCCAGTAGTCATCCACATGACGGTTGGAAGCTTTGTTGAGTCTCTGTTTCCTCAGAGGTAAAATGAGGAACTTTAACTGGATCATCTCTACAATCCATCCTAGCTTAAAGCTAAATCTTTAAAAGATTATTGATTTGTGGTTATGACAAATGTTCAGGCACAGAGGTGGATAGAATGGATGAGAGTGGCCTCTAATTCATCTCTCTCTCTCTTTCCTTCACATAATGACAGCTGTACACTAACTTGACTTTCCCTAGTGCTACTCTTCACCCAGATCTGCTGGAAAAGGAAAGGAGAGTCCCAGGAGGCAACAACATAGCTTCATCCTCTGTCACAGCATCTTTCAAACAGACTACCATGTTCTTTTGGTCATCGTGGAGGCAGAAGGGACAGAACGTAGGTATTATTCTGGCCAAATTTACTAGCCAAAAAGAAACCTGAAAAACACTGAAAGCTTAGGGAGCTTCAAAAAGGAGGGATGCCCCTCTCATTTCAGTAAAGATGATTGACTTTGAAGATGAGCTTTGTCCATTAGTCCAAAAGTCACAAATATTTTCAGGTTTTGTTTTGTCCTTGCTATATTCCTATACTGGTAAATCTACTAACTTCTGGTCACGTAACACAGATATAAAAGACTTAAGAGGCAGACTTTTGATAGAGAATATAAAGTAATTGTCATAAAGATACTCACTGGATTTGAGAAAAGAGTGAAGGGACCTCAGTGAGACCCTCAACAAAGAGAAAACATGAAAAAGAACCAATCAGAGATGAAGATTTCAAGAACTAAAATTAAAAATACACAAGAGGGAATAAATAGTAGAATACAGAAAGCAGGATGGGTTAGTGGCCTGGAGGTCAGAGTGATGGAAAGCAATCAGATTGAATGGGAGAAGAGAAAAAAGAATAATAGAAAATGAAAATAGACTTAGGGAGCTCAACAGTGTCATCAAGAATAACAACATTCGCATGATAGGGATACCAAAAGGAGAAGAGAGAAAGGAGGCAGATAAATAATAGCTGAACACTTTCTGAATCTAGGAAAGGAAACAGAAATCCAGATCCATGAGGCACAGAGAGCCCCCAACAAAATCAACCCAAGGAGGTCCATATTAAGACACATAACAATTAAAACTGGCAGAAAGTAGCGATAAAGAGAGATTTTAAAAGCAACAAGGGGGGGGCGCCTGGGTGGCTTAGTCGGTTAAGCGTCCGACTTTCGCTTGGGTCATGATCTCGCGGTTCGTGGGTTCGAGCCCCGTGTCGGGCTCTGTGCCGACTGCCAGCTCAGAGCCTGGAGCCTGTTTCAGTCTGTGACTCCCTCTCTCTCTGACCCTCCCCTACTCACGCTGTCTCTCTCTCTCTCTCCTAGAAATAAATAAAAAATATTTAAAAAAAAAAAAAAAAAGCAACAAGGGGAAAGAAAAGTTAGTACCAGGGAAACCCCATAAGGCTACCAGCTGATTTTTCAGCAGAAACTTTATAGGCCAGAAGGGAGTGGGATGATATATTCAAAGTGCTTAAAAAAGCAAGCAAGCAAGCAAAGAAACAAACAAAGCTTTTGCAACCAATAATACTCTATTCATCAAAGCTATCATTCAGAATAGGAGAGACAAAGAGTGTCCCAGAAAAAAGCTAATAGAATTTATCACCACTAAGCCAGCCTTATAAGGCATGTTAAAGAAATACTTTTAGTGGAAAGGAAAGACCATAAGCAGGCATAAGAAAAGTAGGAAGCACAAAAACAATAAAATTAGGTATATCTATAAATATCACTCAAGGGATTCACAGAAGAAAAAGATAATAAACAATGACAATATATACCTAAGATGTGATGGAGGATGGGGAGTAGGAGTAAAAGTTTAGTGCTTTTTGAATGGGTTCAAATTTAAGTGACCATCAAGTTAATATAGACTATTTTATGCATAAGATGCTGTCTATAAACCTAACGGTAACCACAAATCAAAACATGGTAATGGATGTGCAAAAAGTAAAAGGAATCCACGTATATCACTAAAGAAAGCCAGAAAACTATGAGAGAAGAGAGCAAGAAGGGAATAGAGAAGAACTACAAAAACACCTGTAAAACAACGAAATGGCAGTAGGTACATACCTATCAGTAATTACTTTGAATGTAAATAGACTAAACACTCCAGTCCAATGACTAAGGGTGACTTAATGGATAAAAAAGCAAGACTTAGGGCACCTGGCTGGCTCAGTCAATTCAGTGTCCCACTTTGGCTAAGGTCATGATCTCACAGTTAGTGGGTTCAAGCCCCGCCTTGGGCTTTCTGCTGTCAGCACAAAGCCTACTTTGGATGTTCTGCCCCTCCCCCACTCGTTCTCTCTCTCCCTCTCTCTTTTTCTCTCTCTCAGAAATAACTTGAAAGCAAGACCCATTTATATGCTACCTACAGGAGACTCACTTGAGACCTAAAGGCACATACAGATTTAAAGTGAAGAGATGGAAAAACATTTACCATGCTAATTGAAGGAAAACAGAAACTGGATAGTGATACGTACATCAAATAAAACAGACTTTAAAACAAAGACTGTAGTGAGACAAAGAAAGACACTACGTAATCATAAAAGGAACAGTCCAATAAGAATTGTAAATA
The DNA here is from genome assembly GCA_017311185.1 of Proteles cristata cristata. Taxonomy (NCBI): domain Eukaryota; kingdom Metazoa; phylum Chordata; class Mammalia; order Carnivora; family Hyaenidae; genus Proteles; species Proteles cristata. The sequence goes on from JAESUZ010001971.1 coordinate 1,847,856, forward strand.
TTTATGTACCCAGTGAGAGCACCCAAATATACAAAGCAGCTAATAACAAACATAAAGTAATAAATAGTAACACAGTAGTAATAAGGGACTTTAACATCCCATTTACACCAATGGATGGGTCATCCAGACAGGAAATCAACAAGAAAACAGTGGATTTGAATGACGTATTGGACTAGGTGGCTCTAAAAAACATTCAGAACATTCCATCCTAAAACAGCAGAACACCCATTCTTTTCAAGTGCACATGGAACATTCTCCAGAATAGACCACGTTAGGCCATTAAAACAAGTTTCAAAAAATTCAAAAAACTTGAAATATCATACATCCTTTTCAACCACAATGCTATGAAACTAGAAATAAACCACAAGAAAAAATCTGGAAAAAACAAATATATGGAGGTTACATAACATGCCACTAAACAGTGAATGAGTTAACTAAGGAATCAAAGAGGAAATTAAAGAAATACATGGAGACAGATGAAAATGAAAACACAATTGGCCAAAATCTTTGGAATGCAGCAATAGCTGTTTTAGGAAACAGCCTTGTAACAATACACGCCTACTTCAATGAGCAAGAAAAATTCCAACCTAACTTTACACCTGAAGGAGCTGCAAAAAGGACAAATTGCCAAACCAGTAGAAGGAAGAAAATAATAAAGATTAGAGCAGAAATAAGTGAAATAGAAACAAACAAAAACAATTGAACAGATCAGAGAACCAGTAACTGGTTCTTTGAAAAGATCAACAAAATTGATAAACCTTTAGCTAGACTCATTTAAAAGAAGGATTCAAATAAAATCAGGTATAAAAGAAAAGAAGTAACAACAGACACCTCAGAAATACAAAGGATTATAAGAGAATATTATTAAAAAGTGTATGCCAACAAATTGTACAACCTAGAAAACAATGCAGATATCTAGAAACATACAGCCTCCCCCAACTAAATGGGTAGGAAGAAATAGAAAATTTGAACATACAAACTACCAGCAATGAAATTGAATCAGGATTTAAAAAACTCCCAACAAACATAAGTCTTGGACCAGATGGCTTCACAGGTGAATTCTACCAAATGTTTAAAGAAGAGTTAATACTTATTCTCAGACTATTCCGAAAAAAGAAGAGGAAGGATAGCTTTCCAATTCATTCTATGAGGCCAGTTTTACCCTGATACCAAAACTAGATGAAGGCACCATATAAAAAGAGAACTAATGAGTAGTATCTCTAATGAACATAGATGCAAAAACCCTCAACAAAATATTAAACTGCATACAACAATACATTAAAGAAGCATTCACTACAATAAAGTGGGATTATTCTAAGGATGCAGAGGTGGGTTAGTATTCACAAATCGGTGGGATACATCTCATTAACAAGAGAAAGGATAAAAACCATATGATCTCAGTAGATGCAGAAAAAGCATTTGACAGAGTGTAACATTCATTCATGATAAAAACTCTATAAACAATGCAGGTTTAGAGGGAACATATGTCAACATAATAAGGGCAATGTTGGAAAACCCATAGCTAATGTCATACTCAATGGTGAAAAACTGAGAGCTTTTCCTGTAAGATCAAGAGTAAGACAAGGATATCCACTCTCACCACTTTTATTCCACATAGAACTGGAAGTCGTAACCAGGGCATTCAGATAAGAAAAAGAAGTAAAAGGCATCCAGATTGGTAAGGAAAAAATAAAACTTTCACTATGTGCAGATGATATGATACTATATACAGAAAACCCTAAAGACCCTACCCAAAACTGGTAGAACTGGTGAATTGAATTCAGTAAAGCCACCGAATACTATATATATATATATATATAGTATACTTAGTATATATATATATAGTATATTATATATATTGTATATATTGTATAATATATATATTGTATGTTATATATGTATATATAAATCTATTGTATTTCTGTACACTAATAATGAAGTAGCAGAACATGAAGTTAAAAAAATAATCCCATTTACAATTACACCAAAAAGAATAAAATATCTAGGAAGAAATTTAGCCAAGGAGATGAAAGACCTGTACTCTGAAAACTTTAAAACATTGGTGAAAGAAAAATAAACACGACACAAACAAATGGAAAGCTACCCCATGTTCATGATTGGAAGAAGCAATTTTGTTAAAATGTCCATACTACGAAAAACAATCTAAATTTTGTTATCAAAATACCAACATTTTTTTTTTCACAGAACTAGAACGAAAATAGTCCTAAAATTTGTATGGAATCACAAAAGATCCCAAATAACCAAAGCAGTCTTGGGAAAGAAGAGCAAAGCTAGAGGTATCACAGTCTCAGATTTCAAAATCTATTGCAAAGCTGTAGTAATTAACACAGTATTGTACGTTTTTGAGCCCCAGCTTCATCTCTGGTAATCTGTGTGACTTCAGATAGGTTAATCACAATCTCTAAGCTTTTATTTTCTCACCTGTTAAGGAGGAGTGTAGAGGTAATAATGTGTATACATATTGTGAGAAATATGTGAAGTATGTGGCATGTAAACATGTAAGGAAAGATTTAATAGAAATTGTTCCTTACCATAGCAAGCCAGGCCACAGTGGAGTGGTTGATAAAATAGAAACATCCTGTCTCTGGCAATGTCACAAGATATCCCTCCTTCCCACCACCTACTGTACCTCTAAGAGCTCTCACCCATTGGAGAAGGTGAAAATGAATTGGGACATCACAATATGGCACTGAAATTGCCTCCTGGCAGAAGCCGGGAGTTTTTGAATTTATTACTCAGCTTCCTGGATTTATTAGTTGTTTTCCTTTTATCGTTTAGTTGCTCCAAGGTTTGTTCTGCTAGTTTATTGCCAGTGAATTACTCCCAGCTGGGGTCGCGGCCGACCCACTAGTATAAGGAAGTACCCGAGCAACAGTGGGTGTTGGGGCTGGACTACAATTACACCAAGCTTAAAGTGCCTCCTTATTTTTAGATTCCTAAAAAGGGACCTTGAAGAATACTCCCTTACAATGAAGAAAACCCTTTGTTGTAATTAATTGGTTCATTACTGTGTTCCCAAAAGATGTAGTAACAAATATCAGGGACTTTAAACCCCATTGTTTTAACTGGCCCAGCCGACTTGGCCTATTTTGTCAACTTATTCTTCTGATAATTCCTCCTTTCACAGTTTTCAAATTAAGACCCCCAGCTTGACAAGCAACTTTTTTGCTAAGCACTCTGCCTTTCATCTTGCGTGACTTACAGCTCATATGCCTACATGGCTTAACACTAACTGTACCAGGTATTGGGCTGAAAACTTGACTTGTTAATCTTTGCCACATCCCTAGCAGTTAGTTACTATTATCGTACCCACTTAGCAAGTGACAAATCTGCACTTAGCCCCAAGTACATGCAACTTAAGAGACACAGTTGGATTTTAATCCAGATCTAACTCCACAGCCCAGGGTTATCGATTTGTAGGGGTCCCTAACCTTTTTTGAGACCACCTCTCTGGTAGTCTGATGAAATTTATGGACCTCTTCCCAGAATAATGTTTTTTTTTTTTTTAATATTTTTTATTTATTCCTAGGAGAGAGAGAGAGAGACAGCGTGAGCAGGGGAGGTCAGAGCGAGAGGGAGATACAGAGTCTGAAATAGGCTCCAGGCTCTGAGCTGGCAGTCAGCACAGAGCCCGACGCGGGGCCCGAACCCACGAACCGCGAGATCATGACCTAAGCAAAATTCAGACGCTTAACTGACTAAGCCACCCAGGGTCCCCAATGTTTTTAAATTTAAAAAAGAAAAAGGAAGAGGCAGGCTTAAAAGGAAGCCATATTGAAATATATTTATCAAAATAAACTCATTTATCATATAATACATTTTATTAATACACTAAACATTATCTAGAGGTAAATCTAATAACTACCTAAGTTTTACAGTGATTGTGGGTGTAAACAATATTCTGAGATAGCTGCAACAGCCACAATGTGTTACAAAAGTTATCTCTGATTTCTGTGGGTGACGGGTACTCCAAAAACTACTGGGGATTATTTCCTATACTCATAACTGAAGGAAATGTTAAATTTTTCCTCAGGGGGTTGTGAAAATAAAGCTGTCATTTTTTGTCACCCTAGTTTGTGGGCCCCCTGAATCTCTCCATAGATCCCACAGGCGTCTATGGATTCCAAGTTAGGAACTCTTAGCAATAGACTGACTCTTAAGAATAATTTAGTACTTTCGTCTCTGCATTATCTTCCATTTATTCTATATACATTTATTGAGTGCCTAGTATATGCTAGGCACTGTTCTAAGGACTGGGTATACAACTTTGAATAAGACTTTGTGCCTGCCCTTATTCCCTACTAAGATAAATGTGTAAACTGATAATACACATCACAGTATGATACCAAGATGTAAACAAATTATTGTGGATATGCTTGTTTGTGATTTCTAAGCACAAACTATAGGCTGTTCATTCCCTCTGGCTAAGCAGTCTGAAATAGGCTTGTACGATTATAATACTTTTCTCTCTCATTTCTCGGAAGTGCTTTCCACTGTGCATCCATGCCAAATGGAGGGATTTTCCAACTAGTTTCTCTGTTCGTCACAGTCTGATGATCTAAAAATAGAAGATATTTAATGCAGAGAATTGGTCACACAGATGATGGAAAAGTTGAAAAGATGATAGGGAATAATGAGGCCACTGAGAGATTAGAGAAGGAAACCCTTAACCCTAGGTTGGCTGGAGCAATAAAAGAAGGTCATGTTCCCAGAGCCCAGAGACTGGGATGGCCCACCGGAAGTGTGTAAGCATAGGGAAACAACTTTTGGCAGGAGTTAGAGCCGCAGAAAATGCACAGCCATGGCAGAGACGGGAGAAGTAATACCTTGGCTTTTTCCTTTCTCCTGTCATCTGGTCTCCCACCGTTGCCTCCTGTTGGACACATCCACATGGAACAGCTGATATGAGAGCCTGAGCAGTACAGGCTAGGAGTCAGGCTCTTGCTGTATAGATAAAAGCTGAGGAAAGGCAAGGAATGTTCCAAAGGCAAACATGCCCAAGATCAGCAGAGTTATATTTGTTCTTTACATGCAATCCTTCTTCCTGTCCGTTCTCCTAGATACATGACTCAGATCTGCATTCAGTGGCCTCCACGAGTATTAACACACACCAGACTGTGGCTTTTCTTCTTTGGACCTGTAAGAACTTCTCAAACTTGTCAGTGCCTATGACTCTTCATTTTGCTTCAGAACCTCCCTTTTTTTGAATATCTGAAGCAACCCACTATGCGGTAAGGTTCTCTTATGTTGTATACACAAAGGATATTCTTTTTTTAAAAATGTTTTATTTATTTCTAGGAGACAGAGAGAGAGAGAGAGTGTGTGAGCAGGGGAGGGTCAGAGAGAGAGGGAGTCACAGACTGAAACAGGCTTCAGGCTCTGAGCTGGCAGCCAGCACAGAGCCAGACGCGGGGCTCGAACCCACGAACCGTGAGATCATGACCTAAGCGAAAGTCGGACGCTCAACCAACTAAGCCACCCAGGCGCCCCTACACAAAGGATATTCTTAATGGGTGATATCAATCCCGAGAGAGCAAAAATTGGTTCTTGGAAGAAGGTAACGGAATGGGTGAAAAATCTTAGATTTTACAATGGTTTGGGATTCTCTAAAGATCAACTCTACCTGACAGTACCTTACTCCTTAGCATTTAATTTCTCTTATCAGGGAGAAATTTTATTTTGAACATTAAACAATTGATTTTTCTTCTCAGAACGCAATAATGAAAAGCAAGGAAAGATAGCAAAATATTGCCCCAAAAGGTGAAGAATACTTTCTTCTTAACTTTCATCTCCTTGTCCTGCTCTTATTCCAATAGAATATTTTCGCTTCCATGCTGAAGCTTTCTTCATGGATTATTCTTCCTATCCTGGTAAGAAACTCTACAACCAGAGTTGTAAACAATAAAAATCAACGTGGGCTGATTTTACAACAAATTTTTTTAATTAATAGGGTATTGGGATCTTAAGAAATATTCCAAGTTACAACAAAATAAAGAAAAAAAAGCAGGAACTTATGAAAATAAAAGTTAACAACAAAAGTCCAGGTAAATCCAAAAGCTAGTTCTTTGAAAGGAATGATAAACATTTCTGTAACTAGAGATAAAGAAAAAATAATTTTTAAGTGAATACTACATGCAACTCTATGGCAAACATTTTAAAATTAGAAAAAAATAATTTTGTAGCAAAATTAGGAAACTGAAGAAGAAGAAAGCTTGAATAAACCAGTTACCATAACAGATACTGGAAAGTAATTAGAGTCTACCACTGGACAAAATACCAGAACCAGATGGCTTCACAGCTGAGCCTTACCTAACTTCTAAAGAACAAATTACTCTAATGTTATTTAAAATATTCCAGTCACTGGAAGAAATATGAAACTCCAATTTATTTTATAATGATAGCATAATTTTTACCAAATCCAGAAAATCAAAATATAAAAATAAAATTTCGGATCCATCTCATACATGGATACAAATTTATAAATTCTGAATAAAACTTTAACAAAATCCAGCAAAATGTCACAGGACTAATACATTATAAAAGAGTGGAGCTAATTTTTACAAAATTGAAAATAATAAAGCAGAACTTACATAATGTGCAACTGGATGTGAAGAATACTATTAATATAACCTATTAAATGAGCAAACTAGAGGGGGGAAAAGCAGATGTTAAAGGTCTTCTGATGAAATTTATTACTTAACCTTTATAAGGAATCAAAGTTAGATTGCCCTCCGTGATGGAGGATGGCTACAGGGATCCCAGCACCTCTGGCTGCAGGATTAAAAGCAGCCAAAATATGAGACAAAAGGTATTAATCTGCAGTCTCCTTTTGAAAGAGGTGGCACTCATGAACAGCTCTGATGGAACATTGGAGCAAAGGCTGATAATTCGTCATGTACTCATTCATGGATCATTTACTAAAACCAGGGGCACCAGGGTGGCTCAGTCGATTGAGCGTCTGACTTTGGCTCAGGTCATGATCTCACTGCTCGTAGGTTTGAGCCCCGAGTCAGGCTCTATGCTGACAGCTCAGAACCTGGAGCCTGCTTTGAATTCTGCGTCTCCCCCTCACTATGCCACTCCCCTGCTCGTGCTCTCTCTCTCTCTCTGTTTCTCAATAATAAATAAATGTTTAAAAAAGTTGTTTTAAAACCTAATATGTGCTAAGTGAAAAGCTAGGTGCTAAGGAAACAAAGATTAATAAGACCACAAAAAAGTAAGATTGAATTAGAAGGAAATAACTTACATATAATAAAGATTAGTTAACAAATAATAAAACATATTATCAGACTACCATACTATCATAAATGATAAAACTGTAACAATTTCTGTTAAAGTCAGAAACTAGACTGCTATGTCACCATTACCATTTTTATGTAACATTGACTTCGAAATTTTAACAACTGAAACAAGAATAAAAAATAAAATAACTGATATAAACTTTCAAAAAGAAGAGGTAGAAGTAGAAAACCTAAGAGATCTTGTTACCAAAAGAAAAAAAATTGACTTATATGATCTAGGCAAAGTGGCTGGATAAAAGATAGGTGTACGAAACAGAACAACACAACTATCCTGTAAATAAGCCTAAAACTGAATATGAAAAGAAATTATTCCACTCCCAGTCATGATTAAAATTATGAAATGCTTAGGAACAAGTATAATTTAAAATGCAGAGTATAGTAAATTATGAATGTCTTAATGAAAGATATAAACTAAGGTATGCATAAATGGAAAGTTTGGATACATGCCAATCATGAGTTTTGATGGAAAAAATATAAAAATCTCAACCCTGCTAAACTAATACATAAATGTAATAAAACTAATTATTGCAATGGAGCTCTTTCATGGCAAAAGGAAGGAGAAGATGAAAAGAGAATTAAATAAATTATTTTAGAGTTTATACCAGTGGATAAGTATCGAAGAATAACCAAGAAAAGTGTGAAAAATAAGGTTAGTGGGTGAGCAGGAGGACATGCTTCAGCAGTTTAAAGAACATTCCATCATCTGCTTTGACAGCATGTTATTGCCATTTGAGAGACAAATCAAAATGCAGTCACATAGACAATCCAATTACATATGAGAATCAATATATTATAAAGATAGCATTTTCATTTCAGTGGGCAAAGAGTGAGTTACTCAATAAATGGTGGTGACACAGTTATCTGACTGAAAGAAAATAAAATTCGACCTTCATCTTATACAATATATAGAAATAAATTCTAGGTGGCTAGAAGACTTAAGTGTAGAATAAAGGAAAAATTACACAAAAATTTGAGATACAGTGTGTGGATAAGAAAAAAAGATAAAACAGACATTTTTTTCATCTATAAATTTAAAACTATTTTATAGCTAAAAAAACAAACTCAATAACAGTAAGCTTGGAAAAATACTTCCAATCCTGAGAACATACAGATTTAATTTTAATATGCAAGAATGTGTTTCAAGTCAAAAGAAAGAAATAAAAATATTTAGGCGAAGGATACAAAAGGACCATCCATAAGAAGGTAAATTCAAATGGTCAACAGCGTATCGAAAGATGAAACTCACTAACTTGAGAAAAATGCAAATTAAAGTAATAATAAGGTATTGTTTTATGCCCACAAGAATGGCAAATATTTACTTTTTTAACATTTTTTAACGTTTATTCATTTTTGAGGGAGAGAGAGTGCGAGTGGGGGAGGGACAGAGAGAGAGGGAGACACAGAATCTGAAGCAGGCTCCAGGCTCTCAGCTGTCAGCCCAGAGCCCAGTGCCAGGCTTGAACCCAGAAACTGTGAGATAATGACCTGAGCCGAAGTCAGACGCTTAACTGACTGAGCCACCCTGGCGCCCCATGAATGGCAAATATTTTCAAGTATTATAACACCTGTTCTGACAAGTATGCTGCAAGAAATATGAATTGTTTCAACCTTTTGGGAAAGCAATCTGACAATATTTATTCCACTTAAATACATACAAACACACCCCTTTTGAATATTTAGAGGGGAGAAAACAGAAAACCACATTTTTAATAGTAAAGCATTGAAAGCATTCTCTTTGGGATAAAAAACGAGAAGAATTTCTAATAACACTTACCTAATTTAGCATTATAATGGTTCCTAGCCAGAGAAGTAAGGAAGGTAAAAGAAGGAAAAGTCAGAATTATCAGATAACACAGGCATTATTTGTAGACAACAAAGTTGTAGGTCTAGAAGATTTGAAAGAATCCAGAGGAATTATAATAATTGGAGAGTTCAGCAAGTTTGCTTGATACAAAGCTAATATATAATCATATTTCTAAATACTAGCCATCGAATAGTTAGAAAATAAACTTTCTTAAAAATTATATTTATAATAGTAGTAAAAATACCAGATGCCAAGGAATATTCTATCAGAAAATATGCAAGACCATTATGGAGAAAACTAAAAATTTTGAGAGAATTTAAAAATTATACAAATGGAGAGACATACTATTTTCATGGATGGAAATCCTCATGCCAATTTTCCCTAGTTCAATAGATTTAGTGTGATCTCAGTCAAAGTTCCAGCAAATCTTTTTTTGCATGGAACTTAGCAAGTTGATTCTAAAGATTTTATTTTTTAATGTTTTATTTATTTCTAGGAGAGAGAGAGAGACAGCGTGAGCAGGGGAGGGTCAGAGAGAGGGAGTCACAGACTGAAACAGGCTCCAGGCTCTGAGCTGGCAGTCAGCACAGAGCCCGACGCGGGGCTCGAACCCACGAACCGCGAGATCATGACCTAAGCGAAAGTCGGACGCTTAACTGACTAAGCCACCCAGGCGCCCCTGATTCTAAAATTTATATAAAACTACAATAGTATTTGGCCAAGAACTTGTTAAAACCCTCCTGAAGAGCAAGGTTCTTCAAGGGTTGCTTTATCACATATCATGACTTTTTATAAACTTATAAAAACCAAGAGAATATAGTACTGGCATAGAGATAGAAAATAGACTAAATAGAAGAGAAAGCCCAGAAATAGACTTATGTACTATAACTCAAGTGACATTTTTTTCCCCTCAAAAGAATTATTATTACTTGCCTAGAGAAGTGTGGTTTAAAACCCAGGGGTCCTTCACTGTAATTCTCCTAACACATTTTCCAAAGACTCTGTCCAAAGAATCCATATATTTTCTGCCACAAGCACTTTGAGCAACATTGGATCTTCTGGTAATAAGGTCCAGGGGAGAAAATTGCCTGTACCAGTGCCTTCCCAAGTTGGAGAAATTTGCTCTGGGCTCCACACAAAGCTACTGCCTTCCCAGTCACCCAATAAACAAGTCAGTATAACACAATTGTATCAGTCATTGTATTAGGGGCAAGAAATCTGACCATAGTAGTTTTTTAAAAAAATTTTTTAATGTTTTATTTTTGAGAGAGATAGCATGAGCAGGGGAGGGTCAGAGAGAGGGAGACACAGAATCCAAAGACAGGCTCCAGGCTCTGAGCTAGCTGTCAGCACAGAGCCCAACCCGGGGCTCAAACCCATGAACCATGAGACCATGATCTGAGCCGAAGTCGGACACTTAACCGACTGAGCCACCCAGGCGCCCCAATGATATAGTAGTTTAACCTACTGTTGGGTTATTCTTGTTACATGCTTAGAAGTATGGAAGTAAATAGCCCAGGGCTTGTGCAATGGCTCCCTAATACCAATAGTGTCACAGGATCCTTCAATATTTCTGCTTCACCATCCTTCACTTGTGATTTGTGCTCATGCTTATTGTCTTATGGCCATGCTCACAGGTTATGTGCCACAGCTCCAGATAGGGAGAGGGAGAGAAACAGAAATCTTCCTTAGAAATCTTGAGCTTCTGCCACATTGGCCATACTTTGATACTTAGTGACTTCTAGTTGCAAGGGAATCTGAATACTTTTAACCGAACACATTGCTGCTCAGACAGAATTAGGGTTCCATTAAAAAAGAATCCAGAGGTGCCCGAGTGGCTCAGTCAATTAAGTGTCTGACTCTTGATTTTGGCTCACATCATGATCTCATGGTTTGTGGGATCTAGCACCATATAGGGCTCTGTGCCATCAGCACAGCTGATGGCACAGAGCCTGCTTGAGATTCTCACTCTCCCTCTCTCTCTGCCCACCCCCCACTTTTGCACATGCTCTCTCTTTCAAAATAAACTTTAAAAAGAAATCCATATTGGTAGATAATTATTAGTGTCCGCCTCAGCATCCAAACATAGTACATATGATTTCCAAAATTTAAAAAGACCTGTAAAGCCTTGTTCCTCTCTTTCTTTCTTTTTTTTTAAAAGATTTATCTGCAATTTTTTTTAATGTTTTTTATTTATTTCTAGGAGAGAGAGAGAGACAGCGTGAGCAGGGGAGGGTCAGAGAGAGAGGAGTCACAGACTGAAACAGGCTCCAGGCTCTGAGCTGGCAGTCAGCACAGAGCCCGACGCGGGGCTTGAACCCACAAACCGCGAGATCATGACCTAAGCGAAAGTCGGACGCTTAACCGATTAAGCCACCCAGGCGCCCCTGTTCCTCTCTTTCTTGGTGTTAAGAAAAGCAGTGGACAGCTACCTGTCCCTCATTGTGTAGAAAAATATCCCAACATCCCCTGATTCCCCAGCCCTCTCTGTCTCTCACACACACGTGCCCATGCGCCTGGAAGTTTACTAAGATACCAAGCCCCGTAATTATATGTGATTTATTCTTCACCTACAGACACACATGGTGTAACAGGGCACTTAGGCTGCTTTCTACTCCCTGTTTCCGAGTTTATCAGTATGATGTGAATATAGTGAGCCAGGTCCATATTCTGCAGACAGAATTCAGTACAAACCCAGAGAATCCGCATGCCCCTGAGACACTTTGGTGAAAGAATATTTCTGACCCTGACAAGTGAAAATACTCCTTCTGATGTCTCTTACAGGGATAGAGGGGAGAAAAGCAAAGGATACTCAGTGGGAACTCAAGATTAAGGATATTCTGAGTAAACCAGGCTAGGCTGCAAAGGCTGGTCTCGAGTTCAAAGTCGAATGAGAATGACTATTTAGATTTGGCTTAAATTATTTTAACTTGGTTTAATTATTAGCCAGTAAACAGGAGAGCAAAAGAACAAAATAAAGGTTTGAGAAAAAGTTGTATAGCTTCCGTAATCCTCCTGTAGTAAGGGTTTTGATCTGCCATTTATACTGTTTTGTTCTCGAAGAGGCAAGTCCATCAGTAGTCAAGGGTCCATCACATCAGTATATGAGGAAGGTCTTGTGTTCCACAATTAGGTAATTGGATCTTCTCAAGAGTTCAGTGCAGCGTGCCTGGCCATGGCCTCCATGAGTCATCTAAGTCTTCCTGTTGAAATTCTCCAGGCCTCCTCTTCCCCAAATCAATGTTGTTTATAACTTTCTCTTAAGAAACCAGCTGAGGATGTGAATTCAGCTCTTTTTTTTTTTTTTTTACAACTTCATTTTTGTTCCAAGTTTTTATTTAAATTCCAGCTAGTTAACATACAGTGCAGTGTTAGTTCTGGATGTAGAATTTAGTAATCTGTCAGCTACATACAGTAGCTTATCACAAGTGCCTTTCCTAATACCCATCACCTGTTTAAGCCATCCCCCCACCCCCCACCCCTCCGGTAACCATCATTTTGTTCTCTGTAGTGAATTAAGCTCTTTTTAGTTCAGTGATTTTCAGGCTCAAACTGTACATTTGATATTTGGCTTTCTGCATACTTAAGCAGCAAGTGATAAGAAATTCGTTTAACAAAGGCACGGGAGCCTATGGTTTTCAGCATGTGCTTTGAACTGAGAATTTGGGAATTTGAGCATGTCTTTCTTTTTATTCAACTATCAATTATCATTAGAAGAGGTCATTTCATCCCACAGTCCTTGAATTCCCTGTGACTTTCATATTATTCAATAGTATTGATCTCTTGGTCCCCTGAAGCTTTGCCTTCAATGGGTAGATACACACAGATGATGATCTGATTAGCTGCTTTACCAGGTCATGACAAGAATCCTTAACAACACCAGCTGGATTTTCATTGCCTTCAGCTTCCACCAAGCCAGATGACACTTTCATGTTTGCACATGCATTCCACACTTCTCTAAGGCTCTATGGCTTGCAGTCTCTCCCTTCCAGTTTCTGGATCATTCACAGCTCTTAGTTGCAAAGACGAGAAACCAACTCTGTCAGATTGAAGGAGAAAATGAATTTCTTAAAGGGTATTGTGGGCTCACAGAATCTCTATCTAGGAAGGCTGCCAAGTTAAGTTTGGGGTGAGGCACCTAGGAAGAGTACTCCTCAGAAAGAACGCGATGACTTGCAGAGGCTATAGGCTAATGGGACTCTGGGCTCCACTAGCCTTCGTAGCACTGCTGCTCTGGACGCTTGATCGTTCTGCCATCTCTGACCCTGAGAGACACTAGGGAGTTTTATCTGCTTCTCCACCTTCATGACCTCATCCCTCCCACGGGGATGCCATTTCTAATACCTGACTCTGGAAGTGGAGACTGAGAGAGCAAGTATCTGGCATTTCGGTTACTACAGTGGAAGGTATGCTCTTTCGTGGACACGAGGTGGAAAATCCAAACATGGGAAAGAGTTTCAGCTACTGAACAACCAAAAAGAAGGACAGATGTTTACTTTACCTTCTAATAAACCAGAAGAGAAAGGAATATTCAAGCCTCTTTATTCCATGAGAGAGACAGGATCATGTCCAGTCAGAAGACAAATACAGCACACGTCCCGGAGGTCATTGAAACACTTTTGTCACTGACCATTTCCAGGGTCTCACATTTTAAAGTCCTCGCTTAGTGTCAGTAGCCAATTCACCTCCTCTCTCCACTAGGGACTTGACATCACACAAGAGCTTCCCTGGCTGCTGCTTCCCTTCATCCAGTGCTGACCTATTAACTATTAGCTTTCACACTGATTTTTACCACAGCCTTTGTCTTTCTCTCTATTCACAAGGACATAAAGATTCACATTCTGTGAGGAAGGAACATAAGTAACGGCAACTGATGATGAGAAAAATGTCAGTGCTCAGATTCTTGACAAAAATATTGAACATTTAAAGTATCTAAAAACAAATAAAAAACAAACAAACAAACCCCACCACCCCAGGGAACTCCCCCTGCACTTGGGATAAGCCCAGACTCCTAACCATGCTGGGCCTCCAAGGCCCTCCAATATTGGGCCAGACTTTTGCACTGACTTCATCTTCCACTACACGTCTATGCTGGCTATGATCCAGCCCCCTCAGCCTTCTTTCTCTGTGCCTTGAATAGGCAAGTTCCTTCCCACCCGAGTGTTGGCCCTTGATGCACCCTATTCTTCCTGGTCTTCCCCATGGCTGGCTTCTCAGAGAAGGCATTCCTGAGCACTGTGGAAAGTAGGCACTCTCTTTCCAGTTACTCCACCTGATCACCCATATTTCCACCATGTGGTATATTTACCATCCCGCTCCCCACCCAATAGCATGTGCTCCCAGAGCGAGGACCTTGCCAATGATGTTCATTGCCATCCTCAGCAGACTGCATGGTGCCCGCAAGTGGTAAGCTGTCGAGAAAGGTTTAATATATGAATTAAAACCTAGAGGAAGGAATGGAAAGCCCAAAGTGATAGCAAGTGCAGCTGTGGGTGTGTCAGGGGATCTGGATATTTAACGACGCAGATCTCCAGCACACGCTAGGGCATCCTAGATCTCTGCACATCTGTCTCCTCCTTTGTAAGTTTTGTCAAAAGGTAGAAGGCAAAAATGGAAGTATCTTTGGTCCAGCCCAGAAGGATCGCAGAGGTGGTATGACATTAGAAGCTGGGAGACCCAAGTTTGGTCATCATTTACGAAGATCGTCCTTTCCAATGGAAGGAGAGCACTTGCCTGCTGTGCAGTTTCACCAAAAGGGCAGCTGACTTGGGAAGGTCTCATTCTGGCCTTTTCTATGTAGTCAGAGACAGCAGTACCTGGCCTCTTCTCTGGTTGCGTGAAAACAACAATGTACTGGGTCTCATTACATTTCAGGACTAGCAGCAGAGAGCTGCCCTGGCTCCAAATCAGCTGCTCCTCTCGTCAGTGTAGCAATAGCACTGGCAACTTTCACTCTCTCTCAGTACTCTGAAGCTATTTATACACTGGCATAGGAAAACATATTATTTGCAGAAATGCCTCCGGATCCTATGTCATTTATACAGAGACAGAAGATGTTTTCAAAGAACCATATTTCTGTAGTATTTTTGTGACAAAGACCGTACAGCACAATGCACTGCCAGGTTGTGTGGGTGTAAAAACAGCCCCCATTAACTAATCTTCAGTTCTCCTTTGGCTGTTTAAATATCTATTCAAGCTTTCCTTCCAGTCTGTCCATATTTAGATGTGGGGTTTTGTTCAAGACCAGTTTGCACGCTTTGAGAGTATAATAGAGCGCCTAGGAGTTCCTTTCTCCATTCTCTCTTCCTCTCTTTTTGGGTTTTACTGGAATCGCGCCAGTATCAGTGCTCTCTGGAACTCTTACTTCAGATAACCTGGAAGTGTGTGGCCAGTTTCATTCCCATAGGCTCCTGTGATAGTTCAGGTCCTTCTAGAAGCCAATGTCAATACAGGCTTAGACGTGCAAGACATTTATCAAGGGAGATGCCAGTTTGGGGCAAAGGGGAAGGAGCTGAAGGCAGTAACGAGAACTAGGAACCATAAGAGGAAAGTAGTAAGTGGGGCTGGATAGGCTGTCTCGGGTGGCAGCCCCATTCTAAGAATTTCTCAGCCACGGTTGAAGGAAAGAACGTCTTTGAGGCAAAGTCAGCTGTGAGACGAGTCCCCCATCTTGCCTGCATAAGCAGCCCTGTCATAGTCTACCAGCAGCCAGGAGCAGCCCATAGGAGCTCGGCCTTGGCCAAGTGGTACAGGAAAGTGCCATCCATCACTGTGCTTCCCACAGCAAGAGATCTGAATGGTGCGATTTCATAGCCACCAGAGCCCCCACCCACTTTTCTTAAAGTAAAAGGCAGTGGCTTTTCAATTATCTTCTTTAATTAAAGTTCCGGGGTCCTAAAGTGGGCCATCAGTCCACACGGGGGCGGGGGAGGGGGAAACGAGGTCAAGAGCCACTGCAGACACCCCTCCACCTTCTTCCCCCAGAGAGGCTTCTTTACCGTTCAGGGCATTGAGGGCTCTGCATCAGACTTCTTTTAGGGGGAAATGTTTCCACTCTCTTCTGAATTGTTTCATAATAGTGAAAGGAAAACCACTGATGGAGAGCTGCTTCTTAGAACCCAAACCCTTGATGCATGGGTGCCCAGAGGGAAAAAAGATGTCGTCTTCATGATATTTATTTCCCCCAACACAATTGTGGTTTGTGAATGGTGCGCCATGTGCCTGCAATACCTTTCTCCCTCTGTTTACCTAGAAAATTCCTCATCCTTCAGACACTTATCCACTCTCATCACCTCTGTCAGGCTTTCACCGACTTCCTTAGGCACAGAAAGGAGTTCCTGCCACTGTGCTCCCTTGGCGCTTTATATCTTGATTACAGCACTTATCACATTTTTATAATAATTTATGTGTACATTTGTGTGCTCCAAGTTGTAATATTTTTATACTTTATTCTTTCCCTCTTTCTCTAAAGAGAAAATACATTGGCAGTATTCTACAAACATACATGCTGGTAAATTCCCTTGTTTTACAGCCCTGACCAATACCTCTAGCTGGCTGAGAAAAAGCCATGTACTTTCTAAGTAATTTTGAATTTCTCCTATATGCTTTTAGAAGAAATAAAACCCTAACCAAAGCAAAGCAAAAAAACAACAAAAGTTGGCATTCAAAAGGTGGCTCTAAACTAGTTTTCGATATGGGATCATTTGCATTACAACTTTGTAAGAACCACGAAAAGCAAATACAACAAGAAGATTTCCCCTGTCATTCATGTGTCCATTCATTCCACAAATAACTTACTGAGAATCTCTGTGTGCCAGGCAATGTGCCAGTGCCACCATGATGAAAACGAGATGGTGAAGTGATGAGGAGTGACAGGCTCCTGTAGGTCGGGCGATCAGGAAAGGAAATTTCCATAATGTGCTAGGACCCAGAGGACATGGGGAACGTTAGGGCTGCAGCATCTCTGGCAGAGAACAGCCAGTGGAAAGGCCCCGAGGTGGAAAGGGACCGAAGGTGACGAGCCTTCGGTGAGCAAGGCAGGGAGTGGTAGCAGTTGTCCAAGAGGCAGGCGGGAGTCGGTTATGTCGGGCTTTGTAGAACAGCATAAAGACTAGATTTTTTTCCTACGGGGAACAGGAAGTCATTGGAGGATTGTAAGCAGACAAATGGTATGATCTGATTGATATTTCTAAAGGATCACTGTGGCTGCTGTGTGTAAAATGGATCGCAGTGGGCTAAGAGTAGAAACAACACTCGCAAGAAGTCACTGGAATCCAGACAAGGGCTAAGAAGGATCTGCAGTACAGGGCAGCGGTACAGTGCAGTGTTCACATATGCAAACAAATTCCGTCTATGGACACATGTGCACGGAGAAGCATACACATCATAGTTAAAGCTAGAAAAAAAATTATTCTGTGACCTCAGACCTCTGTAATGTCATCCCGATTATGCTCTTGCAAGAAACAATTAGACACAGCTTGTAAACCGACTTCTCCTCCTGCTCGCTACTCTCCGTTCTCTAATTATTAAGGGAAATGATTAAACTGAGCAGAGAGGGGAGGAATTTCCGTTTGAGGGTCTGGAAGGATACAGCTTATAGAAACACGGAGTACAATCTGTCAGGCCGCTCTTCTTTTTACTTTTCCGCGTCTACATTCATGAATTCAAGGTGATAGATAGTTGTTTCCCCTGAGCAAATGGACTAGTTATAATATTCTGTCCGAATTAACATGGGGAAGGGAGCTTGGTGTTTAATTAGTTGACCATCTGTTAAATCATCTCTTACCTTCACAGGCACAGGTCCTTAATTGAGCCCCTTTCTCCAGTGTAAACCTCCTAAATCCATTCACCATATTGTTTCCAGAGTGCTGGAGCTAACAGACAGCTCTAATTATGCCCCGCCCCCCACCCCCCACCCACCCACCCCCGCTAGATAAAACCTTCAAGAGCTCTCCACCCTCTGAAGAATGAAGTTTCCGCTCCTTCCGTGCATACAGGGCCATCTCCATCTCTTGCCGCCTCAGCTCTCACCCCTGCCCTCACTGCACCTTTTGCTTGCCCAAAACTCAGGAAGGGAGACCTGCCATTCACTCTGTTATGGTTTCTGTTGTCCGTTTGCTCATGGTGTTCCTGTGTCTAGACAGCCAGCCCTTTCTTACATGTGTGTCCATTGAGCCTCAGCTCAGGCTTCACCTTCTTAACAAAGCCTCCCGGCATCCTTCTAGGTTGTATGAAATACCCCTGTGTATCGTGGAAGCAAGGGGTCTTTTTTTTTTTTTCTAGGAGAGAGAGAGAGAGACAGCGTGAGCAGGGGAGGGTCAGAGAGAGAGGGAGACACAGACTCTGAAATAGGCTCCAGGGTCTGAGCTGGCAGTCAGCACAGAGCCCGACGCGGGGCTCGAACCCATGAACCGCGAGATCATGACCCAAGCGAAAGTCGGACGCTTAACCAACTAAGCCACCCAGGTGCCCCACAAGGGGTCTTAAAGTGTGGCCCATGGAACCTAGAGGGGAAGGGGTTTCCTAAATTATTATGGGGGGGTCCACAAATTAGTTTCATAATAATACTAGGATGTTATTTGCCTTTTCTACTGTGTTGACATTGGTAATAATAGTGCAAAAGCGATGGTGAGCAAAACTGCCGGCATCTTAACATAATCAAAGCAGTGGCACCAAATTATACCAATAGCCACTCTCCACACACTACACACCTGCCACCACATACTTGTGGAAGAAAGGAAAGGGAGGAAGGGAGGGAGGGAAGAAAGGAACCAGTTGCCCTTAACTGCATCCTTAACGAAGAAGTAAAAATTAACTTTATTAAATCTCAATCGTTGAATACACAGTTGTTCAATATGCTACATATGACGTGAGAAATATGAATAAAGCACGTGGGCTGCACACGAAACCACAGTGGTTGTTACAAGAGGCACCCAGGTTTGAGATGCAGGCTGAGCTCCCTGGCTTTGTTTTTGTTTTTTTCGTACAACACCGTTTTTATCTGAAGGAGCGACTGACAGACAAACTGGGATGATTCAGACTTGGGCATTTGGCAGACATTTTTTGAAAAAGGAACTGAGCGAGCCTGTCACTTCAAGGAAAACAACTGAAAGTACTTGTTGCCAAAGATAAAATTGGAGCTTTCCAGCAAAAATGAGTATTTTTGGAAAGCGTGTATCTGCCACAGTGAACTTGACAGCTTCCCAGTACTTAGAGACATTTCTGAGATTGGTGGAAATATTAATGAATATGTTTTAAAAATATATTGTACAATAAAATGTGTAAACATTTGGAAGATCTTCATGACTCAGTGAACCAATATTTTCCAAGGGACCAAAAAATGATGTTACAAAGTCATGTCTGGTTAAATCCATTCACACTGTGAAATAACCAAGGTATTGTAATGTAGCAAAGTATAAAATGTTTATTCCTATCACCCCAAATGTATTTATAGGATCAGTGCAATCCCAGTCAGAATTCCAACAGGCTTTTTTTTTTTTTTTTAACTTGGCAAGCTAATTCTAAAATGTATATGGAAATGCAAAGAAACTAGAGAAGCCAAAGCAATTTGGAAAAGAAGCTGGAAGAAATTTCTACCTGATTTCAAGACTTACTGTTAATCTACAGTAATCAACATAATGTGATACTGGTACAGACATAGACATATAAATCAATACAATACAAACTCTAGAAACAATTCTATACATGCATGACCAATGTATTTTTACTAAAAATGCCAAAACAGTTCACAAGTAAACTGGGTAAAGATAATCCTTTCAGCAAATGATTCTAGAACAATTGAATAGTCATTAAAAAAGGAGGGACCTCAATCTTTATCTCATAATATATGCAAAAAAATCAACTCAAGCTGTATCCTTGTCTTAAATGTAGGAGTGAAAACTATAAAATTTCTAAAGGAATACATAGAAGAATTTGGTGACCCAGGGTTTGGCAAAGATTTCTTTAGAAAAGCACAGAGTATTAAAAGAAAATAATCAATAAATGAATCAAAACTTAGGACTTTTGCTCTGAAAATGCCAAGAATATGGAAAGGAAGCCATGGCTTCTGAGAAAATATTTGCAAAACATATATTTTACAAGGCCGATATCTAGAATTGATAAATAGCTCTTATAACAACAAGAAGACAAGTTATATAATAGAAAGTGGACAAATGATTTGCAGGCACATCACCAGAAAAGATCTGTGAAAGGAAAATAATACATGAAAAGATGCTCAACATAACTGATCATTATGGAAATTAAAATTAAAACCACAATGAGATATCACTTCACATCCGGTGGAATGGCCAAAATTTGAAAAGCCAACAATGCCACTCATTGGAACTCTCATGAATGCTGATGGGAATGTTAAATGGTACAGCCACTGTGGAAAACAGTTTGGCAGTTTTATAAAAACCTTAACATATGCTGTGTGGCCCAGCCATTTCACTCATAGGTATTTTCCCAAGAGAAGTGAAAATATATGTCCTCACAAACACTTGAACTTATATATTTATGGCAGACTTATTTATAATAGCCAAAACTTTGGTGCAGTGGGGAGGGGATGGGGGACAAATGTCCATCAGCAGAGGGAAAGGATCAATAAATTATGTCACACCCAAACAAAAACTCTCAGCAATAAAAAAGAACAAACTCCTGATACATTAGAAAACATGGATACATTTCAACATAATTATGTGAGTGAAATAAGCCAGTCAAAAAGACTACTTACTTTATAATTCCGTTTAGATACAATTTCAGGATCAAATGGTGTAGCCACTAACCACATATGGCTATTGAGCACTTGAAATGTGATTAGTTCAAATCGAGTGATGCTGTAAGTATGAAATACGTGCCAGATTTTGAAGACTTACTATGAAAGAAGAGAATATAAAATAAGTCTGTCTTAGTCCATGTGTGGGTGGCTTGTAAATAAAGGACTTTATTTCTCACAGTTCTGAAGATTGGTATGTCCAGGAGCAATGTGCTGGCAGATTATTTTGTCTAGCAAAGGCCTGTATCCTGGCTCATAGATGATCATCTTCTTGCTATGGCCTCATATGGTAGAAGGGGCAAGAAGGCTCTCTGGGGTCTCTTTTATAAGGGCACTAATCCTGAGTCACCTGGGTGGCTCAGTAAGTTGAGCATCTGACTCTTGACTCTGGCTTGGACCATGATCTCATGGGTTAGTTAGTTCAAGCCCCATACTGGGCTCTGTGCTGACACTGTGGAGCCTGCTTGGGATTCTCTCTCCCTCTCTCTCTGCCCCTCCCTGCTTGCTTGCACTCTAAATAAGTAAGTAAATAAACAAATAAACTCTTTTTAAAAAAAGAAAAATGAGGGGCGCCTGGGTGGCTTAGTCGGTTAAGCGTCCGACTTTCGCTTAGGTCATGATCTCGCGGTTCGTGGGTTCGAGCCCCGCGTCGGGCTCTGTGCTGACTGCCAGCTCAGAGCCTGGAGCCTATTCCAGAGTCTGCATCTCCCTCTCTCTCTGACCCTACCCTGTTCACGCTGTCTCTCTCTCTCCGAGAAAAAAAAATAAAAATTAAAAAAGAAAAATGATATGCCAATAAATTGGACAACCTAGCAGAAGTGGAGAGATTGGTAGAAGCATATAACCTTCCAAAACTATATCGAGAAGAAATAGAATATTTGAACAGGCCAATTACCAGCAATGAAATTGAATCAGTAATCAAAAAACAACAAACAAAATGCTTGGATCAGATGGCTTCACAGATAAATTCTACCAAACATTTGAAAAAGGGTTAAGACCTATTCTTCTCAAATTATTCCAAAAAAACAAGAGGAAAGATAGCTTCCAAGGTCATCCTACAAGGCCAACAGTACCCTGATACCAAAACAGACAAAGACACTACAAAAACAGAAATCTGTAGGCCAATATCTCTGGTGAACATAGATGCAAATATCATCAACAAAATATTAGCAAATAGCATGTAACAACACATTAGGTAATACTGCACCATAATCAAATGGGAAATTCTAGGAATAGAAGGTTCAGTATTCACAAATCAATCAAGATGATATATCATTTTAACAAGAGAAAGGAAAAAAAAACCATGATCATCACAATAGATGTAGACAAAGCATTTGACAAAATGCAACATCCATTCACGATAAAAACTCTTAACAATGTATATTTAGAGGGAACATACCTCAACATAATAAAGACTATATATGAAAAACCCAGGGCTAATACTATATTTGGTGGCAAAAAATTGGGAGCTTTCCCCCTAAGATCAGGATAAAAACAAAGATATCCACTCTCACCACTTTTATTCAATGTACAACTGAAAGTCCTAGCCATATCAGACAGGAAAAAGAAGTAAAAGGCATCCAAATTGGTAAGGAAAAAATAAAACATTCGCTATTTGCAGATGGCCTGATATTATATACGGGAAACTGTAAAGATTCTACCAAAAAACTAGTAGAACTTATAACTGAATTCACGAAAGCCACAGGATGCAAAATTAATATACATAAATCTGTTGCATTTTTTTTTTTTTTTACTTTTTAATGTACATCCAAGTTAGCATATAGTGCAATGATGATTTCAGGAGTAGATTCCAGTGATTCATCCCCTGTGTGTAACACCCAGTGCTCATCCCAACAGGTGTCCTCCTTAATGCCCCGTGCCAAGTTAGCCCAAGGACAAATGGGCAGGGGGCATTTGCAAATGACAATCCCTCCAGCAACCCTCTGTTCTCTGTATTTAAGGGTCTCTTATGTTTTGTGCCCCTCCTTGTTTTTATATTATTTTTGTTTCCCCTTCCCTTCTGTTCATCTGTTTTGTATCTTACATTCCTCATATGAGTGAAGTCATAGGATATTTGTCTTTCTCTGACTAATTTCACTTAGCACAATACCCTCTTATTCCATCCATGTTGTTGCAAATGGCAAGATTTCATTATTTTTGATTGCCGAGTAATACTCCATTATATATTATATATACACACACCACATCTTCTTTATCAATTCACCCATTGATGGACATTTGGGCTCTTTCCATACTTTGTCTATTGTTGATAGCACTGCATGGAGGTGCATGTATCCCTTCCAAACAGCACACCTGTATCCCTTGGATAAATTCCTAGTACTGCAATTGCTGGGGTGTAGGGTAGTTCTATTTTTAATTTTTTGATGATCCACCATACTGTTTTCCAGAGTGGCTGCACCAGTTTGCATTCCCACCAGCAGTGCCAAAGAGATTCTCTTTCTCCACATCCTTGCCAACATCTGTTGTTGCCTGAGTTAATGTTAGCCATTCTGACCAACGTGAGGTGGTATCTCATTGTGGTTTTGGTTTTCTATTTTTTTGAAGAGCTTCAAAAGAATAGTTGTTAACTCTTCTTTAAATGTTTGGTAGAATTCCCCTGGAAAGCCATCCAGCCCTGGACTCTTATTTTTGGGAAGATTTTTGATTACTGATTTGACTTCTTTACTGGTTATGGATCTGTTCAAATTTTCTCTTCTTGTTTCAGTTAAGTAATTTATATGTTTCTAGGAATTTTTCCATTTCTTCCAGATTGCCAATTTATTGGCATACAATTGCTTGTAATATTCTCTTATTATTGTTTGTATTTCAGCAGTGTTGGTTGTGATCTGTCCTCTTTTATTCTTGATTTTATTTATTTAGGTCCTTTCCTTTTTCTTTTTGATCAAACTGGCTAGGAGTTTATCAATGTTGTTAATTCTTTCAAAGAACCAGTCCCTGGTTTCATTGGTCTATTCTACTGGCTTTTTTGTTTCAGTAGCATTGATTTCTGCCCTAATCTTTATTATTTCTTCTGCTGTTTTGGGGTTTTATTTGCTATTCTTTTTCCAGCTCTTTAAGGTGTAAGGTTAGGTTGTGTATCTGAGACTTTTCTTCCTTCTTTAGGAAGGCCTGGATTGCTATATACTTCCTCTTATGACCGCCCTTGTACATCCCAGAGGTTTTGGGCTATGGTATTATCATTTCACTGGCTTCCATGTACTTTTTAATTTCCTCTTTAATTTCTTGGTTAGCCCATTTATTCTTTGGTAGAATGTTCTTTAGTCTCCAAGCATTATCTTTCCAAATTTTTTCTTGTGGTTGATTTCAAGTTCCTTAGCATTATGGTCTGAAAATATGCATGGTATGATCTTGATCTTTTTGTACTTGTTGAGGGCTGATTTTGTGTCCCAGTATGTGATCTGTTCTGGAGAATGTTCTATGCACACTCGAGAAGAATGTGTATTCTGCTGCTTTAGGATGAAATGTTCTAGATATATCTGTTAAGTCTGTCCAGTCCAGTGTGTCATTCAAAGCCATTGTTTTCTTGTTGATTTTCTGCTTAAATGATCAGTCAATTGCTGTAAGTGGGGTGTTGAAGTCCCCTACTATTATGGTATTATTATCAATGAGTTTCTGTATGTGATTAATTGATTTATATATTTGGATGCTACCACATTTGGAGCATAAATGTGTACAATTGTTAGAGCTTCTTGGTGGATAGACCTCTTAATTGTAATATAATGCCCTTCTTCATCTCTTGTTATGGTCTTTATCTTAAAATCTAGATTGTCTGATAGAAGTATGGCTATTCTGGCTTTCTTTTGGTGATCGTTAGCATGATAGATGGTTCTCCATCCCCTTACTTTCAACCTGAAGATGTCTTTAGGTATAAAATGGGTCTCTGGTAAACAGCATATAGGTGGATCTTATTTTCTTATCTATTCTGTTACCCTATATCTTTTGATTGGAGCATTTAATCCATTGCCATTTAAAGGGAGTACTGAAAGATACAAATTTATTGCCCTTATGTTGCCTATAGAGTTGGAGTTTCTGGTGGTGTTCTCTGGTTCTTTATAGTCTTTGTTGCTTTTTTTCCTTTCCTTTTCTTTGCTTTGCTTTTCTCTTTTCTCCCCTCAGAAAGTCTCCCTTAAAATTTCTTGCAGGGCTGGTTTAGTGGTCACGAACTCCTTTAGTTTTGTTTTCTGGGAAACCTTTTTATCTCTCCTTCTATGTCTGAATGACAGCCTTGCTGGATAATGAATTCTTGGCTGCATGTTTTTCCGATTCGGCACATTGAATATATCCTGCCACTCCTTTCTGGCCTGCTAAGTTTCTGTGGATAGGTCTGCTGAAAACCTGATCTGTCTTCCCTTGTAGGTTAAGGACTTTTTTCTCTTGCTGCTTTCATGATTCTTTCCTTGAATTTGACTATGATATTCACTGTTGGTGATCAGTTTTTGTTGAATCTAATGGGAGTTCTCTGTGCTTCCTGGATTTTGATGGCTGTGTCTTTCCCCAGGTTAGGAAAGCTTTCTGCTATGATTTGTTCACATAAACCTTTTACCTCTTTTTCTCTCTCTTCATCTTCTGGGACCCCCTATGAGTCAGATGTTATTCTTTTTAAATGAGTCACTGACTTCTCTAATTCTTGTATCATTCTCTTTTGCCTTAGTTTCCCTGTTTTTTTCTGCTTCATTATTCTCCATAAGTTTGTCCTCTGTATTGCTGATTTGGTTCTCTGTTTCATCCATCTTTGCCATCATGGCATTCATTTGAGATTGTATCTCAGTTATATCATTTTCAATTTCATCCTGATTAGATTCTACTTCTTTTATCTCCTCAGAAAAGGATTCTATGCTTTTGTCAGCCCCAGCTAGTATTCTTATCATGATTCTAAATTCTTGTTCAGACATCTTGCTTATATCTGGGTTAATTAAGTCCCTGGCTGTCATTTCTTCCTGTTCTTTCTTTTGGAGTGAATTCCTTCGTTTTGTCATTTTGAAGGAATAAAAGGAATTAATAAAATTTTAAAAATTAGGGGCGCCTGGGTGGCTCAGTTGGTTAAGCATCTGACTTTGGCTTAGGTCATGATCTCACTGTTTGTGAGTTAGAGCCCCAAATCAGGCTCTGTGCTGACAGCTCAGAGACTGGAGCCTGCCTCAGATTCTGTGTCTCCCTCTCTGCCCCTCTCCTGCTCGTGCTCTGTCTCTTTCTGTCCCTCAAAAATAAATAAATGTTAAAAAAAATTTAAAGATTAAAATTAAAAAGTTAAAAACAACACAAAAAATCAAATAAAGGATGCTAGATCCTAGGTGTGTTTTGGTCTGGTTGTTGAAGGAAGCTTGATCGAACAGAGAAAAAAGGTAAAGAAAAGAAAAGGAAAAAAGGGAAAAAAAGGAAAACCTTTGAAAGTTAAAAAAATGAATACAATAGAGGCGCCTGGGTGGCTTAGTCGGTTAAGCGCCCGACTTTCACTTAGGTCATGATCTCGCGGTTAGTGGGTTCGAGCCCTGCGTCGGGCTCTGTGCTGACTGCCAGCTCAGAGCCTGGAGCCTGTTTCAGTCTGTGACTCCCTCTCTCTCTGACCCTCCCCTGCTCACACTGTCTCTCTCTCTCTCTCTCCTAGAAATAAATAAAAAATATATTAAAAAAATGAATACAATAAAATAGAATAGAATGAAATGATGGAAGTAAAAGAGAATTTTTAAGAAATACCAAAAAAAATAAAAAATATAGTGGGAAAAAAATGAAAGAACTCTTTTTTATTAGAAAACAGCAGATAAAAATAAAATTTTTCTCTTTCTGTATTCAAGAATAAGAAAAAAATATTGAATAGATGGACCAGTGAATAGAATGAAATGATTGAAATTATATCCAGTTTCCCTAGAAGTCAAACTATGAAGTACCTTATAGTCAATAAACTAAGCAGGCTAAGAGACTTGGGGTCGTCTTCTGGAGCATGGTTGGCCTAGTTGGACAGGGCTTGGTGTAATGGCTCCTTTGTCCACTAGATGGCGCTGCTTAGCTTACTGGGCTCCTGTAGGTGTGTACGCACTTGTGTGGGAGGGGTAAAAATGGCATCACCCAGCTACCCAGTCTAGTATCAGAATTGTGCTGTTGCCAACTGGCAATGAAGCATGCATCCTTTGTCTCCAGCTTCCATCCACTCCCTGCATCTACGCTGTCCGGGACCAAGCCATCAGCCTTCTAGATGGCACCTCCCTCCTGAGTTTTGTCTCAGATGGGACTCTTTCCAAACCCCTCACTTCTGAGGCCCCTGCAGCTTTGACCTGCCCAGACCCTCTGGGGGTGGGTCTCACTGAGCAGTGGCTGGGTACCAGCCCACCCCCACGAATGTTCCAGCAGCCGTGCTGCTGCAGATGCCCAGGGACTGCGGCTGAGTGCCAGCCCGCCACAGAAAAAGTTCACACAGTCGTGTAGCAGCAGCGTTTCAGGGATTATGGCAAATCACAACACACGTCTGGTGCCAGGCTTCAACCTTAACAGCCTTGTTCCAGCCCCAGTGAACGTGGCTGTTCTCCGGGGGCCACTGGGGCTTTTGCCTGTGGGGAGGCTGCGCAGCCTCTACCAAATGTCCTCCCAGTAGGGAAACCACCTCCCCCTGTGTGGGCCGAGGACCCTTCAGACCTCCACTGTGCTCCTGGGGATTCGCACTCCCTGCCAGAGCCCCGCCAGGTATCAAGCTGCAAGATTTCAGACTCTATATATAGAGTATTAATGGAATTTAAGCCCTCTTCTTTCTTCTTTCTCCCTTTTATGTTCAGTCCCTTGTGGCTGTGTCCTCTTTCTCTTTCTCTCCAGCTGCTTTTGCGCGGGGGGGGGGGTGGTTTTCCTGTACATCCCCCCATCTCTGTCCTCTCTCCACAAGCGAAAACATCTCCTTACCCTCCACAGCTTCTCTCTCTCCCAGTTCACCTCTCCGTGCCATGTACCTGCTAGATTCTGTGGTTCAAGTTGTGCAGATTGTTGTGTTAATCCTCACATTAGTCTTCTAGGTGTGCAGGATGGTTTGGTGTTGATCTAGCTGCATTTCAGGGACGAGAGAGGCAAAAAAACTTCCATGCTTGAAGCAGCAGAAAAAAAGAAATTAACAAAACAGTCCCTTTCATAATTGCAGCAAAAATAAAATACTTAGGAAGAAGAAATTTGACCAAGAAGGTGAAAGCCCTGTACCCTGAAAACTATAAAATATTGATGAAAGAAACTGAATATGAAACAAACAAATGGAAAGATATTTATTCCATGTTCATGGATTAGAAGGAGCAATATTGTTAAAAATGTCAATACTATCAAAAGCAACCTACATATTTAAAGCAATTCCCATCAAAATATCAGTATATTTAATGCAATTCCTATCAAAATATCAGAACTGGAACAAATAATCCTAAAATTTGTATGGAACCACAAATGACCCCAAATAGCCAAAGCAATCTTGGGAAAGAACAAAGCTGGAGGTATCACAATCCCAGATTTCAAGATGTACCAAAATGCTGTAGTCATCAAAACAGCATAGTACTGGCACAAAAAAAGATAGATAGATCAATAGAATATGATTGGGAGTCCAGAAGTAAACCCACACTTATATGGTAAATTAATTTATGACAAAGGAGCCAACTATATACCATGAGGAAAAAAGTCTCTTCAACAAATGGTGTTGGAAAACTGGACAGCTACATACAAAAGAATGAAACTGACTACTTTCTTTCACCATACACAAAAATGGATTAAAGTCACAAAATGGATTAAAGACCTAAATGTGAGGCTTGAAACCATAAAACTTTTAGGAAAAAAAAAACATAAGCAGTAATTTCTTTGACATCAGCCATGGAAGCAGTTTTCTGGATATATCTCCACTGGCAAGGGAAATAAAAGCAAAAATAAACTAGTTGATTACACCAAAATAAAAAACTTCTGCACAGCGAAAAGAAGGGGTTAATACCCAAAATATATAAAGAATTTATACTCTACTTACAAAAGAAACCCACAAATAATCTTGTTAAAAATGGGCAGAGGACCTGAATAGGCACTTTTTTCCCAAAGAAGACATAAATGACCAACATACACATGAAAAGATGCTTAACATCACTAGCCATCAGGCAAATGCAAATTAAAACCACAAAGAGATATCACTGTACACCTGTCAGAATGGCTAGAATCAAAAAGACAAGAAATGACAAATGCTGGGGAAGAGGTGGAGAAAAGAAACCCTCATGCACTGTTGGTGGGAATGCAAATTGGTGCAGCCACTTCCTAAGACATTATGAAAATTCCTCAGAAAGTTAAAAATAGAATTACTATTTAATCTCATAATCCCACTGTTGGGCATTTACCCAACAAGAAAACAAAAACACTAATTCAAAAACTGAATTCAAAATTCAAAACACTAACTCAAACAGTGTTTATTTCAGCAGTATTTGTAATAGCTAAGATATGGAAGCAACCAAGTGTCCATCGATAAATGAATGGATAAAGTAGACGTGGTGTGGATATATGATGGAATAATGTTACCCATCAAAAGGAATGAGATCTTGCCATTTGCAACAACATGGATGGATCTAAAGGATATAATGGTAAATGAGATAAGTCAGTAAGAGAAAGACAAATGTCATATGATTTCACTCATATGTAGGGTTTAAGAAACAAAAGAAACTATGGGAAAAAAGATGCAAACAAGGAAAACCAAACTTAAATACAGAGAACACACTGATGGCTATTAGAGGGGAGATGGGTGGGGAGATGGGTGAATAGACAAAGGGGATTTGGAGTGCACTTCTTGTGATGAGCTGAGTATAGTATTGTTGAATTATTATATTGTACACCTGAAACTAATACAACACTATGTTAACATTATTTCAATTTATATATATTAAAAAATGCTATTCCCATTTAAAACTACATATCTGTGTGAGGCAATTTTTTTTCAAATACTTCACAAAAACAACATATCTCAACAGATTGAATGTGAGCCATATATGAGAATCCATCTGTCTTCTATTAAGCTAGATATTGGAAAGATTTGTAAAACTGTAAAATATTGCCACTCTTATGACTAAATATTTTATGTTTTGGAAAATATAGTTAGTTATTTTTAAAAATAGCTTATTTATATTAACACATAATAGATTTATTATTAGTTACTTTGTATTGACTTCATAGATATTCTGATCATTTTCGGTTTAACTGTATTTTAAAGATGGAGCCAATGAGACATAAACATAGTTTTTTTTAACGTCATTGGACTTTCAGGGCGCCTGGGGGGCTCAGGTGGTTAAGCGTCCGACTCTTGACTTCAGCTCGTGATCTCATGGTTTTTGAGTTCGAGCCCCACATTGGGCTTTGCACTGACAGCAGAGAGTCTGCTTGGGATTCTCTCTCTCTCTCTCAAAATAAATAAACTTTTAAAAAATGTCATTGAAATCTTACAGAATGTTTGGATGTATTACATGATTTACAGGAATGGGAATTTCTAAAAAGCTTTTATGAAAGCAAGGAGAAAAGATGTACAAGTATAGTTAAAAAATCAATTTCTAGATAGCTGATGAAATATGTGTATTTTTAAATTAGTTTCTCTGTATAGCCCAATCAAGTGGACTTTAGGCAAAGTCTCCTGAGCTACAGATGAGGAAGTAATTTTTTCTTCTCTTCTCCACAGAAGTACTTAGCAACCAGTCCTGTGCAACCAGTCAGAGGATTAACACTGACCCCAATCGTATTGTTTTAGGAAGCTGTATCAGACACCATCCAGAAAGAAGACTGATTTCATACCAATCATTTTAACAGAGAAAATGTAACATAAAGAATTGCTCGCCAGATACTGGGGAACCAAAAAAGTCAAGGGAGGAAGGAAAGAAGGGAGGAAGGGAGGGAGAAGGGAAGGGAAGGGAAGGGACTGGTAAGGAAGGAAGGGAGGAAGGGAGGGAGAAGGGAAGGGAAGGGAAGGGACTGGTAAGGAAGGAAGGGAGAGAGGGAGGAAGGAGAAAAGAAAAGAGAAGAAAAGAGAAGAGAAGGAAAGAAAAGAAAAGAAAGGAAAAGAAAAGAAAAGGAAGAGAAGAGAAAAGAAAAGAAAAGAAAAGAAAAAAGAAAAGAAAACAGAAAAGAAAAGAAAGTGGCATCCCAGAGGTGGCATCCACAGTGTGAAGCTACTACCCCTGTTACTGAGGAACTGAAGAGAAAGGTCAGAATTATTTTAGAATATGTGCTGCTGAAACGAGCACCAAAAAGGTCAGAATGTTTAAACTTAGAAGCTTGGAGAATGGGTCTCACAGACAGGAGTTCAAACCTCAGAGGAGGGGGTGCTATACGATAATGCAGCTGCCTCACAGACCTGGGAGAGCGCCCCGGGGAGCTGGGCCCCAGACCTGTGAGGCCGGAGCTGGTTCTGGGGGGGGTCCCTGCTCACGGAGACCGGAGACCGTGTCCCCACAAGCAGGTGAGCAGGTTGGTTCTCCAAGGTCTAGAAGATTGGTAAGCTGGGATCACTTGCTGCTTCTGGAAGGGTGAAGGGGAATGGCTAAGTGTGACCACAGGCAGCGGCCGGGACAGCAGGCATCTCCCCACCTGGCGTCCCCCTCTGGTGCCTGACTGGTGCGACCTGAGGGAGCCGACTGGGAAGGCGGAAAGGGGTCTGCGTCACAGCATCACCGAACAGCATATCACAGAGGCATGGGTTTGAAGCTGGGGGACACCAGCTTAATAACACAGGGCCACCGCTTCAATTCCAACGTTGTCTCAAAACAATACTTCGTATATATACACACACAGATGATATAACACGCAGTTCATGGCCGGGTCCCTACCTCCTCGTGCTGATCTTCAGCAACATGACCCTTGCTGCATGGCTTATCCCCCACACCCTTTGGAATGCCCCTCATGGAGCCTGTCTGTCAAAGAAACTATTAATTCAATAAAAACAGCCAAGAAGTGCATGTTGTTAGATTCAAAGTTTAGCAGGGTGAAATTCTTGGGGCGCCTGGGTGGCTTAGTCGGTTAAGCGTCCGACTTTCGCTTAGGTCATGATCTCATGGTTCGTGGGTTCAAGCCCCGCGTTGGGCTCTGTGCTGACTGCCAGCTCAGAGCCTGGAGCCTGTTTCAGTCTGTGACTCCCTCTCTCTCTGACCCTCCTCTGCTCATGCTGTCTCTCTCTCTCTCTCTCTCCTAGAAATAAATAACATTTAAAAAAAAAATTTCGCAGGGTGAAATTCTGTCTGAAGAACTGACAGAAGTAGCGGTTATCTCTTCAGAAGGAGTTTTGAGATGTTCACTCTCGGGGTCCAAATTTAATGGGAGCTTAACGTGATGGTCATCGGGGACCCATGGTGGGTGATATAAGTGATTGATTCTGAAATGCTCTTTTACCGGTACTTGGGAAGGTTAGACTGTACTACAAATATGAATGCAACAATATCAGAACTTAATAAAGTCATCACTTACCTTAAAAAAGTTTTTTTAATGTCTATTTATTTTTGAGAGACAGAGTACAAGTGGGGGAGGGGCAGAGAGAGACGGAAACAGGGAATCCAAAGCAGGCTCCAGGCTCCGAGCTGTCAGCACAGAGCCCGACCCTGACGCGGGGCTTGAACCCACAAACCGTGAGATCATGACCTGAGCCAAAGTCGGAGGCTTGACCGACTGAGCCACCCAGACGCCCCATAAAGTCTTCATTTACTTACTGTGAGGGAGCCATACCCAACAAAAAAGCTAAACACAGCCCCCTGAAGGCCAAACAGAGCCCTGATTGTGAAGGGTTGTCCCCAAGAGGAGGCATGGTGTGGGGCTTTCCAGACAGGAGCCTTCGAGTCTGACCGTACACCTTTATTTTAGGCCATGGATTGCCTGCTTTACCGTATTCCCACCACGAAATTTCTAACACAGAAAGAGATCAATGCCCAAATTTAGAAATTTAGAGCTCTTAAGCAATATAAATTTGTCAATTAATGTTCTGTAAACATCCTCCTTTCTTGGTAAAATTACTTTAGAATAACAATGCTCTACTCAATGGCTATCACCAGAAAATGTCAGTGGGTTTGAAACACTTGGCTTCCCCTCCCTCTGTAATCAGCCAACTTCATTATGCTTTGTACTTAATAATTATAGATCTTATTAACAGAGATGGGTTTAATAACATAAAAATAATAGGCATTACAAATTGCATGCCCTCCCAGAGGGCTAGAGATTTGTGTCATTTCATACGCCAATATGAAAACGGGCCTTTATTTTAACCCATGCCCTGGGATTCCCTAAATAGTGAAATGATGCGATTTAACGATAATGTGAGCTGCACAAATCCTTTCTGAGAAAAATGCCATTTTATCCCTGCTTGGAGGGACTGAAAATGACATATCATACCTGTGCCATTAGATTTTTTTCTCTCTGTACATGAGCCCATTCGTGTATAAGGAATATAAAAATATGCCCCCACCCTGGAATTTTTAAAGTATTTTTTTGGTTTTTACTATAATAATAGTACTCATTGTAGAAAATTTGGAAAATAGAGAAAAGTATAAAGAAAAACAAAAATCACAATCCCACAGTCTAAAAATTACCACTTGTTAGGATTTTGGTTTATTCTGGTATTTTTATAGATACATATTTTACATAGGTGAGATAATGTACCAGTTCATACTGCTTTTTTTATTTAATATAACCTTGTGAGCATTTACTCTTTTCATAAAAATCCTGGCAAACATGGTTATTTATGCATTTATCCTCCATGATATGAACACACAGTAAGTTACTCCATCCTTCCCCGTTGATGAGCATTTAAATAACTTTTTCAGTGTTATCAGAAATACTTGATAAATATGCATGCATATTTATTCCTTGAACTGGGACCCAGGCCTTTGAGGAAGGAAGAGGCCCTGTTGACTGAGGTCATTTCTCTGAGAATTTTGAAGGAAATAGTCCTAGTAGAATTATAAGGTCAAAGAATAGAAACATGTTGGGAGTTCTTAATATATACTAACACACTGCTTGCTTTCCAAAAAACTGTCCCAATTTACACTCCACTGTAAGTACAAGAATTCCCATTTCACTGTATCTTTGGCAGCACTGAGTATTAATATTTTTATATATTTTTAAAGTTTACTTTGAAAGAGTGAGTGAGCAGGTGAGCACTAGCAGGAGAGGGGCAGAGAGAGAGGGAGAGACAGAGAATCCCAAGCAGGCTTCACACTGTCAGTGCAGAGCCCAATGCGGGGCTCAAACTCACAACTGAGATCATGATCTGAGCCGAGATCAGTTTTTGGACGTTTAACTGACTGAGCCATCCAGGCACCCCGAGTACTAGTATTTTTTAAAGTGGAGTGGTTTATTAGTGGATTATTAGTGAATTTTAACATTTTACTCCTAAGGTATTTTAACTCAATGCAAGAAACATAAAACTAATTTTTTGTAGAATACTTCCTGCTAAATTCATATAGTGAACCCTTCTTTCAGCCAATTCTGAATACTTAACAAGAAAAATACTTCGATTATCATTCTAAATTTGAAGGTTCTCTTCCTCATGTTAAATAAAGACAGATTTATATAACATTAATTCATGGCTTAAAGCAAAATCTTTGGTTAAGGACAGTTGGGCTTTTTTCTTTGTTCTTTTTTAAATTTTTATTTTTAAGTAGGCTCCACACCCAACATGGGGCTTGAACTCCCAACCCTGAGATCAAGCGTTGCATGCTCCACCAAATGAGCCAGGCAGGCGCCCCAAAGTTGGGCTTTTTTCAAAGCCAGAAAGACTTCAGTATATTAGGGAACATGGAAGTTAATGTTAGTTGGAAATTTAAAAGGAAAAACAAAAACAATTCAGAATTCTGCCAAAAAATGTATTTCTCCACTGGTAGGAATAATTTTAATATCAAGGGGAAGACTTCTGAGAATATGTAATTAAGAAAAATACTTTGCTTTTTGCATGTCTGCAGCAAATGATTGCCTGTTCCAATCAGAAGACTTTCCCGCATTGATCTCTCTACGTGCCTCCCGTGCTTTGAGGCTAGAACTTAGTATTAGCAGGGAACTGACCTTTTAATTTTTCTAGCTACACCCACAAGTCTACTTCTTAAAGGGCTGAGGTTCATTTTTCATAAGTATTTCAACCTCCAAAGTTATGTAAAGTACCAAGCAATTTCTCGAGGACTTAAATAAACGCTAACAGAGAGAGAGTCTTAGGTAAGGACGCAACAGCCAGCAAAAGGCAAGACAGTTCCTGACCGAAGTTGACACAATAGGATGCAGAAACCCTTGCACAATCTTCTATTCCCCCACCCCTCATAGACTTGATCAATAATAGTGTCCCAAGGACATGCAGGTTACACTCTATGTTCTTTAGAAGTTAGTTCTGAACCACGCAGCAGACGCCGCCAACTAGGAATAATTACTCCCATTCTATAGATGAAGAAACTAAAGCTCAAAGAGGCTAAAAGCTGGGATTAGAACCTATGCCTCTCTCATTCCAGAATCTAGGCTTGCTTTCATTTTATTCTTAACAATATAGAACATACATGTGAAGAGGGCATAGAAATGTATTACACCAAAAAATAAAATAACCACCATTGCACTCACTGTCAATGTACCTTTACCTTGGCAGCCCCCACCCCTTAATTTCGTGCTACTGATTTGCTTTCTTTCCTTTATAATTTGTCTTGTTATGTCTATAGGCCTAAACACTATATTTTAAAGTTCTGCCTGTTTTATATTTAATCTGTACAGAAGTTATGAATCATGTCTCTTTTTTATTTTCCATTTTTTTTTAATGTTTATATTTATTTTTGAGAGAGAGAGAGACACAGTGCAAGCAGGGAAGGGACAGCGAGAGGGAAACACAGAATCAGAAGCAGACTCCAGGCTCTGAGCTGTCAGCACTGAACCTGATGTTGGGCCCAAACCCACAAACCCTGAGATCGTGACCTGAACTGAATTTGGATGCTTAACTGAATGAGCCACTCAGGTGCCCCAATGTGTATCTTTCTAAGAAAAATTCCTTTGTCTTGGATTAACCACAGACCTCTTGCTATATCTGTAATCCTAGGCATTTGAAACCAGTCTAGGACTTTTAAAACCAAAGAAGGCCTAGATTCATAGTTTTAAGGTAGGCTTGCCAGATTTAGCAAATAAAAGTATAAATAACATTTCAGCATGTGGATCCCATACAATTCTAGGGACACGCTTACACTTAAAAAACATTTGCTCTTGATCTGAAATTCAAATGTAACTGGGCATCTTGTATTCTATCTCCCAAATCTGTTTTAAAGAGACTTATTATATCAGTCTTGATACCTGAATGCCGAGCGCTAAGGACCCTGGAGGAAAATCAGCATCTTCCTAGTGACCCCTACAACACAGTGGTGGAAATTCGTGGGATCTAAATTTATTCATTTTAAAACTTTTTAAATGTTTTTATTTATTTCTGAGAGAGAGACAGAGCGTGAGCAGGGGAGGGGCAGAGAGAGAGGGAGGCACAGAATCTGAAGCAGGATCCAGGCTCTGAGCTGTCAGCACAGAGCCCGATGCGGGGCTGGGACCCGCGAACTAGGAGATCATGACCTGAGTCGAAGTCGGACGCTTACCCGACTGAGCCACCCAGACGCCCTGTCGCGGATTCTAAATTTAGAAATGCAGGTTCTCATTTCTATTCCATCCGCTGTCCATTACGTGGTCTTGGACAAGCCCCTTCAACCTCCTGAGCTTTGGTTCATTCAGGATCAGGAAGACACTTCCTCAAAAACAGCTAAACGAAATGCCAACATCTAGACTTAGAAACCAAGCAGTGATAGGGGCACCTGGGTGGCTTAGTCGGTTGAGCGTCCGACTTTCGCTTAGGTCACGATCTCGCGGTTCGTGGGTTCGAGCCCCGCGTCGGGCTCTGCGCTGACTGCCGGCTCAGAGCCTGGAGCCTGTTTCAGAGTCTGTGACTCCCTCTCTCTCTGACCCTCCCCTGCTCACGTGGTCTCTCTCTCTCTCTCTCTCCTCTAGAAATAAATAAAACATTAAAAAAATTTTTTTAGAAACCAAGCAGTGATAGCCTAAGCACATTCCTCAGAGACCTGCCGGACCCCTAGAAATCCCGGAAACACGAACAGTCAGCAGTCCAAACGTTCCCCTCGGAGACGCAGAACCAGGAACCGGGTGTGGGAAGGGGCAGCGCAGGAAATGCTCCTTCTTAAGATAAGCTCTGGTGGCATTTC
Organism: Proteles cristata cristata; assembly: GCA_017311185.1. Classification (NCBI taxonomy): domain Eukaryota; kingdom Metazoa; phylum Chordata; class Mammalia; order Carnivora; family Hyaenidae; genus Proteles; species Proteles cristata. Next base: position 1,884,951 of record JAESUZ010001971.1, read on the forward strand.
ATGTTTTCAACATCAATTTACTTGGGAAAATTTTCAGTTAAAATCGAAGTTGACTGGATGGGGGAGGGGGGTGAAGACCTAGGAAGGATTTTTAAAAAGATAATAACATGGGGATAGTCACAATGCCTCCCTCGCAGAGTTCAGGATAAATGGGAACATGGGTGTAAGAATTCTAAGAAAACACCAAAGTTGATCTCACGCGCATCATTTTAGGTACAGGAAAGGAACGGTATCACCCTGCTGTCGCTGAAGAAACTGACCCCCCAGCATTGTTTTAGGGGGTCGCTCAACCTTGACGGGCCAGCGTCTGTTTAGTCTTTTCTAGTTCGACGCTCACAAGCGTCCCTCGCTGCTGAAGGACTTTGTATTTTTCGCTGCCGATGATGAAGGCAGGTTTTAATTCCAGCAAAGGTAAACTCCTCCGGGGCTCCTGGTGCAGAGCGGCGTCGTGAAGAAGACAGGGTGCCCTTCCCAGCTGGTCTGGGAACGAAGGCCGATTTCCACCACTCCGGGGAGGAACTAACTGCCCCCCTGCCAGCTGGCTGCAGCTTCTGCGAGCAGCGGCGCCTTCTGGGGCCGGAGCTGCAGCCCCGGAAAGCGCATCCTCAGGCTGCGCGCTGCCCCCTAGCGGCAGCAGGTGCTCGTTACTCTTCGGAGGGGCTCGCTCCCTCCTGCGGGAGAGAACTTGGGAGTCCCCAACACCCGACACCGACACCCGAGAGACCTAACTAGGGACACAGACAAATGACAGACGCTGCAGCGATGTGGATGAGAGATCGCGTTTCCACTTCCTTGAGGGTCTGTCCTCTGAGCTAGCGGGGTTCCTCAGAAATCAGAAAAACAATGCATTTGAGTTTACAGGACTTCCATTCTGAGATTGTGGTTCTGCGGAAATTTGGGGGCTTGCTGAAGCGACGGTGATAGTAAATGGTGATTTTTCCTTTAAGGTCCCCTGTCACCTCCCAGATGCTTTGGAAATGTTTACCCATTTGTCTTATCTCTACTCCTAGGAACGGCTGTTCCAGCCCCCCCACGGCAGCCTCTCAAATCATAGCCACAGGATTATGCTCAGTGGGAGTGGATGTCTACAGTTGTCATATCCTGGGAAAATAAGGTATTCTCTCCATGTTAGCGATTTGAGACCTAGGCAGGACAAGCCATGCGTCTGCCATCATTCAGGGCCTTGCACGTAACAGGTCTTCAGAAGGAAGAAGCCTTGAGAGTCTCTTTACAGACTATCAGACTGAACAAGGGGGAGTTTGAGACAGTTGTGATCGCTCTTGATGGCCTTCTCCTGGCTGGCATAGGACTCAGACTAGGGGGTGGGAGAGGAATTACCGGGTGGGACGGGGAGAAAGGCCTTTGAGTGCTGCAGATAAAAATGGGGAAGTAAAGGCCTGTGAGAGAGTGGGAAGGTTCTGTACCTTGGTGGGGGCAAAGGAGGGAGCCTTTAAACTAGCTGTGAGGTCACACGCACGTGGTTCCCAGATCTGAGTATGGGGAGGGGCTAGATAGCTCCGCATTGCTAACAAAATCCAAGCAGCAGGTCAAAATGACCTTCAAAAAGCTCTGTAAATTTCAGCTCCCACAAACTCTGTTTCACAGTTCCAGAAACACTGTTTCCATGTAGGTGAGGACAGAGAGAAATGGGAGCCCTCCAGCACTGCTGATTGGAATACAAAGCAGTGCAGTTTCTATGGAAACCAGTGATTCAATTCCTCAAAAAGTTAAAAAGTGTTACCATATAAATCATCAATTCCCTTCCTAAGGATATACCCCCAAAGAACTGAAAAACAGTGCTCATAGTACTATTCAGAATAGCCAAAAGAAACAACCCAAATGTCTGCCAACTGATACATGGATAAACAAACTGTGGTATATCCATGTAATGGAGTACTACTCAACCCCAAAGAAGGAATGAAGTCCTGATACATGCTATCATGTAGATGAGCCTCGAAAAGGCTATGCTAAGTGAAAGAAGCCCGACACAAAAGGTCATATGTCCTCTGATTCCATATATGCGAAACAACCAGAGTAAGAAAAATCCACAGAAACAGAAAGTACATTAGTAGTCACTAAGGGGCTGGGGACAGCGGAAAATGGGGAGGAGACTGCTTAACAGGTACACAATATCCTTTTAGGGTGATGACAGTGTTTTATTTTTTTTAATGTTTTTTATTTATTTCTGAGAGAGAGGGAGAGAGAGGGAGAGGCAGAGTGAGCAGGGAGGGTCAGAGAGAAAGGGAGACACAGAATCTGAAGCAGGCTCCAGGCTCTGAGTTAGCTGTCAGCACAGAGCCTGATGCGGGGCCCCAGTCCATGAACCGTGTGATCATGACACGAGCCGAAGTCAGAGGCTTAACCGACTGAGCCACCCAGGCACCCTGATGACAATGTTTTAGAATCAGATGTGACGGTTGTACAACATTGTGAATGGACTTAATGCCATTGAACTGTATGCCTTTAAATGCTAAACTTTATCTTATATGACTTAACTCAATTAAAAATGAAATAAATTATAATGGTTTAAAAATCTATTTACGGACTAGCTACTTTAGTTACTAGTTAAAGAGATAATGAGAGAAATCTAAGTAATTTTCATGAGTCCTGCTTGGATGTAAACAATCATTTTAAAGGGTTCTCTTTTTTTCAACTGGTTGTATTTAAATCACTACCAAGCTTTAATAATGTTATGATCATGGGGCACCTGGGTGGCTCAGTTGGTTAAGCATCTAACAGTCTCACAGTCTGTGAGTTTGAGCCCTGCATAGGGCCCTCCACTGTCAACACAGAGCCCAGTTCAGATCCTCTGTCCCTCTTTTTCTTTGCACCTCTCATGCTCAATTCTCTCCTTCTCTAAATAAATAAATAAACTTTAAAAAAAATTAATGATCACCCCTGAAGTTCACTTTTATGACCTTTGATTATCATTGTGCAAATAACATTAGGATGAATGTGAATGAGAGGATTTCTGGATTCCATGTGCTATAGTCAAACTGCCATAGTTGATAAAACCTACCTACCCCACCACAGTAGAGAGAACGCAGTTAGAATTGGTTAAAAACAAAAACCATTAAGACCTTTGGGTATGGGTGTGGCATTGAATGCCTTAGTTCACTGATTTGGAGATGCACATTTTTTCCCCATATTTTAATAGTGCTGAAACTGAGATGCCTCTTACAGCCACCGAGGCCAGGTGGCTGTCACGATATAGCTGTCCTTGCCTGCACTTGAGTATAAAAAAGTGCTAACTGGGCATCAGAACATTCGTCTTGATTTTCCAGATTTTATTTTATTTTTTATCCAAGTGTAATCAACATACAGTGTTATGTTAGTTTCAGAGGTACAATATAATGATACAACAGCTCTATACATTACTCCGTGTTCTTCACAATAATTGTCTGATCACCTGTTTCACCCCTCCTCCCGTCCAAGTCCCCGCTGGCAACTATCAGTTTGTTGTCTGTATTTAAGAGTCTGGTTTGTTTGGGGGCGCCTGGGTGGCTCAGTTGGTTAACTGTCCGACTTTGGCTCAGGTCATGATCTCACAGTTCATGGGTTCAAGCCCTGCATCGGACTCTGTGCTGACAGCTAGCTCAGAACCTGGAGCCTGTTTCAGATTCTGTATCTCCCTCTCTCTCTGACCTTCCGCTGCGCGCACGCTCTCTCTCTCTCTCTCTCTCTCAGGAATAAAAAAAAAAGAGTCTGGTTTGTTTGTCTCTTTTTTCTTTGCTTGTTTTGTTTCTTAAATTCCACATGTGGAGGAAGTCATATGGTATTTGTCTTTCTCTGGCTGGCTTATTTCACCTAGCATAATACCCTCTAGGTCCATCCATGTTGTTGCAAATGGCAACATCTCATCCTTTTTACTGCTGAGTAATTAATATTCCATTGTAAATATACCGCCTCTTCTCTATCCATCCATTTATCAGTGGACACTTGGGCTGCTTCCATATCATGGCTATTGTAAATAAAGTGCAAAAAATATATATCATTTGTGCAAACATCTTCTCCCATTCAGTAGGTTGCCTTGATGTTTTGTTGATGGTTTCCTTCACTGTGCAAAAGCTTTCTATTTTTATGCAGTACGCCTAGTTTATTTTTGTTTTTGTTTTGCCAGTGGAGACATATCCACAAAAATGTTTCCATGCTGATGCCTATCTTTTTTTCTAGGAATTTTATGGTTTCAGGTCTCATATGTATATCTTTAATCCATCTGGGTTTCTCTTTGTGTATGGTGTAATAAAGTGCTTTCATTCTTTTCTGTATAGCTGCCCAGTTTTCCCAACACCATTTGTTGCAGACTGTTTTCCCTGCTGAATATCTTGTGTCCTGTGTCGAAGATTATTTGACCCGATAGGTGTGGTGTGTTTCTCGGCTCTCTATTCCGTTCTGTTGACCTCTGTATCTACTTTTGTGCCAATACCGTACAGTTTTGGTTACTACAGCTTTTTGGTATATCTTGAAATGTGAGATTGTGATGCCTCCAGCTTTGTTCTTCTTCTCCCAGATTGCTGTGGCTATTTGGGATCTTTTGTGGTTCCATACAAATTTGAGGACCATTTGTTTCAGTTCCGTGAAAAATGTTGTTGGCAATTTGGCAGGGATTACATTAAATGCGTAGATTGCTTTCGGAAGGATGGACATTTTAACAATATTGCTTCTTCCAATCCATGAGCATAGAATATCTTTTTGTTTGTTTGTGTCATGTTCAGTTTCTTTCATCAGTATTTTATAGTTTTCAGAGTACAGGTCTTTCACCTCCTTGGTTAAGTTTCTTCCTAGGCATCTTATTTTTGCTGCAGTTATAAATGGGATTGTTTTGTTAATTTCATGTTCTGCTACTTCATTATTTGTGTATAGAAATGCAACAGACTTCTGTATATTACTTTTGTATCCTGAGATATTACTGAATTTATCTTTCAGGTCTAGTGGTTCTTTGGTGAAAGCTTTAGAGTTTTCTGTATATAGTATCGGGTCATCTGCAAGTAGTGTAAGTTTCATTTTTTTCCTTACCAGTTCGGATGCCTTTATTTCTTTTTCTTGTCTGATTGCTGTGGCTCAGACTTCTAGTTGTCTGTTGAATAAAAGTGGTGAGCGTTGATATCCTTATCTAGTTCCTGATCTTAGAGGGAAAGCTCTCAGTTTTTCACCATTGAGTATGATATTAAGCTGTGAGTTTTTCACATGTGGCCTTTATTATGTTGAGGTATGTTCCCTCTAAACTTACATTGTTGAGACTTTTTATCACGAATGGATGTTGCACTTTGTCAAATGCTTTTTCTACATCTATTGAGATGATTGTATGGTTTTTATCATATCTCTTTTTTTAAAAAAATTAATGTTAATTTTTTATTTTTGAGAGAGAGAGCATGAGTGGGAGAGGAACAGAGAGAGAGAGACACAGAATCTGAAGCAGGCTCCAAGCTCTGAGCTGTCAGCATGGAGCCCTTTGCGGGACTCAAACCCATGTGCCGTGAGATCATGACCTGAACTGAAGTTGGCCACTTAACCGACTGAGCCACCCAGGTGTCCCTTTCATTTCTCTTGTTAATATAATGCATCATTTTGGTTGATTCGCAAACACCGAACCACCCTTGCATCTCTAGAATAGATCCCACTTGATCGTAGTGAATGATTTTTTTTTCAAATTTTTATTTAAATTCTAGTTAGTTAACATTTCCTGTAATATATGTTTCAGGAATAGCATGTAGTGATTCATCACTTACATATAATATCCAGTGCTCATCATAACAAGTGCCCTCCTTAATCCCCATCACCCAGTTAGCCCTCCCCCCCCGCCATGTCCCTCCATCTACCCACAATTTGTTCTCTATCATTCAGAGCCTCATTGTTTGGGGGTGCCTTGCTGGCTCAGTTGAGTATCCCGACTCCTGGTTGCAGCTGGGTTCATGATCCTGGGATTGAGCCCAGCATTGGGCTGCGTGCTGAGTGTGGAGGCTGCTTTGGATTTGATCTCTCCTCTCCTTCTACCCCACCCCCGTTCAAACTCACGCATGCACTCTTTCTCAAAATATAAAAATTAAAATAGGGGCGCCTGGGTGGCTCGGTTTGGTTGAGCTTCTGACTTCAGCCCAGGTCATAATCTTACTGTTCGTGAGTCTGCGCCCCACAGCGGGATTGCTGTCAGTGCAGAGCCTGCTTTGGATCCTCTGTCCTTCTCTCTCTGCCCCTCCCCCTCTCAAAAATAAACAAACATTTTAAAATGTAGTATAAAAATAGTCTCATGGTTTGCTTCCCTCTTTTTTTTCCTTCCCATATAGCCATCTGTTCTGTTTCTTAAATTCCACATAGGAGTAAAATAATATGGTATTTATCTTTCTTTGACTGCATTACTTCACTTAGCATAATGCACTCTAGCTCCTTCCACATCCTTGCAATGGCAAGGTTTCATTTTTTTTTTTTTATTTTGATGGTTGAGTAATATAATATACGTACCGCATCTTCTTTATCCATTCATCAGTTGATGGACGTTTGGGCTCTCTCCATAGTTTGGCTATTGTTGATATCACTGCTGTAAACGTTGGGGTGCATGTACCCATTCAGATCTGTATTTTTGTATCCTTTGGGTCAATACCTAGAAGTGCAGATGCTTAGTCAAAGGACAGTTCTAGTTTTAACTTTTTGAGGAACCTCCATACTGTTTTCCACAATGGCTGCACCAGTTTGCATTCCCACCAACAGTATAAGAAGGGTGCCCCTTTCTCTACATCCTCACCACCGTCTTTTGCTTCCTGTGTTGTTAAGTAAATGATTTTTTAATGTATTGTCATACACAGTTTGCTAATATTTTGTTGATGATTTTTGCATCTGTTGTTTATCAGAGATACTGGCTTATAGTTTTCTTTTTTTGTAATGGTCTTTATCTGATTTTGGTATCAGAGCAATGTTGGCCTTGTTTAGAATGAATTGGGAAGCTATCCTTCCTCTTCTATTTTGTGGAATAGTTTGAGAAGAATAAGTATTAACTCTTCTTTAAATGTTTGGCAGAATTCATCTGTGAAGCTATCTGGTCCTGGACTTTTGTTGGGAGTTTTAAAATTAAGGATTCAAGGGGCGCCTGAGTGGCTCAGTCGATTAGGCATCTGACTTCAGCTCAGGTCAGATTTCACAGTCTGTGGGTTTGAGCCCCGTATCAGGCTCTGGAGCCTGCTTCAGATTCTGTGTGTCTCTCTCTGCCCCTCCCCCACTCCTGCTGTCTCTATCTCTCATAAATAAATAAATAACAGAAAAACCCTAAAATAATAAAAATAAAAGTAAAATTAAGGATTCAATTTCATTGTTAGTAATCAATCTGTTCAAATTTTCTATTTCTTCCTGATTTAGTTTTAGAAGGTTATGTTTCCATCAATCAATCTATCCTTTTCTTCTAGGTTGCCCAATTTATTGGCATATAATTTTTCATAATGTTCCCTTTGTATTTCTATGGTGTTGATTGTTATTTCTCCTCATTCATTTCTGATTTTATTGAGAGTCTTTCTTCGTCTCTCTCTCTCTCTCTCTCTCTCTTTCTTTCTTTCTATGAGTCTGGCTAACGGCTTATCAATTTTCTTAATGTTTTCATAGAACCTACTCCTGGTTTCATTGATCTGTTCTGTTGTCATTTTGGTCTCTATTTCATTTATTTTGGCTCTAAATTTTATTATTCCTTTCTTCTACTGTCTTTAGGCTTTGTTTTTTTCTTCTTTATTAGCTCCTTTAAGTGTAAGGTTAGGTTATTTGAGATTTTTCTTGCTTCTTGCTGTAGGCTTGTATTGCTAGAATCTTCCCCCTTAAAATAGCTTTGCTGTATCCCAAAGATTTTGGACTATTGTGTTTTCATTTTAATTTGCCTCCATGTTGTTTTTTATTTCCTCTTTGATCTCTTGGTTGACCCATTCTTTATTTAGTAGCATGTTATTTAGCCTCCATTTATTTGTGTTCTTTCCAGATTTTTTTCTTGTGACTCATTTTTAGTTTCGTGTTGCTATGGCTGGAAAAGATATTTGATATGATTTCAGTCTTTTTTGATTTATTGTGGTTTGTTTTATGGCCTAACATGTGGTCCATTTTGAAGAATGTTCCATGTGCACTTGAAAAGAATGTGCATTCCACTGTTTTTTGATGAAATGTTCTGAATATATGTGTTAGGTCCATTTGGTCCAATGTGTCATTCAAAGCCACTGTTTCCTTTTTGATTTTCTGTCTGAGCCATATGTCCATTGATGTAAATGGAGTGTTGAAGTTTCCTACTATTTTTTAAATAAAGTTTGTTTATTTATTTATTTTGAGAAGGAGAGAGAAAGAAAGCAGGGGAGGCGATGAGAGGGAGACAGAGAGAGAATCCAAAGCAGCCTCCACACCCCATGCTACAGTCAACATGGGGCTTGATCTCATGACCACAAGATCATGACCTGAGCTGAAATCAAGAGTCAGATGCTTGGGGTGCCTGGATGGCTGAGTCAGTTAAGTGTCTGACTTCAGCTCAGGTCATGATCTCGCGGTTCATGAATTTGAGCCCCACATTGGGCTCGGTGCTGACAACTCAGAGCCTGGAGCCTGCTTCAGATTCTGTGTCTCCCTCTCTCTCTGCCCCTCCCTTCACCCCAACCCCCAAATAAAATAGACATTAACAAAAAAATTTAAGAGTCAGATGTTTAACTGACTGAGCCATCCAGGCACCCCAAGTTCCCTACTATTACTGTCAATTTCTCCCTTTATCTGTTAATAGTTGTTTTGTGTATTTAGGTGTTTTCATGTTGGGTGCATAAATATTTGCAATTGTTATATACTGTTGTTGGACTCTTCCCTTTATCATTATGTAGTGTCCTTCTTTGTCTCTTGTTACAATTTTTATTTTAAAGTCTATTTTGTCCCGTATAATTACTGTTCCTCCAGCTCTCTGCTTTCCATTTGCATGGCAAATGATTTTCCATCCTGTCGCTTTCAAACTGCCTGTATCTTTCAGTGTGAAGTGAGTCTCCTGTAGGCAGCATATAGATCAATCTTACTTTTTTATCCATTCAATCACCCTACGTCTTTGGATTGGAGCATTTAGTCCACTTACATTCAAAGTAATTAATGATAGGTATGTATTTATTGCTGTTTTCTCACTCATTTTATAGTTGTGTTTGCAGTTTTTGTCTATTCCCTTCTGCTCTCATCCCTTGTGGTTTGATCATATGCTTGGAACCCTTTGCCTTTAGTCATATGCTTGGACTCCTTTCTCTTTATTTTTATTCAATTTTATTTGAGAGAGAGGGATGGGGGAGAGGGGCAGAGAGAGAGAGAGAGAGAGAGAGAGACAATCTTAAGCAGACTCTGCACCCAGCATGGAGCCTGACATAGGGTTTGATCCCAGAGAGAGAGAGAGAGAAAATCTTTTTTTTAAAAATATTTTTATTTCTAGGAGAGAGAGAGAGAGAGAGAGACAGTGTGAGCAGGGGAGGGTCAGAGAGAGAGGGAGTCATAGACTGAAACAAGCTCCAGGCTCTGAGCTGGCAGTCAGCACAGAGCCCAACGCGGGGCTCGAACCCACGAACCGCGAGATCATGACCCAAGCGAAAGTTGGACGCTTAACCAACTAAGCCACCCAGGCTCCCCGAGAGAGAGAGAATCTTAAGCAGACTGTGCACCCAGCATGGAGCCTGACATAGGGTTTGATCCCAGTATCGTAGGATCCTGGGATGCTTATCTTCATGACATGAGCCAAAATTCAGAGTTAGATGCTCAACCAACTAAGCCACACTTTCTCTTCAGTTTCTGCATGTATGTTACAGATTTTTGATTTATGGTTAACATTAGGCTCACATATAACATCTGATGAATATGACAGTCTGTATTAACTTGGTGGTCACTTAGTTTGAACTCATTCTAAAAGTACTAAATTTTTACTCCCCCTCCGACAGTGTTTTATGTATATTATTGTCATACTTTGCATCCTTTTATGTTGTGAATTCCTTAATTGATTTTTATATACTTTAAATTGATTTTAGTGGTTTTGTGCTTTAACCTCTGTACTGGTTCTATAAGTAATTAATCTACTACTTTATCATGTTTGTATTTACCTGTGAAATCTTTTCCATTCATGATTTTCTTACTCCTGATTATGGCCTTTTGTTTCCACTCAAAAAATTCCATTTAACATTTCTTGTAAGGCTGCTTTAGGGATGATTAATCCCTTTAACTTTCATTTTTCTGGGAAAATCTTTGTCTCTCCTTTTATTTTTAACGATAGCCTTGTTGGATATTTTTGGCTTCCAATTTTTTCCTGTCCACACTCTGATTACATCATGCTACTCCTGCTGGCTTGCAAAGTTTCTGCCGAGAAATCATTGGTACCCTTGAATGTAACTATTTTTTTCTCTCTTGCTGCCCTTAACATCACTTGTTACCACTACTTTATGCCATTTTAATTATTGTGTGTCTTGGTGTGGACCTCCCTGGGTTGATTTCGTTGGGGGCTCTCTGTGCTTCTTGGATAGAGAGGTCTTTTTCCTTACCCAGATTCAGGAAGGTTTCAGCTATTATTTCTTCACATAAATGTTCTGTCCCCCTTCACTCTCTTCTCCTTCTGATACTGTGAATGTCAATGTTATTATGCTTGACAGTGTCACTGAGTTCTCTTCATCTATTTTCATTGTTTATTATTCTTTTGCTCTCTCCTGTTCAGCTTGACTGCTTTCCATTACTCTGTCCCCCAGGTCACTGATCTGTCCTTCTCCTTCCTCTGCTCTACTCCTTATTCCCTCTAGTGCATTTTTTTTTTAATGTTTTATTTATTTCTTAGGAGAGAGAGAGAGAGACAGCATGAGCAGGGGAGGGTCAGAGAGAGTGGGAGTCACAGACTGAAACAGGCTCCAGGCTCTGAGCTGGCAGTCAGCACAGAGCCCGACACGGGGCTCGAACCCGCGAACCGCGAGATCATGACCTAAGCGAAAGTCGGACGCTCAACCGACTAAGCCACCCAGGCGCCCCTCTCTAGTGCATTTTTAATTTCAGTTATTGAGTTCTTCATCTCTGATGGGTTCTTTTTTTATATCTTCTCTATCTTTGTTGAGGGTCTCACTGTAATTTCCACTCTTTACTGAAGTCCAGTTAATATTACCTTGAAATCCTTATGACCACTACTTAGAATTCTTTATCAGGTATATTGCTTATCTCCATTCATTTACCATTTTTGCTGTGGGTTTGTCCTTTTCTTTCATTTGAGACATACTCCTCTGTCCCCTCATTTTGTCTAACTCTCTGTGTTTATTTCTGTATATTAGGAAAGTTATTAACATCTCTTGGTCTGGAAAGTAGTAGCCTTATGAAGGGATCCTGTGACGCCTTGTAGTGCAATGTCCCCTGTTCACTGCTTCAGGGTGTCTTCTGTGTGGGCCTCGTGCACCCTACTGTTGTGGCTGGGCTGTGTTTGCCTTTAGTCCAGTGAGCTGCAATGGTCCACCTTGCCTGTTGTGGGCCTGGTTTGGTCCCTGTGCTGCAGGGGGGGAGGGCCTATCTGGGGCCACCGTCACTTACAGCTGGGCAGTGTCAGTAGTTAGAGCAGATGTCTGCCCTCAGCCCACTTGCAGCTGCACCGAACTTCAAGGTGCTCTCTCTGCCTTGTTCCCGAGAGGCTTCTGCTGGTGGGCAGGACCTGCAGTCAGGCCAGATGCTGTCCCCAGTCTGTCTGCTGAGCTTGCAGTCCCACTGATCGGCAGCGCACTCTCACTCTTTCGGCTCTGCCACTTATAAGGTTTCGCTGCTGGAGCTGCAATTGAAACAGTGTTTGTGGTTTTGTTCCTCTCTCCCCAGGGCAGGAGTCACCTGGGAGTGGCCCCAGTCCCTGCTGGGGCTGCTTACAGCAGGAGAGGTGGCAGAAGTGCTTTTTTTTTTTTAATTTTATTTTTTTTTAATGTTTTATTTATTTCTAGGAGAGAGAGAGAGACAGCGTGAGCAGGGGAGGGTCAGAGAGAGAGGGAGTCACAGACTGAAACAGGCTCCAGGCTCTGAGCTGGCAGTCAGCACAGAGCCCGACGCTGGGCTCGAACCCACGAACCGCGAGATCATGACCTAAGCGAAAGTCGGACGCTTAACCGACTAAGCCACCCAGGTGCCCCAGGAGAAGTGCTTTTTAAACTGCTCCTTCTATGCTGTATCTGTGTGGGGTTGTTTGTTTTGCGGTCTCTTTTTAAGGGAAGGGACTCAGTTTCCTATTAACCTCTGGCTCTCCAAGAGCCAAGCCTGACTTTAAAGAACAGCCTGCTGGTTGTAAAAGCCTGACTGGTTTTCAAAGCCCCGTTTATGGGGACCCATCTCAGCGCAGGTCCTCCCGTCCGGCTTGCCTGCTGTGGGCTCTGCTCCTCCCCCTCCCCTGGGCTGGTGTCCCTCCCGTTTGTAAGTCTCACAGGGAGTTTCGTTCCCAACTGTGTCTCCATCCCTCCAACCCCTTTTCAGTGTGGATTGACTGAGGAGACTCTGACATGCCTGTTATCTCGGGATTTGCCTAGTCCGCCATCTTCAGAGTATTCTTGATCAGAAACATGGATATTAATGACTCCGTGTCAAAAAATGATTCCGAAGAGTTGGATTCTGAATATGAAAAAGTTTTAGGGATGCTTAACAAATTCATTTCAATTGTTTTCCTTTACATATTGTATGAACATGATATAAAATATCTTTGTTAAATAAGTCTTTAAAAGTTCTTACAATGAGTCTAACAAATTCAAGTGATAATATAGCACTTGATCATAGTTTGACAGTATTTTTTTCTAACATCAAATAATGAATGATGTGTCATATATTCAGTGAAGTCTTAGATTTAATCAAATGTGATAACCATTCACTATAAGAATCTTAAGCACTTAAAAAAATCTAAGGTAATTATTTTAGAAAATTATCCATAGTCCCAAATATTAACACTAGTGCACCTTCTTGTGTACAGTAAGTATATTTTAATTCAGTAGATTTTGCCTCCTTCAATAAATGTCTGCTGAAAATCTGGAAAAAGAAGAATTATATTAGGTACAATGTGGAGTATCAAAATAAATAAGAACGCCCCAGTCACCAAAAATCTACAGTCTAGTGGATAATTGATGTTACTGCTCTGGGGTGTTTCATTCATGTATTCATTCAAAAGTATTTACTGAGCAACCTGCCTGGGATGGTAGCCTTGTCCTGCTATCTATCTTTGCCCGCCTGGCGTCTCCCTCCTACTTACCAATCTGTCCTGGGAGCACGTCTTTAATAAATCATTTGCACACAAATCCTTGCCTCAGGGTCTGTGTCTGGGACATCCAACCCAAGACAAACACATAAGTGATATTTGAAGCCAGGATCTGGGTAAACCATATTAAGAGTTTATAACCCTATATCAAGGGTTAACCCTTGACCAGCATGGGTTTTGAATTGACCACTTGTATCCAGATTTTTAAAAATATAAATACAGTGCAGTAGTGTAAATGTGTTTTCTCTTCCTTCTTTTCTTTTTTTTAAATGTTTATTTATTTCTGAGACAGAGAGAGACAAAGAGCACAAGCAGGGAGGGGCGGAGATAGAGGGAGACACAGAATCGGAAGCAGGCTCCAGATTCTGAGCTGTCAGCACAGAGCCTGGCGCGGGGCTTGAACTCACAGACTGTGAGATCATGACCTGAGCTGATGTTGGACACTTAACCAACTGAACCACCCAGGCGCCCCTGTTCCTTATTTTCTTAGTAATTCTCTTTTCATATTTGTTATATGAATACACTATATAATACATAGACAAAATATGTGTTAATTGACTGTTTATGTTATTGGCAAGACTTCTGTTCAACAGCAAGGCTCTTAGTAAAATTTTGCGGACATTACATGTGGAGTTCTGACTATATGGGGGGTTGGTGCCAAACCCCTGCATTGTTCCAGAGTCAGATGTATAAAATCTGCCCTTACATTGCTGAATTTATATAAAAACCTTCAAGATTCAGCTGGAATACCATTTCCTAACTAGGTGGTCCCCTTGATGCAAACATATTGACTTCTGGATACAAGTAACAAAAATAAATAGAGGAGTATGAGTGTGTGTGTGTGTGTGTGTGTGTGTGTGTGTGTGTGCAGAGCAAGGACAGAGGAATCCTACGTGAGTTGTTGGCTATCAGGGAAAGGCGAAGAACAATCTCAAACTAAACTAGAGAATACATCCTGGATTGTAGAATTTTTTGCCAAATATTTAAGAGTAATACGGTCACATTCTGAAAAGGAAAAATGACCATAAATGCATATCATTGTTCACTCAAAAATGTTTTAGGTCATTTACTACATGTCAGGCACTGTGCTGGGCACTGGGGACACAATGTGAATTGGCAGACATAAGTCTGTTCTCACTGTACTTAAATTTTGAAGGAGAAGGAGAGCCAAACACTAATTACCTAAGTAATTATTTATTTGCAATTATTTGTGTTAGGGCAAAAAAACACACAACATTCCTAAAGTAAGTAACTGGGAACTAAGGTGATAAGAAAGGCCTCTCTGAAGAAGTACCCCCTGAGCTGAGTCTGAAGAATTAATGGAATTAAACAGACACAGAGTGTGTGTGCTCTGGATGCGGGGCCCAAGCAGGCGTTTTCCTCAAACTCAAGCCCTTGACGATATTGCAGCTGTGTTCTAGCCACAGAACTACCCCAGCCACACCACATATGCTTTGGCCCCCACCCAGGCCTCCTTGTTTCAGAATGTGGATTTTGTCCTTGTCTGGAGTTCCCAACCCAGAGGAGGCCATCTGCTCCCCTCTCAAGATTCAGTTCATTCTGCTTCCTCTTGGAAGCTTCCTGTGACTCCAGAAAATGTCAGAACTCCTGCAGCCTGTGCGTTGTGCATTCCCAGCACATCGTAGGTACTTGTAAAGTATTCGTTAGAGAGTGAATACGTACGATAGCACCATATTAGGTAGCCTTCTCCACACGGTTATCCCGCACCAAGACTGTGAGCTCCCAGATGTTATGACGATAACTAAGTCAGCAGAGTGTGCAGTAGGCGGAAGTGGGGAGAGACTGGGAGCTAGCGGGCCATGTAGGGCTTCCTACTTCCTAGGTAGGAAGTTACCTACCTAGATGAGTGGTAGTAGAAAGGGGTTGGGGAGATGCTGGGAAGGGAGAACTGGCCGCATCAGGCCCCGAGACCTGACTTCCCGACTCCCCATGGACACCTGCCACCAGAGGCTACAATTTTCATAAAACCTCTGTACTGTTCCCCAAGATTCTCCAGGGGCACATGAGTTTCCCAGTTAGGTAATTAAGAAATAGTTACGTTCTCCAGAGAATAGCTAAATGCCACAGGCACTTTCTCCAATTCTCCTGTAGCGAAAGGGTTAGATGGTTACGCCCAAATTCCTTTTCGGTTAATTCCCACTAGTTTCAAAATAAATGCCCATCGAATAGCAAGCACCGCAGCAACATCAGTAACCTAAGCTTCTAGAAATTTCACTATATCAGCTGCTAGATTCTGGGCTTTCCTCTAATAACTAGAGTTAATGTCTCATTTTTATTGCTCTACCCCCCACCCCCCTGCAGCTTTAATTACCAGTAAGGTAGACAATGCTGTGGGTTTATTTGTTTGTTAAGAGGTAATAAAATGAAAAAAATGGGGGAGCATATGAAAATTTAGACTGTATTACAAATTTTATACCACGAGTCAGGAAACAGAAGACTTAAGAGGCTTGAGGCACATGAATGTTAATTTATCTTCTCTGCATATGTCTTAAAAGATGTTTCAAATCTAATCCTGAATCCAAACTAATCATCTATAGTGTGGTGGGTTAGCATTCGTGTAATGTATCTTTTGGCGTTTTTAGTTTCATGAACAATATTTATGAGTGACCGTTCTAGGCCCCACTAAACATTTATGAGAGCCATTATGTGCCAAGAACTGTATTTTATATCCTTATGTATCTAAAACCGTAGTCTTTGCAAAACTCCTCCAAGGTGTTGTGTTACCGTATCTATTTTGTAGGTGAAGAAACTGGCTTAGAGTGGCTCAGTGACTTGCCTGAGGCCACACAGCTCCTTGGCAATGGGGCATGTTGGGAATTCAAACCGGCTTGGCTCCAGGCCTCCGCACCTGCTGCCCGTCTCTAGGATTGAACCACACTGCAGGTCAGCTCCAACATCGCAACACAGTTCAAGGAAAACACTGAAAATCTTCCCTAAAACAGGCAAGTAGAATTAAAGCTGTCTTTCCTGCTAGCTGTGGTCAAAGCCGAGAATAAGCTCCAGTGAACTTAACAGTCTCAATGAGCAAAAGAAGTGGATTCCCAACAAGAAAGAGTGTAACCACCGCAAAGCTACGTCCTAGCTTTAAAATCATTTTCTCCTTCTAATGTAACTGTCTCCCAGAAGGTCATGTCCCTGTGTCAGATGCCACCAGATAATACGGTTGTACCAATGTTACAGGCTTCAGTGGGCTGGCCCTTCAGCGGTCTCACCGTCTGTAAGCATTTTCCCTCCGTATGTAATGATACGTTGTTATTGTGTGGAACTATTCTCCAAAGCATTTAAAGGTAATTGATTGCTTATTAATATTTACAACAGCTCTGCCAGTAGTTTGAAGCTGAATGCTGCTTTTCTTTTTCTTTTCTTTTTCTTTCTTCCTTCCTTTCCTTCCTTCCTTCCTTTCTTTCTTTCTTTCTTTCTTTCTTTCTTTCTTTCTTTCTTTCTTTCTCTCTCTCTCTCTCTCTCTCTTTCTCTTTCTTTCCTTCTCTCTTTCTTTCTCTTTCTTTCTTTCTTTCTTTCCTTCCTTCCTTC